>OW052221.1:230330551-230974008 GCA_932526605.1 Nephrotoma flavescens
AAATCTAAAAAAAATTGGTACAAAGTATAGAATTAAAGAAACGAAACTATATAACCGCCCGTAATAATCAGATATTTCAAATCTCAATTGATTTAATTAGTCATATTATGTATTTAATATAATAGTTAATAATTAATTAATATGACCAAAAATACTGTAAGTAAGATGGTACCCCGATAAATAAAAAAAATTGTATGAAATAATAGTAATCTGGTCCAAAAAGTCATCTACACAGTGCAATAGATAAGAGCTATCCAATTTCAAATTATACGCAGCAAGTCTTTGTGGTTCGTCAGGGTACCCAACCTTGGCTCATTCGAATTTCATAATTAGAACGAAAAAGTCCGAAAATGGAATTTCTGTGGAGTGAATCCTGGAGATTTTGGCACATAGCCACACACATCGTGCAGTAGATTAAAGTTGTTAATTTCACAAATCAGAATATACACCACATGTCTATGCAGATCGTCGAGGTGTCCCATTCTGGCCCTTTCATTTTATCATAATTAGAACGAACAAGTTGAAATTGGAATTTCTGTGGAGCGAATCGAATGAGAAACCGAATCATAATTTTCCTCTTTTCTGATTATTGCTGTAGTGGAGGGTGTACTTATTGGTTGTTTTATCGAACTAACTCCCAGATTTTTTATTTATATTTTTTTTTAATTTAAATTATTACAACTGAATACAATTCATCTAGTAATTTTTCTTTCTTAATTTAGTAACTTGTGAATGAGAAGACGCCCATTGGCCGATTCCATTTATTGTATTATTTTAGTGTTGGTTTTCTTTGTACAGCCCCAGAGCTGTATTCCGTGAGTCCATACAGGCTTTAGCACCTGTTGATATAATAGCAATTTATTTGCGGTTGACAATTCCGAGTTTTTCCCGAGCAGCCAATACATTTTTCGATATTTGATATTAAGTTCTTCTTTTTTCTTTTTAACGTGCTCTTTCCATCTGAGCCTGGTATCTAAGGTCATTCCTAGATATTTAGCCTTATTTGCATACGGAATCTGCTGACCGTTAATGATTACATGTTTGTAACTGACTTTTAGATTAGTAAAATTCACATGCGTGGATTTCGATTCGTTGAGCCCGATACGCCACATTTTTTGTCCATTTTATGATTTTGTCACATGCTTCTTGAAGTTTCATTGTCGATTCCTCGATAGTGTCTCCTACTGAGAGAACTGCAGTGTCATCAGCAAATGTTGCAACGGTAACATCGTTTAAATGAGGTAGATCTGTGGTGTAGAGTAGGTAAAGAATTGGCCCCAAAACACTATCCTGCGGGACTCCTGCCAAAAATCTTTTTTAGCTCGGAATATTCATCTTCATATTTCACCCGAAAGTGGCGATTCTCTATGTATGATTTTAAAATCATGTAATATTGTTTTGGTAAATCTCTATGTAGTTTAAAGGGTAAACCTCTGTGCCATACCTTATCGAAGGCCTGTGCCACATCTAAGAAGATACCAGAGCAAACCTTTTTTCCTATCTAATGTATTCTCAATGACATCTCTAAGCCTGTGAACCTGCTCAATAGTTGAGCGTTTCTCTCTGAAACCAAACTGATATTCTGGGATAAGGTTTCGTTGTTCTATGGTTTTTTTCGATCTTTTGAGCAACAGCCTCTCAAACAATTTCGCTAGTGTTGGTAGAAGTAAAATTGGCCGATAAGATTTTTTATCATTCGGTGCCTTGCCCGGTTTCGGAATCATTATTACTTCTGCTACTTTCCACTGCATTGGCACATGTTTTTTCCTGACGATCGCATTGATTATGTGCAGTAGTTTATGGGTCCCTTTTTTAGGCAGCTCCTTTATTATTTGCCCTGTTATCAGATCGTAACCAGGAGCTTTCTTTGCTTTTATGTTCTTAATTTCAGCTTTTAGTTCTTTCAATGTTACAGGCCTGATATCTTCGAAATCATATATTCTGGGTGTATAAGCAGTGTTTTCGTAACTGGTCTGTCAACCTAGAGGTTGAAATGTTTCTTCAAGATGTTCAGCAAACAGGTCAGCTTTATCTTTCGCACTTCTTGCCCAATTCCCATCGTTTGTTTTGATTGGGGGATCTACGTTTTTGGTCGTTTTAACCCTTTTGTTGCTTTCCAGAGGGAATAGTCGGTATCTTTAGTTGGGGCTAGAGAACAAAGATATTTTCCAATTGTTTCATTTTTCATTGCTTTTATGAGTACCTTAAGTTTGATGCACAAGTTGTTTAAGGTGGTTTTATCTTGCGGCGCACGTGTATTCTGCCATTTCTTTCGGGCTTTTCGTTTTTCCTGCACTAATTCTCTTACTTCTGTTGGGTATTTCCTGGATGGTAATTTGGGGGTGCATTCCCAAGCCGACCATTGTATGACATCAAGGAGCTGGTCTAGTTCCTCTTCTACTTCATATTCACTTTTGATTGGCACTTTTTTTCCTCCACTAACTGCTTAAACAATTTCCAATTTGTTTTGTTGTTTGTTAGTTGTGGTGAATTTGTTTTTTCTATTAAATTTTCACTAACCGTCATAATAACACGAGAATGTTCAGATATTAGACTTTCATCATTTTATAAGAAGATGTAGCGTTCCGATATGTCGTTATAGTGATGTAGAAATCTATTAGGTTTGGGATTTTGTTAGGGTCTGTTGGCCAGTACGTTGGTTTCCCTCCTGAGTAAAATTCACAGTTTGTGTATTGGCCAGCTGCAAGTAATCCCTTGCCTTTTGGAGAGGTTAATCTTGAACCTCAGGAGGTAATTTTTGCATTAAAATCACCTCCGACAATGAAGTTATTTCCTAATTTCTGGAACAGATTAATGTAGTCTTCTTTTTTTAGGTTATACCGTGGGGGCCAATATATTGCAGATATATTACAGGTGTTGTGATGACCAAATTTAACCGTCACGGTGGTTACTTGCATGGATTCTTTTTCTATTTTTAATTCTTCATGATGTTTGATATTATTCCTAATAAATATAGCTGGCCCTCCTCTTGCTCGTTCTGCAGGATGTGTGGTATGGTAACAAGTATATCTCCGGATTGATGCATAGGAGCTGCTGGTAAAATGTGTTTCTGATATTAAGCATATATCAATTTTTCTGAATTTAGAAATAGTTCTAATTCTTCTAGGTGTTGTGTTTATCCGTTTGCATTCCATATGGCTATTCTTAATGAGTAATTTTGATGTCTGGATTCTGTTCCGCAATTATGAGTTGAACTATGTATTGCAGACATTATTTATTTTTGACTATTTTGGAACTTGGTATTTTTCCAGCAGGTTAAGTCGATTCAGAATTAACTTATTTAGTTTATTCTGTTTCTCAAGGCTATTGAGAATTGCTTGGACAGTGTTTTTGAAATTTTGAAGCGGCCTGTGCATATGTATAATTGTCCCTACGCATAGATGATTCGTTTCTTGGTCGATTCTTGTTTGGATGACTTAGAGGGGGTTTGCGTGCCTGATCCCTCATTTTTTGTGTAGCTGCTTGCCAACCTCACATCCTCGGTAGCTGGCTGGATGCTGCCCATTACAATTTATACATTTTGCTGGTTCTTCTTTTGATAGTTTGCAAGTTTGTGTTGGGTGCTTTTCAGCACATTTCACACATCTTGGATCGCGCGAACAATATCGTTGCGTATGGTTAAAGCCTTGACATTTTTTACATTGTACTATTCTTGTACAGCCTCTTTTAACAGCTTCGATCTTTACTCGCATGTTGAGTATGCCAGTTATGTTGTAAATGTTTTCTATTTTCTCGGATTTATCAAACGTTAGCATGAACAGGGGAAGCCCTCTTTTTGAAACGGCTTCTAGTCGGTTCTCTCCGCTACGTCTCTCTTTTTTAATACTGTTTACGGCACCAAGGATTTTAAATCTTTTATTTTCTAGATCCTCCATTATTGAATTAGTTTTACACGTTGGATGTAGCCCTCTTGCCTTGACCTTGATGGGACGATCTTTTTTATTTTTGTACGTGTACCACTGATATTTTTGCGTATTCAGCTTCATTGACAAGTTTCTGTATGCGTTTGAATTTGAAGTGTTAATCTTCCATATATTATTGTTCAGAGCAGTAATTTTATACTCTTGTTCCGTAACAGTACTCATTACACTTTGGATTTCTGAGTAGTTCGTTACTCCTACTATGAAAATCGGTGGTGGGGCTTTTACCTTTGTCTGTGCTTCATTTTGTTGAGCTGGTTGTCGTTCGGATGGTTTTTCTACCTCATCCACATTTATTGGTGAAAGCGATTTCTCTTTTGGTTTAGCTGGTTATTGGTCTAGAGCTATTTGTTTCTTGATGATTAACTGTTTTCTAGAAACCTCTTTTGAAGTTGACGGTAAAGTTTCTGCCGTTTCTGGTGAGTTTTGAGCTTTCATTTTCTTACTTGGTCTTTTACTCCGTTTCAACATCCAATTTGTTTCTCTTTCCAATTCTTCTTCATCCGTATGGAATGGATTGATGTCATCATGGATTGCAGGATTAGGTTTCGTCCCAAGTTCTACACTTGTTTTAACTGCTTTTTTGAGTTATTCATTCTCTTTCTTTAAAATTGTAAATTCTTCTTTCAATTTAGTTGTAAATTCCTTTATTTCTCGTAGTTGTTCACGGAGTTCAGCATTTTTCTTCTCGTACTGAAATATATTTTCAGCTGAAGATCTTGGTGATCTTGGTAATTTGGAACTTCGTCCAAATGGGTTAAACAATGATTGGCCCACCCCAGAATCTATTGGGCCTGCCTCCGAAGAGTGTCGATTTGTCAGCATATCTGCTGCTGTACCACCTGGGGTATTACATTCCGTATTTGTTTGTTATAGCCAATTTATACCACTGGCATTTGGTCCCCGGTAGCACTTTGCTACTGTCGAAGCAGTACCCAACCTCCGCGACGTGGACGCGGCCACCTAGGTGTACACAGAGACAGCCGAAGCCCTCTGAGTACCCTAGGCTGGGGAGCAGATTATTTATGCTCTTGTATAGCAGGTTTCTCGAAAGTGTAAATTTCCGGTTGGTTCGAAATGTTCTAAAGATCTTATATATTCCAGGTTCCCGTGAACAGTTTTCGAGGTCGTTGTTCAATATATCGTCGTTCGAGGTCGTTTATGATTCAACTCAAATATGAATTTTGCATTTTCGTTTTCGTATCGTATTCAGGAATAGGGAGGCGGAAGTTCTTCTAAAAATCATTTATGAATCCAATTTCCATCCAGCATACTCAAAATTATCATAATGGGTTAGGAATTGGCCCAATTTCATCCTTCATATTCCAGAAATTGTTCCAAAAATTATTTAAGAATCCTATTTCTATCCAGTATAACCAATCACATCATAATCGGTTAAGAATTGATCGAGTTTCGTCCCAGGGTGGCCATATTCCAGAATTTCTTCCAAAAATCATTTAGGAATTCCATTTCTCTGCAGCATACCTAATCCCATCATAATCGTTTAAGAATTGATCGAGTTCCGTCCCAGGTGGCCATATTCAGAATTTCTGCCAAAAATTATTTAAAAATCCCATTTCCATTCACCACACCTAATGGGTTAAGAATTGGTCGAGTTCCGTCCCAGGTGGCCATATTCCAGAATGTCTTCTAAAAATCATTTAAGAATTCCATTTCACTCCAGCATATCCAATATCATCATATTCGGTTAAGAATTGATCGAGTTCCGTCCCAGGTGGCCATATTCCAGAATTTCTTCACAAAATCATTAAGAATCCCATTTCCATCCACCATAGCCGATCCCGTTATAAGCGGCTAAGAATTGATTGAGTACCATTCCAGGTAGCCATATTCCAGAATTTCTACCCAAAATCATATAAGAATCCCATTTCCATCCAGCATACCCAATCCCATCATACTGGATCAAGAATTGATCGAGTTCCGTCCCAGGTGGCCATATTCCAGAATGTCTTCTAAAAATCATTTAAGAAACCCATTTCTCTCGAGCAAACCGAATCTCATCATAGGTTAAGAATTGATCCAGTTCCGTCCCAGGTGGCCATATTTCAGAACCTTTTCTAAAATCATTTAAGAATTCCATTTCTCACCAGCATACCCAACCTCATCATAATGGGTTAAGAATTGATTGAGTTCCGTCTCAGGTGGCCATATTCCAGAATTTTTTCCAAAAACCGTTTAAGAATTCCATTTCCATCCACCATACCCAATCCCATCCTAATGGGCTAAGAATTGATCGTGTTCCGTCCCAGGTGGCTATATTCCAGAATTTCTACCAAAAATCGTTTAAGAATTGAATTGTATTTCTCTCCAGCATACCCAATCCCATCATAATCGGTTAAGAATTGGTCGAGTTCCGTCCCAGGTGGCCATATTCCAGAATTTTTTTCCAAAATCTTTTAAGAATCCCATTTCCATCCACCATAGCCAATCCCATTATAAGCGTTTAAGAATTGGTCGAGTTCCGTTCCAGGTGGCCATATTCCAGAATGTCTTCTAAAAATCATTTAAAAATTCCATTTCTCTTCAGCATACCCAATCCCATCATATTCGGTTAAGAATTGATCGAGTTTCGTCCCAGGTGGCCATTTTTCAGAATTTCATCCCAAAATCGATTAAAAATCCCATTTCCATGCAGCATACCCAATCCCTTCCTAATGGGTTAATAATTGGTCGAGTTCCGTCCCAGGTGGCCATATTCCAGAATTTCTACCAAAAATCATTTAAGAATTCCATTTCTCTCCAGCATATCCAATCTCATCATAATCGGTTAAGAATTGGTTGAGTTCTGTCCCAGGTGGCCATATTCCAGAATTTCTTCCCAAAATCTTTTAAGAATCTCATTTCCATCCACCATACCTAGTCCCGTCATAATGGGTTAAGAATTGGTCGAGTTCCGTCCCAGGTGGCCATATTCCAGAATTTTTTCCAAAAATCATTTAAGAATCTCATTTCCATCCACCATACCCAATCCCATCCTAATGGGTGAAGAATTGATCGAGTTGCATCCCAGGTGGCCAGATTCCAGGATTTCTTCTAAAAATCATTTAAGAATCCATTTCTCTCCAGTAAACCGAATCCCGTCATCGGTTAAGATTTGATCGAGTTCCGTCCCTGGTGGCCATATTCCAGAATGTCTTGTAAAAATCATTTAAGATTCCATTTCTCTCCAGCATACCCAATCCCATCATAATCGGTTAATAATTGATTGAGTACCGTCCCAGGTAGCCATATTCCAGAATTTCTTCTAAAAATCATTTAAGAATCCCATTTCCATCCAGCATACCTAGTCCCATTATAATGGGTTGAGAATTGATCGAGTTCCGTCCCAGATGCCCATTTTCGAGAATTTCTACCAAAAATCATTTAAGAATTCCATTTCTCTCCAGCATACCCAATCCCATCATAATCGGTTAAGAATTGGTCGAGTTCCGTCCCTGGTGGCCATATTCCAGAATTTCTTCCCAATATCATTTAAGAATCTCATTTCCACCCAACATGCTCAATCCCAACACAATCGGCATATATTTCAAGAGTAGTTACACGGTTTTTTTGGTGGGTTTTAGTACTGTGGGTTTGAAAATTTAATGTATTCAATAACGACGACACTTATAATTTTTAATATATGTTTATTGAATTTTTTAAAATCATATTTACCTGTCTTTTGAAATTAAATAAAATTTATAATGAAAACCTTGTAGTTTCGTCTTATACATGGTTAACTAACTAATACATATGAACGAAAATGTGGCTTAGTTAATACTTCTCGTGATCCATCCGATTCGAGAAATTTTTACTAAAAATTTTGCTAAACAATTCGTAAAGAAATTAGTAAAATTTGCTCGGACATTAAATTATCGAAAAGGAGTATTGTTAGAACATCCAAGCCTTGGCATAGACCGGGAGCTTAGTTCTCAAAAAATCATTTTTCATTTTTTTGCCGATTCGGATAGAGTATGGGACGCTCTTTCACATGATGATAACCAGAAAGTGGGCGGCACTAAACCCCTCAGCAACATTCATTTTTCTGCAAAAGATCAACAGAAACCATTACATTAACGTAACGAAAAAGACGGCCATTGCGATAACAATGATTACATTCAGAGCAGAAACAACACTTAACGTCCTTGAATATAGTTAGACACCAGGCAACGCAGGCATACAAGGAAACAACTAACGCGAAACTGACGCAACGAATTTTCTACCTTTAAAAGCTGTTTTCTCGATCGTATTACCCTCAATAGCTCGAAAATTCTAAATTATACGTTTCTTTTGCCGTTATAAATATCAAAATCCAGAATGACATTTTCATTATATCAATAATAAAGCTTTCATCAACAAGAAAAACCAATTGTAAGCGTGGTGTTTAACTGTACAAATTCAATAAAATGTTCACACACATATAATAAATAGAAATGTCCAATATCTGCTATACAAATATCGACCCAAATGCTGACTACCCTAATGTTATTGTTTATACTCATCAATTTGTTTCCAGGACACCGTTTACAGATAAAATGAACCAGAACAGCCTCGACATTTAAAATTTCTTTTATTCACTTCAAATCAATCTTTAGATATTTATATAGGGCTATATAGAAAATACAAGGCATCAAAAAACCTATATAGTCCATAACCAACATCATTAAATCATAATACAATAAAATTTGAATCTCACCAAGGCAGATGATGAGTTGACGTGTAATGAATAAAACATGAAAATTCATTTCCCGAACCATAGACGTATAATATACAAGACAGTTAATGATTTCATGATTGATGCTGTCGTGTAATTTCTACAAAAAAAATATTAAATTTTTTAGTATCATTAGGCGCACATTTAACCAAACCACTCTCGCACGATACAATAATATTTTTTTATGCTAGTTCCGCGTGTATATTTGGAAAATGTGCGGAAAATCAAATTTAAAACATGATTGTATTGGTATAATTAGGCGTGGCCGTGTAAACATCATACATACGCTTGATTTCACGCAATCGAGCATAAAGTGCGATAAAATATATAATACAAAATACAAAGAACGAGTTCGATATTAATTATCACCCTGTTCGATTATAAAGCACATCGATCAAATATAATTGATGGCTCTCTGGTATATTGTCCTGCAGATTTAAGTGGAAATCAATTAAACCGGTAAACTGATTTTGAAATTAACCGTCCATGATACCAGCAAAACATGTAAAATTATTTTGTTGTTTACCTTTTCGAGTTTGCCTGTAATCTCATTTTGTTTCCCCAAGATTTTTCGATAAACGGCGCGTTTTGTTATCTTTTAGGTATATAATGATGCCACCGATAAATGAACCTTAAATTTTCCCAGATTATCTTTTTTTTTGTCGATTTCATTATTATTTTTTCATCAATCCATGGCCTTAGTGGGAATAAGATGAATTTCAATTTACGGTTCAAAACCCCAGATGCCGGATAACTGTGTATAATATAAAATGTATATATGAAAAATAGATGAAACGAATTTTCTAGCCTCAATTAATAATACTTAAATGCTATAAGAAATAAACCAACCGTAAAATCCACCTAATATTTTTGCTTATATCCAGATTTAATTAGAATAATAAATTGTGTGTTATATACAGGGTTAAAATTTAGGTTCAACAGAATACGGTACGATGTATAAGTTTATCGCAAAAATGTAAGCCGTATTTAGGGATTTGATATACTGTCTTATGGACTATGAATCAATAAAATCAAACATAAAATATTGATATTAAAGGTATGTGTCAAATGGTTAAGCGACATTTTATCGTAATCATGGCTACTTCACAGGTAGTACATACAGGCTGGGCTATCTATTGGTTTGGGTTTAAATCAGGCAACACTTTTTGAACGAATTCATTGAAATTTTGAAAGCTCAGTCTGATATTCCACGTCATGGAACAATCATGTTTTCGCTTGTTGAATTGAAATAAGATTTCAATATTGATCTTATTTTCAGAGTCAGTATTGTGTAGCCGAAACCGCCGAAAACAAAATACGGGTCGTGAAAGAGCGTCGAGCGGAACTGCTGTAGTGAAATTGGTGAAAAAAGTCAGTGGGAAATGCCTCCTATTGGATGACAGAAGTGATCCCCGAGCTCGGAGAGTAGGCATGCCCATGAATATTGCGACTGTGTTCCATAGTGTTGGACAGAATCCTTCGACCTCAACTCGACATGCTAGTGCAGTTTTTCCAAACTAATCCAAAAAATACAACAACAACAAACTTATTGTAATAGTACACGGAAAAAAATAAGCTTGCTATCTTAAAGAAAATTTTCTCTTTATTTAATAAAAAGTATTTTTGCTTACTTTAAAAACCAAATTTCTATGTCCATACCAGTTTTTCTAGTTATAAAAATGGTTTTCTTACGAAGAGAATTATTTCTTGACGGAAATTTTAAAATTAAATTCCATCTTGAGAATTATTTTTCTTGTATTTATCGTTGCTATAAATTCTTTATAATAAGAGTAAAAATTTAGTTTGAAGAGAAATACTTTTAATTTAATCTTACATTTTCTTAAAACAAGAAATTTAATATTTTCTTAAAACAAAAACATAAATTTTATTAAAATACAATATTTTAAAATTGAAAACGTTTCTTGATAATAAAAAAGTAATTTCTCTTTCTGATAAACAAATGAATTCTAGGAATTGCAAAAAAGTTATCTTGATTGAAGAAATAATAAATCTTCAGTCATTCTAAGTTTTCTTTAATCAAGACAAAAATTTCAAATCCAATTTACTATGTTACTTCGAGAAAAGTTTTTCTTATCACAAAAAAGTAATTTTTTAAACTTCAACATAATATTTTTTGGTTTAATATGTATGTCTCAAGCTGAGAGAATACTTTTAATTATAGAAAATGATTTTTCAATGTATACTCTTAATTTTTTAAACAAGAAAACGAGTGAAACATTTGAGAATATATAAAATAAGTAACATTCATTATCTAGTGAACAGTTTAATAAAAACAACGTGTGTTTTTGTGATTGTCAAATTAAATATTTTCAAGTGGTTTTGAAAAATATGTAAAGTGAAGCTAAGTAGTTAAATGTAAGTTGTATTTGTATTACATAAATTTTTAATTTAAATTAACAAGTGATCGCTCTATTTTGTGTGTTTTGTTCGTGCGTAATGATTTTATAGTTTTATTTTAATTTTTTTTAGTTAGATAAATTGCTTACAAAAATGCTAAATTTAAATGGCAACAGTAATTGGTTCTGTTAATTCATCGTTGTCTGAGTGTATCAATCACATCATCAATCAACCCCTTCTTCTTCGTCAAGTGGGCAATTATCATCAGCAGAATTTGTTAGAACTGTCCAATTAGATAAAGTAAAAAGCTGCTATTGATTTTGATTTTATTTCTCAGAACTTTCAACAGTTTCAACATCAACCAAAGGGATTACAATTTTAACCACAGCTCGACGAAAGGACCCGCAATCTACTAGTATCTACAGTTGTGGATATATTGGTCGAAGACCTGTATCGGCTGATTTATTTAATACAATTGCTAGTGATATCGAGCAATTTTTTCTGGAGAAAGAAAGGTAAATAAGAATGAGTTATATATAAAAATGAATGCTAATTGTTTTATTTTCAGGAATTCTTTTGTAAAGGGGGTAAAAAGCTTTACAACAAGCATAAAATCACTAATGTAAGCTCTGGAAGGTCGGCTACTTGAAAAATAAATTTAAAAATAGGAATCTTCCTGGCAAAAAATATTTAATTTACTGCAAAAACTACAGGTACGAGTATTAACAAAAAACTAATGTTTAGTATGGAATTTTTTTAAAACCTACTTTGTATTTTTTTCATCCTTAATAATTTTTTCAAAACTTACCGATGTTTATTTGTTACTGCATGTTAAAACTATGTGTGAGTTAAGCTATTAAAATAATGAACTTTTCATTATTGATATTGTAAAAACTAGTTTTCTTAAAACCCTTAGTTTTTCATAAACTTCCCAACGAAACAAAAATATTGAAGCCAATTATGTCTTCTATTTAATTATGTTAGTATTTTATTATTGTAATTTGTATTGTTTGTATTTTATTATTGTAATTTGTAATATGATATAGCTAAATTATATTAAATTGAATCTTTATATTTTTTATAATAAAATAAAATAAAAAACATGTAATAAATTTCTATCGTTATTATTTTGGAAATTATATTAAATGTTGCTCCAGTAAACAGGAAAAATAGCTGCAAACCAGAAATACTACTACAGCTTACAAGAAGTTACTTTCTACAATCTAGAAATTCAAAAGATTTTCCAAGAAATGCGTTTGAAGTATTTAAGCAATTCCTTCTCTACAACTGATAAATGGGTTCTTCTACCAAGGAAAAAAATGATTTCTGACAGAAAATGCATTTTAGTTATTAAAAAATGTCTCTTAACTAAAGAAATATAGATCATACAATTATATGGAATATTTCTTAATACAAGCATCAATTTATTGCATTTTGAGATACGGTTACCTTAAAACAGAAATTTATTATCTTTAATGAAGAAATAGATGTTAAAAATTGAGAAAACCGATTTGCTCTACAAAATAATATTTTCTTACTTTAAGAAATTGAATTTCTTTCAACAATAAAAAAAATATTGTTTTAATATTTAAATAAAAACATCAAATGAAGAAATTGGAAGTTTGCATTATGAAAAAGTTATCTTAGCTGAAAATCAAGTGCTCATTTTTCTTGAATCATTCAGTTTTTTCTTCGTTGTAACCAGTTTTTTTTCCGTGTATTGGTGTAAGTAAACATTCAGGCGAATTTATATTGCGTAATTTAGACGAGATGTGATTTTTAATTGGCATTCGAGATGTTCCAAAGTCATTCTAAGTATTTTCTAAGCATTTAGCATGAACTTCAGTAACATTGGTACACTGTCTAAACCTAAACGAGTGTCCCTAGTAAATTTGTTAATTTTCTAATGGGTGTGACAGGATGTCCAATGAGATTTAAAAATTTGATTTTTTTAATGGCTCTTAAGTACAATCCAAAGTCATTCTAAGTATTTTCTATGGTCAGGACAGGGTTTGTTTGAAAGAAAATGTCGGGAAAATCTAGTGGAAAAGTCGGAAAATAAAAAAATGATGTTTTTGTACGGTTTTTTCGCACATTTCAGAGCCAGAATGTCTTTTAGAAGAGAAAAAATTAAAAGTCCTATTGGAAAACTCGGAAACTTCCGGAAAAACTTGAAGAAAATTGAATTTTTTTCTAGTGCATCATTTGAGAACAGCTTAACCGATTCGGTTCAATCATTTTTTGTTGTATTCGCAACTATTAGGATATGGTTCTTACGAAAACAAATTTTGGGAAAAACCACTGGAAAAGTCGGAAAATTTGGAAAATCGAAAAACAAGCCATTAAAAAAATCAAATTTTTAAATCTCACGGGACACCCTGTCAGACCCATTAGAAAATCAAATAATTTACTAGGGACACTCGTTCGGGTTTAGACAGTGTACCAATGTTACTGAAGTTCATGCTAAATGCTTAGAAAATACTTAGAATGACTTTGGAATGTGGCTAAGGGCCATTAAAATATCAAATTTTTAAATCTCATGGGACACTCTGTCAGACCCATTAGAAAATCAAATAATTTACTAGGGACACTCGTTTGGGTTTAGACAGTGTACCAATGTTACTGAAGTTCATGCTAAATGTTTTGAAGATACTTAGAATGACTTTGGAATGTACCTAAAGGCTATTAAAAAATCACATTTCGTCTAAATTACGCAATATAATTTCGCCTGAATGTTTACTTACACCAATACTATTACAATAAGTTTGTTGTTGTTGTATTTTTTGGATTAGTTTGGATAAACTTCACTATAGCATAACTCGACGTCGATCGCAGCAACTGGCCATTAGTAGCACCAGCATGATGCGAACGAAAATGACCATCCGCTTCGAGATCAGTTATCTTCGTGGGCCAAAGAAATCATTTTTCCATTTCGACATTTCCAACTCGGGGCTATGTAAACAAGCAGAACTTCCAGATTTAAACTTCGGAACAGCCACACGTAATCGTAGACAAGCAAATGCATTCACCAAGTGTGACTCTTTGGTGTTGATTTTCGGGTAGTGGCATAATTGGCCCATTTTTCGTCGAAAACGCTGCTATAGAAACGGCAATACCGTCAATGACGACCGTTACTGATCCACATGTCGGTAGTATCCATATCACCCAGTTTAGACTGATATCGTCGTTTTGGAAGAAATACGGACCGATGCGGCGATGATTCTGCCAATTCCGACTTTACTTGTTCCCATACCAAATTCATCCAAAAATGGGCATCGTTGTAAAAGATAATTTGATAATTTGAAGTCGCAGAAAGGCCAAATTCTTGTGAACAACGTGAAATTGACTTGCTCGGGTTTTCCCGTACACTCTCACGCACAGCAGCGATGTTTTAAGTAGACCTTGCGTTCCGGTGACTTATGGGTGTTGGCTGATTATTTATCGAACAAGGTTGACTCGAATTTGATCACCAAACGTCGAATAGTCTACTCGGCAGAACGGTAAGGATAAAATCACATAATGCGCGGAACGCTTCTCGAACGGAGCACTGATTTTGAAAATAAAACTTGATGATTTGCACACGTTGCTTAACAAATTTGACAGATGTTGCTTTAACAACATGGCTGCAATAATGTAACAAATTTCGAGCGTCCTTATTAGAGGTTTGAAAATATTACGACTCGAGTAGTCGTATTAACTAATTAGTTCGCTATTATCCGGGTATACTAAATATTTTTTTTTATAACTCTAGACACCCAAATGGACGAAATTTCATCTTGAAGAGAGTAGCCGAAGTAGCCGAAGATAACAAGTCGGAGTCAACCGGAATGAATGAAAGCGTCTCTCGGAAATTGTTCTGGTTATAACATATATGCTAATTTTGAAGTGACGGCAAGTATCTGCCTTCTCGAAAGTGTCTGCTCTTAAACTAACGAAAGCCTCAACAGCGATATCGTGTCCTGCGGTTTGAAGAAAACAAGCACTAGCTGTGTGTTCTAACATTTTTAAGCTCTATGAGAAGCGATCATCCAGACCACAACTTCAAGGAGATGTATCTGATGGAATTCATGATTTTGTTCGAGCTTTTCTACGGAAAGCAGCAGGGCAACTCTGAAGAGAGAATCGTTTCTGATGAGTTTGAAGAACCACACCTTAGCTGAAAATGAATTACTACCTCATCCGAGAAGAACCAATTCTTCTGAATTCCTTAATTTCGTTTTATTTAGCGACCTGTTTCAATTTGTGCCAGTGACGGGAAAGCAGGTCCTCAACTAACCAATTTGATTTCTTCCGGCTACTTATTTCTTGAAAGAATTCGAACTAGTAGAGTCGACGGAGAATCGTTGACAACTGGGAGACATATCATTTCACAGGCTCTAAAAGTTTGTAAGATTACAGCAGCTCATATCGAATTGTGCCTATACTGAGAAGCACTTTAGAGGCCAAAGCGTACACGTCTACAAGATTAAAGTACAAGATCGAGTTTCAGATGTGACACAAAATATCGACAACATTAACATCAACAACTCGTTTCAAACATAAACGTTGCGAGAGGACTCGCGAACGGAAAGATAACAAAGATCATTTGGCCTTACTTCCGTCGGAATCATATGTCTAAGTATTGTTGATTTGGCCATTCTCTGTAAATACGATGATTTTATGTTGATCCTGTACATAAAAGGCAATGATGCACGATGGACCTGCTTGTCGTTTAATTGGGCAAGAATCTGTTTTTCAAAGGTCATCACTAAATTGCAAAGTGAGATCATTGGCAGGAGTGCGTATCAAGACGGTCTTACGGAGATGAGAGGATTGTGATAGAAGCCATACTAGCCGTAATTTTGAGGGGCACGCCAATTTATCTTTTTCCAACTATAAAACTCCGATCTGATTCACCGTATCGCCCGGCATTATATCTCTTTCACTCGCATAATTTTATAATAAATTAAAATAAAGTGGTAAAGCGATAAGTAAGTTTTTTCCATAAATTGGGAGATCCCAGTGTTTTTAACTAAAGTGGCAGCGGCAACAGGAGCTTTTTCGTTTTATGCCACTATTTTAAAAATTATATTCATAAAAAATTACTATATGCACTAAAAGATTCTTAATTAAATTTGCAACTATTTCGGACCAGAACAGTTTTTCTAAATTTATCCGGAAATTAGGATTTGGCAACGGTTTTTCAACAAAATCGACCTTTGTGTAGTCGAGACTGATTGACTGATTGGGGAAAAACTTCATTCTTAATTAAGCCTTTTCCATAAAGAGAGCGGCCTCCGTGATTTTTGATCGAAATCGGTCCGTAGTACATCCCGTCCAAGATGCAATAGCTTTTGGCATGTTATCAAGCTTGGTCGAACACTAAACCTTTTCTATTGGTCAATTATGGCCTATTCTTTTTGAGTAAATCATTCAATTTGTCCAGTTAACGATAGTATACTTCAGAATGGGTATTGTCCGGTAGAAGCTAAAAAAATAATTCCGTAGAAAGCCCACCAAACAGACAGCACCACCATTTTACGAGAAACAAGTCACAGACGTCAATTCGACGGAGCAAATTTATTTGTATAAGAACATGTGTAACCCATATGTCGAGTTTTGAAACTGCGTTTTACGTGATCATAAACTGTTGAATTCGATAAATTTAACATGTCAGAGATCTCACGAGTTGTTATTCTGCGCTTTGCACCAATCAATGTCTTTATTTGGGCATCATCTGCTTCAACTGCCTTCCAAAACATGGTGCA
Organism: Nephrotoma flavescens; assembly: GCA_932526605.1. NCBI lineage: Eukaryota > Metazoa > Arthropoda > Insecta > Diptera > Tipulidae > Nephrotoma > Nephrotoma flavescens. Next base: position 230,347,312 of record OW052221.1, read on the forward strand.
TCTTGAAAATGAAATTTGTCAGGATGAATTTTAGAAAACCAGTTTTGACACTGACGTTCTGTCAATACATCGCGGTCGACATGTTGTAACTATCACAATTTTCGCTTCGACGAAAAAACCGTGCTACTTTGATGAAAATTTAAAAATTTACATGAAAGAAAAAAAATGTTTACTTCCAAAATACCGTTATTCTATCGAAAATGCATCGAAGCGAAAATAGTGATAGTTACAACATGTCGGCCCTAGAGTGTGGAGACACATCACACAATTTTTTGCTTGCTTGAACAGCATTTTTGCCTTTTCGATAATAAAAAGGTAAAATATGCCAATAATGCTGCTTTCGATTTTCCATATTTAATGTGGCACCAAACACAAAGTATTTTGGGGCTTAAGTTTAAAGTTGGCTATGAAACGTTTCATTTTAGTCCTCTGTTGGAAAAACGAAATTACTTTCCAAACAACCAAATATTTGATCAGTCGGCGCGTCAAATTAGATCGAATGTCGGTTGGTATTGTATAAGAACAATAAAGAAACCGCAAGGGCACTATTTGGTAAAAGTAAATAAGTAGCCTGGAGCCTAACTATTGAATTCGTAGTTCTTTTTCGACGGCTATCGTTTTCCTATACCAAGCGTAGAAACAAAAGAGAAAATAATAGTAAAAATTTCATACATATTTCTTTTTCCTTCTTTTATTTTCCATTATTAATAAAAAAAAAATCTTCTTTTGTCTACTATAGCAAAACTATAGCCTTCGAAAATGAACGTCGAACTCGCTTCGTAAAAGTTAAAATCGACAGTATTTACATATATGCAGACTAGCTGAAGTAACCGGCTTTGCCCGGGTTAAAATTGAACTGCTGAACTTCAACAGGTATTTTTTTTTATTTTATTACTAATTAGAAATACAATAAAATCTCGAATAAAATCAATACAAAAATAATTTGTCGGGTTTAACGCAATGCTTGTTTGTAAACCAAATTTTTTGATTTTCCTCCCGGCATGCCACATACAACTTCCCATGAGAAAAGCAAGGACTTTCCAAATTCACGCATATAAATTTAAGGGATTGACCTTGAGCTTTGTTGATAGTTATGGCAAATGAAAGTCTAACTGGGAACTGGACTCGTTTGAAGGTGAATGGTAGGTCGGTTGGTATCAACGGTATGCGAAGTATGAATACGTCCTCTCCTTTTGCAATCCCCGTCAATACAGTGGCTTCGATAACAAATGGCTTTTATGTGGCTGCAGTGCCCGGTATTTGGCTCTGTATCTGTTCGTTAATTTGATTCACGCTTTCATTTTTGGGTGCAAGGTTGGCTCTCTCGCATAGGCAATTATGATTTTTGAAGTTTATCTCCATGTTTGGATATACTTTCTGCTGCTCAATGGACGACACTAACTGGCACAGATTTTCAGTGAATGTGATTTCGCCTGTCAGTTTATCAATGAATGGGTAAAGTGCCACCGCCAATCTGCAGTAGTTTCGCTGCGAATTGCTGCGCATCTGTTTCTTGCTGAATGCGAATTCTTATATTTGTTGACAGTTGAAGTTTTTGTACTTTTGTCCATAGAGCTGAAGCTTTCAGGCAGGCATTAGGCTCATCAGCAGGTGTTGACCGCGTAATTACGGGCAGTGTTTGGCGAAAAACCCCAGCCAGAACACTAATACTCCTCCCATCAGTTCACTACTCCCTTTTAGGTCTTGTAATGTTCGGTTAAGAGCTTCTAATGATTTTCTGTGTGCCATCGTGCATTCGTCCCATACGATGAGTTTGCACAATTTTAAGACTTGCGCTTGACCAGAATTCTTGCTTATATTGCAGATAGGGTTCTCTTCTTGCAAAATACTTTCTTCGAAGCATTTCAAGTATAATACTTTGGAACTTGCAAAGGGATTTTGTTGACAAAGTTGAAAAAAGCCGTTAACGTTGTGTTCGGTGGTGTGGTGGCAACTCGTTGGGCGGTATTGGCAGTGCAATACACTCTCTGCCCATTTTCCAAGTGTACACTTCGTTGGGCAATAGTTGAGTAGGCGTTCATGGATGTGGAAGTTTAAAATACACCAAACCGTCTCATTGCTGCTGATGTATCTGCCCATTTGATAGCTTGTGATCTCGTCAAGTCTGTTTCGATTTGCCAGCCCAAACACATCGATATCGCTGCCCTTTTTCACATATTTACAAATGTATTTGGTGGATCTGACCAAATTACAGTACTCAACGTTGATATGAGCTTGGAACATCTTCGAAAGCAGCGGCGAGTATGGCACCACCCACTTGTTGTCTACTTCAATTTCTTGGTTTCCATGCATTATCAATGTGGCAGTAAACCCACCATGGTCCGTTCCTCGTCTCTTATACTGAGGATATCCATAGTCGACAGTCTGAGTTTCGTGAATCAAGTCTCTGGGATATTTTTTCGTGCATTTCCGGTCCTTCATGCATGGTGCGTTCGGATTGAGCTGTCCACACGACCCGTGAATCATGTTCCTCTTGATGACCTCATACAGGATGGGATCTTGCTCTGCATTGGGAAACTCAGCGGAGATAACATTGTTAATTTGTGTTAGACGAATTTTCTTATTTAACCACAGGAGTATATGAGCATGTGGCGGCCCTCTGTTTAGCCACTCGACGGAGTACATCCAGCAGTGAGCTTCTCCAAATATGTTGTGCTTTTTCTTCGTTAGAACGTCTATCAACTTTGATAGCTTTTGTTGAAACACCCTTGCTGTTAAATCATGACGATCCATGGGATTGCAAGTGAATGTTATAAAGAGGTCCGGACGCAAATAAGCTCGAACATATGTCATGGCGTCTTGGGCATATTCCTGCATATGTCTCGGACTCCCTGTAAAAGTGGCAGGTAATTTGCCATTTGGCAGCCAATTTGCCAATATCAGCTACATTCCCATCGTTGGCCGCGGCATCTCACAAATTGGTGTATTCATCCGCGCGAAGCTTCGTTTGATTCAGCCGAATGTACAAAAGATGCTCACATATCGACAATGAACTGGTGGAAGAGCTGGCGGAAATTGAGAATGTGAGCAGAGACTTTTATGTTGATTGGTTGACCTGTGGCAGTGTTGGTTTGCATGACGTTGAAATGGTAATCATCTTCACATTGCTATACCATCAATGGGTACTGCAGGGTGTTGTAGGATCGGCACGTCTCAGAGATCCGTGGCAGCGCTTCACCACGTCGCAGAATAATAAAATCCCTCCTTTCGATTTGTTCGTCTATCATAACAATAGCCACTTCATTACTTTGAGAGGCATTGAAGCGACGTTCATGCTCGCCAGCTGGTCTTTTGTCAGCACGAATGAAGATGTTCAACAATATTACGTCTTGTGCCGGGAATATTCTGACAGCGTTGATCTGCTTGATCTTGTTCGTTCCCCATAAAATAAATTTGCTAGAAATTTGGCGATTTATTTGCGCACGGAAGAAGTGAGCCTATTCGGTAATAAATTTGGCCCTGGATTTTGAATGTGGGCCTGAAACCTGGTGTATCAACAATAGAAGTTGCCCCGAATCATGTCATCTGAAAACAGGAGTTGTATTTTCGGATATTTTGTAGAAAATGTCTAGACTCCGCTGTTGTTGCGGTCATATATGACATGAATTCATCAAGCGGCGAATCTAGTAGCGGAAGTCTCACCTTACCATTATTGGAGCATATTCCGGAGGCCTCACCTTTATACTTTTTGGCAGAGCAGTGACCACATATCTTGTTCATTTTGCCAATCAGAACATTATGATAATTTTGGTAGTCTAAATGCGGATCATAGTTAAATGCCGCAAGCATTAATTGGAAATGCCCAACTGATCGTTTTTCTCTGGCTAAACGAATTCGGTTGCCTTTGTGTCGAATTTTCCGCTGCGCTTCGTTTTCTGCAGTTGTCGACAGTTCAACTGGTCAAAGTTCAAGTTTATATGATTAATAATGATTTCTTTATAACTACGGTCGATATACAAAAAATGTTGATACATTTAAAATATTTGTTAACACCCCCATGGTTTTTCTCGGCTGTCAAAATGTATTCGTGCTAATTTTGTACGCACTCGCTATCAAAAGTTTGCATATATTGTAAATTCCTCTTTACAGGTGAGCATGGAGAGGGGGTAACATTTTTTGATCACTCACCCCTCTATATTTTTTTTCTCGGCTGCTAAAGAGTATTCGTGGAAAATTTAGGAGCAACTGCTCGAGTTCATCAAAAGTTGTCATTTACTGTAAATTCCTGTTTATAGGTGAGCATGGGAAAGGGTAACATTGTTTGATCACTAACCCCTATGGTTTTTCTAGGCCGCTAAAAAGTATTGGTGCAAAATTTGAGAGCAATCGTTCGAATGGATCAAAAGTTTTCGTGTAATAAACATAGTTACAGAAGAAAAGTATGTTTCTTCTTTATATATATAGATAGATAGATAGATATGTTTGTAGAAATTCAAAGTGTTTAGTTCGATTGGTAAAAGATGCACTAGACCTTCATCATTTCATTACCGTGGAGGACTAATCCTTGGGTTACTGAATAATTAATTCAGCAAAAATGCGCTTCCATCTTGTTAAGTAATTGCACAATATTACTGTTTATTTCTATTCCATATACTTCTAAGGAGGACTCATCAATAGATGAGAGAGGGCTCATCAACAGAACTATTGCAAACATAACAGAGACCATTTAACCTTACTTTAGTCACGATCAGATGCAAGGAAGCACGGTGGACCTTGCTGACGTTTATTTGGCTAAAAATCTGGTTGCCAACGATTAGGTATATTTTGCCCTGAGCAGAGTTCGAACATTGGAAGGAGTGCGCATTAGTAATTTGGATTGCGGTATGATGCCATTGTAAGACTCCGACCTGATTCGCCGTATGGTCCGGAATTTTGTCTCTTCAGCCCATAATTTTTTAAAAAATAAATTGGTAAACCTAAATAAATAATCTTGCAGGAGCTGTTTTGTTTTTTGCAAATAGTTAGAAAAGTGTATCAACCATGGGAAACGTGACAGAACTATCTAAATTAATTTTGCAACAATATCGGTCCAGAAAAACATTCCAAAATTTAAGCGGAAATTTCGATTTTCGATTTTTTTCTCAAGCTTTTCCATAAATTGGAAGATCTCCGTGATGTTTGACCGAAATTGGTTCATCGGAAATGGCAAAATGTGCTATTTATTCTCAGTGGAGCATTACACTAGTGTTAACATATTTTTTTTATATTATCTTTGCAATCTGTTCTAGGGCCGAAGCTCTCCCAACATTTTGCGGTTCGCTTTTCCTATCGGAAAAAGATGGGTCGTCCCATGAGTTTTGCACTCGGACAGAGGATCAGACAGAGCTATGTGTAACAATTCCTTTTACATCCTGCCCCTATTGGGGTTCGAAACCGGTACCCCCCGATCCAAACGCCCAAAGCTTTAACCACTCTCCGGTTTGGTCGCTGTGTTAAGATTTTACTTTGCCCATGGATTCTACAATTTTATTACATTTTATTATATTAAGCTGTCAATGTTAAATAGATAAATATTATCGTGACATCATCATGAATGATGTCCTTTTTAGCACAACAAATTTATTTAAACGATTTTCTATTCAGAATAATTTAATTATTGAGTCATCACTTTATGTCCTTAAGGTATACACAAATCCCAGATATAACATCCTTACAAAATTTATATACTGGCTAAATGCTGCTATAATATAATACACAACTTATCCTTACATTAAATTGTTGTATATACTTTTCAACGTTTTTTTTTTGTGGTTTGGTATCTGAAAGGACGTGACTATATACCATTATCGATTATTTAGTTTTGATTAGGTTTCAATCGACTTAATTAACGGCCCCATAAACAACAATTTACGAATAATCGACAGTTGGGTATATGTTGTACAAATTCATTTGAATATCGAACCGTTTAAAAAAAATAATAATCTCGTGTAGATTGGATACATTGAAATGTAAATTATGATCAAGTGTCAATACGTGGAAATAACAGAAATTGATTATTTTTTTCTTTGCTGCTGTGCCTTCTTATTTATCTCTACCTGTCTGCGTGTATACGTATTATATTTCCCTTGTGGAAATCGTGATTCACATCGAATCAAAATTTATACATGGATTGCTGCTTGTTACCTACAAACACATTATACGAAAAATCTTATAATAGGTTGGAAAGGTGTTTATATATAAGGAGAAGAAATATACTTATATAGATAAGATTTGGTTTAGATAAACGGCATAAACTGCCTACGCTTCTAAACTTTCGACTTACTAATGAATGGAGAGGAAGTATATGTGCTACAATGTTTGCGAATTTTAATAGCCTTGTACAATATAATATCGATTGGATATACATGTTAACAGTGTACATACCGCAAAATTGTGATTGCTTCGTAAAACGATGTCGGGATTCATAAATGATAGTAGATGTACAAACATTTTCAATATTCAATCCACGGTTCGTAATTACTAAATCCAACCGAAAATCGATGTAGCTTAGCCAGCTGCAAACACTTTAAGAAAGAAATGTATTGTTGTAAAAAATCATTCGTATCGGCTAATATTGCACAGACAAATACTTTGTGAAATCATCAAATAAATCAAAGGTAATTCGAAGGTAGACCAATGGAAAATATTTAAAAACCAACCGATTTTTTTAAATCCAATTTATTCAAATTGTATCGACAGGAAGTTACATCCATTCTGGTATCGATTTTTATTTTTTTTTGCCAATAAATTTCTTCCCATAGTACTTTTATAAAGGGTGGTAAAGAAAATGTTAAGCATCAAAAGACAAATCAATGGAATATTTCAAGATGTGGGCGATTTGCCATACACCATTGCAAGTAGAATGAGAAGATCACTAAAGATCGGTATCATTTATCACCCATAATCATCTTACTCGATAAACTAGGAAAATGTTTACATTTCTCAATAGGCTTCAGTGAAACACTTATTGCCGCGATATTTTTGGTACATAGTGAATATTTTCATTTTATTTTCATTTTGAATTTATCCTCTAAAGCATGCACGGCTGTCTGGTGGGACGGTTATTATGACCGAAAATTGTAGTAAGCTGCCACCGTCTCAGAATTGCGGTAGTAATTTTTAATAATTTCCAAACGTTGCTCGTTCGCGTGAACTTCACAATGATAAGATTTTTAATCTTGACTGACGTTTTGATGTTGACAGATCACGAAAAAATGTTCAAGGGTGCTTTCGTATTAAAATATAAAATTATTATGTATACCTATTGGAAAATCAGATATAGGGTAAAACTTCAAAAATTTAATTTATCTAGTTACTATGCCTGGAACTGGAAACAGTCTAATTTGAATCGGTTCGTAGCACAATGGGTTGTGAATCACTGTGCCCTATCTGACTTATCAGCCGAAACAAATATTAAGACAGCTGTAACCAAAGTTTTATCAGCCGGTACTATTAGAAATTTGTACAATGAGTACTCATGAGAACTCTTGAGTGGTTGTGCAATATATCTATTTTCTTTTGTTTATTTATCTAAATTACAACTTTTATACATAACCAGATGTACCTTGCTCGCGTTGCTATGCTACCAACTAAAGTAAATTTGAAGGAAAGACATTATACAAATATCAATTCATTTTTAGTCATTTTATTGATTTTGTTCATTTCGAAAAAATTGTGACATTGCAGCGTTTCGTTTCAATTCGATATTTATTGAAGTGCTGTGGGATACACAATATTTCTTGGTTTCCATCTGGTGCGTAAACAAATAAATCAGAAGGTTTTCCGACGCGTGAGCAGGCCACACAGAGCTGCCCATGTGAGAAGCATGGATGTTCCAAATTTAATCCACACACTTGCAACGATTTTCCTTATGCTTTGTTGATGTTATTGCGAAAGCGAGCCGCACCGGGAACTGCAAACATTTGAATTCGAATGGCATATCTGTCGGGATCATTGGGATATGCCTCGATAACATTGTTCATCATTTTCTTGACTGAGAGTCTGGTTCCGTTGCAAAGTCGTGGTGGATTTATGTTTCGAAGAAGAATGACGGGTACGCCAATTTTCATTGTAAGAACGTGCCGTGGTATGCCTGTCAAATCAAGCGAATTCAAGAATTCAGTTGGATAGTTGACAACTTAATCTTGATTCACCACAGTATCGATGGACTTATATGTTGTTGTTTCGCCGGGTATTCCATTCTGAATAGTGAAGTTAATGGTATTGACATCGATGTTTTTGGCTGCTAATATATCACGCGTACTGAGCCACTGATGATTTTTGTAGTTCTGTGCAATGGGTTTGGGAAAACTTTTTGCACCAATGTGTCTATGCTTTCTCTGATCTTACAGAAGTTTGCTGGCAAGGTGATGGCGTAGATTATCCATTAATTGTTTTGCAAAATTTCCAGCCGATGCATCCCGTTGTAGTTGTATACGCATGTTGGTTTTCAAAGTCAATTTCTGTAAATGACGCCGTAAAACTGATGATTTGAAACATGCATTAATTTCACCAGTGGGTGTTGAACTTGGTAAAACCGGCAGTATTGCGCTGAATGCGCAGTTCGTCCACCATCCAAACGAGTTGCCGCAATTCCAGATGATGCAATGGCCAGTGCAATATTATTTTGTGATCGTATGGTTGCCAAAATGAGTGAATGAAGAAAAGTCTTGCCTGTACCACTGGACGCATCTACGAAAAACAGTCCACCGCTTTGTCCTGCGCACGCATAATTTTGTCATACGTAATGCGTTGTTCTGGAACCAACTGCGGAAGATTTGTCTGAACAAATGTCCCCAGTTCGTCAGAATGAAGGTGTGTTTGTCGTTGCAGATCACGATCGAAAAGGTCGTTCGCTGGTCGGTTCGGAGCAGGCATTCTCAGTTGCACAAGTGTCTTGTTAGCGATTGCTAAACATACGTCTTCAATCAATATCAATCCTTATTATATACACCTTTGGTGTGAGTTGAATGTCCGGATTTTGATTCGCAGCGCGCAAACGATGTAGAATATCTTCACTCATGTAGTCCTTGTATTTTTCCCAAAAATCCTTTGGATTAGATGGAAAGCAGGTTGTCAATATTACGGCAAATAACGTGCGTATTTGCTGTGGTCGAGCAGTATTCAATGCGTCAGCAAGTGCAGTGTTCCAATGTGCATCATTCTCAAGAAGATTTAGTTCCTGGCAAGCTGGGCGATAAGTGGCACACAGCGTTCACCATTCTTAAATCTTGGAAAGATGTCGGTCCACGTACATTGATTAACAGCAACCGCAGATAGAAACATCCTGTATTGTTCGGGTGAACAGTGTACAGACAACCCAATGCATCATTGGAATACAAATTGGGATATCCTTCAATTGCTTTACCTTGTTTGCGACGTTGAAACTTTTTAGCCGATGCATTCCATGTGTAGAATTTCGGTACCTCAGAATAAAGTAGAGTCTTGCAAAAGTATCATCTTGGCACAATGAGTAAAATGCAGTTAAAGTTGTTGCCGGTGGAACCAATGCTCTTGCACGTACATTATCTGCTGTGAAGTACACGCGCTTTCCATTCTCGAGATGCACCGCCAAGTGTACTACTGTTGGATGTCGTTCATGGATTGAAAATGATAAGATGCGCCATACTGCTTCATTGCTGCTAATGTAGCGTCCAAGTTGGTATTGGTTGATTTCATGGAGCAGTGCGGCCACATTTCCTACTCCAAAGACTACCATGTCGCTTCCTTTGTTGACATATTTGCTTTGAAGGTCTTTGAGAGCAACGGTGAATATGGCACAACCCAACGATTGCCGCCATCCTCAATTGATCGTCGACGATACAGTTGGTATCCGTCATTGCCAGTGATGGTATCAGAAACCAAGTTTTTTGGGTATCGTTTCGTGCATTTCCCATCAGACATGCATGGTGAATTGTTGTTGAATGCGCCACATGGACCATGAATCTAATTTTTGGTAACGACGTCCAATAAGTCTGGATTATTGTCCTTATCTGGTATTTCTGCTGAGATGATTTGGTCAATTTGATCTGGCGTATTTTTGTTGATTAACCAAACCAAAATATGTGTATGTGGCAACCCCTTTTTCTGCCATTCAATGGAATACATCCAGCAGCGTGTCTCTCCAAAAACGTGATGCTTGATAATAAAATTCATAAAAGATTTCAAGTTTTGTTTAAATACGTGTGCGGTAATGTCATGGCGGTCCGAAGATGATTGTCCAGCTAACAGAAGTTCTTTAATTTCATCCCATATTGGATTGCATATAAATATGATGAACAAATCTGGACGACCATATGCGCGAGCGTATGTCATCGCATCTTGTGCGTATTCATGCATGTGCCGTTGACTCTCCTTGAATGTAGACGGTAATATGACCATTCTTCCCAATTCGTTTGGATTTACGTTACCATCATTAACCATTGCGTCTCGTAAATGGGTCTACTCTTCAGAACGCAACTCGGTTTGATTCAATCGAATATATAGGAGTCGTTCGGTTTCAATCTTTGAGTACATGTCGACGATGTATTGATGGAAGAATTGTCGACATTTCAGAATGTGGTTCTCTCTTATTCGTATCGATTGATGATTCATCAAGCATCAATCGATACGAATAATAATTTATGGCACTGACTTTCTTATTCGTTTCCTCGTCTGTTTGTGGATTTTTCATTTTGATGTTGAAGTGATATTCATCTTCTCCTCGCCAAGACAGAATTGGAGACTCGCTGAACGTCACCAATTCTGCGATGAAGAATAATGTCGCGCGATTCGAATTCTTCGCCAACTATCACGATCGCCACTTCATCGATTGTTGGTGCATTAAACTGTTTTTCATGTTGGCCAACGGGCCTTTTTTCTGCTCGAATTACAACTGCGTAGTCATCGGCTAGCATTCGTTGAATGGCAGTTTTAAACAACTGAACTAATAATTCATTGTGTTGATCGAAAAGGGCTTGTAACGCAGCTACGGTTTCTCGTCTAGCGCCCGCATTATAATGACATCGTTGTTCAATTTGTTCATCACTGTTTGCAATGAAATAAATTTGAAGAAACTTGTGATCTACATCCCGCAATGGTAGAAGCGATCCGACACGATGATAAATTTGCCGTTGGACTCTGAATGTTGTCATGTAATTTTCGCGCACGATGTTCGTTGCACCGAATGATGTCATTTGAAAACATGAATTGTATTTGCGGATGTTTTCCAAGAAATGCTTCGACTGACGTGACACCTGATAGCAACGTTGATAGTGGTTCGGGTGGTGGATGTAATTCTGGCAGTTTAATTTTTCCATTGTCGCAGCACATTCCTGGCGTTTCGTTAAGATATACAAAAAGGCAAAAGGTAAGAGAAAACACTACGAAAAACAAAAAAAAAAAAATTGAAAATTGAAAAAATTGAAAATAACGAAAATGAAAAAGAAAAATTAGCATACACAAAAAAAAGACAAATGCACCATGCGATTACTTTTAAAAATACCTTTCAATGTCATCTAGTGAATTTTTTTCCCCTATAACATCATTAGCTTATAAACATTTATATTCAAAATGAACAGTTTACCTCTCAATAATTTTAAAATAGTGCTCTGGAATGCAGATCAATCAAAAATAAAATATTAGGGACATTAGATTATATAAAAAATAAAAATTTGGACATAATCATGCAAACTGAGACTTGGTTAAATCCAAAAGATAAATTTTATATCAATTCAGGATATTGTGTATATATACTAGATAGATTTAATAATTCAGGTGGTGGGGTTACAATTACCGTAAAAAAAACTGTTAAACATAAATTATTGTCCGCTTTTAAAACTAAAGTGATTGAAAGTATTGGAATTGAAATTGAAAATATAAACAAACCGATAAATTTAATCTCAGCTTATTTCAATGGCAAGCATACTAATTCAAGTATGTTAAGTGAGTTTAAGCATGAAACGATCTTATACTAGGCGGTGACTTCAATTCCACGCATCGGTATTGGAATTGCTTAAAAGCGAATCGTACTGGCAATATTATTTAAAATAAAATGAACCAAGGTAAATTTATAGTTGGCTTCTCTCCTCAACCAACACATTATCCTAGTTCGAGACGTGGTGTCCCATCCATTCTTGGCTTAGGTATATGTTACAGGCACGGTTTAATATCAAATCTTATATCAGTACCCGAACTTTCATCGGATCACAATGCGGTCTTATTCGAAACAATTGCACATCAAATTCCTAATTCATATACTAATCAAAGACGCTGTTATAATCTTGCCAATTGGAAAATATACCATAACATCCTAAAAGACAAAATTGTGTTGACTAATCATACTAGCTCAAATCTTAATACAACAGCAAAAATTAATTAAAGCATTAGACAACTTAATGAATCGATCATTGATGCGCAAAATGCCTCAGTGCCCTTATTAGATCGACATAATAATAACATTTCACTTGACCAACAGAAAATATACCTAATTAGACTTAGAAACATTTATCGACGTCAATGGCAAAGAGCGAGATAACCTTATCTAAGGCAAATAATGAATAACCTGACCAATAAAATAAAACAAAAAACTAATGAAATTCGGAATCAAAATTGGAATTACTTACAAAAGGGGTACCGAATTAAAAAAGTCTGAATTAAAAAAGTTCTTTAAAAATGAATTAAAAAAGTTGATTTTTGTATGAACATCTGCGACTTATTTTAATTCGTATTTTTAACATAAAATTATGAATTAAAAAAAGCGATTTAGAAAAATGAGAAAACCCAAAACTGAATTAACAAAGGCTTATGCTATTTCATTTTTAAAACACCTACCTTAATTCATTTTCAAAATGAATTAAAAAAGGCACATTTTATTTCATTTTATAAATTTTAGTTTTAAATAAAAATGAATTTAAATGTCATATAATATATTATTTGTTTTCTATAGATTTTTATTTTTATAATTGTTGTCTCGTTTATTTATTATTTAATATTTAATTAATTTTAGTTAAATATTTTCATTAATGAAAATAAGATATTCTAATGTCTGATTTTCAGGAATGAAAATGTCTCTGGAAATCAACAGTTTTATTTGCTTTTTCATTAATGAAAATAAAAAACCAAAATTTTCTAAATTTTTACGTGCCAAATTTAAATTTAAATTCCAAAAAATTTTCATTAATGAAAATAATAGTTGCATGGATTTACATTGCCTTAGAGATTACTAATGTTTCAAACAATTTGAATGTAACGATCGGAACGATTCAGTAAAGAAAATTACAATTTCGTATTTTGTAATTCCTAACAGTTTAAATATGTATTTATTTTACAACAAATATTTTAGTTCATTTATAAAAGGAAACAAAAAAGGCTTATATTATTTCAGTTTATAAACATTTATATTAATTCATTTTAAAAGTGAATTAAAAAATGCCTTTCTAAATTCATTTTATTGAACTTTTTTATTTCATTTTCAACTCTGATTTTAATTCATTTTTAAAATGAATTAAAAACACTTATTCAGAAAAAAAAACTTTTTTAATTCATGTAGCCCTTACAAAAGACAAGAAGTAAAACGATTTGGAACTTAACAAAGGTAATTAGAAACCAAAACACTGGTCTTAGATCGATTGTAATAAATAATGATTTATATTTAGAATAAAATCACATTGCAGAATACAATAAAAGTTATTTCGTGTCTTTACGTCTGCAAACAAAAAAGTTATGACCATTTAACGGTGAGATTTTGGGAAATTTAAAAAAAAATAAAAATATCATGTCTCAGCTACCGTGAGACTTAGGACATCAGTTCCATGGGATGAAAGCTTTCTTATGACCCCCTCAATCCGCCATAAAACGTTGTCCGTCCACCTGCAAAACACCCTGTATATAACCAATAGTATCGGTACTATATGTACCAGTAAAACAATTTTTTTCGGAACTGTATATAAATTATTATCTTTAAATTTTGTTGTTATAGAGGAAAGCGGATCCCCAATGACAAAAATTGATTAGATTTTTTTTTGTTTTGTGCAAAATACCGTTGCAATAATTCCATAATTTTCTCTTCCAAAACTGTCAATTTGGGGTTATAGTTTTTCTCATAAGCAGCATCTCAAGCTCCCTATGTTTAGCGACAAGAACCTGACCCACCGCTGAAACCTAGCTGGCAAAAATGCTGTAGTCGCTACTATAAACAAACATAGGGAGATTCTGTTAACGGACTGCAAATTCAACGCACACGCGTTAATTTGAGTCTCGTTACAGAACTTATGGGCTACCATTAATGGTTTTAAATTATTTAAGTATGTCCCTCCCCAACAAGCAATACAGTAATTAACTTTTGATTGAAAATATATTATAAACGTCGATGTGACCGACTCACACGAGAACGCACAGGGTGACTAAACAAAATTTTTTTTCTATATTATAATTCTAAAAATGAAATGTCGGAAGACTACCACAATCTGAAACGCACCATAAAATTCATATAATTCATACCGTTCTCGTAAAAGTAACAACGAGAAAATCTTCAAATCCTCCATTCAGATCTAAATTCAGATACACATCCACTACACATTTTTGTTCGTTTTTAAACCAGTTCCATTAACTTTGGTTAATCGCAGCTGTCAATTGATTGCTCCAACGCTGACCTATCGATAAATTTCAACATTAGTTCAACTGGCCGATCTAATGTGCATTAACTTGGTACAATTAATATGCTTTCAGAGCAGACATTTTTTTCCAACTAATACCTAATAGGCGACAATCACTGGTGATACCGCCGAGGCTTCAGCTCAACTATGTATTTGGACAATACCACCAACAAAATTATCGAAACTATATCACTGGTATTAATTGGAATGGACGTACTGAATTCGCATATTTAGGAGTTTGAAAAGCGTGGCCATTAAAAACTTGCCAATAAAATCCTAAATATGTAAACATTTTAATAATAAATCAATTTAGTTCTGTCAATTTGGTTATGTATAAAACAAATGTAACTGAGATCTAGCTATTTTTCGAAATAATTTATATTTTTTCAAGGACTACTTAAACTGAAATAAAATGGAAATATTATAAACGTCTACATATGTCACTGACTGACCCACTCGAAAACGCAAAGGGTGGCCAACAATTTTTTCACCTATATTATAACGTCTATGTCACTCACTGACTAACTCACTCACTGACTCACTCGAGAACGCACAAGATGACCAAAAAAATTGATCTGTGTGTTTTTTTTTCAAATGTTCGTCAACGAAATCCACAAAAAACAACAACAATATGCAATCGTAAAATCAAGAGTATATGATATTTTCGAAGTAGAAAATTCTCATTAATATCCTTACAATATCTGAATTTGACAAGACGTGTTTTTAAATTCTAAAAAATGTTTAAAAGTTTAAATTCTAAAAAATGAGGCAAGCAGAAAAATTTCATTAACAAGACAGATAAATAAAGTTTTACTTATTAAAAAATCAAATTTTGCGAGCTTTCGGCAATTGTTTTGTTTTTTATTAATTTTAAAATACATAAATTGAATGTTAAAAATTTCGATTGTGAGAAAAACGTCGATAATTGCATTGAAAAACAAGACAACTATTAATTTGACGAACTGCTATTTAAAAAAATCTTTTATACTATACTTGCTACTAAAGTAAAATATTTTGCGTTTTTTTTTCTCGCAATGGAATTTTTTAACATTCAATTAATTATTAAAAACACACAACAAATCCTGATGTAGGCGTAATTGCCAAAAGCTCGCAAAAGCGGCGCAAAGCGTTTTGGAACAACCTAGTTCATAATAATGAGTCTAAAATAGTTAGTTTTATATATTTCGGGCACAGTGACCTTAATATATAAAATTTTATCTCGCGATTAGTGTCATCTGTTGAAATTGCAAACAGCGACAGGTGATAGTGTATTCATGTTAGGTAAGAAAGTAGTGAACATATACGAAACAAACGAGAACAATTATTTTTGAAAGATTCTGGGTTACTCAAGTTGTGGGTTGTAGAATCTGATAAACCGGAACAAGGAATTAGAGAAGTAATAATCGGGAAAGCCATAGTGATACCAAATAACGAGAGTTTCAATTAGAGCTCTAGATCTCTCAATAAGTCATAAACAATCAAGAAAGAGACTTTCATCGCAAAATATGAAGAGCTAAGTACCATTGTGAAATGCGAACAGAAAACACGATGAGAAAAGCCAGCACAGCATCACAAAAGGAAATAATAGGACATCTAATGCAGATCTCAAAAGGGATGGATTATATAATGCCCAGCGACTTTTGAACGATTAATGGAGCGCGTACTAAAACGATTACATTGAATTTAGACGATATTTTTGTCACGGTAAAAACTTACGAAGAGAGAGGGAACCTAGCTGAAATAATCGATCGAATACAATTCACTCTTCAGAATAGATCTAAAGTATTTGGGTCACAAAGAAACCGCCAATGGAATTCATACAGGCGATACTAAAATTTCAACGGTAACGGAATGGCCAAGAACCAAAAATCTACATGAATTTCGAAGCTTTCTTGGATTGTATACCCATTACAGACGATTTATGTCAGGATTCGCCAATGTGGAAGAACAAGCCGTTTCATTGGAAGGAAGAACAAGAGGAAATTAAGAAAACGGTTATGGACGGCACCAATACTTGCGTATCCTATCCTATACCCAACGTGAAATTTATTTTGATTACCGATGTCTGCAATGATGGTATAGGCGAAGCGTTGTCACAAGGAATCCTAACGAAACCGGAGCATCCTATTGTGTGACGCGAAAATAATTTTTGATATAGTAAAACGCGTAAAATGCCATTTACGAACAGGCCATGGGCGTTACCATGCGGTTACCCTGCGGTATTAAGCGGTATTAAGAATCCGGAGGGACACACGTGGAGTGAGATTTCAGATAAGACACCCTTAGTGAAGGAATATTGGGCACAGTAGCAAAGCTTCTTTTAGAGAATGGCTGTTTAATACAAACATGCGAGAGTTCGGATGACAACGTTGATCAATTTTTAACCCATGTGAAGTTCTTGGATAAACATTTTTGGACAAACATTTATGCGAGCGTTCTTTGTGAAGTTTTTGGGCGCAATTTTATTTCATGAACAAAACTTTATGGAAGTGTGCAATTTTAACAGTGTATTTATTCGAAATAATTCAAAACAATAATTATAAAAAATATTGCTAAAATAAAAGAAATTGTTTGACATTAAAAAAATCTAATATGTCCATTATTATAAATTATGAAGTAAATCACATGCTATACTGTATAAAATGATACACCAGATTGCAAAAATCTCACAAGTTGGCTCGCGTGGTGACTACACACGTTCGAAATGTAGCCCCTAACATTGATTTTTTTAAATCGGCAAGTACTATCTCGATATGATGACCAATTCACAAGCCTTGGTCATCACATCGTAATAAGGCTTACTGATTTGAATAGCCTATTATATCCCCTTTCGAACGTATATAGTCACCATGCGAGCCAATCTCTGAGATTTTTTGCTATTAGGCTTAGAGTAGTAGAACATCCGTGGATATGCAGACTCGCTAAATTCATCATATCGAGACAGGGCTTACCGATTTAAACCACTCAATGTATCCCTTTTCTATCGTATCTAGTCAGTATGCAAACCAATCTCTGAGATTTTTGCTATTTGGCTTAGAATAGTAGAACATCCGTGGATATGCAGACTCGCTGTATTGATAACATTTTGCAAAATCGGTTCACGAGTCTTGGTCATCACTTCGAGATAAGGTTTACTGATTTAAATAGCCTAATGTATCCCCTTTCGAACATATATAGTCAGTATGCGAGCCATCCTCTGAGATTTTTGCTATATGGTGTATCATTTTATACAGTATGGTATGTGATTTATTTAAAAATTTAAAATAATGGACATATTAGATTTTTTAATGTCAAACAATTTCTTTTATTTTATTTTTTAATTTTTATTATAATTATTGTTTTGAATTATTTCGAATAAATACACTGTTAAAGTTGCACACTTCCATAAATTTTTGTCCAAGAAATTAAATTGTGTCCAAAAACTTCACATAGAATACTCGCATAAATTTTTCTTCGAAAATTTTTGTCCAAGAACGTCACACCCATAATTTTTAAAATTCGTGTCGAAAAATTGAATTAAAATCAAATATTTGAGTATTATCATTGAAAAATAAGTGGGGGTCACCTCGAAGTTCACAATCCAGTGACACGAGGTGTGGTTCTATAAAGAAAACACTACAGTGCAACTTTATCACAAATTTTAGATTAAGGTACATATATAATTTGCGTCCGACTCTCCATAGTGCAATGATAAATTTATTATTGTATGGGTTACGGATATCATTGTTGAGCCCTTCAATAAATTCTTCTACATTTTACATAATTTTATCGATTTATCTTGAAGAAACATATCTCGCTTAAAAATTTTCTTCATAAGCTTCAACAGTCAAATAATTTTGTTACGTGACACATTAACGTCAATATAGCAATTGAACCGTGTAACGATTACGAAATTTATTTCGATTCGGATCATCTACATGAATAATTTCAAGCAATGTAGGTGTATAAACCACAAAAATAAGCTCAAAGAAAGTTGTGTACGCTTTTTTCAAAATCAAAATGTCAACCATAATAAATAAGATTAATAGAAACATTGTCTCAAATGTCACCTACTCGTGTGTAGGCGAGAAAAATTTACAAAAAATGTTTGTTCCGTTAAATGAATAAAGGAAATAAAATGAATAAAATACGTCACATAAACATACGAAACCATTATTTGATGAATGAATTTAAATCGACTATACACGCCTAGGTCTATGAAAATATTTTTGGAACAATTTATTTCGATCAAAAGGATATTTATTCGGGTAATTAAAATTGTTATTTCGAGTTGAATTAGTAATTTTGCGTTTTATTTTGTAAAATATTTAATGGTCCGAACCGCAATAATAACGGATGTCAACCAAAATGCTTATTAGACTGTGAACCAATTATAGATAGAATGTTTTTCTAGACAAAAAATAATAATGACATATGAGGTAGCAATACCTGAAATGCAAATGGCCTTGCGCAACGCATTTCAGAATTAGAAGTATGTATATGCCTCATCTCAGGAAGTCATTTTACCAGAACCTCTCAAATCAATAACGAGTTGGACGCTATTGGGTACTCTGTACATTCATTTATGGTTACATAGTGAAATTTTTGGCAGTTGAATATTAACTTGGCCGTACCAGTTTGGGTGATGTAAGTTTGGAACGTTCAAAAACTGCAACCACTCACGATCGCGTCAAATTAAAGTTAGAGAGATAGAATATGCTATGAATGTGTTAAAAAAACGTGTTTGTCACATATTGAATCAATATGTCGGCATGATGACGCTGTTCGCGAGTTGGGTGCCGCGTTTGTTCTCTTTGGACTAGAGACGTGTGAATGATGAACATTTTCAACGTTTTGCTGGCGCAGTTTAGGCACAATTAATCAAATTTTAGGCGCTGGCCAATTATTGTTGATGAAACTTGGATACACAATACCATAGAATCAAAAATGCAGTTAAAATAAAGCCAATGGGGAATCAGACCCAAAAAAGGCAAATGATGTTACATAGGTTGAGAAAGTAATGGCGAATGTTTTCTGTGACTAAACCAATTATCTAAAAGGGCAAACAATTACAGAAGCATATACTATGCATCATTACTTGAAATGATCACATGTGCAGTCACAACAACGACAATGCACCGGCTCATACCTCAGCGGTTGCCATGGCAAAAATGCACGAATTACACGCAGAGAAAAAATATGGTTACTACAATCATATTTAAAAGGTATCATATTATGATTGGCATTATGATTGCAGCTATCATTAATATATATTAAATATGATTGGTAGTGTTTTGGTAACTATGCATAATCAAAACAAACATCTGAAACGAAGCAAAACTCTGTATTAAACATGTATTATTATTATAAATATTTATAGTATATCATTGTTACTTATCTTTAATTCCATTCAAGATACGAGCTAATATCTGAAATAAACAAATTTGATTAATCAATTATTAATGTAAAATATAAAAGTTACTTAGCTTTATAATGTACTGATAATCCGGTAGTGTTTACATAAACTGACATTTGCATTATATAATTTCAAACTGCAATATCGATTATTATTTAATGTTTTGTATAATGCCATCTGTGAGTCATAAGTTCATTTATCATATTTATTAACCTTTTAGTACTTAAATTTGTAATTTTATAATTTAATATAGCTTAATAATTTTAATTTCAAATACAGTTAGCAGTTAGCGTAAATAACTTTAGTATTGAAAAAATAAATATAGCTCGGTCACTTTTTCATCGACCGCAAACTAGACAACACCAGCATTTTTATAAGCAAATAATTATTTTAATAAATTAAAATCAGTTTATATAAAAGTGTGAATTTGTGTTGAGTTATTTATCCAATTACCCGGTGATCTTTACTACTTGCGAAAAATATAAATTCCTGGTGCATCAGGAAAACATTGGTCCTTCGAGCCGGATCGCCCGGCGCAGCAGAATAACAGCAGCGGATTTAGCTATACGGAATTATACAGCAGCAAAGCAGCAATCCACAAAGCAGCAATTTAAAGGAGCCATAAAGCAGCAATTCACGGGATAATTTCGAGATTTAACAACGGTGGAAATAGCGGTAATCGGAAAATTGAGAAGCACGCGGACAAAACAGCTAAGTACACACGTTTTTTCACTATCAATAAAGCCAAATATATTTCAAAACACGTTTTTTATTACTATATTTCTTTACATTAAATTAAATATATCAGCATTATTTGTACTATCCGCCTTTGGTGTAAATTTAAATTGTGTTAGGCGTTGAACTTTTTAAGCACAGTTATTCCTAGTAACTGCTATTTGTGAACTTTTAGTGCCTGAAACGTGAAAATTAACTCTTATTAAAATCGTTTCAGTGCATTTATTTAATATTTACACAAAAACATACAAAAGTGAATTAAGTGAACAGTGATAAAAGTGTAGTATAATAAGGAACTTTATACGTGTTTGAAGAATAAAAGTGAAAAACGTGATGTCCGAATTAGACAGTTTGAAAAGGCTACGAGCCAATGCCAAAGGCAGCATGACGAAATTATTAAATTATGTGAGTGAGTTAAATAGTGATAGTGTTCCGGATATAGAACAGCTCAAAACTAGAGCAAAGCGCGCTCAAGAAATATTCGACACATTCATGAATATCGAAGAGCAAATAATTCGGTGCAATGCAACGGAACCATCTGACCTTTTTCCGTTTGAGGAAAACTACTATACAGTTTTGTCCGGCCTCAACTCGTGGATTAAGAAAAGGAGCATTTCGGAGAGAGTAACGGTGTCTAATGATACGATGAATCAATCACAAAATTTTGGAGCAGATGTAAAGTTACCAAAAATAAATATTCCTGTCTTCACTGGTGAATACAAAGAGTGGCAGACATTTTTTGACTTGTTTTCATCAACCATACATGAAAAGGAATATTTAACTTCGTCACAAAAATTTCAGTACCTTAAAAGCTTTTTACGGGGTGACGCGGAACGATTCTTGCGCAATACGAATGTAACGGAATCGAATTATAATGAAGCCTTAGCAAAGCTGATCAAGCGGTACGACAAAAAACGTCACACAATTATGTCGCATATCGAAGCGTTTTTAAAGCAGCCGTCAATTAGTGTCCCAACCGCAGCTAACATTCGTTCTTTGCTTGATATATCGGATGAAGCACTTCGTGGCCTCAAATGCTTAGGCACGAAAGCAGAACGTCGAGATCCTTGGCTGATATATATTCTGCTGAACAAGCTTGATACTGAAACTCAGGCTTTGTGGTCGCAACAAAATATCGAAGACAAAGATTTTCCCACACTAACCGAATTTTTTGAATTTTTAGAAAATCGAACAGATGCATTAGAATCTTTGAAGGCGTATACAACGAAGAAGTCCACATCAGCTCCACCGACGAAAGCCGTTAATGCAAATACATTTTCTACGACAGCTGTTAGCAAATCTACACCACCATCATGTCCGTTGTGCAAAACAGATGATCATAAACTTTTTGATTGTGATAAATTCAAAGCAATGACTGTGGAGCAACGAGCAGAAACCATCAAAGAAGAGAAACGGTGCTTTAATTGTCTCAATCACAATCATAGCGTTTACATGTGTAAATCCCGAGGCAGATGTCGTCAATGCCAGCGTAAACATCACACTTTGCTGCACGAAGAACAAAAAGCAAACAGCAGCTCAGCACAGCAAACTGGGTCTACCGAGTCAAAAGCAACTACATCCACAAAGGTTTATCAGGTAACTACATCGTCTCAAGTCGTATTACCCACAGCGATGGTAAAATTGAGGTGCAGCGATGGGAACGAAACCGAATGTAGGTCTTTGTTAGATTCCTCATCACAAGAGTCATTCATCACGGAAGAATGTGCACAGAAATTAGGACTACAACGAGCAAATGGTCGAATGTTAATGAGAGGTCTTGGAGATACAAAACTTGGGCATTCTCGCGGAAAAGTCGTACTTTCAGTGCGCCCAATCAATAACCAGTATCCGCAGTTAGAAACAGAAGCATACGTCGTGCCAAAAATAGCATCATTAATTCCGTCTAACGACTTCGATCCTTTTAACTGCGAGCAACTGAATGGTTTGGTACTAGCGGATCCAAAATTTAATAAAAGAGGTTCAGTCGATGTTTTGCTTGGCACCGAAATATATTATAGCGTAACGGGAGGTAAGAGGCTACAGCTAAATAACCATTTAGTTGCAGAGGAAACATTGTTGGGCTGGGTTTTGGCAGGCAGATTTGTAGAGCAAGAGGCTAATTTTGCCACATGTTTCAACATCTTCCTCGATATCGATGCATCCCTACGAGCATTTTGGGAAGTCGAATCAGTTCCGTCCATAGCAAAGTTATTTCCTGATGAGCAAAAGTGTGAGGAATTATTCTCCAAGACCACTACAAGAAACACAGACGGTAGATTTATAGTGAAGCTGCCATTCTCCGAATCTCCAGTCGCAGTTGGATCATCATTTCATTTAGCCCAATGTCGACTCAAAGCAATGGAACGAAGATTTGAGCGAGACAATACATTCAAAGATCTTTATATTGACTTCATGAAGGAATATGAAGAATTGGGTCATATGGAAGAAATAGCAAGCGACCAATTAACAAAGCAGATGTATTATCTACCACATCATGGTGTCCTTAAAGCTTCCAGCTCAACCTCGAAGTTACGGGTCGTATTTGACGCATCAGCCAAATCAAATACTGGAAAATCACTAAACAACATATTACGAGTGGGTCCGGTAGTACAGTCATCGTTGATGGATATAGTTTTGCGCTTTCGCCAACATCAATTTGTTTTGACCGGTGACATAGAGAAAATGTACCGTCAAGTGTTGGTCGATTCGGAAAGCGCTAAGTCCCAAAACATTGTCTGGAGAAGCAACAAGGAAACACCATATCGACACTATCGACTGAAAACAGTAACTTACGGCACAGCATCAGCATCCTTCCTGGCCACGAGATGTCTTAAAGAATTAGCCATATTAAACAGAGAGCAGCACGGCGCAGCAGCATTAGCAATAGACCGAGACATCTACGTAGATGATTTGATGACAGGAGCTGATTCAAAGAAAGAGGTTATCAAATTAAAAACCGAGATTTCCAAAATTCTCAAATCAGCTAAATTCAATATGCGAAAGTGGGCATCAAATGATGAGGAAATTCGAAGAATAATATGTGGAAATCGAGACACAGCAAGCAGCCTACAAATCGCGGTATATCCAGAGGAAACCA
The DNA here is from genome assembly GCA_932526605.1 of Nephrotoma flavescens. Taxonomy (NCBI): domain Eukaryota; kingdom Metazoa; phylum Arthropoda; class Insecta; order Diptera; family Tipulidae; genus Nephrotoma; species Nephrotoma flavescens. Next base: position 230,371,172 of record OW052221.1, read on the forward strand.
AGCTGTTGGGTTTAGAGTGGAGCCCTAAAACCGATCGCTTTTACTTTGCCACTAATATTGAGGAGCGAGTGAGACATACCAAACGATCGATGTTATCGGAATCGAGCAAAATTTTCGACCCCTTGGGATGGTTGGCGCCTACGATCGTACGTGTGAAAATATTATTCCAAAGTACTTGGTTGCAAAATATTGATTGGGATGACGAATTGCCAGCAGCAACGCGAGAACACTGGGTAAACATACGCAGCGATTTGAAAAATTTACAGCACGTACAAATTCCGCGGTGGTTTGGATCACGTACGAACATCGAATTGCATGGGTTTTGCGACGCAAGTCAGTGGGCATATGCAGCAGCCGTATATTGTCGTAGTAATTTCGGTGACAAAATCGTAACGAGTCTCATAGCAGCAAAAACCAAAGTAGCACCAATTAATCAGATTAGTATACCTCGATTGGAGCTTAATGGTGCATTTTTGCTCACAAAATTAATGTTGGTAGTGCAAAATGCTTTGAACCTGAACATCGAGAAAACTACGTTATGGACAGATTCGAAAATCGTGCTTGACTGGTTGTCATCCCATCCCCGAAAATGGTCAACATTCATCGCCAATCGGACATCAGAAATTTTGACATCTTTTAGCAGAGACCAATGGAAACATGTAAGCTCAGCCGACAATCCTGCCGATTTTGCGTCTCGCGGAATGAGCTCCAATGAGTTGATTGAAAATCAACAGTGGTGGAATGGTCCGTATTGGTTAGCGAAGCCGAGTGAATTTTGGCCACCTCAACTTGTATCATATGGAACCAATGAAGAGTTAAAAATTCGTGAGACATTAACATTTAAAGTAGCTGTAGAGAATCATGTCATCCAACACATCATCGGAAAATACTCCAGCTTTTATAAAATGTGCAAAATATTAGCACTCATGTTACGATTTTCGCGAAACTGTCAATCATTATCGTTTGGAGAAGACATGAGAAATTTGGAGAAAGGTGTGCCAATCAGCAAATCCAGCAAACTAAAATCATTAAATCCATTTATAGATAAGAACGGAGTTTTACGAGTCGGCGGTAGACTTAAAAATTCGAATGTACCCTACACAATAAAGCATCCAATGATTTTAGCAAACAATTCCAGCATATCTAAGGCAATTGTACGAGATTATCATGTCAAATATTATCATGCTGGCATCCTCTTAACAAGCAACCTATTGCGTGATAAATATTGGATTTTACATGCCAAAGACGTCGTACGGGAAATTGTCCACAAGTGCCTGCAATGTATAAAACAAAAACCAACCTTAGAGTCTCAGTTGATGGGTGATTTACCAGCAGAAAGAGTCACGTACGCTGAGTCATTTGTCAATGTTGGAGTCGATTACGCTGGGCCATTTAAAATTACTCCCATTAGACGAAGAGGACAGCAATCAGTCAAAGCATACATATGCATATTTGTGTGTCTAAGTACAAAAGCCGTGCATATAGAGGTTGTTGGAGAATTATCCACTTCAAGTTTTCTGGCGGCTCTAAGTCGTATGACTGCAAGGCGTGGTCTCTGTAGAGCAATGTTTAGCGATAATGGTTCAAATTTTGTGGGAGCTAATAAACTACTGAAAGAATTGTATCAATTTTTAAAAACAAATCAATCTAATATCAATTCTTATCTTTTAAGGCAAGAAATCATATGGCATTTCAATCCACCAGGCGCTCCTCACATGAATGGGCTATGGGAAGCAGCTGTGAAATCGGCCAAAACGCATCTTAAACGGGTTGTTGGCGATTCCATTTTATCACTGGAAGAGTTCACTACACTGATGACCGGCATCGAAAGCATTCTGAATTCACGTCCGTTATGTGCAGCAGATTCAGCATCCGACGATATTGACGAGATGATACTAACACCAGCACACTTCATTATTGGGCGACCACTGCATACATTACCAGAAGATGATCTACTAAATAAACCCATGTCAACTAATGCTAGATGGGAGCTAGTTAAGAAACTCAAGCGACACATATGGGTCCGTTGGCATCGCGATTACCTAACCAGCCTACAAAGAAGAAGTAAATGGATCAGCAAATGTGTAAATGTCAAGGTCAATGACATTGCCATAATAAAGGATGAAAACCTACCTTGTACGCGATGGACAATTGTCCGTGTTATAGAAGTGCATCCCGGTAATGATGGTATCGTTCGAGTAGCTACGATAAAGACAGCAAGCGGAATCTACAAACGTCCAGTTCATAAGCTATGCATCCTTCCAGTATGTTAAAACAACGTTTTAATGCCGGCGGAATGTTTTGGTAACTATGCATAATCAAAACAAACATCTGAAACGAAGCAAAACTCTGTATTAAACATGTATTATTATTATAAATATTTATAGTATATCATTGTTACTTATCTTTAATTCCATTCAAGATACGAGCTAATATCTGAAATAAACAAATTTGATTAATCAATTATTAATGTAAAATATAAAAGTTACTTAGCTTTATAATGTACTGATAATCCGGTAGTGTTTACATAAACTGACATTTGCATTATATAATTTCAAACTGCAATATCGATTATTATTTAATGTTTTGTATAATGCCATCTGTGAGTCATAAGTTCATTTATCATATTTATTAACCTTTTAGTACTTAAATTTGTAATTTTATAATTTAATATAGCTTAATAATTTTAATTTCAAATACAGTTAGCAGTTAGCGTAAATAACTTTAGTATTGAAAAAATAAATATAGCTCGGTCACTTTTTCATCGACCGCAAACTAGACAACACCAGCATTTTTATAAGCAAATAATTATTTTAATAAATTAAAATCAGTTTATATAAAAGTGTGAATTTGTGTTGAGTTATTTATCCAATTACCCGGTGATCTTTACTACTTGCGAAAAATATAAATTCCTGGTGCATCAGGAAAACAGGTAGAATCATATGAATGTTTACAGCAAACATAAAATGATTTCTGTAACCATGTGTGAGACTCAAACTATGATTGCAATAATCATTTTATTTTGCTGTAATCATGTATATGATTCTACCAATCATGTTTTTGATTCAATACCAATCATATTTATAATTACAGTAAACATAAAATGTAACATTGATGACGCATTGATATCGCATTGAAAGAAATACCCCATCCCTTTTATCCCAATTGACCATTATTGTTGGTAGCTCAAAACAACAAAATCCGGAATTTATTTTCCCCGTCGTGAGCATACAAAAAAGTTTGGTTTTTCACTATCATCTCAAAATTTTAATAACATTTGTTATAAAATATTCGATAATAGCATAAGAGTACATTACTGCAGCCATGAAACTACAAAGTGAATGCTGGAGATTTTTTATTTACATACGAATTAATCACACATTAAGATAGCGAATTTTTTATAAATACACTAAAAATTATTAATCATTTAATAATCACAGAATAATTGCCTCAACAACTTAAATGATTCAAAATTATATTTAGCACAATCATAATTGTGTTACCACCATTAATAGTTACAGGAATCATAATGGCAAGTGAATTTCAAAAATAATATGGTTGGAGCAACTATCCTTCACAATTATTTGGCGAATATGTTATAATGACGGTGACCAAACATTTTTACAGTAATTATAATATTATTTAAACAAAAATAGTTTAGTTGTAGCAATCGTGCAGGAACTATATTACTTCTCTGCGTGTATTTTTTGAACCGCTTGACCACCCTCCTTACGCGCCAGATCTAGCCTCAAACAAATATTTTCTCCTTCGTAGACAACTATTTTGTGGAAATGGGAGCATCTCTGGGAGTATTGTAAAGACTTACAAGTCAGTTGCTAGCTTCCTAAATAGCCTGACTGGTAAACCTGATATTGACTAATCCGTGTGGCAAGCCACCAAATGTTTAAATAGTACCATCCATAAAAATGATTGATGGAACCTGGACTCACAGATGTAGGTCAAAAGCTGATGTTTGCCAAATACCTAGAAAATACATTTAAACCACCAACTGAATAAGCGGATAATGAATATTTAACACATATGTATAAGCAAAATAAACGAGGGACTTGTGCTATACTAGTTACTCTGAAAAAAAAATCAAACTAGTAGTGAACAGTCTGAAAGATAGAAAAGCCTTTAGGTACGACTTGATAACGGAGCAAATAATAAAAGCCCTATCAGAAAAAGCAATAAATGATATCTTTAGACTTAAATTATGTTCCGAGACAGTGAGAAATACCAGAAATCATAATGATTCCAAAGCCGAATAAACCACTAACCGACAAAACATCGTGACGGTCACGCCAGCCGGAACCATATCAGCCAGAACCAAACCAACTATGGCACAAGTAACACGATGCATTGCGCATCATTGTGCACTATATAATTTTCCAGCCGGAAACTTATAAATCCAGCACTATACGATTTTCTGTATTTTTTTTCTTATAATTCCAGCCGAAATCATACCCTCTACAGCTAAACTAACTATGGCACAAGTAGCACGATGTATTGTGCATCATTGTGCTCTATACGATTTTTCAGCCGGAATGTTATAATTCCAGACAAAAGCTAATAAGGCCAGCCAGCACATAGGAGCAAGTATGAGAACAAATTGACAATGATATGTCAATTTGACAAACGTTCATTTGACAAATGTTAAATTGACAAATGTTACATTGACAATTTGACAAGTGTCACTTTGACAAATGTCGATTTGATAATTTTTCAATCTGACACATGTCTATTTGACAATAGTCAATTTGACAAATGTCAATTTAACAAATGTCAATTTGATAAATGTCACTTTTACAAATTTCTATTTGACAAATGTTAAATTGACAAATCGCAAATTGACAAATGTCAATTTAACCCTCTAATGCTCTAGTCCGCCTCAAGACGGACTTAAACTAAACCATTCTAACATGTATATTTTTTTAACGGAAACAAACACTAAAATTGTAATCGCAATTCCGCTTTATTCATTGGTTTTTTCAGCAATACTCTATTTCGTTTCGTTTTTCCTTTAAATCAGTTCAAAGTGAATTTTTGAGGAAAACTGACGAAATAATTATTTGTGTGAAAAACAGGACTTTCAACAATAAAATATTATTAGTAATTTTTATACGATTCTTGTGAAAAAAATACTGGTGAGTAGAAAAAGTGTTATCTTTTGAACAGTGCATAAAATAACAGAAAATATTACTGTTTGTTATCAATAATACACTATCACCTGAAACCGTCTGTAGGCCGACTCGGGTTTTATGGTCAAAATGCTTGCGCGTACAGTTTTTCGCATGATTTATTCGTGTTGTATTTTTTATTGTGTGATCTTTAATTTTTTTTTTGTTATTAGTCATGGCACATTGTAAAACATATAACGATCTTTCGAGAATGACGGAAGATGATATTATTGATATGATGGAGTCGGTTCCAACTGATGATGAAGAAACTGCAAGTGAAGATGGAGCCGAAGATTTCGATAGTGATGACGATATTGCCGACCCTGATTATGTATTTATTGAGACAGAATTACCCACCGACCAGCAGATTAACACTACACAGAATTGAACTGAAGCAAATCGGATGATTTTGAATAGGAATGACAACGAGGCATGTTCAGTGAACTCTTCTCTACAAGCTCAAACACCTATTGAATCTTATATATCAACTTCTTCAGCTATTATCAATCTATATATCTACTCGACATCCAAATACTTCTCGGTTCAAGAAATGTCCTGAAGAAACTGAATTACAACACGAGGAAGATGTCTCTACTGGTCCTTCTTGTGGTGCATTCAATGGGCATATAAGCGAAGTAAAAAATGACTCACCGGAATTCAAATAGATAATTTGGAAGAAGAAAAAGCTACAACTTCATTTAAATGAAATCATTTTTCATGGTCAAAATTAGCTACCAACTGAATTACTGGTGTTGAAAACACCTTATGACTGCTTCCGCTATTTTTTAACCATTGATTTTCTTCGGTACCTAGCAGATCAAATGAATTTATATGCTCGGAAAACTAATATTCAAACACGATTCATCACTGAAGAATCAGAATTTCTAAAATTTATCGGGATCCTAATTTTTATGTCTGTATATCGGTTTCCAAACGTTTGAGCTTATTGGGGGAGACATTCAATGGAAGCCGTAAGATAATCTATGACTCGCCATCGATTCGAAGAGACGCGTCGTAGGTTGCATTTCAATGATAACTCAGCTGCGATTTCAAAAGATCAAAAGGGCTATGATCGGCTGTATAAAATACGACCGCTCATAACACATTTCAATGGACGATTTGTTTCCATCCCAATGCGCCAGCGTCTCTGTGTTGATGAACAAATGTGTGCCACCAATGCGAGGAAATCTGACACGTCAATATACGCCGGTCAAACCACATAAATGGGGAACGAAAATTTTCTCACTTTGCGATTCATCAGGGTATATCTATGCATTTGAAATTTATTCGGGTGCTGGCGATAATGTAATTTCTGAGAATATACCGGATCTAGGCGCCGCATCGAATGTTGAGCGTGGATATTCTGAAGAATACGTTGGCACAGCTTATGGTTTGGATATTACCAATGTTTTGTGGCGTGATACAAAAACTGTCCGATTACTTTCGACTTACGTTGGGACCAAGCCATTTTTGTCGCGACAACTGGAGCAATCACCTCAAAAAGCCATACGATGGGATCGAATAAATAAAAAAAATATTGAAATCGATTGTCCCGCTATCATTAAGGAATACAACCAGCACATGGGTGGGGTCAATTTAATGGACAGTCTTATTGGTCGCTACCTCATTCGAATGAAGACTGGGAAATGGACAAACCGATTTTTTTTTACCTATTGGATTTAGCGATGGTTAATGCCTACGTTTTGTATCATCGTCTTCCAGGAAACACTAAAAAACAGCTTCCTGACTTTCGTACTGAAGTAGCAGAAGCCCTTTGTGTGATGGGCACTGTCCAACCAGCGAAACGTGGTCGACCGTCTTTTTCGGAATCGCCGCCTCCAGCCAAACCAAAGAAGTCATACATGCCCGTAGACAATTTCAGATACGACTAAATAGGGCATTGGTGTATATTTTTAGATAGATCGGGCAGAAAGATGTTTGCAAAAAATGTAATTTAAATTTTTGCAATTCAACCACTAAAAATTGTTTTTTTTGAATTCCATAACCGTTAAGATGCTGTAAAGTATTATTTTCTAACAATAAATATGTATTCTTAATTCCACTACAAACCGTAATTTTTTGTTAATATTCGTCCCTGATCCGCATGTAAGCGGATTTTGATTTTTGCCTGTACAAGGTCAGGATTGTGCCAAATTTAATTTTTGAAATTGGATTTGTGTTTATGGCATTAAAATTATTTTGTTGTGATTTTTTCGCCCCGAATAAAAATTGTGGCATTAGAGAGTTAACAGTTGTCAATTTGACAAATGTCAATTTCACAAATGTCAGATTGTTAATAATGTCAATTTCACAAATGTCAAATATCAAATTGACAAATGTCAAATTGACATTTGTCAAATTGACAATTGTTAAATTGACGAACGTCAAATAGACAGATGTCAAATTGACAAATGTCAAATGAAAGTTGTCATTTGGCAAATGTTGATTTGACAAGTATTAAATTACCGTATGTCAAGTATACTAGAAGAATAAACACAAACCGGCAAATAACACAAATATCGACCATTGGCTATCGTACACGGACACGAATTGGTAATTGGAACATCAGGACTCTAACAGAAACATCAAGGTTAGCACAAGTAGAAAAGGAAATGAAGCGCTATAACATCGAGATACTAGGCCTCAGTGAAGTAAGATGGAAAAATAGTGGAGAACTTACAACAAATAATGGAAATTATCTAATGTTCTCTGGTAGATCAGATACACATGAACAGGGTGTAGGCATATTAACAACATCGAAGGGAAAAAAGGCACTACTCGAATGGAAACCAATAAGTAGCAGAATAATAACAGCAAGATTCCATTCAAAAATACGCAACACAACAATCATACAGTGCTATGCACCCACGGAAGAGGCAGACGACACAACAAAAGATGAATTCTACGAGCAGCTGCAAGCTACAATTTCTGGCGCACACCGAAATGACATCAAAATTGTCCAAGGGGATTTCAACGCAAAAATTGGAACTGATAACACAGGCATGACGTCAATCATGGGGAAATGTGCACTAGGAGCTATACGAAATAATAATGGAGACAGACTCATCGACTATTGTGTCACAAACCAACTATTCATAGGAGGCAGCAAATTCCCACACAAAGATATACATAAATACACTTGGACATCACCAGATGGCAGAACCAAAAATCAAATCGATCATGTACTGGTTAATAAGAAATTCTTAACTTCCCTTCAAGATGTCAGAACAAAGCGTGGAGCAGATGTACACAGCGATCATCAACTGGTAATAGCCACTTTCAAAATCAAACCAGCTGCTGTAAAAACACACATGAAGACAAATCGGAGGAAGTTTAACATCAATAGATTGAGAAACACTGACATAAAAAATACATTCAAAGAAATGCTCCAACTCAACCTAGCAAAAAATGAAACCAGCACCATCGATCAAAAATGGGAACAACTAGAAGATGCCTACATCAAGACTGCTACCAATGTACTTGGCTACCAAAACAACACCAGAAAACCATGGATTAGCGATGATACGTGGGAAAAAATTGAGGAACGTCGCCAACTCAAGTTACAACTTTGTCACCAAGACACGACGGATACCCGTAGAAAATATGAAAATACAGCTCAACAAGTGAAAAAGATGGCAAGAAGAGACCGCAGAAAATACACAAAAGACATTCTCGAAACTGCGGAGGAAGCAGCTGCAATCAGAAATATGCGCACACTACATCAATGTGTTAGAAAGGTCACGGGAAAATATACAAACATTCCACCCATAAAGGATCTATCTGGTCAAACCTTAACCACACACCAGCAACAGCTAAATAGATGGAAAGAACACTTTAAGGACAACTGCGTAGATAGCGAAGGAAATTACGAGATCCCAGATGGCAACTTTAACGAAACTATCAACACCCATCCACCAACGGAGCGGGAAGTTAGAGTTGCTATCCAGGGACTAAAAAACAATAAGGCCGCTGGTACAGACAACATACCAGCTGAAATATTCAAGGGTGACGCATCTACAACAGCAGAAACTATTACACCACTATTAGTAGATATATGGAATACAGGAAAAATACCACAGAAATGGAAGGAAGGTCTGACCATAACAATCCCAAAGAAAGGCGACCTTCGAGAATGCAAAAACTGGCGGGGCATATCCCTTCTCAACAGCACAATAAAAATACTAGCGATGATCATTCTTGAACGAATTTCTCCATCAATTCACCAACACTTGAGAAATGAACAAGCGGGTTTTAGGCCAGGAAAGAGCTGTACAGACCACATAAATACGATCCGTATCATCATTGAGCAATCAAATGAATGGAACTCACCGCTTTACCTACTCTTCGTGGACTTTGAACGAGCATTCCCTTCCATCAAACGAAGTGCTATCTGGAAGGCACGTTGCGATCTAGGCATTCCGAGGAAAATAATTGAACTAATAATAGAAATGTACCGGGATGCTACAGATAAAGTTCAATACAAGGGAAAGCAAAGTGATGCATACCACAACTCACGAGGAGTAAGGCAGGGATGTGTACTTTCACCACTACTGTTCCTGATCACACTAGATAGCATAATGCGCAAACTTGACTCCGTAACACCAAATGGCATCCAATGGGGACCACTAAGACGGCTCAATGACCTAGACTATGCAGATGATATATGCCTGCTAGCACATAAGTATACTGACATACAGCAGAAGATACAGAAGCTATCAGATCTAGCACATGAAGTAGGTCTCAAAATCAACATCAGCAAAACAAAAGTAATGAGATTGAACACGAACATTAGTACACCAATCACCATCAGTAACACGTCAATCGAAGAGGTAGAAAAATTCGTCTACCTTGGTTGTACTGTAGCAAAAACAGGCGGCACTGAAGAAGACATCAGCCAGCGCATAAACAAAGCCAGAAATACATTCAACATACTCCACAAGATCTGGAATGCGTCCGTCCTGTCAAGGAACACGAAGCTACGACTGTTCGATGCATGTGTAAAATCAGTACTGCTGTATGGGTGTGAAACATGGAAACACACACAGAAGATAACAAATAGACTCCAGGTGTTTGTGAACAAATGCTTGAGGCGGCTGATAAGATGCTTCTGGCCGAACACCATCAGCAACATAGAACTTCTGCGGCAAACAAACCAGACGTGCATTGAGACCGAAATAAGAAAGCGCAAGTGGAGATGGATCGGGCACACACTGAGGAAAACCCCTAGTGATATAACGCGGATGGCACTAGAGTGGAATCCGCAAGGTAAACGAAAAGTGGGAAGGCCAGCAATTACTTGGAAACGGACGGTGCTAGCCGAAGCGAAACAACTCGGTAAAACATGGGCAGAGCTGAAAGAAATAGCCCCCAATAGAGTCAGATGGTCCAGCCTAGTAGACGCCCTATGCTCCTAAATTGGAGATAAAGGAAAAAAAAAAAAAAAAAAAAAAAAAATGTCAAGTTTACAAATGTCAATTTGACAATTGTTTATTTGACAAATGTTAAATTGACAAAAGTCAAATTAACAAATGTCAAATAGTCAAATGTCAAATTTATAAATGTCAAATTGACAAATCAATAAGACAAAATCAATAAAAATTATAAAATAAATTGTTCACCAATATTTTTATTAATTAAATAAGGTTTGTTTTTTTTTTAGAAATCTCCATTGTTATATAATGCAATGATTGCATTCCTGACGTACCCCATCCCAACTTAACATTTAGAGCACTTTCAATGCAAGGTAGTACACAGTTTTGAAATGTTGGTATGATCTTAACTGTAGTTTTCTTTACATTGCCCCAAAGCTGAATACCATATGACCAGGTAGGTTTTAGAATTTGTTTATATAACAGCAGTTTTTTGTGTGTTGTCAGTTCGGACCTTCGTTCAATATATTATACTTCATTTTTTGTCCAGTTATTCACTATATTAATATCATTTTGTAGTTTCCGTATTTACTCAACGATACTAGCATCAGTGGTCATAACAGTTTTGTCGTCAGCAGACATTCCTATTCTAGCTTCTACTACGTTTGGTAGACAGTAGATATAATACAGGGCCTAGAACACTACGTTGTGGATCCCTGCCAATATTTGACAAATGTCATTGCAATTATGCAGCAGCATGAGCACGAGGAGCTGCGAGACTTATGGATCGCACCAATAGACCGAAGCTCCAGAGCTGGGATGAACCGATAGTTTTCATCCCATAAGTATTACATTTTTGAATAATCAACATTTAAGGACTTCAAGATAATTAAAAGATGATTAAAAATAATTTATAATTGCCAAATCAAAATTTCAGAGTCGTTCAGAGTCAAAGCTTTATTTTCTGTAAACTTGTGGCTTCTTTTTACTCTTTGTCTAGAATAAATAATTGTTCCTGATGTATATATAGAAAAATGTGAATATGCTAATTAAACATGTTTTTCAAAAACGTATAGAAAAAACCTCCTTTGTCATCATGGTGCATATAAAGCAAACGGGGGAACCGTCTGATTCATTTCTACGAATCAAATAACAAAATTAAGTAAATAAAGTTGAAATAGAAATTCGCACGTAATTGAATCTCAAAACTCCCAGTACGATTTTAAAATAAATGGCTTGGAATTCTGCGAAATTTATACACAAAATTTTCAAGTACACCAAAATAAAGAACCCTTTGTTAAACTGTATTACCACGTATATTCACCAGCAAAAAATATATAATTGTTTATTCACGATCCCCAAATTACGAGTCACGGCGTCTTACATCCTCTCGCCCTACCTTTATTATTTTGTAATTCCAAGTATATCAACAATGGCAAGGTAAAAAAAAATAAAAAAAAAATGATTTTAATGTCGAGCTTTTCTATTTTTTTATTATCATTTCCATTAATATTCATTCATGTTTACTTGGCTTTGGTGAAGAAATTCACGTTTTTGTTGCTAGATTCTTCCAAAACCAGCAAAAGTATACAAAACTTAAAACCATATTCTATTTTCACCGTGTTTCCTTTCTCGCTGCTTTTCAAAAATGAAAAGTTAATAGCGCATACAAAACAAAAAATGGGAAAGCTTGTGCGAAAAGAAAACTTTTGACTTTGTTTACCAAAAAAAAAAAAAAATCTCTCCATTCTGTGTTTGTACCATATGAACCTGGGTGGATGTAATGTGTATACATACGCACGGCAATATACTCGGATAAACAACAAAAAAAGTATAAATCGTTTGCGATTGTTAAGTGGAAGGAAAATTACATTTTCTCATCGCAAGTACCTAAACAACAATAATAATAAAAAAAACAGACAAAATAATGGCAACAAATTATATTTTAGATACACAGCCATATAACATTGTACTTTTGGCGTTTATGTTTTATGATAAATTTGATTTTCGTTACCCTCCTCGTATCCTCACGTATGGTACATAAAAAGAGCTTTTAATATGGCCGTGTATATGATACCGTGCGATAATACGGCATGATAGATTTATAACAATAAATTGGGAAAACATTTAAATTGATTGGTGAAAATGGATAAAAAATTAGGAAAATCGTATTAAAAAAAATTTGATAGGGAAATATTGTTAAACCGTATAAATAAAATTATATTTATGTGCGACAATATAATGTACATACGCATTAAATTGATTTGGCTCAATTGAAATTAATTTGTATGAAGCTTTCATCAGAGATGGGCATCTACGCACTGGGACTATTTTTTAATTCAACCCGAGCAAGCAAGCTTGCTTGCCCTGGGGGTCTATTATGAAATTTATTCGATTTCGGAAAATTCGATTCGCTTCGTATTTTGGTATTATGAACTTTTTTTCTATGAAAAATTCGCCATATTATGAAACAAAAAAAAAAAAAATCGAATCGAATTAAACGAATATGTGACATCAAAATCCGATTGGCCTTTAGGTGACGAATGTCGTACTGTGTTAATGTGGTTTTAAAAAAATATTTTTATTTATCGTGTAAATAAATTTGGTCGTGAATTTTTATATTTTTTAATTAAGGCAATTAGAATTATTGTTTTAAAATATCAATAGATATCAATAAACCAAAATGTAAGTTGTAAAATAATTTACTACAAATTAAGTATGAACTTTAAAAATATATAAAATGGATTCGACAGGACTACAACAAATGGACAGCAGTTTGATACACTTATATCGTTTATGGAGAAAAATAGCGGGTTGGCCAAAAATGATTTAAATGCTGCATAATTTAAAGAGACTACAAATCACTTGTGGAGTGAAATTACAGAACAACTAAACGAAATTGGTTCACAAAAAACAAACGACAGAAGGCTGGACAAAAGTGAGGTTACCCGTAGCGAAATTAAGAAAAAATAAGCTGAGTGTCACAGTCTACTACCTGAAGGCCCCTGTAAAATTAAACCACTAACTTCACTAGAAGACAGAGTAGATCGATTGCCAGATTTAACTACCGAAGTAAGCAGCTACAGCTTTAAAGAAATTGGGTGACCCCTTCTCACATCGACAAAATTAGAGCATGAGGTTGTAATTGAGTCAATTGTACTAACTACAATTGATGATTTTTTAATAAAACAAGACTCATGAAATCCTACAAGCCACAGCACCACATCATTACAGAACATTAATAACACGCCTTTTGCGAATAGATTTACCACTCAGCAACATCAATCAATTGAAGCTTTTTCCACAAACCGAAATTTAAATACCCCACAATCTGGAAGCCGAATCAATACTCAACCGCCAAACCGTCCAGCACCAAAAGTTAAAGAAACCACCAAAATGCTTTTAAAAAAACAAACAAAAATGCAAGAATTGTTTACAAAATCGACTGAAAAACACCAAATAGAAAAACTTATAAGAACCTAAACCTAAAGGAAAACCTATTGTTAGAAAAAATAGATTAAAAGCTGAAGGATTAGAGCTGAAAAGAATAGAATTAAATTTAAAAAGAAAGAGAAATGAGTAAAATAAAATAGGAAAACTTTTTATCTGACAAAGCATAATATTACAATCATAATTTAGTTTACTTGAAATATTAATAAAAATGACCAGTTTAACTAAGTTATAACTTGTTTTTAATTTCATCCCGAATTATGTTGGCTTCTCTTAACAAATCTCTCACCTCGACTGATGGATCCTAATCGATCCTAATGGATCCTAAACACAGAGTGTTTTTTGACAGCGCACTAATTTTTATTTGTACCCGTCAAAAACGTCGACTACTCGTCGACAGCGTTGATTACTCGTAGGCAACCGTGGACTAGTCGACAACATATTGCATATATAACATAATTTCCGTTTTTACAATAAAACCTGTCCAAGTCGCTGACATGGAGAAAAGATGTTGCTAATTAATGCCATAGACAGACTATTAGTTTCATAACTAGGGTGAAGCTTTTATTTTTCATTTTTTAACGATAAAATCGTCCATCATTCCACATTTTGACATATAGACACCAAACTGACTAAGTTAATTCTAAGGCGCATGACCATAAGCAGAATTTGATTCTAGGTTAGTGGTGGATCTGTTGAGGTTATATGGTTGAAATTTTGATTTTCCCAATGATTTTTCGATAAAACAGTTCGTCATTCGAGATTTTGCCGGATAGACACCAACTTAGCTATGTTAATTTGTTGGCACTTGATTATAGGTAGATTTTGATTGTTTGGGGTGGGTCTGATGAAGTTATAGGGGTGAATTGTCATATCTGTTTCATACAACCGAAAATTGTCGATAAAGAATTATCAAACAAAGTCGTTCATCATTCGAGATTTCCCCGCAAATAGACAACAATCTCACTGTGCTGATTCCAGAGCCTATCGATATACCAATATTGTTGAGGTTATAGGAGTGAAATTTTGATTCCCGAATTGGCATGATGAGATTGGTGTCTATATGGTAAAATTACGAATGCTGATCGAGTTTATAGACAAAACATTAAGGAAATAAAAATTTCACTCCTGTAACCTTGTCAGACCCACCCCAAACCTACAATCAAAATATACCTATGATCATCCCACAACAAGATGCAACATCAAGCAACATGGTACAACATCACACAACATTATATAATTTGATTCAACATTGTGCTACACCACGCAACATGGTGCACAATCACTCATCATAACGCAAATGATGCAACATGCCACATCGTGCTGTAACATAACGGCCCATCCGGAGGACTCGTAAATTAATTTTCCAGAGTACACTCATAATAATCGATTCATTATAATCGAAAACCATCTCGTCAAATTTTATCAAAATCATTCCGGTCAATTGAAAATATTGGAAGGCCCAAGCCCCACTAAGCACTCCATTATATAAGAATCCATTTGAATCGATTCCAGGTACTCGAAAACCATTTCAATAATTTAAATTGAAATTGTTCGAGGTAAAATTAAAAAAATTGGCCCCATACCCACCGGAGGAGCTCTTAAACGGATGTTCATGCAATTAGTACCCATCAGAATCGGCTCCTGGTTCGCGAACACCACTCATCACTTTTTAGAAATATTTTGTTAGCCGAAAATACAGGGATTATGGCGCCTCTGGTCGACCACCCCATTAACGAGTTTTTCCAAAGTCAGGACAAAGTGCAATTGAATTTTGAAAATGAGGTCCGTGTTCTATCGAACGCCCCCTTAAAAACATTTCCGCAAATTTATAGCTCATAAAAATCGATTCCTGGCACTTGAAAAAAATAAATAATAAAACCTAGATATGGATGACCCTCTAAATTAAGCCCATATTCAACCACTTTAAGAACAACCATAATATTTGGCGTAAGTTGAGATTTTAGGTATTGGTCATCGGCCTCATTATGATTATCGATTAAATTTAATTAGAAACAGTATCGTCTCTCTACAGACCAGATTAATTGAATGATTAGGATGTAACTTCATACTTAATATTTTTTCGTTAAATTAAATATCCTAGTGGCATCTGACGTGTTGGCAACAACTCCTAATTAAAACTTTCTTGATGTTTATAATTTAAATGTGCCGTAAGATTCCGATGGATTTCTGACCTTATTATATATGTATGTATAAACGTCCCTGCTAGTTTCACATGTTCCTGATCTTTTAGTAGGTTTCCAGTTATCAACTACATCTGGTTTTGTCCTTTAATGATGTTCTATTAGCTCAAGAATGTCTGTTCACGACTGTCGATATACGAGTATATTTTTTGTTTCCCAGTATGAGTCGCTTATTTTATTTATTTATTTATTTATTTATATATTTATTTATATTTACATTACATGATTTATTATAATTTATTTAGAAAAGAATAATTTTTTTTTTATATTTAAATGCACTTAAATCTACTTTATTTATTACAAGAAAAACTTAATAATAATCTGCACAAATTCAAATGTAAAAAAAAAAGAATTAACATTCAAAAAGAAGAAATTCAATTCAATATACTTGCAGTAGAGGAGTTCCAATGAATTTATTGTTCTTTGAAGGAAAACCAGTACCACAAATATTTACTCACTCATTCAGTAATCAGATGTTCTACTTGTATTTTTTCCGTTTTTTAATTTAAAATTTCAAAGATATTAAAAATAATCCCGAATAATTTCTTGAAAATGACATTTTAGATTTTTTCTAAAATGATTAACATTAAATGATTTTTTAACGATTCAGGTAACTTATTATACACAGACGGACCGGCGAATCTTATTGACTTCCTACCAAATTCAGTATTGATGTTACCACAAGAAAGATTTTTTCCAAATCGAGTGAAATGTTCGTGTTTAGTTTCACTAAACTCTAAATTTGACAGGACAGGGGACACATTAATTGCTTTGTACGTATAATGCAATCTGAAAATCGTGTAAAGCTTCTATAGGTAATATTCCATTGGTTTCAGTTTCATATAAGAGTAGTGTAGAGAAAAGCAGCGGAAGTTTACATATAGCTTTAACACATTTGTTCTGCATTACTTGGATTCTACTCAATAACTTCTTACTTGCAGTTCCGTAAACGATAATACCATAGGTAATTTGAGTATGTACAAACGAGAAGTATATAATCTTTAAAACATATCTCGGTACAAAATATGAGAGCTTCCTCAGAACACCAATGAACGGCGCTATTTTTTTAGATAATGCCGAGGTATGCTCATTCCAGGACATACAAGAATCAAAAACGACTCCCAGATATTTGAATGGTTCAACCTTATTGATAACAATATCATTCGTAACAAAAGGGTGCAAAACTCTAATATTTTTATAGCGCGAATGAAAAATCATGTATTTCGTTTTCGTTAAATTAAGTGAAATCATATTTGATTTCAAATAGTCTAGTAGAATGTGCATATCCTCCTTCATATTATCTACAATAGTACTAGGATCATTCGTCTCATAAAATAATGCTGTATCATCTGCAAAAATCGAATTTTACCTACCAAAGGTAGTCGTGACATATCGTTAATAAATATGAGGAATAGTAAAGGACCCAAGACACTACCTTGAGGAACACCATATTCTACATCTAACATCTGACTACCAATACTATCTATCATAACCAATTGACGTCTATCATTTAAGTAATTCTCAATTACATTGTACGCTAACCCACGAATTCCAGAGCAGTATAATTTTTCAAGGAGCAGCCTAGATCAATGGTATCGAAAGCCTTAAGTCTTAATCAAGAGGTTCAAAAACTTTCTCTTCATAATTGTTTGAGATATTATTATGTATTTTATTACTTAGTTTTGCAGTATCGCTAGTTTGGGCCATGTTAACAGTAACTCACCCATTTCTTAACCATCAGTTTGATGGCAATAAAACAAATTTTTATATTAATTTGTAATTTTCGTATATTTCAGAAAAGTTGTTTTCAACTTCTATCATATGGTACTACTAATTCAACTTGAAAAACTTTCCGGATAAAATGTAAGTACAACAAATTTTATATGCAATTTTAGAGTTATTAGAAATAAAGAGCAGTAGGAAAGTAGTATTTTGAAAGAGATATAATTTTCGCTCATTTAAAATCTGAAAATCATTACTCGCCTTCATCCTTTCAAAAATTTGATATTTCCGCAACATAATAAATCGGATAGATTAGAAAATTCGACTGTCTATAAATGAGACACTAAGTCGACGAAACTAAAGGCCGCTGATCAAATGTATGTGCGAAGCTGGCACGAAAAACCAGCCCAAAAACACCTTTTCAATTTTGATGTGTTTCTTTGCTAAATTAAATACTATCCCGAAAAATTTATTGAAAATTCAAGAAAAACAAGAATTTCATCCCGAAATATTTTTGAAGTTGTATAAAATAAATAATAATTAATATCGGTGAAAAGGAATATATATCAAGCAATTTGTCCTTACGACTTCAATTTACCGTTGGTTTGATATGAAAAATGGACTAAATTAATCAATTATTTGTGAAAATCCTAGAGATAACCCCATCGGGAAATTAAATTTAAAAGTTAGGTCTATCTATTACCTAGCCCACGCAGAAAGCTCATCTTAGAATCATGACTATAAGATCCTGATCTTAAGCAATTTGTCCTTATGGTTTCGATGTTCTTCATGTTTGTTATAAAAATCAACTAAATTAATTAATTGTTTGTGAAAATCCTAGAGATAACCCCACCGGGAAATTAAGTTTAAAAGTTAGGTCCATCTATCGCCTAAGCCATACAAAAAGCTCATCTTGGAATCACGACTATAAGATGCTGATCTTAAGCAATTTGTTCTTATGGTTTTGATGTTCTTCATATTTTCATTCCTGATTCCAGGATGAGCTTTTGGTGTAACTTAGGTGATAGATGGACCTACTTTTTAAACTTAATTTTCCGATGGTATTATCTCTAAGATTTCCATAAATCATTTATTAATTTAATCGATTTTTCATATCAAACATGAAGAACATCGAAACCATAAGGACAAATTACTTAAGATCAGGATCTTATAGTTATGATTCCAGGATGAACTTTTGGTATGGCTTAGGGGATAGATGAACCTACTTTTTAATTTTAATTTCCTGATGGCTTTATCTCTAAGATTTCCACAACTTATTAATTAATTTAATCGATTTTTCATATCAAACCAAAGATACATTGAAACCACAAGAACAAATTGCTTAATTTGCTTATTCATAAGTATTTTTAAATCTTTGTGGGCATTCTCGACACAGTGTATGCATATGACGATTACATGCTTCGTGTCTTCTGTAGTTAAATATTAAGAAAAACTCATTTTGTTATACAACGGCACACATTTAATTTTTTTCGTCACATAGTTTACCAGGTAAGGTGGTTGGATGGTTACATACTTTACCTTAATGTGTATTCTAAATAGAGCAAATAAAACCGTGATATTTATTCCTTTTCAATACATTTTTCGGGATAGTATTTAATTTAGCAAAGAAACACACTAAAATTGAAAAGGTGTTTTCGGGCTGGCTTTTCGTGCCAGCTTCACATAAATGCTGATCAACTGTTTTTAAAGTCATATAAGAGAGGCATACAATGTCGTTTAACACATTGTTTAAGACATTTCTTAAACAATTTTGGCCAAAATGACAGCATTGAGATTTAAAAATAAATCTTTATTGAAATTCTGGGATAACGCTATTTTTTGTTATGTTCGAAAGAATTTAGATATTTATCAACAAATTTTTATTTTTTTTGGTTAAGGTATTGAAATTCAGCCACATATTTGGTTAACGGTAAAAGATTTCGATAAATCTCCCTAGCTCATAAAATACTTATACGCTTTAAGTTACCTTAAAATACCGTCATTTTGAAATAAGCAGGCTCTGTGAGAATTAAGACAGACCGTTTATAATTAGGACAGTTGGCCAAACGATTCCGATGGTTGAATTTATGAAATTAGTCCGAATCTGATGAAAGCTGTGTTTTTAACCAATTTTCGCAATAAACGAAAACAACTAGTGACCAATTGTCAATGTCAGATGACCAACCGATTCCGTTCATTGGATTTGTGATAATATTAGGATTATCCAGTATCAAATATTTCCCAAAGTGCGTTCTTGCATATTAATCTAAATAACGTTTTGCATATAATTGATGCCAATTTTAGAACAACAAAAATTTGAATTGATTTTAATTTTATTTCCTCCACGCTAGATACAATTCTTTGAAAAACAATATATTTTTATCAGGGTTTTAAAATTCGCTCTACAAAATATTATTCTTTCTTTACTGATCGAACAAATAATTTTTAGTACTGAGCGTCTTGAATAGTGAATAAAAAGCAAAATTTTACTGATTATATTGAATAGAAAACAAAAAAAAATATTCTCTATGCCCACTGTAGTGGAATATTTTATTATCTATTCAAATAAATATGAAAAGTAAAACAAAAGAAGAGAATACAATTTTGTTTTAGTTTTCGCAACCAAAAAAATTGTATAGTACAATGAATTGCCACCAGAAAAAACTTTACTATAAAATACAGGTGTATAAAGTATTCGCCAACTATTCATTTAGCAAGGAGCAGACAGTAGAAAAATATAATTTCTGAACTATTCTAAGCAACGATCCGTTTGTTTTTTCCTTATTCGCTCACTATTCGTTGATAATTTTTAGTACTGTAGTAATTATGACAGAGTTCTAGAAACTTTTGTTATGATTTTGACATTTCTGTAATAATTTTCGTGAGCATTTTCGATACATATCACTGTGCCCACGAAAATTATTACAGAACTGTCAAAATTATAACAAGAGGTTGCTGTAATAATTTGGTTACATCCAGAATCCTGTATAATTATTACAGTACTAAAAACTATCACAGAATTCGGACGGGAGCTTAATCTTTTATTTTACTATTCACGATCGAAAAAGTGAGGAAAAAATTATAAAATCATTAATTGGGAGAATATAAATGGAATAGAAACAAAGTGAAGAGTATTTTTGAACACTGATTTTTATCCAAATTGTATATTCCAATTGGTTTTGTTTTTAATTTTGTAAAATAAAATTTCCAAATAAGCGACGAACCTGATTTTATTGAAATAATACAATTTTGTGGACCTAACGAAATTTTATGAAAACGGTATGATTTTCTAGCACCTCATTGGTGCTTCACAGGATTTTTTTTTATTTTCATTATTTATTTGCCGTTTAATCTTAAGTGACCAAACGATGAAAACTAGTGACCAATCTTGATTCCAATAAATAGGTTGTCCACATTGTCTATATGTCGACGTCATGGACACAAAAAATCACAATATATTCTTGTATTGTACATTATGTATTGTACATTATATAGATCACCTGTCGACAACCACTTATACTTCAATGCGTAATCTACCTTGCCGATTTCTGTCTAGAAGCTCTAAGAGGATCATCCTTGCGATTGCCTAATTCTTCTATTTTGAGTTGATATGGCCAGAGAAATCGAGAATCGTTGCGTGATCGAGAACCATCACGTGATCGGGAACTGTTGCTTGATCGAGAGCGAGATCGTGATCGTAATTGATCGCTCCAAATTGTGTGGTTGTGTCGCGAATTGTATATTTCTGTTTGGAGATCGGTTGTTGTTCCTCCCATCATTACTATCCTCGATCGATAGTACACTTGTGGAAATTCATGTTGTCGTCTGTTGGTCGAAATTTGTTTTTCCGCTTAGGGGTGATCTTAATACTCGATTCGATTGAAATGTTGCGATGGATGCTTTTCTTAAATTTTAAGCCTCGTACATTTTGTCAGCCATTTTTGCTAATTTGTCGTTATCCACTCCCTTAGGTTGTGCCGCGATTGTAGAATTTGTGTATAAAATATGTGACGAAAATATATGTGCGTGTGTGAAAATATATGTACAACAAAATGTACACCAATCCCTCGATTTACACGGTACTTTGCGAATTACACGGTTTCGCATTAACAAAATTAAAAAATTCTAATATTTCAATGTTCAATGTGCTTTAAACGCTGCCATTCCAATTTTGTATTTTACTCCATAAGTCACACTCAGGAAATCTCAAAATCAAAAATAGTTGGAATGGAGAACTCCCTTCAGTTGTGTTGTTTTAGGAAGATTCTATTCGTAAAAGTGTGATGAGTGGCACAAGAATGAGTGCAAAATGTTCAGCTTATAAACGGGAACTAAAAAGTGAAACTGCATTTGATGATGAAAAATCATCCAAGGAATATTTGTCCAAATTTAACAAAATTATTCAAAGTAATTCTTACGAGCCTCATCAAGTATTTAATGCTGAAGAAACCGAACTTTTTGGGACAGTAGAGGATCACGTGCAGTAGCAACGCTACCAGAGCTCAGAACCAGTTGATTGGCGGCCAAATTAAAAAGGTTGGATGACTTGCACTGTACTTGAAGGTTGATTTCACAAGTGCTTCGTTCCCGAAGTGAAAAGCTATTTGAAAAATAAACTTGAGTGTAAAGTGATTTTACTATTATATAATTCACCAAGTCATTCAATAAATTTCCCACATCTACATTGATTTAAGGATTTAAGCTAAATTAATTATAATTGATTTAATTTATGTAATGTGAATTTTTTTATTTCAATAATAGGCACAAAGAGTTTAACATTTTTAAATAAAATCAAATTTAGACTTTTCTTCAGTATTTCCACCTTTCTTAACCCAGCAGTGAAATGAGATATTTTGTATTGTTTTTTATCATTTTATTTGAGTTTCTAGTCAACATAATACGAAAATCAAGACGAGAAAGAAAGATGTGATATAGTGGATTTGTCATTTAGAAACAATTTTATTTTTTTATTAAATTTAATTCTGTGTTTATAAAAATCATAAAAACGTAGCAAAATTCATAATTTCACGAAATTTAATAATATTTATACTTAAGTAATACCTGGTATTATACACAGCTCATTTCAAAATTGTACTTTATCACAGTCATTCACTTTTGTGGAAAGCTGATGAACACTTCGAATGTAATGCAACATTCCAAGTATCACATCAGTACGTTGTATATGATAAACATTGTTTGCAACGTAATCTAGATTCTGCCTTTATCGATGTATGTAATCCTTGAGCTAGATATTTCGTCGGCATAGCGGATTTACTCTTTATGGAAAGTTGTCCACGGTGGATAAGTAACTGCTCCATTTGGCAACTATAGCTTTTAGCTAAAGACGGCTAAATCTAGCATTCACAAAACCACCGGCATATAAATTTCTTTGCCTATACCCAAGGTTGGGCTTCAAAAGCATTTGATAAAATGGATACCATTTTATTGTCCTTCCATCTAGTTTAAATCATGTCATTATTTTCATCTACATAAGTTTCGAAGTATCCACGATCCTTTTTATTCGTCTGCTTTTTCTCCACCATTTGAATATTTTTTAATCGATTTTATTGTAACGTTTCAGCACGGTTAATAGTTTTCAGTGCGTGTATAACGTTTGGTCCAGAAAAAAACTTATCAAAAAAAAAAAAAAAAATGAAAAGGAAAGGAAAGCTGAAAATGAAATTGATCTCCAATTTGTTCTGCATATTTGGCTGTCCTAAACACCCTAAACTCCCAATTTGACCAAAATAAACGTGTTTATGCCTTAGGACTCTTTATATCTCTATATAAACGCCAATTAGAGACGCGGATTATATGTTTTCCCGGGAAATTTTGGAAAACAGTGCATGCAATTTATGGAAGATCAATACAAATTTGCCTGTATTAAAATTCATTTTATCGAGACATTTTACAAAAATACGTTATATCGAGACATTTTACAAACACATCTACATATTTTTTGTTATTGTTGCTTTTTAGGACAGATTAAGGACAAATTTCACTAACGTAAATAAATAACAATACCCTGAAGGAATCCAGGCTTTATAACCGAACCGCACTGGTTTGTTCCTTATAAACTGTTTACATGGATATCTGCCATAGTATGGGATCATGGCTTCGTCGATGGAAATATTCAAGTGCTTGATGAATGTTAGAACTTTTGCAAATCGATCACTGGTATTTGTGTCTATTGTGTCGTTATCACAACAGTGAATATTGACAAATATGTCCTCCAAAATATTTCGGCGCATCCATTTTGCAACAAGTTCATTGCGAACGTCATCATCCTTTGACCAATAAAGGCGTCTTCGTGGAACAGTAGCATATCCGGATAAACACATCACTCCATAAAATGAATAGAAATCGTCGTTATCGATGTTTATAGATTTATTTTTATAGTTGCTGCATAATTTACTGTTTCCTTGACAGTTGACCCAACGAAATATGAAAGTACCGCAGTTTTTTAAAAAATCGATTGGTTCACTTTCCGAACTTAGACTAAGTGGATAATTTTTTATACTGTTAAAGTTAGCCGACTCGCTCCAGCCGAATAATGTCGATAATGCAGATTCGGCTGTAACGATTAAAACACCAGCCGAAAATATCGATAGTGCAGATTTAGCTATAATAACAGAGTTGTATCAGCGATAAATTTCGATAATGCAGATGCAAACAACATGTCTGTCGGTAAGGCAGATTCATATACATAAGCTGTGTTTTGTTGAGAAATAAAACTTTTGCTCTAGCTGAATCAGCGCTATTTAGCTATTTCAACTAATGCAAATCTGCATTATCATTCAGCCAAAGCAAAATTCTAAAATGCTTTAGTTTATGCTTTACCCATGGTGGTGTTGTTGTAATTGTATACGCCTGTAATTGTTTAATAAAATACGCCGATAGTCAGCCGAAAAATGTCGATAAAGCAGATAAATAGTTTGATTGTTAAACAGTAATTTCATTTAAAGTCAAAAATATTTATTTCGATTTATTAACGTATATTACTCAAAATTAATTTTTTTTATTAAATGCATTAAAACTATAATGAAAAACTATTTTGTTACTGGCAAAACTAGAAGGCACATATCAAGCAAAACTAACTTCAAAAATTTCAGGTCGATTTCCATGTGAAAAGTCCGGGAAAACTCAATTGAATATATCGCACACACAAAATTTGAAAATTTCTAAAAATTGACCGTTTAAAGTGTCATGGCTGGAAATAGATTCAAATGAAAGGTCTTATTGATGATCATACCTAGAAAAAATTTCAAGTCGATTTCTATGTTGGAAGTCCGGGAAAACTTGGTTGAATATATCGCACACACAAAATTTGAAATTTTTTTAAAAATTGACCGTATATATTCGTATATATTCAATTTTTTCCAGGTATGATCATCAATGAGACCTTTCATTTGAATCTATTTCCAGCCATGACACTTTAAACGGTCAATTTTTAGAAATTTTCAAATTTTGTGTGTGCGATTATTCAACCGAGTTTTACCGGACTTCCAACCTAGAAATCGACCTTAAATTTTTTCCAAGTATGATCATCAACAAGATCTTTCATTTGAATCTATTTTCCGCCATGACACTTTCAACGGTGTATTTATAGAAATTTTCAAATTTTGTGTGTGCGATATATTCAATCAAGTTTTCCCGAACTCTCCACATGAAAATTGACCTGTCGTTTTTAAATGATATTTATTAGATGAAGTGCCGTTTAAAATATTGTCCAAACTTGTAACTAAAGAGGCATTTCACGCCTTACCTCCTTAAACATCTAAATCGGCACTTATAATATTTTGGATTGGTATATTAGTTTTAATTGTTTCGAATGAAAATTTATTTTACATTTTTTAGTTGGTTTTTATGAAATAATAATACTGTTAAAGTTAGCCGAAAGTTTCCAGCCGAAAGATAATGCAGATAGTGTCTTGAATACAGCAAAAATCAGTTATGAACTCGAATTTAGGAGAATTTAGGATCGAGTTACATCATTCGGGTGAAGGAGAAATTATTTCAGTTTATAGGAATTTAAAAATCGATAGGAACGGGAGTATAAAGAGAGTTTAAAAATAGTCAAGACACTATCTGCATTATCTTTCGGCTGGCAAATTTCGGCTAACTTTAACAAGGTTAATATTTTATCCTTTCCCATTTTTTGCGATGGTACAGAAAACAAGATAATCTTGGATCATCTTCATCGCCCTTACTCAATTTTTGTGTAATTCGCTTTTGTGGCGCATTAGCTGGTACTTCGACGTGTATAGCAGCTTCAACGACTTCATCATGTTGATCAAAATGTGTTGCATCGGCCAGCAACTGATTTCTACTAAAAAAATTGGGATCGGTTTGTTCTTCGTCCCCCGAATCTTCATCCGTATCGGAATGAAATCCAGGCGGTTCTAAGTAAATATCGGTCGGGAAAGAAACATCATCAGGAAAATTTTCAATTGCGTGTAATATCTATACAAGACTTAACGGCTTATCTTAAAAACAAAAAAAAATGTCATTTAATGCGTTTTCGCATGGTTGGTGCGCTTAACGGTTTAAAACCCCGTTTCAAAACGAGGTGGCCAATAATTTTTTTTCTTATTGGTCAACTTCGTTGTGATGTGCACAATGTTTTTAAATAAAATAGGCTACAAAATTATTAAGAAGTAATTTATAATGAAACTTACCAATATCTTATTGTATCCTGATCCATGTTACACAGCACTAAATTTTTACACACTGTATTCTATCGTCTGTAACTAAAATACATTCTCTCATCTAACGGGAAAATATCCGTTTTAAGTTTCGATGCACAATTGTTTTTAGTTATTTAAATTATTCTTTAAAAATAAAAAAAAAAAAATCTCATCTCTCTTGGTGCGTTTTTGAACCATATGTCATTAATGGGTTTAATATTCAAATAAGCCTGCTTTGTTTTACATAGTTCGAGAGAACAAAATTATGCGAATGTATTTCATAAGGTTCATTAACTTAATTTACATGGTTCTAAATATTCACCTTTTAATATGAATCCTTTGTCTCATTTTACACGATTATCCGTGGAACGTAGAAGTTACCGTGTAAATCGAGGGATGAGTGTAATATACAAAGCCCCTACTCCATTTGTGTTCATTCGTGATGATGGCGTGTCTTCTCTATTTGTTAGCGCGGGTGTAGACATTCTTTACGATCATCCGATATTGAATCGTTCCTCGTTGGTGTGGCGGCATCTGTTGGTAGTTAATTATCCTTTGTATAAATGGAATGCTTTATCTGCCCCCTTCCTTCTGACTTCAGATCAGCAGATAGATTCCCGTTTGATGGGACGGAATGGAATGAGATTATTTTTTATATTTCTCTTTCTCGCTTACTTGGATTTTCAATTTTTTTTATTCTGTTTTACTACAAAATCTCATTCCACTAACAATTTCACGCAACCGGATTCCACATACACAAGGTTACTTATTCAGTTCATGTCGGGGCTCCACTGCAGTTTCGCATTGGCGTGGTTTTGTTTCTTTGTGCGTGTTAGTAAAAGTAAAGACTTTTCCGTGATCGTGTTATTTAATTATTTTACTGCTCGAAGTGTGTAAGTATTTTTTCGGTTTCTCCGTTCGTTTTCGTTTTTTAATTTATTCACTCAACGCATCGAGCGCTGCTAGTATCAATTTAGGTGCGTTTCAAAATGCATATATGTCAAACAAATATATGTGGCCATCGATTTTACCTATCGCACGGTCGATTATTGTAGCTATAATTTTTGATTTTTTTAGATCAATCAATCAAATTTAAATGAATAATAAAGTTCTAATACGCCTACGCAAATCAGTGCGTAAAATAGCTGTTAATATACAATGTTGGAAAAAACACTTTATTTTGTTAAAAGCTGCTTTTATGAAATTTTGTATTAATTTTTGCTGCCAACTTGACATAAATTACTTAAAGCACCAATCAATAAATGAATATGAATTTTTTGAACAATTTTCTTGAATATTTCACCCTAAATTACGAATCGGAAACAAACGTGTCAACAGTTGTCACCCCCAAATTAAATAATTTTTGATTGTGTGTTTAAGCAACAATATTAAATTCACCGTTATTATTACCATATTTGACATTTAAGTTACAGAAATCGTACAAATTGATTTCTAATTGAAATGTAAATCAATTTTTGCCTTTCTTTACATTTTAATTTCAATTAAAAAAATCTCTCAAATATTTTTTTGTATTTCCCTCGCTAATTTTGGAACCAGTTGAGTGGAACACTAAATTTAAAATAAGAAACAATGGCTCGACTCCCCCATTGTGAATACATAAATATTTTGAAATACAACAAAAAAAAGCTCCCCGCTATAAACATAATGTTGTGCTTATGTTTTGGACACAATTCAATGCTGCTGCCCACACATTATTTTACAATTATTTCTTGATTTAATATTAATACGACAATAATCATATTGCTGCTGTGTAAATAATAAATTTTAAGGTTCCATCCATCCATCCATCCTACCAATTTATTTTAGATGTATGTACATCGTCGTACGTATTCTGAATATTTTTTAATTTTGCCAAATATTTAAAGCTCAATGGAGCAATACGAAATTTGTAAAAATGTGTTTGAAATGTAAGATGAGGAGCGAAGTGCCGAAAGAATATTTTAATACAATTTTATCGTGGTCTTTTGTTATTTCGTGGAAGCTGGAGCAATGCAAAAATAATTTTATTATGTTGACATGTTTTTATTTCACAATCAATTATGTTGCGTTATAATGGGTGTGGGATTCGAAAACTCGAATATAAATATTGGACTAACAAAAAACTGGTACATGGTGTTTGGCTTCCCCATAAAATTAAATTTTTTATATAAATAACGCTCAATCTTGTAAAATTTTTATGTTCACAAGCCACATACATACATATTCGTCTTGAACATGATGTTATGGAATAATGGCAAAAACTTTTTTTCCCCCGTTGTCATGATTGGTGTTGTCGTATATACTGTTCGCAAATAGGCCCGAACAATTTAAATACATTTTATGATTATTGACAATTTTTTGCGACTTGGGAAATCCTTTTAAATTAATATTGTGCGGTCCCCATTTAATGTTATTTAAATGACCTTTTTATATAAAAACTGACATATGTTTTATACATTCAAGACTGAAAGGGATAAATGATTTGGAAAATTTGATCTGTGTCGCATATGATGGGACCATTTCGGCTATTTTATAATTTTTTGTATTCTGTAAAATAAAATAATTGCCGATTATTCTGACATATTAATTTTTGTGGCTCTGTTAATGCTTTAATGTCCGTTTTTGCCAAAAACAAATAATTGAGACAGGCTATTTATTAAAAAAAAAAAACTGTTAACCCAAACATGAAATTATGTTGAGTGATTATAAGGGCGTGTGTTATTGTTACAAGTAGAAAAAATTGTCCTGAAATGTATTAGGTCTAAGGATGACCTAGATAGATTGAATTGGAATCCCGGAAATTAATGATTTATTATTGTAGTGATGGCTATTAAAAAAAAAAATAGGACCGAAATAAATTTTATTGAATTGTTTTGACTCCTTCAAATATCCAGCGTCAGAATATAAAAACTAAAATTTACTTTTCAATCAGATTTAGACAGACAATAAGGTTTTTAAAATTTTATTGAGCAAAAAAGTAGGCAACATTTAGATTAAAAGAATGCTTTGAATAATTGAATAATAATTAACAATTAAATAATTAATTAAAATGGACCGTCAAAATTGTACCTACTGTTGTATCTATGAAATCGGGATGGTTTTTGGGCCAGAATTTATTACAATTTAATTACATTTCATTGGTTAGATCAAAACCGCCCATATAATTTGCCTTACTACAGATTTTAACCAGAGTTTGAGCCAAATATTACTCTAGGAGTCCAATAGATGGCAGGTCAACCTTATCCAGTTGTGCAACAAACAGATGCAACAAATTATTAAATGAACTGAAATCGACCGTTGTAATGTATTTCTGAAGCCAGTATCATCTGATGCTAATTCCACCTTATCTGACACAAATATATTTTATTACATATCTGGGTAAGGTTAACCTGCCCTTCAAAAGGCTATTACAATTTCATACAAAGTGTTCCTTGTCTAAAAACCTTTAATATATATGTATAAGTTTAAACTTTCCGTCGTGTACACGGGAACGCAACTTTTCTTTTTCCCATCACTGATTTATGGAATATGAATGTGGAGCGTAAAGTTTAAGTTATAGTTTTGTTATTTTGTATTTAACCCGTATTGAACGGGTACAACGGTGTGTGTGTATTATAAGCTTGTATGTGACTAAATATAATTATCTTGGTTGGTACAAAAGCAGCATCAAACCGCTGTTTTAAATGAAAATTACGTGAGACAAAAAAAGTACGGCTGTACATTGAGTTGAGCATGGGTTGGGAAAAGCAAAATATTAAAACTGAAAATAATAAATAAGAATAAAAATCGAATCGTTGAAAGTAATTCAATTCATTCAGTAGAGTTAAAATTTCTCAAAAAAAAGTAAAAATAAAAATTTGTGTCCACGGAATTTTTTTTACAAGACTTGAGATTACGATCGGGAGAAGAGAGTTCTGACGAAATTTGTTACGGAAAGCAAAAGTTCGGTCGCGCTAACCCGGCCAAAAATAAAAAAAAATCGTAGTAGACCACCGGTAGCCAATCAAAACCTGTAACATCTAACTCACCACACGCCCAAACTTCCACAAAACTCAACAAATACAAGAAATCCTCACGACATCGAACAAGCAAGTAGAACAAAAAACTCAAAAAGTAGAAAACAGAATTATACTTAAACAAACAACCAAGATGAACCAAAACCAAATCCAACAAAGTATCGCCAGCTTCATCCCAGAATTCAGCGATGAAGACACACCTCACAGATCACACAAATTAGCCAGATCCATAGAAATAGCAGACGATAGTTACGAAAGGCTTACAACAGAAGAAGACAAACATATATTCAGCAGACTAATAAAACTAATATGCACCGATAACGGGTTCATCTGAATCTCACAGAGGGAAATACCAAACTATTCTACATACTCGTGATACAATTAGAACGTGGCTTTACATACCTCTAGCAAACATTGAAGCCCTTGAGAAATTCAAAAAGCGATATAAAATGAAGTACAAACTTCAGCAAATCGAAGACATATACTCAAGACACCTAAACTTAACATTATTTCAAACATTCAAAGGCGGTCTAAATAATACAATCTTAAGGGAAAAAATCGCAACACAAGAAACAAATGACATAGACGAGATAATAAAAGAAACTGAAATCATAGCGAAATTGCTAGCCTGTCAACAGGAAAGACAACCACACAAACGGCACCATAAACAATATCCTAAATCCAACCATAAACGAATCAAATAATTAAAAGCCAGCAGGTACAAATCATATGCAAATAATGTCATCATCCAAACCACACTTGGGACATCTGTAGAACAATGTCATCATCCACGATCGAAGGATAGTGCATACCAAATCAATTTCCAAATCCTATTAAACCTCAATCATTTTATAAACCTAATCCCACATAGCAAATGCAAACCCCATCATACACAGCAAAAAAAACCTTCCTCAAAGACGAGCAATTATCCAAACCATTTCAAAACTACAGACGAACGTTTCAACAAAGTAGGCCGCAACCGAAATACTGACCGGTCATACTTTCGTCAACTGCCGTACCAAATTTTTTCTCAAGTAATTTAAATCATCCAAACCAAAATCAACCGAATAGCAACACCAACGGGGCAAAATAATTTTAAATTTAACGCGCGGGACGAAAAATTATATAAAATTCAATGAAATGCCCAGCCCAGAGTTAATTTTCGGGAACTTGCCACGGAGCCAATTTTTTCTTACACTGCCTGTGATTTTCCAATACCATATGCAACTCAAAATTTTACAGTTTTTTATACGTTAGATTTTACTTTTTTTTATTGTATGAAAAACAAATCGAATTTAATAAATTTGACAATTTTTTGAGTCAAACATTTTAGGAAATTTATTATATCCAGACACGTCTCCCTCAATTAATCTTTTAACAAAGTATAAGGTAATTAAAGGTACAATTTCAGCACTCATAAATCAACACAAAGTAGATGCTACTAAAGTTAGCCGAAAATTTCAGCCGAAAAAAACCTGCAATATTGACATATTTTGTATCAGGTGGCAGTAAAAAATTCTGTTGATATGAGCGGAATAAAATATTAGAAGTGATCCTTAAAATGGCAAATAGATTGATCTCCGAAGTAAAGGAACTCGGTATATGAAATGTTGAAATTTAACAATAATCCTCATTTCTTCCACTAGTAACCAATATTTTTAATTAGTTTTCTAATAGCTTAGCTCATAATGAGATTATACGAAAAATTTGGAGAAAACTCATGAACTGGAATTTTCACTAAAATTTTTTGATTTTCTGCAGCCATATAAGTTATTTTCAGTTTCTGACCAATATCTCAAAAATTTCAACTAGTAACCAATACTTTCGGTTGATTTTCTAATAGCTTAGGCCATACTGAGACTATATGGAAAGTTTGGGGAAAATTCATGAACTAGAATTTTCACTAGAACTTTTTGATTTTCTGCGTCCATATAAGTTATTTTCAGTTTTTGGCCAATATCTCAAAAACTTCCACTAGTAACCAATACTTTCGGTTGGTTTTCTAAATTTTGAGATATTGGCCAAAAACTGAAAATAACTTATATAGCCGCAGAAAATCAAAAAATTCTAGTGAAAATTCTAGTCCATGAATTTTCCCCAAATTTTCAATATAGTCTTAGTATGACCTAAGCTGCTAGAAAACCAACCGAAGCTATTGGTTACTAGTGGAAGTTTTTGAAATACTGACCAAAAACTGAAAATACTTTTTTTGCCGCATAAAATCAAAAAATTCTAGTGGAAATTCTAGTCTATGAATTTTCCCCAAATTCACCATATAGTCTCAGTATGACCTAAGCTACTAGAAAAACAACCAAAAGTATTGGTTACTTGGAGAAATTTTTGAGATATTGGCCAGAAACTGAAAATAACTTATATGGCCGCATAAAATCAAAAAATTATAGTAAAAATTCTAGTCCATGAATTTTCCCCAAATTTTTCGTATAATCTCAGTATAAGCTAAGCTATTAGAAAACCAACCGAAAATATTGGTTACTTATTGTTAAATTTCAACATTTCATATACCGAGTTCCTTTACTTCGGAGATCAATCAATTTGGCATTTTAAGGATCACTTCTAATATTTTATTCCGCTGAGATGTTTTATTTAGTGAAAAAATATATACATAATGCATAAAAATTTTCCGCTGGTAATTACATTACAAAAAATTCTGTTTAGTGATAATGCTGGCACTTGCGGCGAGTAGCGTAATCTCAAGGTAGAGAAGGTAAAGCATATTGACATATTTTCCAAATGTTAAACGTCTCATTAGGAGTAATATCGAAACTGCGAAAGAAACTGAAATTAAATATCCTCAAAAACCGGGGGATCTCATCCAAAATTAACAACGCGTGCACTTAACAGTTCATTATCAAAATTATCCGTAACGAAACAGTAGAAAATGCAGTAAAAATGAGGACAATTTTGTTATCCAGTAATTAAGCCAATGTTTCAGCAGAAATTATTCGACGAACATTGAAGGAAGTTGGAAGAAGAGCTACTTAAA
The DNA here is from genome assembly GCA_932526605.1 of Nephrotoma flavescens. Lineage (NCBI taxonomy): Eukaryota > Metazoa > Arthropoda > Insecta > Diptera > Tipulidae > Nephrotoma > Nephrotoma flavescens. Next base: position 230,404,804 of record OW052221.1, read on the forward strand.
AGTGAAAAAAACACTCCTTACAAAACGGCATTGGCAACTTCATCTCACTTTTGCAAAAAAATAAAAAAACTGGATGGTTTCTCAATGGGCTAAAGTAATCTGGTTAGATGAGTCCAAAATTAACCGATTTGGCTCCGACGGTCTAAAGCGGACTTGGCGGAAACCAGGATCTATTTTATTACCACATAATGTAGGGTGGTTTCATAATGGTATGAGGGTGCATGATGGCTTATGATATTGGCCAGATAAAAAAGTCGAGGGTAGAATAAAGTCAGCCTCCTACATACAAATTTTGGAATAAAATCTTCTTGAGAGCGTGAAAAAATGGCAGTATAACATAGGGGACGTTGTTTTTTATGAAGATAACGACCCCAAGCATACCGTTAAATTAAGCAAAAATGGCTGGAGGATAAAGGGTTAGTAATGTCGGAGTGGCCACGTCAATCCCCCGACCTAAATCCTATAAAGCATCTCTGGGCCGTGCTTAAGAGATCTGTTGCAGATTTTTCGGAAACACCACGTACTGTAGATGATCTTTGGGATAGAGTTAAGTTAAAATGGGGATTTCAGCCGAAACAACCGGGAAGCTGGTAGAAAGCATGTCCAATAGAATTACTGCAGTTTTGAAAACCGAAGAAGGCTATACCACATACTAAATTTAGATTTTAGGCTGGTCACAAAATTACTCACTCCCATGAAATATATTTTTAATTAATTATTTACATATGTGAAGTCAAAATGAATTGTTTTTTTAAATAAATAAATTATTAAATAAAAAGGAAACTTCAAAAATACTTTTAGTTTTGTTTTGGTATAATTAAATATTAGCATGTTATAAAATCGTGATCAATTATGAGAGTCACTGTAAATTAAAAGCTCGCCTGTTTAGTAGAAATTTGGAGTGGGTGAAGTTTGTCCAGTTATTTCAAGAATTCTGTGGGATAGTTGACTACTTCATCCTGGTTGATAGCTGTGTCAACCGATATGAAGGAAAACAACTGTTCCGGAATAATATTTTAAATGGTGGCATTGAGATCATCGACATGTTAGTCAATATGGCTCGTTTGCTCAACCAATTATGTTTTTTTAAGTTTTGCACTATGTTCGAATAAACATATCGAATGAGCTCCGCCTTCAATTCGGTCAACTGGCAGAAATCAGTGCACAATGTGATGAAACCGGTCACGATGTCAACTGAGATTTTCCTATTACCCATGTACTTTCTCTCCTGAGCCACGTCGTTGTCGATGTGTTTGACGAGTTGCTTTAGTTTGTTTTCCGTCATTTACTAATTTCATTGCCGCTTCAAAAATTTGATGAAGTACCTTTCCCTCCAACAACTATTGGTTTATATCGCCGTTCTGTTTTGCAGAAAAAGTTTGTTTTCCGAAGTTCCTGAAACATGAACAAAAGTAGCGGATTTGTTAGACATTGGCTTAGCCAGATTAGAGTCTATCTATCTATAAGAAAAAATCATATTTTTTATGCTTCTGTAATTAAAAAAATATACTAGTAGAAAATTTCTAATCCAATTAGAAATTTTAAAAATTTACCAGTGTGGTGAAGATTTGATCTAATTCAACCAAGTTTCTACAAAATTTAGATACACATCTGCGCAATATTATGGCGGGTTTCAGAATCCGACCTATTCCACAGCCCCAAATTAAAATTCTGCCGGCAACACATTCCAAATCATACGTTCCATTGGATACAAAAATATTAAGATTTGTTGGCAACTGAATTTTAATGGTTTTTTTTGCGCACGAACAACATTCAGGAATACAAAAAAATGTAATGTTCCAATTGTAAAATCATAATAATTTGATACCCAACTATCGTATATGAAGGGAAATAGGTTTGTGTAGAAATGAAAATAGTAAATTGCGGCTAAAATCCTTTTTATTTATTTTGCTAATTTGTTTTGCCTCTTTAATCTTCGGTCCATAATCATTTTCAGTATATTATTTGAAGGATAAAATTACAAATTTATGTTTCAACCTTTTTACGATTTTAATTTGAAATACGATCGATAGTCAAAACAAAGGTATAAAATGGATTCAACAATGTTAACGGGTGAATAGATCCGTTTTACAACAAAAAAAATCATTAAAAAATATTTTAAAAAAATTAATAGACTAGACAACAACAATATACTTGACAATGAAAACTCATCAATTAAACCCATTAGACAGAATAATGTTAAAAGTTCATTTTATTACTGGAAAATTTAAAAAGAATATTACGAGCTGTTATAACGACCTCTCTACAACCTTAAACCCCAATGAATATTATATCGTTATTATGAAATTAAAATAACGTCCTAAAATATTATGAATAAAAATTTATTTTAATCGAAATATTTTTTATTTTGTGTTACCCAGCCTGTATCTATGTATCTAGTCAGAATTGGGGTACGGTTTTCGGATCCTTAAAATGATAATGTCATTAATCCAATAAAAGAAGCAATGAATGGAAGGCGAAAATTTTATATTTCTGTATCTTAATCATCCTAATCTTAATCGTCAGTTTATACAATAGAATTACAATAAACATAATTTTTGTGAAGTGTTTTTATATTTTTATAGCCGTCAAGGATAAAACCTGGAACTCTTTAATATTTTTATCTATTTTTTTTTGGTTCATTCTAATTATTTCGTTCGTTTTGCATAAATAAAACAAATTCCCTAATGAATTTTATTTTAAAACGATTCGGGGAGCAATATAAATCACAGAAAGCATCCCTCTGCGTCGATTTTCCTATGTCAATCGCAATTAGTTAACAAAAAGGATATAAAATAATAATAATAATCTCGATTATAATTGAATTAAATTAAATTTTTATTTGAGCTTAATAAAAATTCTACAGCAGGCGAAAGGATTAAAATATTTTGTATACATATATAGTAAAAAAATTATCATTTTTATGTGTTGTTGTTCCTTTTTTACAAAACCAAAAATTTTCTAAAGAGGGGCACGCACCGTAGAAAAGAAAATATAGATTTGTATCGCTATTATGTTACCAAAAATACAGTTATATGAAAATTTACATTACAAAAGAATAATATTTCGTGTGTTGTGCCGTATATGATTTTTAAAATTCATTTAAAATTATAAATTTTAGTGTCGCATGTTTTGAATATGTAAGAATGTCTCGTGTGCTGTCAGAATGCTTTCATCGATAGAAAACTTTTCGTTATGTAAATAACTTTTGAATAATCTTTTGGGAATAATCAATCATTTTAAAAACGCATGTGTGACGAATAATAAGTTTATGGGATTTATCTGTCATTCTTATATTCAGCTCAGTTTTTGTGTTGGTAGGAATTTTATAAATATGCACGTTCTTATCGACATTCTTAATTTATATTTATAAATAGTTTCAAAATTAACTAGGCCCTTGATTGATTGATTGATTGATTTTGAATGCACGACCAAGTTCTTAGACAAGATCTCCCGGTTGACGCCGGGCCCACCGCACACTCTTTTTACATATAACAAAACCGAGGGATTAGATAGGTTAATTGGATGGGAGTGAATCAGCCCGGTTACAGACACCTAGAAATAGCCGATAGGTTGGGATCGTACAACACAAGACAATACAAAGGATAAAAGTTTTTATGGTCATCAACAATTTCTCCTGGGAATCAGCACCTAACTAAAATAAACCTACACTAAGAATTATATTATTCTTCTACCTCTAAATCTGAAATGTCAATTCATCATTAATTAAAGTAGGATTAATAAATTTTGATTTGATTTGAATGCACGACCAAGTTTAAAGCAAGAACTCACAGTTACTGCCACGCCCATCATACACCTGCTTTATAAACAACAAAAAAATGGGAAAGGTACTTTAGATGTGACAGACCTGGCCCTATTACAAACACCTAGAAATAGCCGATAGTTAGTAAGTTTACCATCACAAGACAACACAGTTCTAAAAGTACTTTCAAATTGTGTCAGCTTCCCTTTGGACCGCATCAGAAATTAATTATTATTTTGAAATATTTTAGTTAAGTATAGCCATCAAAACTGCTTCCAGAATGCTTATCTCCTAGAGTCAATAAATTTTTAGAATTTAAATTATTTGCTGATAAGTGCTATTGATTCCGGAATTCTTTCCTTAACAGGTGTTAGTGTTTAAAACCGGTTTACAACAATAATAAATTTAGTTTTATTATTATTATAAACCAGTTCCAAACACCAACACCCAGAGTGTCCGTAACTAACCAGCACCACTCTTAAAATAGATTAACTACTTTACCAAGAATAAGTAAACTGTCAACTTAAATATAATAAGTTATTATAACTAAATACTAAATTTAAATAGTTATTAACCGGGTCACCTTCCGAAATTTTCCTGTAAATTAACTTAAGATTAATGACTACCATTTCACTTTACAATATTCGAAAGTGTAGCCAACAAAATTGCTTCCAAAACACCAATGTTCTAGAATTTAAATTTGTTAGTAAATTGAGATACATAGATACTATTAATTCCGGAATCCATTCCTAAAACCGGATTAAATTAATTTACTTATTCCAATCCATTTTTAAACATTATATCCGAATATTTGTCATTAATCAGCACCCATCATAAATTAACTTCATTGCTTTACCAAGTATAAGTATACTTTCTATCATACAATAACATATTATAAACTTAATTCTAAATTAAATTTAATTTAAAAACTAGCATTCATATAATAGTGGTTATTTGCTACAACCCAATATCAACCTGGAGGAGATTTGTAGATACAGTACATAACCTGGAATACTAATAATATAATTATTCAACATCCATATTATATAATAAAGATTAAGAATAAGATTAAATTAGCTGACTTCCATTTTATTTGTATAATAATGTTTTCTAAATATTGTATATGAACTGTAATGTGATTAATCTAAATCTAAACTATGATTATTTTTAAAAGGTAATATATCAATAATGAATATGTATAATTAACCCATTACAATTTATTCCCAATCAGAATTAAATAAAACTATTAAGCTAATCAGGAATCTGTAAGATGACAGAATTAGTAATAAGTAGCTATTAGAAAATAATCTAATTAAAGAAGTGTCATTAATTTCAAAAATACAAAAAACATCCATGTATCAATATTTCTTTGATTATAAATTTTATTGTATAGCCTCCAAGCCAAAAAATAAGTCAACCCATAAAATTTCCCTCTAACGACACTTCAATGTTACATATAGCCATAGTCATTTAATCTATTAAAATAAAACCAATTGTCGTGAGACAAATTAAATCTTAAATATACAATTAAATTAAATTAAAATAAGAAATAAAATTTCATTAGTATTAACAATGATTAAATATTATTCTAAACCAAGGTAAATAGCCTTATTTGTTATGAGGCTTAAAAGACTCAGCTTCCACTTCCATCTATATCTGAACCTCCAGATTCTTTTATTATATAAAATTATAGTTAATGAGTTAAATAATAGATGACTCTTTTTAATTAGTGGAAATTTTTGTTCAATTTACCGTAATTATCTTACTCTAAAAGCAATGCTACACAACAATAAATCCCTTTAGCTAAATGGAAAAATGTCAATAATAGCAAAAAATCATATATGTATATTAGCTATTCAGGCAAAAACTTATTTATCCCAAGAGTATTTATTCCTCGACGCTTACAAAATAATAAAGCTGCAAATAATAAAAATGTAGTCATTACGGCTTCAAAATTCTTCTGTAATCAAAAATTTTCATTAGAACTAAATAAATTAGCTTAATCCGAAACTGCAATGAATAATATAGTATGTATTAATAATAAACACCTGATAAACACCTGATAAAGGGGTACCGAACTAAAAAAGTCCGAATCAAGAAAGTCCGTAGCGGCTAGTTTCTTCAACCATAAGAAACTCCGCACAATTATTTCTCAACGGACAATCCTCCGTTCACACAACCCTTTATAAACGGACAACTCTCCATCCAAAGAACCATTACAAACAATATACAACAATCCCGTATGTACAAACAATGTACATATCAACTTGTACATAGTAATCGTACAACAACACTTGTACATACGAAACCTGTGTAAGCAAAATATAATTGAAAAATTATACTTTGGTTTCACAAAAATTTCGCATTACAACAACCTCTACAACCAAATCACTGAGAGATACATAAAATCGCATGGATTTTGCATAATCCAAAATCACGTAAAACGCACATACACACCACCATGCCACTGCACAATAGATGGCATGGCAAACATTTATGTTTAATAAAACATAATTTTTATAGGGTGCACCCAAATATTTTGGTGCATGTAAACTGGAAGAAAAACCAGTTTTGTTTTTTTTTTTTTGTATTTTGGTTTAAGAAGAAATAATTGAAAAGATAATTCTTCCCATTCAATTTGGATTTTTGCCGGAGCAACATCACTGACACATCGCTGCAACGCGGAGCGGCTCATCACTCACCAGCAATAAAAAAAATAATTTTCGCTAAATAAAAATTCAATTAAAATTAAATTTTAAGTTTTTTTATTTATTTATATTTTATTATTAAATTAACAAGTGCTCTACTTCACTTTCCGCCGCATTATACTACAATAAGTTCTCCAAAAATGAAGCAAAATAGTTGATTTTTGTATGAACACCAGCGACTTATTCTAATTCATATTTTTAACTTAAAATTATGAATTAAAAAAAGCGATTCAGAAAAAGGAGATAACTCAGAAATGAATTAACAAAGGCTTATACTATTTCATTTTTAAAACACGTACCCTAATTCACCTTCAAAATGAATTAAAAAAGGCACATTCTATTTCAAATTTAAATTTAAATTCCACAAAATTTTCATTAATGAAAATAATAGTTGCATGGATTTACATTGATTAGTTATAAAATATAAATAAAAAAGGCTTATATTATTTCATTCTATAAACATTTATATTAATTCATTTTAAAAATGAATCAAGAAATGCCCCGCCCAAATTCACCTTATCGAACTCTTTCATTTCTTCTTCAACTCCGATTTTAATTCATCTCCAAAACGAATTAAAAACACTTATTTTAATTTAGAAAAAAAACCTTCAATTCAGACCCCCCTAATTCATGCAGCCCCTGATAAACCTTGATAACTCTAAATTGCTCATCATATAAAACATGATAAATATAACAATTTAATACTCAAACGGTGAATAATTGGAGATAGGAATTAGTAAAATTAATTAATTTCTGAAATCAAAATGTGGAAAGAATCTTTTTTATAAATAATCTTAGTAAAATGTACCAAGAAAAATATGTAATGTAGATCCAGGAGTGCTCGCTACCCGCTTCTCTAGAATAAAAAAAAAAAAAAAAAAAAAAAAAAAAAAAAAAAAAAAAAAAAAAACCAACACACTGCAACCCATAAAGTTATTTCCCAATCCCAATAGATGAAAACTCAGCGATCGCCCGTTAGCATCAATATAAAAGAAAATTTATCGCAATACACATCCACCGTATCCTCGCCGCCCCTGTGTAAATTGATCACACAAAATAAAATGAAAAAGCCAAAAATCAACGATTGAATCGTTTTTTTCATATAGAAAAACATTTACACTACCAAGCACAAAAAGTAAGAATATAATAATTATGTAATGACATAAATAAAACAAAACGAAAATAGAAGTCCCCTGATGTTGTATATGTTTCGTTCGTAATCAATACATACACATCCATACAAAGCACAGCCGAAAGCATATAACAAGCTTTGTATATACATTGCAAAACCACATTTTCGGTGGTATTGAAATGTACATTATATCCCGCTATACACCTCCAATACTAATTTCCATACGAAATATAATGTACGTCGTACGAGTAAATAAATATAAAAACAAAAGTTAGAATTCAAAAGTACCAACGAAAAACAATCGTCGCAAAAAGAACAACAAAAATTGTTATCGAGTGTAACAAAACAGAATAACAGAATTGAAAAACACTTTCTGGCACAAACAATACTCAAACAATACTACCACCACGAGAATACTAGTACTCTACACCTTTATGAGTTATAGAATACAGTAATCATTTTATTATATGCTTAAATTTATTTGGAAAAATATATTATGTTAATAATTAATATGTATTAAAACGTGTTAATGGAAAAAAATGAGAAAACACTTATCTTATTCATCCTCTGGAATCATAAAAGTTCTATACATGTTGAAAAATTACATACATACAATGCGTATGATGCATTCAAACAACGGTATCAAAATACATATATACGAATTTGTAATATACATATTCTTCGCCATTGCAAGCGCATCACACACAAATTAATATAATATAACTATTCAATATGTATCTTATTACGGCTTCAAAATTCCTTAAATCACACAACATATTATTTATGTCTATGAACACTTAGATGTATATTATTATTTAATTAATCAAAACACACTTAAACTATTTATTTTTAATTATTTAGAGGAGAGACCCAAAAACACGTCTCTACTCTACGACGTTTAATCGCCGACCAGTTTCAAAATTAACTAGGCCCTGCTCAAATAATCGAAGCGTGTACAACAACCTTCATCAAAATAATTTTAATTTATTGAGGCGATAACTGACATTGACGACCTATGTACAGTAAAATTGTTTCTTCAAGAATCATTACTAGCAAGTAAAACATTCAGACTCGTTTAAAGTAATATTGTTACGAATTTCGGGCGTTTGACATTTAAAAGTTACAAACTTTATTATCCAACACCTTTAACTTCTACAGCAATTCACAAATTTTACTCGTTCACTGTTCACTAATTCACTTTTACTGTTCACTTTAACTGTTCACTACTTTTTCACCCTATTTACTTTTTAACTTGCACTGTACAGTGGTTAAATTGGGACTGTATCTGCTTGCAAAAGTGCTCGCGCTGCAAAGAAAATGAAAAGAAAATCACCGATAAAATGATGAAAATGCGAATAATTTGGTAGTTCCGGGACTTAATATTAAAAATTTAGCAGGTCTCTCTTCTGATATTAATTTTATTTCTAATAATCGAGTTTTACAACTATTGGGACAATTTCATCTTCCTATCTAGATTCCGTAATATCCAGATATGGCAAAATGCGGACAATTTGGAACTTCAGGGATTTACCATGAAACATCTAGATTGCGATCTCACTTCTGTCATTGGTTTTATTTTAGCTCAAAAGTTTTGTATTTACTGGGCCAGTTTCATCCTGCTGTGATGGGCAGCATCGTCTTGCAAGACACTTAAGCTCAAAACAGAATAAGAGCGAAGGCGGCCAGCGAAATCGCCTGTCATATTACAAAATACGGAAAACATATAATACAAACACAACCTTCGACACAGGCGACGACGATTTTTTCGTTGAAATAAATTTAGAAAGGGTATTTCATTTGCCAAATTACAACAACAATTCTATGTATTCAATACCAATTTGGAATTCGTTGAATTGATACAGAGTTGATGGTTTTGAAATTCCAATTCTACTTTTTAGTTACTGTGCTTGTCACTAGAGTTTTTCTAATTAATTTTTTTGTTCTAAATGTTGCCACCTTGTATATATTTTGATTTTTTTTGACATTTTCAAAAAAATTGATACATACTATTGACAAGCGTTTTGTATTGATTTTTAACATAAAACATTTTTAATAATACATACTAATAAAACTAAATAATATTAAGTTTCAACAAAATAATAATTGTGGCATATTATATTGATTACTCATACAAAAAAAAAATGGGGTAAAATTTTATTGGTTTTTGTCAGCATTTTTAGTTTTTATCGTGTATCATTACTTATTAAATCAATTTTACATATATGTATACACATTTGCAGAGCATTTCTGAGAATATTTATTATTCTACCAGCCTTTTTGTTTCTCAGTAACTCTGGGTCGTTTCATAACAGGGGTGGCTGAAGTTGAAGGAGTAGTAGTTTGTTCTACGTCTTCTGTTCCTTCCAGTGACACTTCAATCATGGAATCGAATAAATCAATATTCGTTTATAGGGAGGGCTGTATATGCTCAATTCCAACAGAACGGGCGAGAGATTCTGATTTATGTGGTGGCGCATTATCATGTCAGATCTCATCCATTATATCCATATAAAGAGCTATTGACGGTGCGGCTCCAGTTCGATTATTACTATCGATAACCGATTTATAGGCTGATTTGAGGGTCTTAATTTTATTTTTGATATCTGCTACTGTAAAAGGTGTTTCCTGAAATAAAGTTACTTCAGCTTAGGAAAATTATTAATTATTTGAAACATACCGACACACCACAAGATGTTAAATCTTCTACCAAATGGTCGTATATCACCTTGTTCTTGTTTTTGGCGACATGGCGAAATTCCTCCTTTCTGTTATTTACATAAACCAACAGTGTTCTGGTTTCTGTGCGTGTCCAATATCCTCTGGCAAAACTGTAAAACATTTCATTTTTTATTTTGAATTTTACGGTTAACGGCCCGTTCCACACTTTATTTCTTTTGAAGTTATTACTTTATTCGTCTCTTTCATCGTCACCTCTAAAACCTATTTAAATTGTGACTCATTTTTCAACAAATTTTTCTTCGGTGGAATAGGTTTAACATAAATAGAAATCAAAATAAAAAATTGAAGGCCATTTTTGAGATGAAAATTTTTGTTTAAATTTTATTTTCGAGAAAGCAGAATAAAATAATACATAAAAAATTGATTTTTTAATATAAAATAAGAGAGTAATTAGCGTTAAGAAATTTATTACTGCTTAGTTTGAAATAAGAAATACATCTCAAACGAAACAAAGTGTGGAATGGGCCAACGAATCATAAATCCACTCTAAATACTTACTAATGCCTCTTTTTCTTATTTACCGATGCCAATTCATTATTTTCTGCCATGATAATAAAATGAAATATTATTTTATTATAATATTATAACGGTCACAGAACAGTATTTTTCCGCATCTACACAATTTGTGGTTAAATACAAATAACTAACGAAAAATATATGAAATGTCAAATACTACCAACCTCTAAAAATAAAACACGGGAATTCATTTGTTATTTCTTTTGACCAAGAATTGAATTACAATTTGAAATCCAATTCTTTGGTAAATGAAATACGCTTAGAGTCTATTTCTATTTTTCTCGCCGACGAAACAATGTTGCCAACTGTTTTATATATATATATATATATAGTTCAGTTGGTATCATTTAACCGTCATATTATTAATCAATTTTTTCAATTTAGTAGGCTAACGCCACAACGTCATTTGTCAAAACACAGAAGGATATGCCGTTTGTGGATGTTTTTTTATCGCATAAGCTGACGCTTTAGTTCTGTTAGCTACAGCGATATTGCGGCGATATTTTTTATTTATTCGTCGACGTTCGTCGTCGTCGCTCTTGTTCTGTTTCTAGCTTTATATATATACTAGCTGACCCGGCGAACTTCGTACCGCCTCAAAATCAATAAATGTTTTTTAACACGTTTACTGCCACCATATGAAAAATAAATTTTTACAAAAATGCAAAAATGGGAATTACCTTTTAGCGGGATCTTTTCATGTTATTACAATGAATTGATTTCCTATTTATTCGTTTTCTGTATTTTTTATGTGTTTTTGGAGTGTGACTACCGGAGGTTCACATGGCACTTAGAAAATGTGTATTTCTATATGGTGCCATGTGATTCACCAGTGGGCACATTAATTTTATTCGTTTGGATTCGTCTTTTACCACATGAAAAAATATTACCACATGAACACACGTTTACCACATGAAAAAATATTATAAATATATAAAAATGGGAATTCCCGTAAAACATATTCTACGTTTATATAGAATATGTTTTACGGGAATTCCCATTTTTTCAGTACGAGAGTAGAAAGGAATGAAACAGGTTGACATAAAAATAATTATTACAATTATAATAATAATAAAATAAATAATATTATAAAATATAATTACATAATATAACGTTTTTGCTTTTTTGTGAGTGATATAAAATCCAATAATAAAGAATTTGTGACTTGTAAGTGTGAATTGAACTGGTTAGTAATTGTGAACCTATCGATATAAAATTTATAGTTCAAGTGTAAAAAAGTGTTAGTGTTCGTTTTGTGATAATGGCCAACAATAACTTTTTCATACCACCAAATTCATTTTATGGCAATCCACAGCAAGACATGGAGTCCGAAAATGAGATTTCGGATTTTGAAGGATCAGATTCAGATTAGTATGTGCAATGCGGAGATGAGTCTACTGAATCCACGACTACAGTGGGGGATTTTGTGTCCTCGGAAGCAGAATCTGACGATGTGGCTACCACCACAACTGGGCCATCAACAAATGTTTGGAGAACTGTCACTGGAAATTATCTGAACAAATTTTCCTTTATGGATCATCCAGCAACTCCTGGCATAAGCCATTTGAACATTGCAACAATACGTCCAATTGATCTATTTGATATAATGGTAACTAACGATGTTTATGATCTAATAGTTTACCAGACAAATTTGAATGCCAACCAATATCTAGTAAACAAAACTTTAACCCGCGGATCGCGCATAAAGGCATGGGTCAACACGACTGTACCAGAAATAAAAAAATTTTTAGGTGTTGTATTATACATGGGAATTGTAAAATATCCATCAATTGCATTATACTGGAGCAATGATAATTTTTACAAAAATAAGTTTGTTCCCAAAATTATGTCGCGCAACAGATTCCAGTTGATTCTAAAATTTATTCATTTTGCTGACAACACCACCATCGCTCAAAATCGTTTAGGAAAAGTTAGCGGTTTACTAGAACTATTAGAAAACAATTTCGTAAACGCTAAAATCCCCGGTGAATTTTTGGCTGTAGATGAATCCATGATACCTTGGCGCGGGCGACTTCAATTTCGCCAATACAATCCAGGAAAATCACATAAATACGGTGTAAAAGTTTACAAGCTATGTGATCCTAAAGGTTACACTTATACTAGTTCAATTTATGCTGGAAATAATGACCATTCAACTCAAACAGGTAGACCCACTTCAATCACATCACATAGCACACAAATTGTATTAGATCTGGCTGATCAGTACTTGAATAAGGGAAGAACCGTAGCGACTGATAACTATTACACGTCTACCTCACTTCCCAGATTATTGACTGACCGTCAAACGCATCTCATAGGAACGCTGCGTAAAAACAGAGCAGGCAATCCCAAAGATGTAACAATGGCCAAACTGCAGAAAAACGATATCATTGGACGTGAAAACACTGGTGTGGTAGTAGCAAAGTGGAAGGATAAGCGTGACGTTCTCATGCTTAGCACCAAACACAATTTAGATGTGGTATCGACTGGAAAAAAAGATCGTAATAACAGAGACATAAAGAAACTGCGAATAATAATGGAATACAACATTGCCAAGCAGGGAATTGATGTATCTGATCAGATGTCCTGTTATTTTACCCCACTTCGAAAAACAATTCGATGGTACCACAAAATCGCGTTTGAATACCTATTGAGTACATCTGTGGTAAATGCCTTGGTCATTTACAAGGAATTCAAACCAAATGCTCACATTCTGGATTTTCGAAAGTCGATTTGTGAAAGCCTTTGCGGTTTGCAACTGGAGTTAATTGGTTCCTCAAATAAACAGCATATCATGAAGGAATATGAAACTAGAGATAACACCAATAGAAAAACCAGAAAACGCTGTTCCAGTTGCTATAACGAAATGAAAAAAAATGACGGAAGAAATGAAGCCGCAAAAAAAGCTAAAAAAGTCTCAACATATTGCAGCCATTGTGAGGGTAATCCAGCTTTATGTTTAAATTGTTTCAATAAAATTCATTAATTTTTATCATTTTATCATTTTGATCATTTTAATGTCCTTCAATGAATTAAATTTGACATTATTATTATATTTTTTACTTTTTTATTTGTAAGATGTTATTGAATTTTTGCAACAAGACCTTATGCGCTTTTAGAAATAAACGCTTTGAAACATTGAACTTTTTTTTACTGGGAATTGAAGAAAATTCTTTTACTATAGTGCCACCTCAGAGAAAAATGGGTTTCATTTGAACGCCAATAACATACTTTAATATATAATCGAATATGCCCGTGACCCACCGGTGGTGCACGCGGCATGATGTTGTAGGTGACGTGTGACCTACGGGTGGGTCACATGGCAGTAAACGTGTTAAAGTTATTAGCTTAATAAAATTGAGTTTTTTATTAAAATTAAATAAATTAAATGAATACTCCAAATTAATTAAATTCAATGAAATTACAAAAATCAAAATGAAATATATTTTAATTACATTGAAATGAATGTAATTCACGTGGCAGCAAGGCTTTCGTTTTATTGAATTGAATAGAAATGGTTCGCGTAGCATTATAGCACTACTTTCTTTTAAACTATTTGCTGGGTGAGTTGCAATTGAGTCGATTCCCTTCATTGTAGCACCTTGTGATATACGACATTTTTTGTTTTATTGTTAGGTGCGAGAACGAATAAAGCGGATGGTTTAGGTATGGTTAAATTTACCATTTAAAACAAAGTTGGTTAGTTACACCATTTCATTTTTTTTTATTTTCCAATGTTTTAATAGTTATTATGCTATTCGGAACGGAGTCAAATCCAACAAAACAAAGATCATAAAAATCGGTCCAGCCGTTCTTCAGTTATAAATGGTGTAACTAACCCGACTTTGTTTTATATATATAGATATATAAGTTGGTAGCGCCCCAACGTCATATGCCAAAAACATAAAAGAAACAATTTTTATAATTTTAAAATTTTTATTATCCGAGTATGCTAACTTTTAGAATCCATTTTGACATGGATAAAATATGTCGTCGTTATGTCATTTGTGCGGTTGTTTCTTTATCGCCATACGCTGTCGCGCTTGCTAGTTCTGTTAGCTACAGCGATATTGCGGCGATATTTTTTTTTAATTCGTCGACGCTCGCCGTTGTCACTCTTGTTCTGTTTCGAGCTTAAGGCAGAGGCACAAATCGACAACGACGGTTAGCTTGAGGACATTTCATCACCCCCCCCCCCCCCCCCTCTGCGTTACTCATCTCAACCAGTCGTCATCTCAACTCAACTTCATGTCTTGTCAATCCCAGTATACAAACTATGGTTATCTCTGTTAATGACACGCTTTAGCCTCATGTAGAATCGGAGTTGGTTGATAAACAACATCGAGAACGACCAGTGTGAACTGAAAGCGGAGAAGTATGCGTTGAATCATATCTTTTCAAATGGCGTTGATGGATACAATGCAGATCTATTAGTCACGATTTCACCGCTAGTTATTTTCACCAGCGAACTATGGGCAAGCACAAGAGATTTCAGCGCACCGATTATCTTGTCCACGCACTTTCAGTGTTGGAGTATCACAAGAACGAATCCATCACTTCACGCGTGTTTCCAGCAAACAGGCTCACATTGTCGCAAACACTTCCGACGAGTTCATGAAAAAGGTGGTCGAACGTGCATGTTGAAACGCAACCGGTGTGATGTATTTAACGTTAATAAAAAGTGTAGCTACACATTTTAACGAAAAGTGTAGACTCAAAATGTGTAGCTACACAAATTATCAAAAAGTGTAGCTGGAAAAGAAAAAAAACAGTTTGGGATTCGAAAAACGTGGTTTAATTAAAATTATATATTAAAAATATTTAATACTCAATATTTATTGAGAATCAAAGTACTACAAAAATAAGTTTATATATATACCGGGTGTTTCTTTTAAACTGAGACGATCAAATATCTCGAAAAATAGCCACTCTACGGAAAAAATGTCTATAATCAAAATTTAATCATACCGCGGGGAAAATACATTAGTGCAAACAAATAGTCCCCCACCCCCCGCTTTGTAGGTGGGCGGGGGTAACTTTTAAACTAAGATAGGAAGCCATATTTTTTATTGCAGATACGGATTCTACAACTAAAAGTACGTATGATTTGAATGAAATATTTTGTTCGGTTCATGATAGATGGCGTTGTAATCGACGAAATTCAATTTTTTCGATTTCTTCTTCTTAAAACACACGCATTCGATTCTGCAATACGTTTGAAATAAAAAACATCACGTTTTCATTGAAAATACTCAAAATTCGTCATCTAAACAATTTATTCAGTTTTGTAAATCACATTTAACGTTTGTGTTATTTCTTATCTTCATGTTTTTCGTAATTGCAAAATAAACGATAAAATACTTTAGAATGGACCGTTTAACTGTGCCAGAGAAAATTGAAATGGTTCTGGTTTATGCAAAAGCTGGCAGAAATCTTCAAAATGCTGTTGCTATTTACGCTCATCGTTTTCCGGATAGGATTCGTTCACGTGCTTCATTTGGCCGTACTATCAAACAATTTATTACTGATGGAAATGTTCAACCGAAAAAGAGGACCCGTGAAGCAACAGTCACTGGAGAAAGTAATGAAATTGCTGTATTGGCAGCAGTGGCTCATAACTCTCATGTTAGTACACGAGAAATAGTTCGCGATTCCGGATTGTCCCTCACCAGTGTTTGGAGAATTTTAAAACGGCACAAGTATCATCCATATAATGTGTCTTTACACCAAGATCTTCATGGCGCTGGTTTCAAAAATCGAATAACTTTTTGTCAATGGGCACGTGAACAAATACAACAAAACCCCAATTTTTTTCGTTGTGTAATGTTCTCTGACGAATCGTCTTTTACAAACCATGGAACGGTTAATCGACACAACATGCATTATTGGAGTGTTACAAATCCGCACTGGCTTCGTCAACTTGAACATCAGCGTCCTTGGGTTGTCAACGTGTGGTGTGGAATAATTGGCAACAAACTCATAGACCCCACATTATTGAAGGCAACTTGAATGGTCAAATGTACCGAAATTTTTTGGAAAATGAACTGCCAATATTACTTGAAAATTTGAACTTAGAAGTGAGACAGAACATGTGGTTTCAACATGATGGTTGTCCTGCACACTATTCGGTGGTGGCACGTGAAATACTTGATCGTGATTTCAATAGTCGCTGGATCGGTAGAGCTGGTTCGATAAATTGGCCCGCCAGATCACCAGATCTTACTTCGCCAGATTTCTTTTTGTGGGGCTATCTCAAAGACAAAGTTTACAAACAAGAACCAACAACACATGAGAACATGATTGAGCGAATCAGAAATGCGTGTACTGAAATTCAACCAAACACACTTCTCAGTTGTGTACAATCATTGGAAATGCGTATTAATAAGTGCATTGAAGTCGCAAGCCATCATTTTGAACACTTATTTTAAGCTAAAATTATTTTATTCACCTGCCATTTACATTAATAAATTGTTTTGATGGCGAATTTCGAGTATTTCCAATGAAAACGTGATGTTTTTTATTTCAAACGTATTGCAGAATGGAATGCGTGTGTTCTAAGAAGAAGAAATTGAAAAAATTGAATTTCGTCGATTACAACGCCATCTATCATGAACCGAACAAAATATTTCATTCAAATCATACGTACTTTTAGTTGTAGAATCCGTATCTGCAATAAAAAATATGGCTTCCTATCTTAGTTTAAAAGTTACCCCCGCCCACCTACAAAGCGGGGGGTGGGGGACTATTTTTTTGCACTAATGTATTTCCCTCTCGGTATGATTAAATTTTGATTATGGACATTTTTTCGGTAGAGTGGCTATTTTTCGAGATATTTGATCGTCTCAGTTTAAAAGAAACACCCGGTATATAAATATTTACATGCTTTATAAAAAAAAATTGTTAAAAGTATTTTAATTCAAAAAACCATCGGAACTATGAGTGCCAAATGTGGGCAACTAAGGATGGTGTCTGGAATTTGTAAAAAAAAAATTCAAGACAATTTTTAGGTTGTGATTGGCCATATGGCCGCCCCTCATGTACACATAGAAGCATCTTTTGAAATTGCTATCGAAAATATAAAATAAATTTTGAAAAATTCACTTAAATCTTTAAAAATTCAAATAATCATCGCAACAATGATTGCTTATTGTTGAATTTAGTGGTTTTAACTTGAAAAGGTGTCTGAAATATTTGTAAAAAAAAATTCAAGACAATTTGGATTTTGTGATTGGCGATATGGCCCTACATGTAGAATCATCTTTGGCAAAATTCACTTAAAACTTTAAAAATTCATCGCAACAATGACTGCCAAGTGCGGAATTTAGTGTTTTTAACTTCGGCAGGTGTATGAATTAGCAGGCTTGAGGAAAATTTCTTCAAGTACAACGTCAAGCTATTGAAATGCTGAAAACATGGAGATTAGCCTTGCGCTTATAATGAGGTAAACGCAATGCACAGTGCCAAATACTGCTCAAAGATCGAGTGAACAGAGATGCTTTCTGGTTTGCGAGAAGCCATCTGGCAGCTGATCGACGAAAAGTCACCAACACCCCAGCGGAGCTATTCAATATCTGCATGAAGATCCTCTTCATATCACGTGCAAGACTACAAAGTCGATGACCACGCAGCCACTCGAACTGCATCTGGCATATAATTTTGAACAAATGTCACTGATGAAGTTCGCCGCGTTGACGAAGCAGGTGGCAATCAAGATGCATACGACACACCGGATGTTCCTCAAAATTTTCATTTGCTAATTCTTTTAGATAGCTTAACATTTAAAATTAAAAGCTGCCCTGCTGTGGCGGCGTGCCATTATTCAGGGTAGTTGACGTTCCCAAGTATACTTCAACAGCCTTCTTGCCCAATATTTTCCGTTTCGCGATGCGTACGGTGAGAGAAGATCTGCTCAACGGTTCAAGCGCGCATATGACAGCTGGGAATCGCAATTAATAAGGCTAACGCTTTCATCTAGCTGGCCAATCCTGTTCTCAATGATGACAACGATGACAAAAAACAAGAAAACAACGATGTTTTACAGAACAACTTGTTAGAGGCATTTATTGGAATTCAATATTTTGATGGAATTTCGTCAAACAGTAAGAATCGATTTGTATATAGCGCCAATCCCTAAACCGTAATTTACGGCGTCTAATCTTACATAAAATCACAACGTAAAATAATCACGATCATAGTCCTAATTAAAACCATATTCCACACAACCCAATTTGTGTCCGATTAAATTTAGACCATGACCGCACACATTTTGTTGTCAACGAGGAAAGTCTTCGTCGTTTTGGTTTTGTACGTCGAAAATAATTAAAAATTTCTAATTGGAAATAGTAAACGAAATTAAATGTTTTTTAGGTTTGTTCCTTTTAATTTCGTTCTTGCGGAATGGGACATTTAAGCAATTATGTTTTCCACTTTTTGTTGCTTTAGTAAACATGACAAAAAATAAAATTTGGAAAATAAAGTTTCCGAAAATAGCAATTAACGATAATTTTCTTGTTTAAATTGTGCTTTAAATTTATTTTTGGGAAATTTTGCAAAACCATTTTCGTTCCATTTAGTCTCTTGAGTGTTTTACGAATTAGTCATATTTTGGGGCTTGATACCTTTTTCTAATATAGACATTACAACGCTTTTCAGAATCCCGAATTTATTATTTTTCCAACATCAAGTGTTTTTGTGTTTATGCTGATGCGGTAATTTTGTACTTTATGGATCGGTCTGAAATTATAAACATGTTCTGTCTCCTAAGCCTCTTTGTTATATTAGACGAATATAACATACGAGTACAGCAACAAAAAATTGTTTGTGCTTTTCTAGTAGAACTTGACTATATTAAAATATAAAAAGGATAATATGAATTTCTCTTGTAGTTCAAAAATTTGTGTGATTTTGACTAAAGATATAAAAACTAAAATGAGATTAGGATAAAATATCAAATATTTTTTTGCTCGAATTTGGGTGGTGTACAGTACAACACAATAGAAAATGAAAATAATTGGCCTGTCTATAAATTCAAAAATAAAGTTTGGAAGTGGAACCCTAAAAAATCGATGTTACAAAATTGTTGCTTGTCGGAATATTTATATCCAAGTGATGGATGGAATATGAAATAATTTTTGTGTTGTTGGGCTACTTACTAACAGAATGGATAACATCATTGTAAATTTATTGTTTTTCCACAACATTTAACAAAAAAATTATCTTTCGAAAATCTGCAGCTTAGTATATTACAGAACACATAAATTCCAAAAAGCTCTGATAAATCTTGATTTTATTGCTAAAAAATATTTATCGATTGTGCCTAATTTGATAAAATATAAATTTTTAAATTCAATACGAAACACAATTATAAATGGGGGTTGGAACCCAAACAAATACTTCATGTTTCATAGGTTTTCATAAAAGTTGGATAAGAACTTTTAAATGGGCTTTGAAGTCTCGTTTTTCAAATTTTAATGGTAGCAGCCGAGTTCACCCCAATCGTTAGAGATATGGCTTAGTTCCATCCCATTTATTAATTTTCCACAATTATTTGCAGAATGCAGCTACATTTTTAGCATACGAACAGAATTTTATCCCAATATGTTAGATTTATTCAGGTTGGCAATTTTCAAGAGACATTTTCAATTTATGTTTGATTCTCTGTTTTACCATATAATTTAAGTTTTATCTCAATCCGTTAACAAATGGCTGAGTTCTATTGTGGGACAACACCAACCGGGGAACGATATACAAATTTCCTGAAAACATAGTCCATAACAATCGCTTTCTGACACTTAAAAACGCCCTTCGAAAAAAAAAATTTTAAGGGTCCAAGCACCACCAAAGGACCATCTTTGCTTGATATTGAAATTTATCGCTATCGATTCTTATACCACTATAAAACCACTTGTCACATGATTGTTCCGCCCTATCAAAATCGTTCAAGCGAAAAACAAAATTCAAAAATAAAAATTCACAAATGGGATAACCTTGGCATTTAAATATGGTAGATAAATATTACAAAAAAAATTGAATATGTTGCAACATAATGCCAAATTTACAGCTAAGTTTCGCTACATGACAAACCGCAATATGTTGTAACATCCCGCAAAAAACTGAAATATTTAACTGAAATAGTCAATTAATTCGAAAAAAAAATTAAAAGGAGATGCCTCACCCCTAAACAATTTTTTTTTTAAATTTAGGCTTGTTACATTACTTCCTGATACTGGAAAGCTCCCCTCCCCGATTTGTATCAAAATTCTTCGAGTCGAGATCTATAATGGAGGAGACGTACGTGGGCTCGACCGAAAGACGCCTGCACAAATTTTCGCGAAATCTGGGAACACAGCAATCGATTTCTGTCAAAAATTTTTAGAAGGAACCCGCGAATTAGAAAAATACTGACTAAACGAATTTTCTCGAAATTAGATCTCATCACAATTGGTTCCTAATACTAGAGAAGATCTCACCAAATTAAAAAAAAACAGTAGATCGATTTTTTAAACGGAATCCACGAGCCGGAACCCCACTGGGGCTACATGAAAAATTTACGGAAAATTTATGGATTAGAATTTTCACCAGATGTTTTAGATTTTGTGCGTCCATATAAGTTATTTTCAGTTTCTGGCCAATATCACAAAAACTTTTACTAGTAACCAATACTTTCCGTTGTTTTTCTAATAGCCTGCCTAGGTCATACTGAGACTGAGAATCATTGTTGTCGATAAATTCTCGCCAAATTTTGATGTAGTCTCAATATGATCTAAGCTATTAAAAAACAACCAAAAGTATTGGTTACTAGTGGAAGTTTTTGAGATATTGGGCGAAAACTGAAATTAACTTGTATGGCCGCAGAAAATCTATAAATTCTAGTGAAAATTGTAATCTATAATTTTTTCCGAATTGCCCCCGTATGTGTTGCAAATTTAACAAAACTTAATTAAGAAATAGCCGAGTTCCCTCCAGTTTAAAATTTATTTATTTCGTGTACAATGTACAGATACCATTTTTCATAAGGACTGGTTATGAAATGGCCAGTTTAGTCTAGCTCGAACAGATCCTAGAATTTTATCCAAAAATTAGTTTAAAACCCCTGATCAATTACTTTAAAATCCAAATTTCCTGTGTATTTGAAGTCCTTTTAAGGATCACTTTTAATCTTTTTTTCCGCAAAGATGTTTTATTTAGTGAAAAAAGAGATGAAAAAAAAATCCGCTGGTAACACACACACCACCTAATAAAATAAATGCTCTTTAGTGATAGTGCTGCCAATTGCGGCGAGTAGTGTAACCTCTTATTTTCCGCTGTAAAATTTCCGCTATCTTATACAGCATCAAAACATGTCCATATTGTAAACTAAAACGTCGTAAATGTAAATAATCCACATCATAATAAAATGGTTTGAGATGCCCGATTTTGTTGTATAGGCATCAATCTCACTAAGTCAATACAATGATACATTTTTTGCAACAAATACTAGGTTGAATTTGAAATTAAGTTTGGAGTGGGTTTGTTAAGGGACTGTATTTTACGATGTTTAAATTTTGAAATTCTAGATTTTACGCCACCAAAGTTGGTTTCCTAATATTAAGTGAATCTTTAAGATGGATCATAACGGGGTTGGAGGACGATTACTCCAACTTGTTGCTATTGGACCAATTAACCATCCTATGTATGAAGTTTTACGCTCTCTCCTGAATACTCAATCTTGAGTTGCCGGCAAAGAGCATGACTTTGTCGTTTGCGCATGGTACAGGAATAGCCCTAAGACATATTTTTGCTCCGACTCCTTTATTATATTGACCATTTTCACCTTAGCGTCTTTAGTGGATTTATTTTCTCCAAACCTGAACTGTTTATCGCTGTACCTTCCGCGCAAACGATGGCGTGGATTAGTTTTCAGCATCCATTTTCATACTATACCTCGGTGGGTTTCGCATTGATGATTTTTTGTCAATGTTTCTAGTAAATACAAAATTTAGGGGAACCAGTTCTATACAAAGACTATACCACGTAAATAACGAAATTAAGAATTTTAGGAGGGGAATGTTAAGGTGAGATTTTTTTTTATTTGGACCGTAACCACCACAACAAGATCGTCTATAAGTGTGAAATGTTTTTATCTGCACATAACAAATAATTTCTATTTGATATGTAACGGTATGCATAATTTCCTCGCAATAACCACTTACGAGGAAATACATTAGATAGATTAGATAGATTAGATAGATTAGATAGATTAGATAGATTAGATAGATTAGATAGATTAGATAGATTAGATAGATTAGATAGATTAGATAGATTAGATAGATTAGATAGATTAGATAGATTAGATAGATTAGATAGATTAGATAGATTAGATAGATTAGATAAATTAGATAGATTAGATAGATTAGATAGATAAGATAGATAAGATAGATTAGATAGATTAGATAGATTAGATAGATTAGATAGATTAGATAGATTAGATAGATTAGATAGATTAGATAGATTAGATAGATTAGATAGATTAGATAGATTAGATAGATTAGATAGATTAGATAGATTAGATAGATTAGATAGATTAGATAGATTAGATAGATTAGATAGATTAGATAGATTAGATAGATTAGATAGATTAGATAGATTAGATAGATTAGATAGATTAGATAGATTAGATAGATTAGATAGATTAGATAGATTAGATAGATTAGATAGATTAGATAGATTAGATAGATTAGATAGATTAGATAGATTAGATAGATTAGATAGATTAGATAGATTAGATAGATTAGATAGATTAGATAGATTAGATAGATTAGATAGATTAGATAGATTAGATAGATTAGATAGATTAGATAGATTAGATAGATTAGATAGATTAGATAGATTAGATTTTTTGAAGTTAAGAGTGTTGATTGTAATTTAGTAAAAAAAAAATTGAAAGTTTTGAGTTTTGAAACTCGTTTCTTTTTTTTGATAAAATTAAATTTTTTTGTTGATATATACACTTTTGATAGTTATAAATTGGTGTATTATCAAAAAAATAAATCAAAAATGAAATTGTATTTTGAGGAAAATTTAACGAATGACAATTTTTTTTGGGTGCTAAAATTGGGAAGCAGGGGTTAGGCTAGGTTAGAGTGGCTGCTATTGCACACTTAAGCCAATAATGGCTCAGTGTGATACCACAGAATCTAATCTCTCCTTACTCCCGCTGAAACCATTCAGCAGGAGAAACGTTCATAACATTTTTTCTCGATTTGCCAATAAAAGTGTTTTTTTTTAAATTAATTAATTTAATCGTGTGTTGCGCTATATGTGCCAATTAATGCCATAATTAAGCGGTATGCTTTAATTTATCGATGGCACACGGAATTGGGCATGATTTTACGGATATAGCATCTCCCAATCCATTTAAAACGATATTCTAGTTCCCCCATGATCACTGATTTTGCACACAAATTCAGCGGTATCGACAACACATCAATCACTAGATCAGTAAAATATATTTTTTGATAACGGTGAAATGCACCGCAACATACGGGAGGCCTGTTGAGGCCACTAGTTTTTAAAATCAAGCCAAAGGACACCCAACGGCTGTGTACGCCGCCACATTTTATTTAAGGACGGTCAATTGGGACAATTTCATTATTCGCTTACGGTATTGGGAAGTCAACGCAGTGGCCGATCAAGGTAAAATTTTTATATTTACGGTTGGCGAGACAACGCCCAACATTGTGTTTTTGTAGCCGATCAAGGCCAATTTTACAGTTAATGCGAAGAACGCCCACCTAAATTTATTTACTGGTGGCCAGTTGAGGTCGTTCCTCATACGACGGATCTGGCGGCCAGTATAGACGTCTACCAAAAGCCGCATTGCTCAAGCCAACCGGCTAGTTGTGGTTGGTATCGGGGTAGGGCCCGCAACTCGCAGGTGGCCATCCAGCCATTTGTGATTTGTTTCGCTGAAGCACCGCAACCCATTTCGGAGGAAAGGACGCTGCCATAACCACCTTAGGGTAACCTAGGTGAAGGTCCGGTACGATTTTTTTTATTTTTATTGTTTTATTTTAAATTTTTATAGTTTTTTTCCTATCAATTTTTAAATATTTTAAATTCATATTTTTATTTCCAAAATTTAAAAAAAAATTGTTTTCGCTAATAAAATATTTTTGTCATCGACCACCACAAATTTGGTGTTCGTGCGCACCACCTTGTTGCACATTGCCCTGATTTTTTTTACGTTCTGTGGTCCCATTTTCTTTGGATCATTTCATTATTTTTTTTCTTGCTTCTTCATCTTTCGGCGATTATTATTTTTGGTTTTGATTTTTTGTTTATAGAAAATCAATTGCTAATTTTGCTAAAGGAACAAACAACATATATTATTATTACTCCCCAAGCCCAACCCAGGTAAATGCGCTTGGTAGTTGTGGTAGCGGGGGAGCGTACATTCATACAGACAGTTATTCTTATACTTTTTACGCTATTTGCAGTAGGCACTTGGCGAAACACACTAATACTTAATAAACACATTTTATTAATCACTTGTTTTATATTTCGCAGAATTTGATTTTTGACTATTTTAATTAAAAAATTCGTTCAAAAAGTTTAAAAAATCACTCGATCGATTTTGACTTGTTAGGTCATCATCAGGAGTATCTAAAATGAGTATCTTATATTATTATTATCTTATTAACCCGGCACGGATTGGAATTTCCACTCTATCATACCATCCGTATCGTTGAATTGATTTAAATTTATATTTGATATGCTTATTTGATTTTTTTGTCGATGTTTTTGGTTGATTTGATTTTTGCTTAATATTTTGATATTTTTATATTTTGATTTAGTTTATGGGTTGTATTGGAACCCACGGCTTGAGTTAATACTTCATTTTATTTTCCTTGCTTTTTCTTTTGCTTTTTATTACTTTCTGCTGTTTCTTACTACTTACCTGTATAATTTCACTATCAGCGTACTATTGGGTGTGTTGGTAGTTTGATTTTCGTGATTTTTAGTATTATGTTACGTTATTTTTCGTGTATCCAATTTTTTTTATATATTTGCTTTTTGTTATTCATTACTTTATATTTTACGTCATGCTTGATATATTAAACATTTTTCAACGAGCCTCTCTAAAGAATGGTTACGATAAGATACGAGGGTTTCTCGTCCAAATCCCGTCGTTAAATTTGGGGAGTTACGGGTCTCAGGGTTCTAGTGGACCACGGCTTCACCGTCCCTAGTACCATTTTTTTTATCAGGTAACCATTCCTTTTAGTATTATTCAATTATATAATTACTTGGTCAATTTTTAATTTTATGGCAATCACTAATAGCAGACAGCGATTTTCATATGGGCTTGCATAAAGTAGAGTGTGGCGACCACATGAAAACAGCAAGTGATAAACCTCTAAAAGAAGGTGATACTAATTGTTAGATTTGAGAGTAAATTATTCGTTTAGAGAACTATCTATAGTTAAATTACATCCCAATAGCGAACGTCCGAATAGTTTATTGGATAAGCTTTATTTTAGGTTTCATCTAATTTTTGTGAAATTCAGCAAATTTAAAATTGTTATTTTTATTTTATTCAAAACCTGAATACTCAAATAACTACAAATAAATATTTTATTATATTCCTGTCCTTGCCATGTTTACAATAGGGTGCCGATATTTTAAATAAAATGCCCTAGAAAAATGTTAAATCCACCAACCCCGAGCAGGATATATATTTTTTATTTACTACCAATAATAAAAAAATATTTTTACCGCAATTTAAATTTTTCTGTCCGGTCTCATTTTAAACAATTTTGCAAAATATGATTTTTTACAGAATCTAGATGAAAATTCAATATCTTTCAAAATCTGTTAAACAAAAGGACAGTAATTTATTCAACAAGAAAAATGTCTTTTGTGTTCTACAGGGTGGCGCACGAATCGTGCTACAAAAACAAAACGTAATAACTTTTTTTCTGTGTGACTAATCGGCTTTATTTTTTTTTATTGTATAGATAATTCAATTTTATTTTTATTTAACTAATTAGTTTTGAAAATGATAGACCGTAAATGACCTCCATGCTCATTCACGCATGTGCGACACCTGATCAGAAAATTATTCATTGCGCACTGAAGGGTTGAAGTCGGGATCGCCTCAATTATTGTTGTAATGGACTGCTTCAATTCAGTCAAATTCCTTGGTTTCGTTTTAAACACCTCTTGTTTGACATAACCCCATAAAAAAAAATCTGGTGCAGTGAGGTCAGGTGACCTTGGGGGCCAGCGGAAAGTGGAGTTTCTGGATATTAATTTATTTGGAAATTTTCGTTGGAGCTCCTCCATAACCGGTCTGGCTATATGTGCAGTTGCTCCATCTTGCTGGAACCAAATGCTGTTAAAAGGGATACGTCTTCGCCGCAGTTCTGGGTAAAAAAAATCTTTCAACATGTTTAAATAACGGTCCCCATTTACAGTTACTGTTTCACCGTTTACTTCAAAGAAGTATGGCCCGACAATGCATCTTGATGAAACTGCGCACCACACTGTCACTCGTTCTGGGTGCAGTTCCGTCTCATGGAGTATTTCTGGATTAGTTTCACTCCATATACGGCAATTTTGCTTGTTTACATTGCCGTTTAGATCAAAATGGGCCTCATCAGACATAAACAAGCAATTTATGAAGTTGTTGTCTTCTTCGGCCATTTCAATAATTTTCCGGCAAAATTCCAGGCGAATAGGCAAATCCAGAGGTTTTAATTTGCTTGTAATTTGGATTTTGTACGGAAACAAGTTTAAGTCATCATGAATTATCCGTTGTAATGACCGTCTGCTAACTCCAATTTGCGCCGATAACTCTCGAGTCGAAACACTTGGATTTGCCTGAATTGATGATGCTACAGCTGCGATTGTGGCTTCGACCCGAACATAGGGATCTCGATTGTACGGTCTACGTGCGATGCTTCCAGATTCAGCAAACATGCGTACCAACCTCATAATGGTCCATCTACTCGGGGGAGTGCCGCCAAACTCCCGCCTAAATTCCCTCTGGACGGAAATGATGGACTGCAAAGCATGGTAGCGCTGCACTATCCAAATCCTCGTTTCGGTATTCCAAGCATCCATTTTAGTAAATTTAAATAATAATCTGCAAAATAAAAAAAATAAAAAACAGATTAGTCACACAGAAAAATAGTTATTACGTTTTGTTTTTGTAGCACGATTCGTGCGCCACCCTGTATTTACTGCAAATATGATTTGACAAAAAAATTATACTCTCGTAGAACACGAAAATGAAAATGCTTCAGACAATAAAAGTTTCCATCTAATTTAATATTCATGACATGAAATTGCTGTTTGGAAAATACAACAAAAAAAAAAATTGTATGAGGATTCATAATGCTGCTACATATTTGATGAACGAACTAATTGATGTGGAGAAAATTGTTTTGTCGCACATACAACGTTATCAATCCAAATGTAATCTTTCCAAATTGTTTCAATACGTGCATTCTTAACAAATTTGTAGATCAAAATTTGTTTGAAAAGGATAATAATTTTTGATGAGTTTTAACGACCATAAAAATGCGTATTTTAGTAAAGTGTGATGGATTATATCAACGTGTTTGTTCTTTTACACCAGTTATTGAAATATTTAATAAAAAAAAAATCTATCCCAAAATCAATGTCTTCTAATTCGAAAA
The DNA here is from genome assembly GCA_932526605.1 of Nephrotoma flavescens. Lineage (NCBI taxonomy): Eukaryota > Metazoa > Arthropoda > Insecta > Diptera > Tipulidae > Nephrotoma > Nephrotoma flavescens. The sequence continues at coordinate 230,433,346 of OW052221.1, forward strand.
CGGTAAATGATTTACTTTATTATCGCATTTTGCCATATCTGGATGTCACGGAACCTAGAGTGACTTCAATATAATCGAGATTAAATTAAATATTCGTTGAGACTCGCTTACAGAGCCGTACAAATCTGTCGAATGTGTTGCACTCGATGACACGCGATTGAACCTGCAGATGGTCCTTTTGGCTCACAGTGAGAATCGGAACATCTGTTGGATTCTTGCGAACTAAACGATTCAAACAGCGCATTTATACATGATTCCACGGACCACAGATAATCGTCTAATATTCATTGATTGAAACTCGACTTGGAAGAGGTGGTGGAGGCGGCTGAACTTTAAAAAATTCAGCGACATCAAACTGAGTCATTGCCGTGGCATGTCATGATACAGCGCTTTGTTTTTCTTCAACCACTCAATAGCAGCCCTCACATTTTCATGTGTGCAAAATCGAACGATCGAGGCAACAACAATCGGATCTCCACTTGAGTGAGAACTGAAATAGTATGAGGAATCATGCCTGGATCTAGAATGTTCCAATAAATTTTCGATGGATTCATTGTCTTCTTCGATGTTGGATCAAGCAGAAGATAATCAAGAGATCTCCTTGTGAAATCGTCGACAGTTAGGTTGGTTTAGAGATGGCTCTGTCTCTCTGAGCATCTACGTGGCGTTTCTTCGCGAGTCGAGAGATGTTGGCAGCTGGTTGAGGCCTCGTTGAGTAGCTACAACGCGTCGCTTGTCAGTTAAGAAGCCCTGATTTTGGTAAGTCTTCTGCATTCTGAATTGATATTTTTCTCGATCCTTCACTAATCGGCGTTGTCTCTTTGTCACAGATTCAATTTTGCTCTCTCATGCCAAGGGAAATATTACAAAATGCAAATCCACTTATATATTTTAGTTGAACGTTGCGCGGTAATGTGAAGGAACACAGGCCGGTTATTAAAAGACCTAACTCCATTCCGGTTAGCCATCTTCCAAATACTATCTCCAAATCGAAACTAACAATCGCATTCGATTCTTGACACTCGTAAACTCCTCTCATCAAATATATATAGCGGGTGTTTCTTTTAAACTGAGACGATCAAATATCTCGAAAAATAGCCACTCTACGGAAAAAATGTCCATAATCAAAATTTAATCATACCGCGGGGGAAATACATTAGTGCAAAAAATAGTCCCCCATCCCCCGCTTTGTAGGTGGGGCGGGGGTAACTTTTAAACTAAGATTGGAAGCCATATTTTTTATTGCAGATACAGATTTTACGACTAAAAGTACGTATGATTTGAATGAAATATTTTGTTCGGTTCATAATAGATGGTGTTGTAATCGACAAAATTCAATTTTTTCAATTTCTTCTTCTTAGAACACACGCATTCCATTCTGCAATTCTGTTGAAACCACATGTTCTGTCTCACTTCTAAGTTCAAATTTTCAAGTAATATTGGCAGTTCATTTTCCAAAAAGTTTCGGTACATTTGACCATTCAAGTTGCTTTCAATAATGTGGGGGCCTATGAGTTTGTTGCCAAATATTCCATACCACACGTTGACAGTCCAAGGACGCTGATGTTCAAGTTGACGAAGCCAGTGCGGATTTGTTATACTCCAATAAGGCATGTTGTGTCGATTAACCGTTTCATGGTTTGTAAAAGGCGATTTGTCAGAGAACATTACGCAACGAAAAAAATTGGGGTTTTGTTGTATTTCTTCACGTGCCCATTGACAAAAAGTTACCCGATTTTGGAAATCAGCGCCATGAAGATCTTGGTGTAAAGACACATGATATGGATGATACTTGTGCCGATTTAAAATTTTCCAAACACTGGTGAGGGACAATCCGGAATCGCGAACTGTTTCTCGTGTACTAACATGAGTATTATGAGCCATTGCTCCCACTACAGCAATTTCATTATTTTCTCCAGTGACTGTTGCTCTACGGGTCCTCTTTTTCGGTTGAACATTTCCATCAGTAATAAATTGTTTGATAGTACGGCCAAATGATGCACGTGAACGAATCCTATCCGGAAAACGTTGAGCGTAAATAGCAACAGCATTTTCAAGATTTCTGCCAGCTTCTGCATAAACTAGAACCATTTCAATTTTCTCTGGCTCAGTTAAACGGTCCATTCTAAAGTATTTTATCGTTTATTTTACAATTACGAAAAACATGAAGATAAGAAATAACACAAACGTTAAATGTGATTTACAAAACTGTATAAATTGTTTTGATGACGAATTTCCAGTATTTTCAATGAAAACGTGATGTTTTTTATTTCAAACGTATTGCAGAATCGAATGCTTCTGTTCTAAGAAAAAGAAATTGAAAAAATTGAATTTCATCAATTACAACGCCATCTATCATGAACCGAACAAAATATTTCATTCGAATCATACGTACTTTTAGTCGTATCTGCAATAAAAAATATGGCTTCCTATCTTAGTTTAAAAGTTACCCCCGCCCCACCTACAAAGCGGGGGGTGGGGGACTATTTTTTGCACTAATTTATTTGCCCGCGGTATGATTAAATTTTGATTATGGACATTTTTTCCGCAACCAATACCAACAATAAGTCTAAGTAGAACGGCAACATCACAGAACGTCAAGGTTAATTTCAGGAAAATATCTAGAATGATTTTCTAATGTACCAAAAGCATATTCAAAAGAGAAATTTTGAAATTTCTTGGGACTTTTTGTTGCGTTATGTTGCATTATGTTGCACCATATTGCACAATGTTGTAGGATGTTCCATCATATTGCACTTGCTGCTTGATGTTGAATCCTATTATGGGATGTTGTGTGATAATGTTGTGCCATGTTGCACAATGTTGCAGAATGTGGCATTGGGTGATGTTGCACCATGTTGCTTCATTTTATTCCATGCCGTGCCATGTTACGCAATGTTGAATTATTGCATAAATTGTGTCTTTTTGACAATTGATTTGTAGCATTCGGTCTTAAATGAATGTGTTTTCTTTAGGCAGTTGAATATACAGGGTGTCCCAAAATTGGCAGATCAAACAAAACATGATGATAGGGGAGCTCATTTCCAATAAACACAACCAAGTAAAGTTTTTTCGAATTGTTGATGGTGCAAAAGTTATTCCACTTTTAGTGTTTTTTAGTGAAATCGCATGCGCACCCACCAAAAAATTAATTAAAAAGAAACTAAGAGTTTTTTTGTTTAACTTTTTATTTTAATACGATCTAGAAGAGTGTGCCTTTCCAATAAAATTATTCCTTGTAAGCTGCAATATCTTCTGCCAAATAAAAACTTTGGTTTTGTAAACCTTTTTGTTTCTCAAAATTTTTAGTTCATGTTTAAGTAAGTGGGAAAAGAATGTACTACAAAAAGTTGACCCACTGTCAGAAAATTATGCGACACTAATACAGATTTTTACACACCGGGCTTCACAATAGAAAATATTTTATCAATTTTTTGTCACAAAGTAAGTCGTGTTTTATTAAAAAAACGCACTTAACAATCATGTCGACAGGCCATTCGATATTTATTTCACAATTTTTATTAAAATTTATAGCTTGCTTGCTTAATGGCATCGAGTTTTCCTAGTAAAATTAGCAGCTTAGAAGAAAAGAAGAATAGAAGATTCAAATTGATTCGACACAAATATTTCGTGTTCTAAAACAGATGCTTTGTCAAAAATAATACAAAATTAATAAAATAATTTTTGTCTATTAATTTTAAATATTATCATACTGATTTCCTTCAAACTTTCCCGGATTTCCACAAAATTTCCCGGATTTCCCGAATTTCCCGGTTTTATTCCGGATTTCCCCGAATTTAGCCGAGATTTCCCGGATTGTTTCAGATTTTCCGGATTTCCAACAGATTTACCGAGTTTTCCATGATTTTCTCAGGTTTCTTCCAGAATTCCTCCGGATTTCCCATAGAGGTCCAGGATTTCCATCGGATTGTTATCCGGTTTTTGGGGGAAACCCGGTGCAAATCAATTGGAAATCCGGGGGAAATGCAACTCCGGAGGAATCAGGTGAAAATTTGGGAAATTCGATGGAAATCAAAATAATAAAATTTAAAATTAATAAAAAACATTATTTTATTCATTTTGTTTTATTTCTGACAAATCATCTGAGCCCCCCCCCCCCCTATTCCGGAATACGATACGAAAACGAAAATGCCAAATTCATATTTGAATTGAATCAGATTCGTACGATTCTTATGTAAAAGTGAATAGCTATCTTATGCTTATGTTTTCGCATCGTATTCAGGAATAGGGCTGCTGTTGTTTTAGAACACGAAATTTTGTTAAGTGCGCTTTTTAATAAACTCGACTTATTTTGTAAAAAAAATTGATAAAAAACATTTTATGTTGCCATTTTAAAATCTGCATTAGTGTCGCATATCTTTCTGATATTAGGTCAACTTTGTGTAGTACATTCTTTTGCCGCTGGCGTCAATTAAACATCAACAAAAATGTTTGAGAAACAAAAAAGTTTACAAAACCAAAGTGTTTATTTGATAGAAGATATTGCAGCTTACAAAGAATAATTTTATTGGAAAGGCACACTCTTCTAGATCGTATTAAAAAAGAAGGTTAAACAAAAGTACTCTTGGTTTATTTTAAATTAATTTTTTGGTGGGTGCCCATGCGATTTCACTAAAAACACTATAAGTGGAATAACTTTTGCACTTCTGTTTCGTTTGATCTGCCAATTTTGGGTCACCCGGTATATCTAATGTGTCTAGCCCGGTTCCACTAGATTAAAAATTTGGACGATATATTTCAAAGATGAATTTTCCAGCACAAACGACTTTAATGAAAATTACTGAGAGATGTTAATACTTAAAATGACTTTGAAATGAACCTCATTGAAAACCTAAATTGTTACATCGTATAGAAAACCCTGTCCAACCTGTTAAAATCTCATGTTATTGTATTCATTATCAATATTTAGGCGTATTTAAGAAAAACATCTTAATTAAATGTATTTTACGTAAATACTTAAAAACTACAATTGGCCTGAGCTTCAACTTTTGCTGGTATAGAGATGCTATTGATCACAACATGTATATGCGAAAACCGTTCCACAAAATGCCAACTTTTTCGAGTTGTTCACTATCGAAATCTTGATGTGTAACTTTACGTTATCAAAATTGGTGCTGTAAAGCTACAGAACAAAACTTACGTTTATAGATTTTATGAATACCATTTTAGCATATAATGGAAATTTTACAGTTGCATAGTTTACATACAAAGTGTGAATTAGACCATTAGGTTGATTTTGGAATGTCTCATTCAAAAATCATATTGTTTAATCTATAAATCAGGTTACTGCCTAAAGACACTTTTAAAAGTTTAGGCAAACCAGCAATAAAAATGAAGTGGTGTTTAATCTCATGAAACACCCTGTTAGGCTCATCATAAAATCATGCAACTGTCTAAGTGGACCCGATTGGCTAAAAAATATTTAGAATGTACTGTTTGTTATTTTCGAACAATTTAAATATTTCATATTCATATTGATGTCTTGTTATAAAACTTCGCCTAAATGATTACTTCTAGAAATACAGTTAAGCAATTCGATTCAAAGAAATGCCATTTGTATGGCAAATTACAATTTGTACATTACCCGAGTATTTTGTTGTTGTAGTTTGAATTTTTATGAATTTAAATTCATGATTGCAAACTGTAGTTGTACAAACTACCCCTACTCATTGTTTAATATGTTTGGATTGTTTTGTCTCCATACACAGCTTCTTTATCATTTCAAAAGCCATTATAATTTTTTTTGTTTGAGTACGTGCATTCTAAGAATTCTTAAGACTTTACAGTGCGAAGGATTAATTTTTTTTGTAAAACATACCAACGAGAATTTTTTACCTTCAATTTCACATCGTGTGTCGTTCAAACAAATGTGTGTTTTTGTTAAAAGTTCATCACTACTCGTATGTAAAGTCTATGGATAGACATAATCGAGTCGCGACTAAGCGTATACATTACATTATTTGTACTACGTGTGGTGGCGGCGTAGGTGGAGTTTTTTTGCGTTTAAGACAATGTTGACGTGTATCATAACAAATTTGATTTTTCGTAGCTTTTGCATAATGAAAAATAAATAGGTAAACAAACGTGAATATCGTAAATAATAAATTTTTACTTATTACCTTTAAAAGTCAATTTTTTAAATATAATATTTGAGTTGTTTGTTTCGTCGTTTATTAGAACTTGATACTAATGATTAGTTTAGTTTGACGAGAATACGAATTGTCAGTCATCATATTCACTTGTTTATCATCATATTTATATCAATTTATTATTAATTTTTGGTATGATGATAAATCGAAACCATTATTATTTGAGCGTAAATATCGTCGATATAATAAACACATTTTTATTAATCACTTGTTTTTTGTTTCGCAGAATATTCTGCGAAACAAAAAACAAGTGATTAATAAAAATGTGTTTATTAAAGTTTAAAAAGTATATCGTCGATATAATATAAAAAAAAAAACATAATGTCAAAAGTTAAAAATCACGTATGTCATCGCTAAGTACAAGAACTCGATGGTTTGGTTATCCAAACACAGCAGTTCCTTGCGGAAAATTCTTTGCATCAGTCTACAAGCTGCTTCGGTCGACAGACACCGGGTCTCCTACTACTTCTACCTCTATTGTATTTGATCATTTCAAATTTACTGAACAGGAGGTTTTGGATCAACTGCTCCTTCTCGACGTTAGTAGATCCTATTCAAACGTTGTGCTGTAAGCTGACCCGTGCAGTTACCTTCTAGTTTAACGAAAGCCTTCGCCATGTTTTTTTATGGATCCCTGGAAAATCTCATGTGTTTATCCAATTTTCAAGGTGAGTAATAAAAGTGAGGTTAGTAGTTGGGATCACCATCCTTTCTGCTTTACCCAAACTGTTTGAGTTCATGGTTCACAGAGTATTGCACTTCCATACCAATAGACTTACATCTCCTTTTCAGCATGGATTTTATCCCGGCAGGTCTACGATGTCTAACTTGTTCTCTTTTTATGGTCATTTTTTTGTGGTCATCGCTGGCAATCCGTTAGGATTCTGGTTTCTTTCTCCTCATTATTCCGGGCTCCATCCGGCGTGCCTCAGGGTAGTCATATCGACCCACTGTTATTTTCATTATTAATTAACGACGTTGTTAAATGTTTGTGTACACGGATCTCTGCGCAGGTCGACTTATATTTCTCCGACACTCGTGGGGAAAACATGGAAAGTACAAAGAAAAAACAAAATAAAGGGGCCGGCACCCTTCAAAAACCGGAGGAAGAGAGTAACTCTAACCGCAAAGGTGGAGCTACATCATCAGGAGCAAGGGTAAGCGACACTTTGGCATCGAAGCCAGGTGGAAGCGGATCCGTCAAAGGAGATAGGGGGGGAGTGAAGGAGATCCCTCCTTCGAAGCGTCGATACAGGGAGAGACGGTCGGCGTTCAGAATTTTGGAAAGACTGGCTGCGACCCCTGAGGGGCAGCTTACAGTCGAACAGCGTAAGTCTGTAGCATGGGCTAAAGAAACTGTTGGCCGTGTTAGCTCGGAAAGGGCCCTTGTGTCTAAAAGACAGAGGTCCCAGGATGAGTTAGAACCGGGTGACAGTAAGCGGGCCAAGGTGCAAGCGGACAAGACGTCGGGTGCTCCTAGGGATCGGAAACTGAAGCTATTCAGTGAGATCCTAAAGGAGCACGTGCTGGTGCTAGCCGTCATTGACAGAAGTCAAGAAGATGGGAGCATCACGTCAGAGAAGTGGAGGGTAGCGCATAATGCACTAAACTCCATTTTTCTAAGGATCCTGAGAGAGAATCCGGGATCCCCTCCATCCTACAGAGATGCGGGATGGTACCAGGGGCGCGTGAAGTTGACTGCGTGCTCAGACCAGAGATCGGCTGACCTGTATAAAAGAGCAGTGGCCGAAGTAGGCGAGGTATGGCAGGGTGCGCGGCTTGAGGCAGTCTGCAGGGAGGAAATCCCGAGCAGGCCGAGGGCACGTGTATGGCTGCCAACCGAGCCGGATAAGCCGGAAGAGATCCTCGAGATCATCCGGGCCAGCAATCCCGATCTTCAGACCGAGGACTGGAGGATTGTAAAGCGAGAGGAGGCTAAGGGAGGCTTTAGATTGGCAATCATGCTGATCAATAAAGAGTCCCTGGCTTCCCTCGCAAAACTAAAAGGGGTGATCAACTTCGGGTTCGGGTCGATCACCCTAAAAATATATAAAAAAGATGAGGCCGAGGAGACCACGAAAGACCAGCCTGGGAGTGACGGTGAACGGGCTCAGCAGGAGATGGTCAAGCGGGCTGAGGACGGCTGGAAAAGTGCTTCGGAAGCAGGAAAAATCGAAACTGGAGGTAGCCTCCTCTCACTGGAGTCTGATGGGGACATCCTGTCGGGCTCTCGACGAGAGGAGGATAGCGGCCGGAACAACGAGCCAGACGGCACTATCCCGATGCAGGGGGTGCAGGTAGAGGTGAGTAAGGTTGAATACAATGTTTAGCATTGTACAAATAAACCTACATCACACGAAGGCTGCCTCGGCAGCTCTCGTGCTCAGACTGGCTAAGTCTGATGACGACTTGGTGTTAATCCAAGAACCTTGGATTAGCAATAACAGGATTTGTGGCCTCAGAATGAAAGGGTATAAATTACTATACTCAAGCAACTCTGAAAAGATCAGATCCTGTATTTTAGCGAAAAATAATTTGAATATTTTTCTTCTTCCTCAATTTAGTAGTGGGGATGTTACGGCAGTGAGTGTTGAGGCCGGCTGTGAAAAATTATGGCTGGCCTCAGCCTATATGGATCGGGAAAAGGGGATTCCACCGGATAACCTGGGGGAATTAATCCGGGAAGCTGATCACAGAAAGGTAGGTGTTATACTCGGATGTGATGCAAACGCACATCACACCATATGGGGAAGCACAGACATCAATGAGAGGGGTGAGTTATTTTTTGATTATTTATTAAATACCAACCTTTTAGTCTGCAATATTGGACGAGAACCGACATTCATTGTTAAAAATCGACAGGAGGTTCTAGATGTAACCTTTGCGTCGGAAACGATTTTTCATATGATCAGAGGGTGGAGAGTGGCGAAGGAGCACTCATTTTCTGATCATCGATATGTAATATATAACCTCGAAATTAAACCTGTAGCCCGGAAAGCCTTCAGGAATCCCAGAAGGACAAACTGGAACAAATATAGGGAAGTGTTGGAGGAACTATTGCCGCTGGAGGTCCCGGGACCTCCGGCGACGGTAGAAGAATTAGACTGCATGGTGGATATTGTCACAAGAGCGTGCAATCTTTCATTTAATGCTGCGTGCCCCCTGATAAAGCCTAGGGGCAGGCAGAAACCGATATGGTGGACCAAAGAATTGGGAACGTATCGGAGAGTGTGTAGGACAGCTTTTAACAAAGCTAAGAGCACAAGGGAGGTTAGGGATTGGGACTCCTATAAGGAGGACCTAAGAAAGTACAAAAAAGAGTTGAAGAAGGCACAAAGGGGGTCCTGGAGACTCTTCTGTTGTAGGATGGAGGAGGTCTCTGAGACTTCTCGCCTTAGGAAAATTCTAGCTACTAACCCAACCAGTCCTAGTTATTTAATTAGACCAGACGGGTCATGGACAACAACAAGTGCGGAATCATTGGAGCTCCTTATCGAGACCCATTTTCCGGGAAGCTTTGAAGACTCGATGGAGCCTGGAGCTCATCGAGCAACACCTTCATTAGAGATGGAGGGCATCTTGGACAGGGAGCGAATCCGGTGGGCGCTGAACGGCTTTAAGCCGTATAAATCGGCGGGCCCGGATCGGATTATACCAGCAGAGATCCAAAGGAATTCGGCAGTCATCCTCCCCTGGCTGGAGGGCATCTTCAGAGGGTGTCTGAGACTAGCTTATATTCCTAGGAAATGGATGGAGGTCAGAGTGGTCTTTATACCGAAATCGGGAAAAAGCTCACATGCCTATCCAAAGGACCTGAGACCTATAACTCTATCATCCTTTCTGTTGAAAACCATGGAAAGGTTGGTAGATGTAGGTACTCGATCAAAAATTGAGCCCAGGAATTGGGCAACGTCACAGCATGCGTACTGTAAGGGTAGGTCGGTAGATACAGCTCTGCACGATCTGGTACGCATGATTGAGAAGTCAATCTACTCGCAAGAGTTCTGTATGGTAGCATTTCTCGACATTGAGGGTGCCTTTAATAATGTAAAAACGGAGGCGATCATCGAAGGACTGCTACCTTTGAACGTGGATTACCCCATAATAAGGCTGATAAATCAAATGCTGGTAAGCAGGATTATTACTTCGGAACTGGGGGAGGCCACCATTAGAAGGCGGGTGGTTAGAGGAACCCCTCAAGGAGGTGTAATGTCCCCCTTTCTTTGGAGTGTGGTGATGAATGGTTTGCTGTTGGAACTGGAGAGAGAGGGGATAGGGGTTGTAGCATATGCAGATGATGTAGCGTTGGCTGTCTCTGGCAAATATCTGGGTACGATTAGGGACGTTATGCAGAATGCGCTCCTGATCGTTACGAAATGGGCCAGCAAATGTGGATTAGGGATCAACCCTTCCAAGACTGAGCTGGTACTATTTACTAAGAAGTATAAAATTCCGGTAGTTAGCCCTCCTACCGTGAACGGCAGTAGGCTGGCTTTTGCTGACAGAGCAAGATTTCTGGGCATAATCTTGGACAGTAAGCTCAGCTGGAAGCCTAACATTGTGGAAAGGGTGAATAAGGCTAATGTAGCCATTTACTCGTGTAGGAACGCCATAGGTAAGAAATGGGGTCTGAAACCAGAGCTGGTGCACTGGCTCTATACGGCAGTGGTAAGACCAGTGCTCACGTACGGGGTGGGAGTGTGGTGGCCAGCTCTGGAGAAGGCAACATTTATAAAAATGATGGAAAAGGTGCAAAGAACGGCCTGCATGCTTATAAGCGGGGCACTTAGGTCAACACCTACACGCGCCTTGGAGGTTATGTTCCACCTTCTTCCAATCGAATTTTTTGGTAAACAGATAGCAGCCAATGTGGCTACGAGACTCTCGGCTGTCTCTCAGTGGAAGTGTCTTCAAGCGGGACACTCGACGATAACTAGATCGCTAAGGGAAGAACTGGCGAATCTAGATTATATTAAGCCAACGTTGTGCTTCGATAAGGGTTTCCGGACCATCTGTCCTTCGAGAGAATCTTGGAGGAACAAATCAATACTGGAAAACGAGGCACTGCAATTTTTCACGGACGGCTCTAAGCTAGACGGTAAGGTAGGAGCCGGAGTCTTCTGTGAGAAGCTTAACGTTAATATTTCCGTTCGTCTCCCTGACTACTGCAGCGTGTACCAGGCTGAAGTGGTGGCGATAGGCGAAGTCGTGACATGGTTGAAGCATAATGTGGTATCCGTGAGGGATATCGCAATTTATGTGGACAGTCAAGCGGCGGTCAGGTCGCTGGAGGCGGTTTGTCTGAAGTCACGGGTGGCGCTGGATTGCCGATCATCTCTTAACGAGATGAGCGAGTATTTCAGCATCCAGATAATCTGGGTCCCTGGTCACTCGGACGTCACGGGAAACTGCAGGGCGGACGAACTAGCTAGGTACGGCACGACTCTCCAGATACAGCCAGGAAGGGCGGGTCTGGGGAGGCCTATAGCAGCACTCAAATTGGCGCTCAGTAAGCAGGCAATTGCCTTGACAAATGAGAGGTGGACCAACTCTCTCACGTGCAGGGTGGCAAAACAGGTTTGGCCAAAACTGGACCTGCGGCGCTCCAAGGTACTAGTATCTCTAGGAAAACGGGAGTTAGGATTGGTCGTAGGGATACTGACAGGACACTGCCTTTTTGGGGAACATGCAAGAAGGATGGGTCTACAGACTAACTGTAGAAGCTGTTTGGACGAAGAGGAGGAGGAGACGTTGGATCACTTCCTATGCTCGTGTCCGGGACTATCAGGCAGAAGACATAAGTACTTAGGTGTGTACAGCATGGACAGCCTTTCGGAACTCGCGGGCTGTGGAGTGCGAGATATTTTACGCTACATAAGTAGCTCCGGATGGTTTCAACGGGAGTAAAGGGGAGATAGGATCCTGTGGTATCACAATGGGCCACTACTGGCCTAAGTGTGCGATAGCAGCCACTCTAACCTAACCTAACCTAACCTAAATGTTTTTGCCAACTGCTTCCTCTTCGCGGATGGCATGAAGATTTTCGCCCGGGTTTCTAGCGTGTTAGACTGCAAATTGTTACAAGACGACTTAAACCGCTGCTGCAGTTGGTCAATTAACAAAATACTCTCTTTAAACGTGAGTAAATGTAAACTCTTTCTTTCTTCCGTATCCGCTCGGCCGTTTTTTATCAATATCAACTGTACAACGAAACCATTGATCGGGTTGAGTTCATTTCGGATCTTGGCGTGATCTTTGAATATGATGCTACATTTACCAGACATGTTTACGCCATTATTTCAAAGTCGTACATTATGCTTGGTTTCATTAAACGAAACTGCAAGGATTTTAGTGACCCGTTAACTTTGACATCATTATACGTCTGCTTTGTTTGGTATATTTTGCAGTATGCGCATCTCCTGTTTCGTCACCCTCCTACCAATATAATTCTGAGAGGATTGAGAGTATCCAGAAAATTTTTATTTTGTTCCCGCTAAGACGTTTACCATCCATGTGGGCTGTGGATTACGTTCTTCCGCCTTATCAGAATTGATGTAATCGTTTGAAACTACAACGTCCAGATAACCGCCGAGATGTAGCTTCCGCGCTGTTTGTGCGTGATATCGTTAATTTCCGTGTCGATTGTATCGAGTTACTAGCACGTATCAACTTGTATGCTCCCGAATGTCGGATGCGCCAACGCGATGGAGCTTTATTCATCGACCGAGCGGTGACCAACTATGGTCTTTCTGATCCAATCCCGAGGGTGTTGCAAGTATTTAACAAGGTCTACGAAGCTTTTGATTATCACTTGTCGAGAGATTCATTTAAGTAAGCTTTATATAATCTTTTGTAGTCGAGCTTATGTGTCGTAATTTTTTACCAATTGTTTTGTTGTGCCGATTTTAGTCACTGTATGCAACAGTTATAAATAAATAAATAAAATAATAATTGAATTCGGCCCATTGGATAAATATCGGATTATAAAATGATAAAACTGCTAGACTCGCGTGGTTCGAAAGGTTCGAAAGGTTCTGGAAATCTCAAGGTCTTAGAAGACATCATATTCCATGTTCCCATGAACAGTTTTGGTGGTCGTTGTTGATAAGAATACTATACAATTATCCGAGCTCTTTGTATAGGGTTCATAAGGTGATTTTTTGAGAGAGTGGGTAGTTGGCCTAAAGAAACTTGTTAACCGTTGTCAAGCCTCTTGCTTTAAGAAATACGCAGGCTTACTACCGAGTTCTGTATTAGTTTAAATTACCGAGTTTCGTCCCATGTGGACATATTCCCCAATTTCTTCCAAAAGTTGTTGAAGAATCTTATTTCCATTATCCATATTCAATATCAGCATAATTGGTTAAGAAATTATCGAATTCCACTCCAGTGGCACTATTCTGGTAATTCTCTGGGAATAGGGAATTGTGGAAAAATTTTATATGTAATTTCAGTTCAAATATTTTTATCCGGCCTGCTAAGGAGAAAAGTTTGATGTAAATATTTATAAATTGGGAATAATTTTTTCATATCTAAATTGACGGGAAAAATTATTCCCAATTTTATTTTATTTTCAAAAAAATTACCACTAGATTTTTACCTCAGTATGCCAGAAAAAAACTCTAAAATAGAAATTACATATAAAATCTATTCCCAATTCCCTAATCCCAGGGAATTACCAGAATAGTGCCACAAGGTGGCCATATTTCAGAACTTCTTCCAAAAATTATTTAAGAATCCCATTTCCATCATACCCAATCCCAACATAATCGGCTAAAGAATGCCTAAGTTCCGCCACAGGTTAAATTTTATCGAATAGATTAAATTTAAAAACTTTCAATTTAACGGACAATTGGATTTAACGGACTCCGGAATATGGCGTTGTGGAATATGGCGACCCCTGAACTTAACTGTGCCCTCCTTTAACTGATCTTGATCAAATTCGACATGTTTGATGAAAAGGGGATTTTAAAATATTTTTTTAAACAAGTTTGGAAATATAGCGACCTAGGACGGATTTAGGACGTTTTATAGCCAATTCTGATGTATTTGCTTGAGTTGAATCAAATTGGATTCTATAATTATTTTTTTTAAGAATTTGTACAATATGACCATCTGGGAGGAAAGCAACTCCACAATACTTAACCGACCATGGTGGTATCATATTCTGTATGTTGGATGGAAATGTGATTTTTAAATGATTCTTGAAACAAGTTCCAATTTTTTTTGTCAAAACAAACATATTACCAAAGAAGAGCTCCTTGAATAACTTTCACCGCGGCAATATTGTACCCAGTTTCAATTTATTTAAAGTATTTTAACAAACCCGGCATGAAAACAAATCGATGCGAATGCAATATTTTAATCAATTTGTTATGGTCAGGGAACACTACAAAAAACTCTAAGAAAATTTAACAATAAAATAATTATTTCAAGAATCCTTTCCTTCGATAACTCCCGATTCTTCAGAAACCGATTTCTTTAAGTGTTGTGAATTAAAGATTTTTTGGAATCCTATATCGTATAACTGGTTCCACGTCAAGGGCAATCTGGGAAAAAAGGGAGACTTAAGAAACGAGAGAGATAGATCTGAAACGAGTATTGCCTGCTTCTGAAGAACATTTACCGCAATAAAATTTGTAAAATATAGTTACAGCCCCAACATTGCATTGTACGCTGGAGTATCGAGGGAACGTGTAATAGACATACCTTTCACAATATGAACGACCCTATTCCGGATTCTATCAAGACATTTAAAATTAGATTTAGAAGCCCCATCTCAGGCAACAACGTTACACTCCATAGTAGGTCTAGCGAAAGTCTTATAAAATTTTACAACCTCCGATGTAGTGAAGTAACAGATGATTCATGAACACCAAGCATTGAGTTTTTGTAGGTTGCGTATGGTGCAAGACACATCAAATTCATAAATTTGATATATTGAACCGGAAGTAGTGTTTAAATTTTATATTACTTCCTTTTACATAGTAAAATAAAGTTTAGTGATGATGAGAGAGATATAGAGATTTGTCGCTATATAGCCAAAGTCAAAAAAAGTGTTTTTTAAAAAAATCTCTAGTAGTGTTGTGAAGAGTAAATGTATGTAGCTTCTCTACAGCCCAGGCGGATTGACCGATAGTCATGAAACTTCATACTTAAGCTTTTCCGTAGCAGATCTATATTATTTTTGTATGCGAATTAAATTTGCAACAATACCTGTCTCGATCAGTTTTCCAAAATTTAAGCGAGAATTCCGTTTTTTGACAAAACAACAAAAATTAGGCTCTTTGCTGTCCAAAAGAATTGATTAACAAGATGAAACCTACAAGTTAAATCCACTCAAGTTTGATTGAATGGCCAAGTTTCAAAAATCTCAACTTAAGTTAAATAAAATTTTGTATCTCTTAAGAACTCCTTTGGTCGGAAATGTTTCGTCGTATTTTCAAATTTGTGTAAATTACCAAGTTCAAACATCTTTGGTTAAATTAAATCAAAATTTGTATAATTTAAGAACTTCCTAGGCCGGAAATGGTTATGTTGGTATGATATCAATGGGCCGAATGTCGAAGGGTGGAATGTCGAAGGGCCGAATATCAAAGGGCCAAATGTGTCGACGGGCCGAATGTCGAAGGGCCGAATGTGTTGAAGGGCAGATTTTTTTTTAATTTTTTTTTGTTTTTAGAAATATATTTGTTTTATTTTTGTATATTTAATTATTGGTTTTACATATCCCTTTTTCAAACAAAAAAAAAATGGCACTATTTAAGTCCAAACCACAGAAATGTTTGGGTAAAAAATCATAGTATGTAATGGCGTTTTTGATAAAAAATTTGGGTAAGATGAAATTTTTTTAAAAAAAATTCTTTGTAGGATTGTTGATCTATCATTTATAGGAAGTGCAAGCCAAAAATTTCGAGAAAATTATCACATTTCCGGGAAAATTTTGACCTTTTCATTTTTTTGGAGACAAATTGCGTATTATTTTATTCAAAATAGTACAAATGTGTAATTTTTTTTATTAAATTTTGATACTAACATTGTATGTTAACAGTTTTTTGACAGTTCAAGTAATTTTTCCGGGAATATTTTGCAATTTTTCTAGGAAAATTTTATTACTTTTTTACTTAGTTTAAAATTATAAATAAAATTTGCCACTTGAAGAATTGTATAAATTCAGGAAAAGCGGGGGCTTGGGGGCGGCAGCCCTCATCCTCTAAGGTGTACAACGAATTAAAATAACATTAAAAGAAAGTTTTATATTTACAAAAGTTGATTTTTTTTAACATTTGTGGCACTATCAGAAGATAGTGACCAAAGAAGATCAAAACTCTTTGATGTGTCTGCAAGGTTGACGAAGCAATTATTATTAATAAAAATAAATAAAACTAAAAAAAATATTGAAAAAATAAAAAAAGGGAAAAATTTTCCGGAAAATAAAAAAGTTTTATGCAAAAATGTAATTTGTTTCATGACAGTGTAATTCGAATTTTTATCATTAAAATTAAGATTTGATAAATAAAAACGGCAGATGTTTAATTTTTGGATGAAAAAAATCAAAAAAATATTTTTGGAAGAACTAACTCGTTTCAGATCTATCTCTCTCGTTTCTTAATTCTCCCTTTTTTCCCAGATTGCCCTTGACGTGGAACCAGTTATACGATATAGGATTCCAAAAATTTTTTAATTCACAACACTTATTTTCCAGGAAAAGGTGGTGATTTTTCCGAAATTTTTGGCTTGCACCTCCTAAAAATGATAGGTATGCAATCCTATAAAGAATTTGTTTTAAACATTTTTCATCTAACCCGATTTCGGCGATGTATACGTCATCTAAACTTACGCCAAAAATTTCACTTGTGTGCAAGTACAACCAACAATTGTGTATATAGTTATATTGTTTTTTTTTCGGACGAAAATAGTTTTAAAACTAATGCACAAATGCGTAAACTGAGTCAAAACACATACAAAAATAAATTTTTGCATGGTACTTTTACACTACCCACACAATTGTGTTAACGGGCAGAAAAGGGATATACATATTGGTGGCGCATGACAAAATTTTCCTTCACCAAAATGTACCGCTGACTGGATACGTGATGAAAAATAATAAAATACATAAATTCATAAAAAAATCATTTACGTTTAATAATAACAAATTTACAAAATATTCAATAAAACAACAAATTTAAAAAATTATATTTCTAAAAACAAAAAAAAAAATTCGGCCCTTCGACCCATTCGGCCCTTCGACACATTCGGCCCTTCGACACATTCGGCCCTTCGACATTCGGCCCTTCGACATTCCGCCCTTCGACCCATTCGGCCCTTCGACACATTCGGCCCTTCGACATTCGGCCCTTCGACATTCGGCCCTTCGACATTCGGCCCTTCGACATTCGGCCCTTTGTACCCATTCCGTTATGTTTTAAATTGGGCATGATAAGATGGTAAGGTGTGCACGTCAGTGTCCACTTTTTATTAGGATTAGAACGATCTTCTAGCTTTGGTATAGCCCCACATAAATTTATATGAAAATCGTCTATTACTTCCAAAACCTTCCTGGGTCAGAACTGGCAACTAATATTTTGAGATGGAACGTAATCCTCTGAATCAAGTTAAATAAAAATGTGTATCTCTTAAAATGGTTCATAAGGGCAAACTATAATGAGTTCCCAATTTCTATCCGAATATGACGAATATCTTCGAAGTCAAAAAAGTATTTTCGTTAAATCTCTCTTTGTGTGTGGGTCTGTATGTGTTTGTGTCTATACCTCTGTGTGTTTTGCGGTGCAGGTTAAATGTCTCTTGCTTCTCTATAGCCCAGACGGATTGAGTGATCGGAATGAAACTTCATACTTAAACTGTTTCCATAAATTATAAGATCTCAGTGATTGTTTGTTCGAAATCGGCTCACTGTAGTGACAGATCACTTAGGAGCTTTTTCGATTTTTACAAATACATTTACGAGAAAAATGACTAAGGCATACAACTTTTCAAATAGATTTGAAACAATACCTTGTCGAGATCAAGTTTCCAAAATTTAAGTGGAAAATACGATTTTTGACAAAAAGCATGGAGCGAAATCACGAGCGTCCTGCGGAAATTTTAAACGGTATTTAAACTTTATTTGGAAATCAGCTGTATTTGTACCGGACTTATTCTGTTGCTACAAAAAACATTACAAATTCATGAAAATACTATTGAGCTGGGCATTGATTTTGAATTTGTATTGCATGCTATATGTATATTTTTGTGAAACAACGGAAATACGTTAGCAACATTTTTGTTGTTTCCCATACAAAATTTCATTACCGTTCAAAATTTTGACAATTTAACAAAAATTCGACCTATACGGATTGATTGGTGGACATGAAAAGTTAATAAGTTTGCCGATCTATGAATATATTACTTTTTTATAATCAAGATTTCTATGGAAATGTTGAGCTTCACAAGGAAGTTGTTTTTTGGTATACGAGCTCTGTGAACTATGGTTAGTAACTTTAAGGATAATATAATTTCTCTAGGTAGGAGTAATTTAGGATAATTTACATCAACATTAAAGATGTGTATGATAATTAGATAATCGCACGCGGCATATTATTACTTGTAGTCACGAAAATGTGGTTCGTATAATATTCTTGAATTCCCCCAGAAGATATCAGAAGGAGAATATATCTATTTAGGTATAAATAGTCAAACGGAATACCTTATAATAATATTTACTAACACGGGAATTTTGAAATTGTGATGATGATGAACTTGTGAGAGGAAACACATCTGGAATGTGGAAAAGCGGCAGTTTGCTTAGGTAGATTTTTCGATAGCTCTGAACACTTAACACATCCATATCTTGTTGCTTTTGGGACTCTCGCAGGTTCAGGGTCCCTAGTCAGTTCGGACACTGAATCGTGACTTATGTAGAAGATTTTTTCGATAAATTAGATCATAATCGGATGTAGTAGCGGTATTATGTATGTGCTCAAGAATTTAGTAGCTACGTTGTTCGGAGAATTCTGCACTCAGAAAAAAAATATGATAAATACATGATTGCATTTACCGTAATATTATCATTGTATGTTAAATACAATTATTTAAATGATTGATTTTATCATACTATGATAGTCTTGATCATTTTTCTTGATCTGCTTCATCATAACAATGATGATGACTCAAAAAAATTTTTTTTTTCTTTGATCATCATTGTTATGATAAAGAAGAACAAGAATAATGATCAGGAATATCATAGTATGGTAAAATCAATCATAGTATGATAAAATCTATCATTTAAATAATTGTATTTAACATACAATCATGTATTTATCATATTTTCTTTCTGAGTGTGTAAAGGTCTAGGTAACCAGTGTAATGCTAGCTAGCCTTTGACGTCGACTAACATTAACTAAAAGAAATAATAATCTATATTTTCCTAGACACGCGTGACACCAGAGACCCAATTTTGGTCGAAAAAGGGGAATAAAATTTATGAGTTTTAGCTTTGTTTCACATACGTACTAGACGTAAATATTGAACTTTTCCGCTGTTTGTATCAAACAATTATATGATTTAATGTTTTAGGTCTAGTAGGTAAGTAAAACAACTGCAATTCTCATTATTTTTATGCCGATTTTTTGACCAAAATTCGGCCCCAAAGAGTGAGAGTACGCCATAATTTTCCGCTAGCTCAGTGATTGAGGTAAAATTAGTCGAGGGTTTTGAGCTCTGGCAATATTCACAACGAAATCAAATTTATGCTCACTCACATGACCAACCCGATTCACATCACTTTATATGACCAATCTTCTTATACGCATGGTTAATAATTAATGAAATATATTTAAAGCTCCACTACACATCGCAACGCAAAAATGTTTTTTCTAATAACGAAAAGTCGAATTTTGTGCCAAACAAACAACATTTGCGGGAAACTATACTTTTTTGCTTCAACTTGAAAAAAAAAATGCAGTTGAAGCACGTCAGCTGCTTGAGGAGGCCTACGGCGAACATGCACAATTGAAAGCTATATGAAGAGATTGGTTAAAAAGCTTCAGAAGTGGCGATTTCGATATTGAGAATAAGAACGCTCCGGAAGACCAAACACATTTGAAGACACCGAGCTGCAAGCGTTATTGGATGAAGATGATAGGCAAACTCAAGATCAACTTGCGGAGGCGTTAAACACGACTCGCCAAGGTATTTAAAAAAAATAAGAGTAAATGGTTATTTTGAAGTATCCACAGACGTTGAAGCACATCCACTTCAAACGATTTGCTAACGAAAATATTTCTAAGAGAAAATAAAAGCAAAATATGTATTATTAATTAACTATCAAATAAACCAATAAAACTAGAATCAAATATAAATGGTATAACGCATTAAAGCGAAAGAATTAATAATTAATTTGGTTCATCTATAGAACGTTAAGTAGTAAAAATTCGTAAAAATTCGAAAAGTTATTAAATTAAGCAAAGAAATTTAAAGAAAAGGTCATGGAATAACTTAAACAAAATTATATAATTAGTTCCTACTATAACGGCTCACTACTTAACTGGTCAGTTGATATTCAGGCTTTCACATAGCATTTCTCCATCATCATGAAGTCGCAAATACAGCGATAGTTACGGGTATTACTGATCCGCAACTGCTGCCCGACAAGCGCTACGCCAAACATTCAAATCACATCCTTCAAGTCGACAATTATGAGATTGAGGCTCTCACGATACTCAGGCTTTCATGTTCATGTTTTTATCTTTTTTGATTTTTTATTTTTTATTTAATGTTTACTTTAGTATTTCTATTTTTTTTTTTTAATTTTTTATTTATCACTGTTTTGGTTATCACCGAATATTATTTAACAAATTCACTTGACTTGCTCGACTTGACTAATGTCAAAAAAATCAACTTTCAATCAAGCAACACCAAAAAACATTTACAAAAAAAACTATATCTGGTTCTACCTGTTTTCTCCGCTAAACAGCCCAAAGAAAAAAAGGTGCAGCAGGAACATTTTCGAATTTCAAAATGAAACTGTGCATACCGATTAAACCCAATTTGTGCTAATTAGTGCTCATGAGAAAAAATTAGTACTAGTCCAGGAGTCGAAAAACGTTTGCTATAGCAAAGGAACACTAATAGCAAGTAGCAAACATTTAGGTAATATTCTGAATATTACCGATTTATATATCTTGTAATAAGGAGTCTGAAACCACTTCACGTCGCGGAAAATTCAATGGAACGAATGTTACACCAACCTAACAGCTGCCCTGTGTTGTAAACATCTTATCGTTTATTTTCATTATTCTATTTTTCTACTTATGCAAACAACTAAGAAAATCGAAATTTTCCACTTCCGGTGACTACATTTCCGCTAATTTTTTGTAATAAATTCCGTTCACAAAGATCTCTTAAATTATGAAGAAAGCTTAAATGTACACAAACAGAACCTCGCAAACCAGTTTTTCAGTTTTATGGTAAAAATTAAATTAATTTATATTAAAGTAGTAAAATGTTGATAAATTTAGATTAATCACTTAGTGGTAACAAAAACTTCCTTTATAAATTAACCTACAATATCTGTATAAATGTATTTGTTCTATATCAAGCAAGCAAATTTATTTGTTCTATCCACTGCTCAGGTTTAATATATAATATGTGTTCGGCATAGGGGGGGGGGGGGGATTATATCCTTTAATATATCACAAGGGATTTGTACAGTAACGTTTGTCATGTATTCGACATAAACTAACGTAGAAGATAATTTTCGTATATACCTCGAAACGAAATCATGTTAAATAAACTTTAATATTCCATCCGGTGGCGCACAAGTGCGAAATTATAACTTTTACTCCCTGCCTGCATATAGATATACACAAGGATGTGTGTTACTGTTAAGGAAACATTGATTTATAGCGTGGAAAATAAATTGGATGGAAATTTGTCTATATAGTGAACTAAACGTTTCCGTATATAGCTATATGTATATACAAGAAATAACAGCACTCGCTGTTCTGTTTGTTAATAATATTTATAGATGTTTAAGCTTTTCAATTCGAAAGATGTATTGGCATCGGGTATACACATAAACGTATATGATTCGAAAGCACAATAATGATTAAACAGTCGACTCGATTTATTCCGTATAACGATGTAACGAATAAATTATAGCAGGGAATGCTTTTCATCAGCGTATATACAAACAGCACAGCACAACATACAAAACCGGTACGATATAATAGTTTTATTGATTATCGATGAACATTCAAGCAAAGTGTGGATTTAATTTTCCTTTCTATAAACGACTAGTATATCAGTTCGAATGTTCTTAATAGTGTATTTTTATATTAAAATAACGGGAAGTAGACGGGGTTGAACCATATGAAAGAAAATAGTTTTTCATCTTAATACTGTACAATTTTTATTTTTTTTTTAAATGCAGTTGATACTCGTATATATACGAAGTCAATATATTGACATTATTGCAGAATGCTATTGGCAAATGAACTTTTACGCTTTTTTCGATTATTTTCAAATTTTCTAATAAAACATCAATATAAAAATAATAATACATCGTAAATAGTGGCACTTTAACCGAACATCATTTTTAATATTAGGATGGCGGTTATTGACACTTTTGGAATTATTTATCGATCAGACGGATTTGTGAGATTTGTTTGCGATATGGGAGAAACCAATTTGCAAATTTTAATGATGAGTTTATTATCTTTGAGGCGATGCCCCAATTTAAAAATTTCGATGTGGATTGCAATTACTCGTATATTTTTTGTTAGGGCTCCGATTCACGTATACTACAACAGCCCGACTTCTTGAGGTACCATAGCATAGCAACTATTCTACTAACGCAAATGGACACATGATGCAACGTAATATTTAAATCAAATTTACAGTAGGTCTATAGACCATATTCTGCGTTACATTGCTAATAAAAATAATCCAACTAAACGAAACTACTAGAAAATAATTGAGTATCACTAAGGCTGCGGGATAATTCATCATTTATTTTGTGGAGGCTGTCTTTTTTGAAAATCTACTTGGTTGACTTTTATGCGAAGCTTTGCACTCAAACTGGTAACTCATTAAAATATGGTAATTGAAGTCAGTTTCCAATAAGTTTATTCGACAGGTGACTTATTGTAAACTTTCAAATAAGTTGGTCTCCACAAAATAATACTTTTTAGGCCAATGCTTTCAAATTTGCCAAAGACCAACTTATTTGTTTACACAAACTTATTCAGACTTATTTGAATAAGTACGTCTATAGAGAAATGTCTCCAAAAATGTGTCTAGACTATATATAACTATCGAGCAATAAATATATAAGAGAAATCAAGTAGTGCAAATTTTATAAGCCAATTTTTCCGAGGTTAGTCTTATTTTATAGTTGTAATATATTTATATACACAAATTTAATTTTTTTCTATATTTAATCCATATATACGTATCTTACAAGCATATCGGCATAGTTATTATATAGTTTATTGTTCTTTTTAGGCTTATACAGGTTGCCAAAAGTAAAATAGATTAACCTCGGAAAGTCTACATGAGTCCTCTTATATATATTTTGCTTTATGATGTAATACATGCAGTTTCTTTTCCAATCTAGTGGCAATGACCAACATGTCAAAAAAGGTTTTTTTCCATATAATCCAAATGGCGTTTTGTTTTTGTTATTACGTCACAAATATGTCGGTACAATGAATTAGAACGACTTGACCGACTTATTCAAGATGGCGTCAAATAAGTCAATAAGTATGTAATAAGTCGGTGTTTGGGGATGGACCTTAGTCCGAAAAATAGGTCACAAGTTAAAAAATGGCGGTAAGGTAAAAATTGAATGATTCATCATATCACGTTATTAACACATTAATAATATGCCATTTGGGAAAGTTTATACTCAATGACCATCGTACATAAATTAACCATAACGGTCTAGGCAAACAAAAAAAACTTGACCTGGTTTATTTCTCCCCACATCAGAATTAAGCGAAGTGACAACTTCTAGCCTTTATTTAGTTCTGCGAGGGTAAGTTCTACTTTGAATGAAATAGAAGAGTGTATATAATGTGGCTGTTATAAAGTTATGGGCTTTAACAGTGCTATCCAGTAAATCAATATTTTTATTTTATTTTGATGACACTACATCCCATAGAGGGTTCTGGCCGGCTTTTTAATGAGGTTATTTACTTATATTATTTTCGAATTAATGTGTGAATAGTGATGCCGGAGGAGGATGATCTCGTTCCCTTCCATTATTACTATTACTTTTACGCTGTTTCCAGTTGGTCTCCAAATTTGTACTAACGCAGGCAACGGTTGCTTTATACGTGAATGGTGTAGTTGTTATCACATTATCTCTCTCTCTGCGGTACGCAGCCCCTTACAGAAATCAATGATGTATAATAAAAGCAAGTTCGGTGAAAAAACTGACCCCTGCCGTGTGTCGTCGATGATCTCTCGTTTAGCACAACGTTCACCTATCGCTGTTTGAGAAAGTTTTTTGAACTCGATGTTCATCTAATATAGGTCGTATGCTATAAGTTAACAAATAAGATTCTCATGCTAAACCTTCCTCAAAGCTTTGGACACATTCAAAGCAATTACAAACGCATTTCTACGTTGTTATAGGGCGAGATGCCATTTGTTTGCAACATACGTCAAGAAATCGTTTGTGGTGTGACTTTCACGTTAATATTAAATTATTTTATTAATTTGAAGATACTTCACTATAGATGTTTGTTCGTGCATTTCTCGATAACTTTCGCAACGGCAATTGCTATTGGCCAGTAGTTTAATGGGTTAGTTTTATTACAACCGCGTTTCAGATCTACTTGTACCGGAGGATTCTTGCGGGCCTTCGGGTATTCACCTTGCTTATAAAAAAAAGAAAAGTTTTAGTTAATATGGCAGCCAAGTTACTGGCAACCTCCTTCAATATTAGCACTGGAATGCCGTCTAATCCATTGTTTTCAAGTTTCTGAAGACAATTTTCTCTGAGAGGTTAATGAGGTTCATTTTGGAACCACAATACGGAATTGATGGAGGCGTAGCTCCATCGGGAAAAACTAAGTTCGAGTTCGATGTGCAGGCGTTTGCCAGTAAGTTGGCCTGCAAACATCAATCCATCTAAAGCACGCATGTACATTTCAATGCGCTCAACTCTGAAGCTTTAGTAGTTTTGGTTGCCGACTCTTTTTACTTCCTTAGTATACATATTTGTTTACAGGTGTTTCGTGTGGGTGTACTACAAAATCCCGGTTTCAAAATCCCGGTTTTCAAAATCCTTCTTTGAAAATCCCGGTTTTCTTTTCTTCTAGTTCTAAAGTCTTGATTTTGAAAAAAATATTTTTTATTAATTCGGGCCGGCTGGACTAACAAGAAATTTACCAAAAAACACCAAAGCTGCAACATTTTGAAATGCAATAATTGCAGAGGCTGACGGTTTCGATAACTCTCACGGGCACGCGGGAGGTCGCGCTTATATTTCTTTATTTTATCTGGCAGCTTCTTTTGAAAAGGTTTTTAAATTTGGACTTAGACTGGAAAATCACGATGATACACATTTATTTATTCCTGGCTGCTGTTATTAGGTTATGGTCAAAAATTTTAATACCAGCCTCGACAAGTGCTTCCATGGAATGGGGGATTCTTATGAGATCCCTTAATATGGACTTCAAATGTGATTCAAACATTCAAATGTGGAATCACTAACAATCTGTGAGAGGTCATGTGAAGCGGGAAACTATTCCGCTTGGCGGCATCAAACACTTTTCTTATCTTGGTGATTCAGGTAGTCTTTGTGGTGGTCATTGAAGTCACCATTTAATTTCATCACATTTGTCTGGCAACCCATGACGAAATTCATGGTTCCTGAATCCGTCTGATTTTAGGTTTTAAAAAAACTAATTAAAAAAATGAGTGTTTGTGCGGTCTTTGTGAATTTGTTGTATTTGTGATGTCGATGGCATGTGGGCTTTAACAAATATCCGTACTCCACGCTGCAACTCGAATGCTTGTTTCAATTAGTAGAGCTTGAAGTATATAATTCGTTGCCGTGAATGTTATGAGATACTTTGGTTTCCCCTTGTACTAATAATTCGAGACTGCGTGGCAGGCTTGCCTCGCAATCCGAAGCGGCATATTTCGAGCATTTTATATTTTTATTATTTGAAAATACAGATAAACCTTCCCCACAAAAGATAAGAAATCGAGTAATAAAATAATAAACTAAAAGAAGAGCAAAGAAAAGAAAAAATGTTTTGAGGGTGTAACTGAAACCCAGTAATTCAATAATTTTAGTCGCTTCTTACCACAAACAGTGGTTGCTGTGGTAAATTCCAGACGAACTCCCAACCACATATGAATATAACTAGCCCGAAACTTAGCCCGAAAAATGCGATGAAAACACTAAACTATCACTATTGTGAGAGTTTACTATCCCAGCCCGGAAAAATGTCACTGTCGCGACAGTGAACAGTATCATGATACAATGTCATGTCATTTTTAACATTCAGTCCGAAATTTACAAACTACTTTTATGTTATTTTTTTTTAATTTTTGCTGTCTGTTCTGGAGCCGACGCCCTCCCAACTCTTTCGCGGCTCGCTATTCACGTACTACCTTACGCAGTGGTCAGCCAAAATTCTACTGTTATCAAAAATCTGTTATCGACTTCGAAACTATAGTAATTGCACTCAAAAAGCAGAATTACTATGAAATTTTTGGGTTTATATGTGATAGGCGGATACCAGCGTCACATCCAGGTGAGGTTACCAAGACGCAGCTATAGTTTGAATGAAATATCGAACATTTTTGTTACACAGTAAAGGTTAATTTACTTTATAGGTTTTGCACTCCAAATTCAACCTTTTACAAATCATGTTCATCAATTTCCAAATAAAATTCACCTTTTTCCAAAAGACTTTCATTCTTTCCAAATCAAATCAAACTTTATCCAAATCAAATTCACTTTTATTCAAAACATATTCATCTTTTTCCAAATCAGATTCACCTTTGTTCAAATCAAATTCACCTTTATTCAAATCTTTTTCATCCTTTTCCAAATCAAATTCAACCGGATACGAAATAAAACCACCATAACCTATTTAATTTATTGTATTTAAATTGTAGATTCAAAATAACAAGAATTTTGTTTAACTCTTTCGCGGTTCGCTATTCACGTCCGACCTTACGCAGTGGCCAGCCAAAATTCTACTGTTATCAAAAATCGTTGAGTTCATTATCATTACTTCGAAACTATAGTAATTGCACTCAAAAGCAGAATGAAATTTATCCTTCTCGGATTTTTCCGTTAACGGAAATATTCGATTCGACACGGATTTGCCCTATTATGAAACTTGTATTAGCGAATTGGTAATAAACAAAATTTATTTTTATTTATTAAAAACTTATTATAATAAAATTATACATTTTAAAATTTTGGGTTTTAATTATCTAGAATTAGTAAAATTTTATTAATTTATTTATTTAATTAATATTATTAAAACATAAATCACTTTTCACTTTATTTTGATGAAACGTCAAAATAAGTTTAATCGAATATAAAATGCGTTAACTAAATAGCAGTCGGATTCTTTCTAGTGTACTCGGAAAATCCGATTCGATTTTGCATTTTAGGTTCATAATAGCACGGATTTATTTAACGTTAACGGAAAAATGCGAGACAGAAAAATTTCATAATAGACCCCCAGGTGAGGTTACCAAGATGCAGCTGGTTTGAATGAAATGTCGAACATTTTGGCTACACATTAAAGGTTAATTTACTTTATTAACTTGTTATTTTGGCTGGTAACTGCGTAAGGTAGGACGTGAAAAGTGGTTCGCGAGAAATTGGGAGTGCTATGAACCCACAACAGATTGCAAAGTTTAAAAAATAAAATACTTGTTATTTTAAATCTAGAATTTAAAAAATAACAAGTAATTTGAATCTATACAATAAATTTATTAAATTAAATAGGTTATGTTGGTTTTACTTCGTCTCCGGTTGAATTTGATTTGGAAAAGGATGAATATGATTTGGATAAAGGTGAATTTGATTTAGATAAAGGTTTATTTGATTTGAACAAAGATGAATATGATTTGGAAAAGGATGAATATGTTTTGAATAAAAGTGAATTTGATTTGGATAAAGTTTGATTTGATTTGGAAAAGAATGAAACTTTTTTTGGAAATGGTGAATTTTATTTGGAAATTGATGAACATGATTTGTAAAAGGTTGAATTTTGAGTGCAAAACCTATATATAATAACTGTATATGGCGTATCTATATACATTTTCATGCATACAGTTCCTTTTGCTTTCATATACAATTTAAAATTGTTTTTTTAAATTAAATTCAGTCTAGAAAAAGGTCTCTGCAATAAAACATTAAATTTGTAAAGACATCTCTTTAAAATTGTTAACTCCTACTACATAACCATTTATATAGTGATAGTGACAACGTGATTTGTTTCTGCGGCCACAAGACACAAAAATGGCTACATACAATAGGCTGAGCATTACATCGAGGTAGTCTCAAAGCGAATTACAAGTTTATTACGGATCTTTATAGCGGGACCAAGACGTCATTTAATCCACGTGCTAAGGCGAACGCAGGAAATTTATTGTTACGACGGAACGAGGCTTCTACACACGCCCGAAGGTTGTATATGCATATAGCGGATTGCGTGAGCGGATTTTTATATTTGGTGCTTGGTGTTTGCATGTTAATTTTTCTTATTGAGTGAAACGAATCACATATCAGTGAATTGTGCATCAAAAGCAAGAATGGCGAAAACCGGTAAAGAAAGTCGAGAAGAAAAATTGAAAGCTGTTAAAACAAAGGCAATGGCCCTATGTGCAGCTTCAATCGATCAATTAAAACGTGCTGAACAATTCATAGTGGAAAAGGGACAAAACGCTTCTTTGCCAGAATTGGATGTGCGATTAGCTGTATTTGAGAAAGCGTATCTAATTTTTGAATATGCTCAACTCGACCTTGAGTTAATCAATGACGACGATTTGGAAATAAATGTGAGATTGAACTTTGAGGAATCTTATTAGTCAGTGAAGCCATCACTTCAGGTATCTATAAAACTTACAAACAAATTAAACAGGGATCCATAATCATTCGGATAACAATAAATTTCTGGTGAAACTCCCTACGTGTGAGATCACTCCTTTCGCAGGGGATCGCAAAAAATGGCTCACTTTCTACGAGTCGTGTCATGTTCGTTTTGGATACCTTAAATCGTTACTTTTAAGTCGTGTAAGCAAAACTATTCAATCATTGGAATAACCATCAGAAAATTACGCAGGGGCTTTAACACTATTACAGAACCGTTATCAAAATAAAAAATTAATTTGCGAAGATCACATTCGGGAAATATTCTCACTTAAATCGATGGTAAAACCATCATCTAAAAATATTAGACATCTGTTCGGTACCGTTAATTCTAATTTGCGTACTTACTATTGGCTCCCTACACCGGATGATTTAATTGTATTTGTACTGTGCTCAAAATTAGATCGTAAAACTCGACCGAAATGAGACAACGTAGCTCCCACTGAACGAATGCCAGCTCTTGATGACCTAATAAGCTTTCTTAATAAACGTTGTCGTATGCTGGAAGGCCAATACACGTAACTACTCAAGGTCGCTCAATAACAATTCCTCGAGTACCAGTGGCCATCAATCGAATGCAACCTGTTGTTATTGTAAAGGATATGACCGTTTAATTTACAAGTGTAGACAATTTATTAAGCTACCAATTGCTGAACGCAAAGCTACAGTCAAAATCATCACGCTCTTTGCATCAACTGCATCTATTATCAATCGGCCAAATCAAGCTTGCTACAAATTTGCCACATTTACAAAATACACAGTTTGGTTGGATCGTATAGCTGGACAAATAACCTCCTCGAAACTTGGAATATGCAGTCACTTCAGAACGTAATTATACGCAAATGGAATTAACCTGCGAAATTCACTTTACGGAGACGTTTCATTACTTTTAACCTGCTCAGCTACCACCTTGGGGAATTCTCGAGTCTGGCTACGCGTAGATTTTTGAACTTGGAGAAACGCTTAAGTAAAGACTGCAAGCTCAAGGAATCATACAGCAAATTTTTCAACGAATACGATATTCTCGGACATATGATTCCTGTACGCGAAGCTGAGATTGCCAAAGAACTATTTCATTCCACACCATTGTGTCTTTAAAAACGATAGCTTCACAATAAAGATTCGTGTTGTGTTTGACGCTTCAGCAAAATCGGACTCTCGTCAATCCTTAAACGACATCATGATGGTCGGTCCAGTCATTCAGAGCGATCTATTTTCTGTTTTGATTTGTTTTCGCACACATCGATACGTTGTTAGTGCCGATGTTACTAAAGTGTATCGCCAAATGTGCCTAAAGGAATCTGACACTCATTTGCGATACATTGTGTGGCGTAACCGTACCACGGAACCTGTATTTCGGCTTACAACGGTAACATATGGCATCGCAGCATCTTAGGACAATATCGTAGGCCTTCTTTGCAGATGTTGATAATTCCGATCGAGAATCATATGTTTGCCTATACGATTCACATTACGTGAAAACACTTGGTTAATATTGGAGTCCTCCAATTGAACAATTTCGGTTTAAGGTAACGAAATTTGACATGGAAGATCTATCACAAAGAGAACGTACATATCGGAAGTTGCACGCATTTTTGATCCTCCTGGATATACAGGAACCGTAATAACTATGGGAAAGCTACTTATAAAAAACCTGTGGAAGATGAAAATCGATTGAGACGCTGCGTTGCCGCAGAGTATGAATACAAAATGCATTACCAAACTTCAAAGCACTACCCAACTTCAGCCCGGAAGAGATGAAATTCCAAGAGTCGTGAGTCAAAACTATCAACGGCGACATAGAACGAGCGATTACCCGCATCTGCCCTTTGCCACTACAGTCAGAGGATATTGAAAGGTCAAATCATTTCAAGGAGGCGGAGTATATTGCCACACAAGAAAAATCGTCTAAGGCGCATTCATGACTTCTACTGTATATACATACATACTCATTATTGTCATTATATAGCTCGTGAACTGTATGTATTTTCAATTTTTATATTATATAATAACTGTATATGGCTTATCTATATACATTTTCATGCATACAATTCCTTTTGTTTTTATATAAAATTGTTAATTAAAATCTTAATTTAAAATTGTTTTTATAAATTAAATTCGGGTTAGAAAAGAGTCTCTGCAATAAAACATTAAATTTGTAAAGACTACCGTTTAAAATTTTTATTTCCTAAACGTGAAATAATTTTATGTTCAAGAAAGCTTGAACGTCTTAACACAGATAATTCAAGATAGAAGTTTTCAAAAATTCTGTCGGTTTCTAGTAAAAACTTTAGCAATTCTAGTGGTATAGGTCAAGTGCTCGTGAATCGGTTAGGAGGCAAAATTTAATAAAATATATTCCAAGAAATATCCAATATACTTTTCTCAAGCTAAATTTAGCTCACATAATTCCAGTGAAAACATTTTTAGATTTTTTATTTTTTTTTTGAAAACATCACATTTTAATTTTTTTTTTTTACTTCCAGGTTTCAGTGGTTTCAGCAGTAACTTGTTTTTATTATTTTTATAAAAATTTAGAAGCCATGATTAATTCGGTAGCTATTCACAATAACTTGTGTGTGACACAATTTTGCTATATAGCTATAATATCCGAATGTTTTGTGTCATGGCAGAAGTTGTATTGCCATATGCTAAAAATTAAAATTTCGGTTTTCGGTTTAGCTCGCAGCTCCACTATTTTATTGTCCACCTTTCACGTTCTACGTTGGTCCGATTTGCATTGGATGGGTTGGCCAAAGCTGTTTTTGTTTCTGTTTTTAAATTGCTTTTGCAAGTTGCCGTCTGTTCAGGATCCGAACGCGATACCTCTCAAACCAAACATTAAAACATTAAATGCTGAACTTATTGACGTTGTGAGAAACAAAATTAACTATAGTTTCTCTATTTTTTATTCTAGGTGTATGAGTGACAACTTTTCAGCCTCTTCAACTTAAATGCTACTCAGTAACTATTATTATATCGCAAACGGTGCGTGAGGTAAGTAAATAAAAACTATTTTACATAAAAATATGATTTGTACGGTGATATATCGACCTACCTTAAAAATAGTAAATTTTCACGTCCTTGATTGGGATTGATACCAAAAATTGATTTTCTTAAACACACGTACCATTTCGACTTGTTTATAAAAAATGAACGCGGTTATTGCCATAATATACCATGCCAATGTTCCCTTACTGCATAAAGTAACGAACTAATTTATATGGAGATTTTTTACGACATTAATTCAATTATAGCAATTTGTTGTGGTTAAATTTAAATACCGATAAACGTGTTGTTGGTAAAAACAGAAATAAAATTTATGGTCGGTTCAATTTTTTTTTTCCTTGAATACATCACAAATTTACGGATCTAACAAAATTTTTTCCATCAACATTGTCATCATCTGAATCAAATCGTATAATTGGATATTGATCATTATTTGGTAAATTGAAAGTTTTTTTTGTTTTAAATCCCAGACAGAAGACGAGAGGATGGAACGAACTCTATATATAAGAATGATATAAATGGAATGTCTTAATTAATCGAATAACATGGCATACAGATTGAAAAATATAAAATGAAATCATAGAAAACCAATTTTGAATTTTCATCCTTTTCTTAGGAAAATTTTTTATTTTCCCCCCTTATCGGTTAGGTATGTACTATGTATACGAGTCGAGTTAATAAAAATCAATCATGCATATAAATTTACAATAATTTTAGAATTGTTCAACTACAGTGATATTAGGGAATATGTCCATAAATTAACTTGTAAGGGGGTATGAATCTGCAATTCATCACTGCTGCGTATATATTAGCGTCATGTGGTTTTTTACTATGTTGTAGAAAGCTCATATCTGATATATTTTGTTGCCTCTGCGGGATTTTATATAAATGATATTTCTGGTTTCCAGGCTGCGCATATAAATACATAATTTAATCGGTTTGTTAGTTTCACTTTTTATAAACATACAGATATACGACATAATAGAATGTGTCAAGAATGTACAAAAAAAATGAACTTTTACCTGGGTGGATTGCTGTCACCAAATGGCAGATTTTTTATTGTTTCGTTTTATTTTCCAGAATTTTTTGTATAGCCACATCTCTTGATTCTAATCTAGTTTATCTTGTTAGAAAATATTTTGTTCTTTTTGGGCAAAGATAAAAATGCTTGACACATTTATATTTTTTTTATAAAACAAAAAAGTCGTCTGGACGCTCTCGTAGTCGTACATAATACTCTGGTAGATAAATTATTTTTTAAAGCAATTTGACATACTCATATTTTGCATTGCATGCGACACGTTGCGAGCTTTGCATTTTAAATTGCATCCGTTCATGAACCTTTTGGAAAAAGAAAAACTTTTATAATTAAGTTCGACTGGTATGGTATATAAAACATTTCGGAGAATTTTAGCTGTAATTCAATAAAATTCACACCCTGGCTTAATATTCTTTCATGGTAATATAATCAATCGAGCTTTACTATTTATTTTCATTTTCTTAATTGAAGAGTTGGGGAAATTTCGATTTTGTTTTTTTCGATTAACCAGTGTAAAAATAAAAGTTCTGCGTTGCTGATTGGAAACTTTGGAAGGATTAAAGTTTTCAAGAGATTTTCGGTTGTTTCGAATCGGGATTTATAAGCACGTATATACCTTTCTTCACATATATTTTTTATAAACGTTAAATACAGGGTGTTCGTTTTACTCATATAATGTTAGGGGTTAGCTCGATATAGAATTCATCGTCTTCCGGTGGCACAACTATTGTTACAATGCGGGCCACCCCTAGTGTCAATGGTTGGACGCTTGTCAATTCTCGACTATACAAGTCGCCTCGCTCTGGAACTGTTTACTTAAATTTAATTAAAAAATCCGTCAAATTGTGATTTAAATTATTTTGTGATTTAAATGTATGAAAATTCAGTTTAAATCAAAAACCAAAACTTTGATTTAACATTTAAAATTAGTGTTGCGTAAGACACACAAATTTGGTGGTCTTATTGGTCACAGACTACACACAGAATACGAAAAGTCTCATAATTAAGACTAAACTCAAAACAAAGACAAAATGTCATACCTATGACCATTTTTCAGTCAGTGACTGCGCTTCAGCGCTTTATTTGCAATTATCCATGCCCAGTTTCCATCTGGGAGGGAATGTTTACGTAAGTCATTTCAGCTCAAATGTATAGCTCTCGTATAGCTTTCCACAGTGAGTTCTCTTATCATGCTTTTTGTTAACGCTCCTTTCAGGTTTTTGAAAGCTTTATTTAAATTTGTTTTAAGTCCGAGTGATCTATGTAATTGTCATTGAATGCGCGGTATGTGTTTGTTCTTTAAGAACTGCTGAACATTCTATGGCATGGTGCATTTGCGCCTTAGTAGAGCTGTAGCAAGTATCAGATGTTGTTCTGTTTCATGAATGTCTGATTTTGTTTTAAGTGTGATGCTCATGACTAGCAATCTCTTGTTACAGCACACTTGAATTGAGTCCAATTACTGTGTCGGTTCGTTAGCAATATATTTGATTCCAAATTTATGACTCGCGTGCTACCAATACTCTTTGTTACACAGAAGTCGATTGCTCACCTTTTGGTGATTTCCAAGGTTTAAAATAATTTGTACCAGACCATTTTAACTATTTATAAACCAATCAGCCATGCAAATGGTATAGGGAAGTATATTGAAGCGCCTGTCCAAAACAAAAGAGTTAAAAAATGTTAAAATTGCAATTAACTAAATAGTGTCCGCCTTCAAGTGGAAGATGAAACGACGACGTCAGCAGTTGAACGCCCAAGAAATTATCTTTGCCCTCGATTCAAGTAATAATCCATCTTGAGCAAATCACACTAAGTCTCTAAGCACAAAATACATCAAATAACCGGAAACGGGCGGGAGAAGGGCAAAAAAAGTAGAAATGACTGATAATGGTTCTATAACTAAAAAGTATATACTTTACTTTCTTTTTTGTAATAAAATAAAGTATAGGAATCATGAAAAATTTAGCCCTGGAGATTTTTGTAGATTTACCATTCGCTATATCGCCGAAGTTATAAAAGTAGTTTTCAAAAAAAACCCTCTACGAGCTTTCTAGTTTTTTGCAAATATTTTGAAAATTATATCATTTATGACGAAAACGAATTTGAATTAGGACATTGTAAATTTTTTTAGATCAGTTTTCCAAAATTTAAATAAAAATGGTGACTTTTAACAAAAACTGTTCCGATACCAAGACATTGCTTTGCGTTTTTTTTCATTTACTCGTGTTGTTTATCGTTTGAAAGGTTTTGGATCAGAAAACAATTTCGATATAACTTCAGTTCATTAATACACCGTTTTGGTGCTGGTTGCTAAATGTTAGTTTATTGTAGAATATATCATACTTTTTATGTATCGTTGAAAAGGTCTTGAGTAATGGGGTATATTTTTCCGAACACCTTAGTACTCAAAACTACCGTTGTGGAAAAAACAACAACTTTTTAATCAGCGCTTTAGCTCAGATACGCTAGTTGTTGTTTGTTTATTTCATGAAATTATAATGATTTGTATCTTTTTTCGACTTTCTAAAAATTTCCCGGAAATAATTTTAAGGTCAATAGTTTGCATAATTGGAAATCTGTTGGTTGAACCACTGAAATCTCAGCACCAGCGTGAACTAAAAATTGAAGCTCATTTTGTAAATCCGTTATGATAATACGGCTGTTAGAGTTTGGACTACCGTTACTTGTCGCCTGACGTGCTGTGCCTAATGTTTTCCCGATTGCTTAATTATTCAGCTGACGTCATCAAAACTGTATGGGTTTAAACATTTTTTTGCTCCAGATCCGTGTTTGTAATGATACTAACACATCGAATGCTTGATTATACTTGATCTTTCGAATGAAATTGGCTGCGGTATCGATTAGTATTTTTTAACTTGGAGTTTGTGAACGACTGAGGGATGATTTTGAATTATTTGCATTGAAGTGATTAAAAAGTTTTTGGACTCGTTGCGGCAATACATTGATCTGATAAACTAAACCATTTTGCAGTGTTTTGCTGTTAATTTTTTCTGGTGCATTTATAATATAACCACTAGCAGGCTGCTGCACATCAGTAACTTTACAGACTGCTTTGTTTGATTGAGTCAAATTTGAATCATCCACACAAGGTTAGATAGTTTAAAAAACTCGAAAAAATCACTAGAAATTGGAAAACATTAGAAGTAGTTTCGACAAAAAAAGTGGTCACAAAATGACAGGAAAACATGCTCTTAATATACGATTATCGTTGATTTTTAAAGTTAAACCAATTTTAACAATTTTTCATGATACATACAATGAATAAAAAAGTTAAAACAATTTTCCTAAAATTTAATAAGAAATAATAATATGTATTATGAAGAATTCTTTTCTAACAATATAATTACCATTGAACCAACCCGGAAAATCAGCGACCAGACGGCACAGTAGTTAAGCGTTTGGCTTTGGATCGGGAATTGGCTGGCAAGGGCGTAAAGTAAGGACGGGAAAAGTGAGCCACGAAACAGAGAGCTTTTGTGCCAGAACAGATTGCAAAAATAACAAATTTAAAAAAAAAAATCGAAATAATTTGGAATCAGCGCCAAAACGCTGAATTTGTGAAATAAGTTGCTGATAAAAATCTCTTTTCGTCCAAAATCTTAAAAAAGATATGCTACAACATCATATCATAATGAGAAAAAAAAGTATCTGCAATCAGCGCGACAGTGGTAATTTGGAGTACTAATATGCTTCAGCTAAATTGGTGACATTCTTTAAGATCTTTTCATTTTCATGTCACACTAATATATTCTATGATAAAGCAATAATAAGCTACCAGCACAAAAAGGGTGGATTATTGAGCAAAAGCGCTGATTAAAAAGTTGTTGTTTTTTCCACAACGGTAGTTTTGAGTACTAAGGTGTTCGAAAAAATATACCCATTTATTCAAGAACTTTTCAACGATAATAAAAAGTATAATATATTCTATAATAAACGAAAATTTAGCTACCAGCTCCAAAACGGTGGATTATTGAACTGAAGTTATATCGAAATTGTTGTCTGATCCAAAACCTTTCAAACGATAAACAACACGAGTACATGAAAAAAACGTAAAGCAATGTCTTGGTATCGGGTGGTACATTTGGTGAGAAAAAAATTCGAATCGCATAAGCCGAGAAATCATCGATGCAATCATCCATCCATCCATCCATCCATTCAGACGACCCGGGATCTTCAAAACAAATCCCGCAAAGTCCACCCGCCTGGTCTGTAGAGATTTTTGGTGAAATAAAGTTTGTTTTTATCAAACTCGTCATTACAGGTAAAATTTAAATAATTTATTTGATCTGATTTTGTTTCAAAATTAATTTAAAATTTTTCTGATTTTAATCATTTTTGTAAATTCTATATTCTTTTCAATATATTTGCTATGAAAACGGGCACTTCCGGTGGACCGGTGTCGGCCAAAAATCACTGCGATCTCCCAATTAGTATAAAATGTTTGAAAAACAGTTTTTGTTAAAAGTCACCATTTTCATTTAAATTTTGGAAAATTGATCTGAGCCGGTATTGGTGCAAAATAAATTTACAATATCCTAGTTCAAAGTAGTTTTCGTCATAAACGCTCGCAGAGGGTTTTTTTGAAAACTACTTTTATCATTTCGGCGATATAGCGAATGGTAAATCTACAAAAATCTACAGGTCTAAATTTTTCATTATCCCTGTACTTTATTTTATTAAGTAAAAGAAAGTAAAAGTATATACTTTTTAGTCATAGAATCATCGTTAGTCATTTCTCCTTTTTCGCCCTTCTCCCGCCCATTTCCGGTTGTTTGATGTATTCTGTGCGTAGAGACTAGAAAAATTCAACCGGGATATTAGCCGCGTTGCTTTCATAAATCCCGCTTAGTTTAACTTTTGAATCTGAAAGCAACAACTTTTATCTTTAATTTTTTTGATGTATTTTAATTTTTTAATTTTATTAATATTTATTTTAGTTTCTTTTATTTTATGAAAGAGAACAAATTAAATAAAAATAAAAAAAGTAACCACCTTGCGGTAAACACCATAACCATAAAATGGTTTTATTTCGCCTAAACCTAAAAATTGTTTGGTTTACATTGAAACCAATTCGGCTTTATACAATGCAATTGTTGTTGAAATATTTTACGGCTTTGCTGAAGCAACACACCGATTGTCTCAGTACGGAATGAATCGGAATTTTAAATGTTCAATCGTATGCAGAGTCGACGCATCATAGTAAGCCATTTCTTGGTAATCGGGAGCTGGCAGAGGAGGTGTTCATGGTGAAAGAGGATAACACCGAACCACCTAACAAAGATTATTTTCATGGTTTTGGTGTAAGAAATATTTATGTAACGGATAACGAAAGTAAATTTAAGGAAAGTGATAATGACAGTGGTGCTGGGGTGGCGAAGAAAATCGAACACGGATTTCAACGCAAGTATGATGTCAGTAAGTATGTACGACTAAACAAAAATGAGAAACTGGTTGATGGTACGGCGGATGTACTCGGATGCCGAAGAGCAATTGTTGCAGTGTCTATTAGACGAGATAGTAGTCATAACATACCAAATACCGGCCGGAACAAATTGAGATTCGTGAAGTGGTCCACTTAATAGGATCCGTTGAATAGGATATTAAAAAATATCTAGAGGACTTTAAAAAATATCTAGAGACTAGGTAAGACGAAGTTGGTATGTGTTTGAGAGATGAAGGG
The DNA here is from genome assembly GCA_932526605.1 of Nephrotoma flavescens. Lineage (NCBI taxonomy): Eukaryota > Metazoa > Arthropoda > Insecta > Diptera > Tipulidae > Nephrotoma > Nephrotoma flavescens. The sequence continues at coordinate 230,472,402 of OW052221.1, forward strand.
AGATGTGTGGAACATATCTCTCAAGATGCTTGCAGGACCTGTGCCAGCAAGTGTGTGAGCAAAATCCAAATGAAGAGTGGCCGACATAATAGCCTATGGAAGGGAAGCACAAACTGGCCGGAATTTGAAGGTGCATCTACTATGGGAGCGTTGAGTGCTTACGAAAATGACACTTTTAATAATAACATGTGCGGACAGGTGATGCCGTGTGAAGGAGTCGCGTGGGATGAGGCTGAGGTGGAATTGGCCACAAATGATTACTGCGAGGTTGGATGCTGCCAAGAGCTGGTAAGAAGAACGAGGTGGCATTTCTTGGTTCTGTACGGAGACTGAACTGCAGAGAAGATTGAGCAACTTAATTATTCGCAAAATAATTGATTTTACAAGCTTTGACGAATTTGACATATAATACGCGACATACAATCGTGCGACATACTATTATCCGAAATTAATTAATCGACACAAAAATCAACTTGCATAAATCGACCGTGCATGAGCGCTTTCAAAATAGGCCATACAATATACTGGCATTATCGAGTTACTCAATGTTGAATCGTAAAAAACAAAAACGGAAACGAAAGAAAAAAGAAAGCAAAATAAAACAAAAAATTCTCTTACATTACGTCTGTCATCCAGTAAAAAGACGAGCGCGATAATAAAAAAAATCTTTTGCTACTATAAAAAAATTAAACTTAATATTAACAGTAATAATGTAGACGATTTCCGTGTCACAGTTGAATCTCGAACAAATTCAACAATATTGAAAACTTCTTTTACTTTTATTTATAAATCATTTATATTTCCTCTTTTTTTCATCATCTCTTCTTCTGTGTTTTTATTTTATACACCCTTTCCCTATTTCTTCTTAGCGCCATTTCCCCATCTATCGAAGAACACGAAAACTTAGCAAAAGTAGCCAAGACGCAACCAACAAAACTACAACAGTTCGGCCATCCTATACTAGATGACAATTTCAGAATGTTAATTCCATAACAGTCCATACACATGGAATTAAATGCAACAAACAACAAATAAAACAAACAAAAAAAACTTAATAATAATTAAACATGGAAGTGATGCTTTCACTTGGTTGCGTTTGGTTTAACTGGTTTCAATCGGTCTATCGCTATAATCGCCCGATAGATTCGTTGAGACTGCTTCTCGCCCTCTACGTTGCTGATTAAGCATCGGTCATTCCCGATACACTTCACCACTTCATACGGTCCTTTATACTTCCCCAACAGCTTTAACGAATCACCATATGTCGCCGATGATTCACTTCGGAGCATCACAATATCTCCGGGGTAGAATTGTTGACTGCTTTCGACATTAGTTGAACTGGCGTTCATTGGGTTCCCGATTACGTTCCAACAACTCTGCCACGTCAACATCTTCCTTCTTCATTTGTACTTCGTACAACTTTTCATCGCAATCGTCGCATTCGATTCCTGTGCTCACCATTGCTAATTTTTCTGTTATTGTCCGGTTGACTCTCTCCACTTGACCATTGGCTCGAGGAAAACTACTCGCCACCATCACATGTCGAATGAATTTATTTTCGAAGAACTCTTGAAAAGATTTGGATTGAAATGCAGTTCCCTGGCCAGTAACTAGCTTCTTTGGTTTGCCGTAATTTGAAATAAACAGTTTAGAAACTGTTAGCGTTTCATCCGTGGAAATATCTGTCAAGATGCACTATTACAAATGGTTCTGATCCTTTTTCCAATGGCTCTAAGAATCCTGGTTTCTTGCCACTTGGTGTTTCGTAATACACGCATTTGATATATCGGTTGATGTATTTACCGACAAACTCTCTCATTTTGGGAAGTAATACGACTGCTTCAGTTTTGCGAACGTCTTATCAATTCCACAGTGAGCTACACTCTTATTCGCATCTCTAACGACATCGTACTTTAGACATTCTGGCACATAAAGTCGCCATCTGTATTTTGTGCACTTATAAACTCGGTAATTATACATAGAAAACTTCTTATGCGTTTCTTGATTTCCATTTTCTAACTGATCTCGAATTTCTAAATTCCCGAATCAGTGCGTTGCATGACGGCCACCCAATCGGTGTTAATATTAATCCCCAAACATATCCCATATCGTCACCATCGCCATCACTCTCCTCATGTACAGGGTATCGACTGAGCGCATCAGCCATCTGATTAGATTTACCGGGCATATATTCAACGGTAAACTAAAACTTTGATAACCTCAAAAACCCGCGGAGTCATGCCCTGTTTGTTAGCCAACATCTTTAGGCTATTGCAGTCTGTACGTACTACAAAATGTTTTCCTATATAATAAATGCGGAATTTTTCTAACGCCATTACTATAGCTAATGCCTCCTGCTCAATTGGCGAATACTTCACTTCATCCTTGGAAGTCTTTCTGCTGTAGTCAGGTTCAATGCCGTCACATGAGATTTCGAATACCAAATATTCTATTTTACTTGCAAAGAACATACATTTCACTTGCAAAGAATACACAAGGTTAGACCTGCGCTTGCAATCAACCCTAGAATAGTCTCCAAATTTTCCATTCCTTCGGCAATAGTAGTTGCTGGGATAATGACATAGTCTAGATACGCCATAGCTATGGTACATATATCGAAAATTTCCTAATACACGGTTTATCAGTCTTTGAAACATACAAAGCCCGAAAGGCATTCTATTAAATTGGTAATGCCCGTCCGGTGTCACGAAAGCAGTTTTACATCTCGAACCTACTGCTACCGGTACTTGGTAATACCCACTCGCTAAATCGAGGCTTGTAAAGTAAACTTTGCCGTGTAGTCGATCCAGCTGGTCGTCTATTAACGGCAAAGGGAAGTGATTTTTAACCGTTTTGGAATTCAGCCGTCGGTAATCTATACATATACGTATATCCCCGTTTCGTTTCTTCACCATTATGATTGGACTTGCGTATGATGAAATGCTGTATTCGATTATATAGGCATCTTTTAATTCCTCGAGCCAACCTATACGGTCTGTAATAAATCGGCACATCATCTTTCAGCGCAATATCCATTTCGGCCATACTCAATCTGCCAGCCATACAATCTGCCTCTTCACCCTCCAACTCGGTGTTTATCTGTTCTCTTTTATAACCGACCCTGCATCGTGGCATTCATTTACTCGCCGCTCGCTTGGCATACATACTTCACCCCTAGCTATCGTTTGGTTTCTCTCTTGACCACCGCATGGTGCCACCCGACAAGTTTAATACAGGTACCCTTGCATTACCCTCCTCGTCCAATCTAATCAAACATCGCGGAATAATTTCACTTGTTACCCGTATACTTCCTTCAACACATAGTTCCTTATCCACAATATCTGCGTGAACGTTCATATATCCAACATAATTATCTGATATGACTGATACCTCAGTCGACACAAGTGTATATTTATCTGGAGGAGTATGTTCGGTGCCAATGTCTTCCCTTTCTATTGTTAATCCGCTCGAATCACTGATAATACGGATATGTTTTTGTTCCATATATTGGTGTCCTACTAATAATGGTACTGTTTGAACCGAATCTGAAACCACAAGGATACGCACTTCTACTGTAACGCCATCTATTGTGAGATTCCCGATGAAACTACCTATCGGAATCACCGCCCCTGCTCCATATCCGATTACGCTCTTTTCCGCCATTGTTTTATCCCATTTTATATTTAATTAGTCTGCACTGCTTTTCCGGATTAATGTCACACTGCTTCCCATATCAATGTATCAGTTGATCTCCAACCCATTCAACTGACCAATGTAAATGTGTATGTATAACCTGACTTTTCCCTCCCAATCTTTTGTCATCTCGAAAGGTATTTGTAGTAGATGTATTCCTTGTACCGCTTCTTGTTAGACATTCCCTTGCCATATGACCTTCATTATGGCAAACAAAACAGGTGATTTTCTTTTTATTAGGGCACTGATTCGACAAATGCCCCTTTTCTCGACATTTAAAACATACAACAATTATAGAATTTTCAATTTCATCTTTGGCATTTTTTTTAATAGTGCCACGATTGGGATTTCTGTCGATATACTCGGCTGCTTTGACTAGCTGGGTCAACAGCACCGCTGGTGTTTCATAATTAGATAACGGAATTAAATCCCGGAATCTGTTGTTATCCAGCCACTATCCACTCGACCAATTCTTTAGATTTAAAGCGTGCTTTATTACACAACGCCAACTTTTTATAAAAATAGTCGATAATGTTCTGTCCCGTTTTACGTCGATAGTTTTGAACTTCCAGAACAATACCGGGTTGATGACCGCGTGACTGGGAAATTTTCGAATAACAGCTGTTTCCATTCATCCCAGCTTCGCTCATCTCTGGGGAGACTGTCCCTCCAACAGCTAGCATTGCCTTTAAGCCGCGACAAAGTAAAATGCGTAGTCGCGGTGTCGTCCCAGTTATATAAGAAACCACATTTTTCCATTTTGTCGATAAACTGCGACACATCAATGTCACCGTCAACTGGATCGTATACCGGCAAACTATCCGTTATGTTTGGAAAATACCTTGAAATCCAATTCATAACTTTTTGCACTATATCGTCAACATTCTGATAGCATTCACTTCCACTGTCATCATCGAACACGTGTACGATGTAATTCGTTAACCTCACTTTCACCATGTTCACCCATGTTTCTCCCCATACCTCCATGCCCACAATCACTCGACATCTTCATTGTACTACCGCTATATCCTGTGGCCTTCAACAGACTATTTCTCGACATTATTTGGACATCCACAGGAACGTAAACCACGTGAAAATTTGGTATTGCCTTATACGTATATTAATGGACACACTGGAATATCGATCCCACTTCTGAAAATGTTAACACTACTAGACGGGACATTAATTCTAGACTAGAAAATTAGTGTCATCTAGATTTACGCATAAGAAGTAATTTTATGATAGTTTAGTGTAATAGCAGATTAGAGCAGTTTCGTATAGAATAGAACCTTTACAATTGCTCGGGTAATCTAACTGTCAACACGGTTTATAAATGCGAGTGCGATGAACACAATGAGAAGTCTTGAGTGAGTCTGTGGAGATACTTAGTTAACACGTGGTGTGCGATACAGTAATGGCGAAAATGAGCAGCACAAAAGCTTATAGTGAAAATAGAGGTGTTTTTAAAACTAATTGTAAATAGTGTAAGTGGATAAATAAATAATTGTGAAAGTTATTTGTTGTTGTGTTTCAGTGTTTGTGAAATAAAATTATTGTGGGAATATTTCTGAAATTTTAAATGCTACTGAAGTTAGCCGAAAATTTCAGCCAAAAAAACCCTGCAATATCGACATATTTTGTATCAGGTGGCAGTAAAAAATTCTGTTGATATGAGCCGAAAATTACATGTAATTGAGGTTATAGCAGTAAATTTTGGTCGACAAAATTTCAAAAATCAATATCACATAATTCGAATATTTAAAGGTAAAATGAATTGGGTGAATTTAGATCAATTCGTAAATAGTTGGATAAAATATTTATAATTTATAGTGTTAGGGAGTTTTGGCACTAACAGTAAATACTTCTGCCAAAAATCAGGCCATATTTTATGTTGCATCATAGGAATATAAATTAAAAGCTGGTCGCACGTTTTGTTTAAATTTGGAGTGGGTGGGGTCCTGCGATAGAGTTGGGAGTGCGTCGGCCCTAGAACAGATTGCAAAGATTAAATTTAAAAAAAATATAAAAAGTATATCTTTAGATAGATATATTTTACTCAATAAAGAAGTCTACTGCAAAACATTATTTTGAATCAATATTAAAATATTAGTCTTAACCCACCTAGAATTTTTTCATCTGGGTATATGCCGCTTAAAACGCATGTCTTCTGTTTTATACGGAATTCAAAATTTTAATCCGACACTACATGCGAGACAAAATACGAGGGAAAACTAATAAAATGCCAACCCCATAACTACACATATTGCAGTATTCCACCATTTATATATTTTAAGAAAAGCTACGATTTAAGGTATAAAATCTCTTCTAATTCAATTAAGATACTCATATTATGAATTTGAATAGCCAAAATTCGTCTAGATTTTCATTTAATATTGACATAGGTAAATATTTGTTCTGCTACATGCAACCTACATAGTCTGGATGATTCCAAACGACGGTGGCAAGATTAAATTTTTTCTAATAGAACAAAAGATTTAATTAAAAAAAAATTGAGGCTGAGAACGTGAACGAACCAAATATAGAAAAATTAAGTCAAATTTATATAACATAATTAAGAAGTCTTTATGTTACATTGAAATACGTGTTCGACTCAGAATCCTTTAAATACTATCAATCATGAATATTGAGAAGAAATTACACTGTTAAATTTATTAGTTTTCCTATTGGAATTTCAAAATTGGACAAATTCCATAGCAAACAATATTCCGCAGCGATTTCTGGAGATTTTCATCCAATCTACTGAGCCCACTGTGAATGGGATAAAATTATGGTGGGTTTTACTATGTTTTAAAGATGCTAGACACTTCACAATTTCGATGAATATTTCAAGTTTTATGAAGAGCGAGCTAAGTATATTTACAGGTCCCGTAATTGGTGAGAACCTTGGACATCTCTATTATCGGCGGTATGAAAAAAGGAAATTTTTTGCTTAGGACCTGTAAATATATTTAACTCGCTCTTTATAAAACTTGAAATATTCAACAAAATTGTGAAGTTTCTACAATCCAAAAATACAAAATTTAACAGTGTAAATTTTTAAAACTTTTTTTTAGCACTAACTATCATCAATCAAGATATTTACCAAAAACCATGTATTTTTCAATAAACAGCGTTCCGCAGAAAGATTTTGCCTTTATCTTACGTCTACATTGTTTATGTACGATTCTAAAACAAGGATTCTGATTGTGAAATCTATATATAAAACTATAACAATAAAGCTGTATGGATGTACGTATCCTTCAATGAAATGAAAATGTTAAAATTTTGCCACATACCATTAAATTTTTATTTCTGCACGCATTCAGAATTTTGATTTTTCTTGTAACCAGAATAAATTTTTCAATGTAGCACGTTGCCAATCAAATTTATACGATTTCAAAAAAGTTTCTGCGATTCAAAAATCATAAAAATTCATATAAACATAAAAAACCAGATGACCGAATTTTTTTATGTCTCTATGTTTAAGCACAACAAAAATTTTATATGGCAAGACAACACAAACCTAATTTCCAACCCAGCTGAATAATGTTTACGCTTTTGTGAAAAATTTAAATCTTAATGAAGGCACAAAGACAAATAATTAATTCTTAATAAATTTTTATTCTAATTATTTTAAAGCCAGAACCAAAAATTATTATTATTAAGATGTGTAAATTTATATTTATGAGTGGGTTTCATAAAATTGTTATACATATTTAAAATTCATACTCCAGCTTCTAGTCTATGAACATAAAGGGAAAATATGATAATAAGAAATGCCAACAGCTTATGAGGGTCGGTCTGAATTCGGAAATATTTATTATTTTATCTTACGTCTATTGTTATTCTACTTTTTTGACTTTGTAATCGTTTGTGGTGCCGTCAGTTTTGGGAATAATGGCTTGTAATCATTGTGAGCATCCATGCTTAATAAATCAATGTTTGTGTGTTAACCTCAATCTACTCAGATGTTATATTATGTATAGGCTTGTTATAAGAGTCAAATTCTTTTTTATTATGAAAATATAATGAAAATTTTGAAAATTATTACATATTTCCAATTTGTATTGGACTCGCGTCAGATTCAAATATTCAAATTATTATTTTCTTTTAATGTCCACTAAATAATGTTGGTTTGCTACTAACCAGACGAATTGACTAATCGAAGTGAAACTTCTTAATTAAACTTTTTACATAAATTGGCAAATCCTAGTGATTTCTGGCCAAAATCTAAGTGTGTGTTCCAATTGGTTTAAATGCCGCGTAAAAGGTTAAAAATTGATTCGTGGTGATTTTTTTTAACTTTATAACATTTTATCGGTTTCAATTCAAACGTTTAAAAGGAAAAAAAGGAAATAGGTCAAATTAACCGGGACGGAGAGACGTCATCTTTTCGTTGGGTTTACTAGTCAAATTAGACGAAATTTGATTTGTTTATTAGACGAAACCGAAGAAAATATTTTACAGGAGGGCGAACAAAGTGAATTGATATCTGAAACTGCGACCGTTGTAGTTACCGGAAATTACACGGGAGCGGATGTAAACATTAAAAATCCAGATTTAAACGTAGACATGCGTTTGAATGAGAAGCAATTCCGATTGATGTAATTATAACCGATTTTTCACCTAAGGATGATGTTATCAATTTTTTCCCAGCAAAATATTTTTTTTTCGGTATATTCCGAGGGAGATGTTTACTAATATTAGTAAATATACTAATTTGTACGCCCAACAATCAAATATATTAAACTTCAAGACGACCACCTAAAATTTTTTTGAATTCATATATTAAAGGGGAATCTTAAGTTAAGCAGACTTTCGATATATTCGGACGAATATTTTAGATCTGATGCCGTCATGTAATTCGTGTTAAACGATTTTATCAATTAAAAGTTTGCTTGTATTTTGTGGACAAAACAAATTTGAAACCTCACTAGAAAGATAAAGATTGGACGCACAAATTACACCTTTTAAAGAGCGTATCGATATATAAAGAAGTACATGAAGGGGATTTGTAACCATACAATTTATTTTATTTACCGAGGTTCAAATTCAAAAATTTGCCTAGCAAATAAAAACACATATAGATTCGTACTCAACTGATTTCGGTTCATACCACACTGATTTGCAGTTACTTGTTTTTCAGACAAATTTATAGTTTCATTTAGTTTTTGGCATTTTAAAATGTGATTGGATAAATTTTTATAACTAGTCGACAGAACATTACAATTTTTTGAAACTATATACATTTTAAAGTTAAACTGTTCGATAAATACAAATTATGCACGTATTTTAAGTGATATTTTGTGAATTTGAATGATTCAAACTTTTTATCACAAATAGAACAAAAAAGAGTTTCCATTTTTATAAAATGTAAAATATTGTATAAAAAATTAGTAAGGTTTTAAAATTATTAAATTATTTAATTATTAAAAATATAAAATAATTCACACTTGCTTGACTACTTATTAGTAGCTGTAAAAATAAATGACTTTTAAACTGATACTTTGGTATGGTTGATTAAGTTCTTCAATTTACTCGTAACTTTAAAATTAAAAAATATATATTTTATTGGAACTCCATGTTCATTTCAAGTAATTTTTTTACAAAATTAAGCTGATTTTAAATTTTCAAGATTTTCTAACCGGTTGCAAATTTGACGTAGTCTTGGTGATAATTTAGTTTTAGTATTTAAATTATAGACGTAGTTTTCAAAAAATGTAAAAATATACTTTAAATCTGATGGGATCAGATCCATTGCGATCAGGTATGGTTGCTTGTTCTCATTAAAGTATTCTTCTTGTGGTATCTGATACTGCGTGATTTGGTTAAATTTAAAGTTTAACGTAAGGAATAACTATAAACTTACAGTTTTGAAAATTATAAGTTTTTTTATTTGTTTAATAACAGGCCCTGGAGATCTCGAAAGTAGTTTTATCAATGCAATTAAAGCAAGAGTATTCGGTTGCATCGAGGGAGTATTCGGTTGCATCGTATGGCTCAGAAGTTACAGTCTCTAAGGTAGTTAGCAGCGACGGAAACGACGGTGTGATATTAAATTGCTTTGCGTTGAAATTCAAATTTTTCATTAGTCAAAAAAATTAAATAGAATTTAAAAATTTACTGTTAGGGTTGTCAATGCTCCAAAATCGTAACACCAGTATGTGGTATTTTATTTCTTTGATACCGATTGACTTATAAAACACGACAACTCCTGATAGCATCATTGATAAATATAAAACAAGATTAGTTGTAAAGGGCTCTGGGAATATTATGGCAGTAAGTAAGTCATTATCCAGCAAACTCATATTTTTATGAGAACTGAACAAAAATAACTTTATTGATTATACGTTCAAAAAATATGACAAACTAAAATACTTGATTGATCTTATAGTTATGTAATAAGATTTGGTGAACGCCTTATTAAATAGTAGGACTCGATTAATTAACTTTTTATACTTAAAATTAGCTCTTGCAGTTTTATATATTACATGACGATACAAAAAGAATTTGATTTTAGTCTTTTTCATTTTTTTTTTATTTTAACCCATATTTTTGTTTAAAATTAATACTTTTTAGTTTTAAATGAGATCCAAACTTTTCTAAGTTTCGAAAATAGCACCAAATTGTTTTAAAATTCAACAAAAATATTAAAGTTTACAGAAAAGCTTCAAAATTAGTCTCGATTTTTTACCGTGTAGAGCGCCAGCAGATATTTAGACTGCACGGAACCATACACCCGCACACACTCGACTTCGGCGATATAGCGAATAGAAAATATGCAAAAATATCGAGGTTAAAATTTTTTTGGATTACTGTATTTTACTTTACATAGTTTGAATCTTTTTTTTTAATTATTATTGCTTAAACTCTAATATTGTGAATATATTTAATTTTTGCTTGAGCTTTCGATGCCATTTTCAAAAGCATGTGAGCTATTGTAAATGACATTGAAAAGCTGACCAAAATTAAAAAATATTAACCTATATAAAATTTTAAGAGTTAAAATAAAATTCAAAAAAATTATTATTAATAATTAGGACTTCCTAAATTATGGAAAAAGCTTAAGTCTGAAGTTTCATCCCGGAAATGATCAAAACAATGTTTGACCAATATCAGCATTATCGGTTAAATTTTGGAAAACTGATCTTGACCGATATTATTCGCATTTTGGATCTTTTTAGTCCCTTCGTTGCTTTCCAAAGAAAGTAATCGTCATCCTTTAGTTCAGAAAGACCTCGTAGTCGCTTAGTTATGCATTCGTTCTTTATATCCTTTATTAGTTGTTTTAATTTGTTGCCAAAAAAAATTAAGAATAGTTTTGTGTTGCGGTGCACAAGAGTGCCGCCAGATTTTGCGAGCTTTCTTTTTCTCCTTAAGTAGCTCTCTGATTTAAAGAGGATAGTTATGTTTCATTGTAGCGTTGGTATGAGAAATTGGTGAACTTTCCCAAGCCGCTTGTTGAATATTGTTATCAAATATTTCTAGTTCATCTTCCAGCTGCACCTTCGTTCTAATTGGTTCGCCGAGATTTGTTCGATCTTCCACTAATTTCTTAAATAGATCCCAATTGGTTTTATTGTTTGTTGTAAGCTTTATTTAATCTCTTTCCCTTTAGAGGTTGTTAGTCTAGATCCCCAATATGTATTCTTTGCATTAAAATCATCGCCTATGATAAAATTTAATCCTAATTTTTTTTTAATTGATGGCGAGCGGGACTGTAAATATAGAGGAGATACTGAGTTCAATATTATTGATTGATTCAACTTTTATGGTTTTAACTTGCATAATTTCTTCCTCAATGCCGGCACTTCATTATGTTTAATATTATTTTTAACAATTACGGTAGACCCGCCTTTAGTGTTTCCTCCTGGATGAATAGCATGGGTATAGCATTCATAGTCACGTATTTTAATAAATGAAGTTCTGTTAAATGAGTTTCCGAGACAAGACATATATCTATTTTTTCTAAGTTTAGAAAAATGTCTAGATCTCTAACATGCTGTGGTAATCCATTCGCGTTTCAAATAACAATTCTAAGTGATCTATTCAATTAATTAGTATAGCATTGATGTAGTATTGATTAGTATAGCATTGATGTAAACACAATACAACTCACTAATAACACTATTAATTAATTTAAAAGTAAATAAATTAAAACGAGAAATGCAAATGCATTTAAGTTACGCTCCGAATACTGAGTGCTGAACAAAATTTTGTTCAGAAGAAATAGGTACACAACTACTAAAATATAACCCTCAAAACATTCAACTGGTAACCGCTTATGCTTTATTTTACGTCCAAGTGGTTAAATTTAATTTTTTTTTGAAATTAGCAAAAATATTTTGTTTCTAATGTTTGAGTTAAATTGTTAATTCTATTATATTCACTACAAATCTCCATACATTATTTCTAAACAATTACAGTAAAACTTTGATTTAATGAACTAATTGGGGAGTCCGTTAAATCCGATTGTCGGTTAAATCCGAATGTTTTTAAATGGGGCCCCATTTGAAACGCGAATTATCAAAATGCGATATTTCAAAACGCGATATTTCAAAACGCGATACGGTACAAAACGCGATATGGTACAAAACGCGATATTTCAAAATGCGATATTTCAAAACGCGATACAGTACAAAACGCGATATGGTACAAAACGCGATATTTCAAAACGCGATACAGTACAAAACGCGATATGGTACAAAACGCGATATTTCAAAATGCGATATTTCAAAACGCGATATGGTACAAAACGGGATATGGTACAAAACGGGAGTTTAGGATCGGGCTATATCAGGCGGGTGAAGGGGAAATTTAATTTCAGTTTATAGGAATTTAAAAATCGGTAGGAACGATAGTATATAGGATCGGTATCAGGTGGGTCGCTGCACTCCCGCCGCTTCGCAACGCATATTCTGTACCATATCGCATTTTGAAATATCGCGTTTTGTACCGTATCGCGTTTTGTACCATATCGCGTTTTGAAATATCGCGTTTCGAAATATCGCGTTTTGTACCATATCGCGTGTAGTACCATATCGCGTTTTGAAATATCGCATTTTGAAATATCGCGTTTTGTACCATATCACATTTTGTACCATATCGCATTTTGAAATATCGCATTTTGAAATTTCGCGTTTTGCACCATATCTCGTTTTGTCATATCTAGTTTTGAAATATCGCATTTTAAAATATTGCGTTTCGAGCGGCTCCGTTTTAAATGTAATCTATAGGTTTTGCACTTGTTCTGGAATATGACCACCTAGGACAGAACTCGTTCATTTCTTAAACTATTATGATGGGATTGAATATGTTGGATGGAAATGGGATTCTTAAATGATTTTGGGGAGAAGTTCTAGAATCAGTCTACCACCCGGAAAGGAATTCGACCAATTCTTAACCGATTATGGTGGGATTGGATATCTCAAGGTCTCAGAAGGCATCATATTCCATGTTCCCGTGAACAGTTTTCGAGCCCTTTGTGTAGGGTTCATTACGTGTTTTTTGTGAGAGTATGTAGTTGGCCTGCCGCTCCACCCACAAATTTCATGAGTGGATCACGTACTGGTGATAGATATTAAGGCATCCAGCCTTTCAAGAAACATGTTAACATCATGAGCCGCTTGCTTTAAGAAAGACGCCTGCTTATCAACAATTTATCAATATAGCTGACGAAAATAACTGACGAAGGGACAACTCTCGAAACTAGTATGAAATAATAAATAAAAATAAATATTAAATAAAAAATTATCTCATAAAGAATGAGATAGTCTCAATTTTATTTAAATTTAAAATTAGATCTAGTGTTAAAAGTGCACAAAAATAATGGAAAATAAGTGTTTTTATTGTTGAATAACCATAAAAAGAGAAATAAATATCATTCAACTTGATCTGTTCAGTAAAGTAAATAAAAATATATATACATATACATATAGGCGCGGTGAATAACCGAAAAATGGAAAATAGAAAATTATCTGTCAAATCGAGGGTCCGTTAAATCGGGCCGGTCCGTTAAATCGAGGGTTTTTAATCAACAACGATCTGGAAAACTATTCACGGCAACATGGAATATAGTGTCTTCTAAGACCTTGAGATTTTCAGAATCTTTCGAACCAAGCGGAAATTTACACTTTTCAAGTACTTGCAATACAAGAGCTTAAATGATCTGGGAGTTAGTTCCATAAAAAACCAATAATTACACTCTCCACTACAGCAATAATTAGAAAAGAAGAAAATTAAGAGTCGGTTTCTCATCCTCTGGCAAGAGCAGCAGTTTATCTTTTTATAATCCCATATTTATCCAACGTGCCGAATTTCATCATTAAGATGGCCATTTTCCAAAACATCTTCCATAAATCTCCCCATTTCCATCCAGTATACCCAATCCCATCATAATCAGTAACCGAAAAATGGAAAAATATGCCCGTTAAATAGAGGGTCCGTTAAATCGAGGTCCGTTAAATCCATCGTCCATTAAATCGAGATCCGTTATATCGAGGGTTTACTGTATTACAGAATTTAGATACATATACCGCATTTATGCAATATAATTAAGAAGCTTTTAAGTATTAATATTGCAATGATTTTCTTCATAATTTATTTTTTGACTATAAAGCAGTTCTACAAATAGAGAGAGATTCAATATAAGCACTTAGACGTAAATTAAATCCCAAGCAAGAAGTTGATCGCTCCATGTTAAACAACTTGAAAGTTATTCTCGTTTGCTTCTTCTAGGAGTAAAATTTTGTCAACACTTTAAAAATCACATAGATTAGTAAATGATTAGCACGTATTGGCATCCCAAACCCAATTATCCTGTAAACTAAATTCCTCCAGGTATATATACATAGTGTAACAATCTTAATTGGTAACGTAAAGTACCGATTGTTAACAGAATATTTATTCCATCAGAGGTTCCGAGGTTCGGTCAATTACACCAGCTAATGCTCAGGAGCGTGGGATGGGTTATCGGAACTTGGTGGAATCTCGAATGACCGAAGAATAAATAAAAAAAAAAATAAGAAAAATATTAATAATTATAATGAAAAAGGACGGAAACCACCTACAAGTCATACTACCTACCCACCCAATACTCACCTCAACTCATCCTCACTTAAGCACTTCAAAACTCTATTCCATTTTCTCAGTTAATATACAAAGCGAATTATCCCCAAAAAAAAACAAAACAAAACGCAAATTTAACATATTAACTTGTTATAAACTTTTAATTAAATTATGTTTCGAACATTTGGTGTTATGCTATTATAAACCCTACTCTACACCCTAACAAGCTAAACTATACTTATATGATATAAAAATTAGTAGCTTATAATTATAGGAACTAAATAAACTTAGCTAAACATATGGTAAATAAACAAAAATTACTACTAAAATTAAATTTGAATAACCGTTCTAAATGAAAATGTTATTTATTATGAGTGTATGCGTTGTGACTTACGAAACGCAGCTACGTGTAGCGTCATATGGCATCCGTTGTTGCACGATCCGTTGCATGCTACGCCGCATAGAAATATCCATATATATCCCACGTTGTATGCCCCGATGAAGATGAAAGTTAATAATGTTGTTGATGCGGCTTTATGTTTTGAATCGATGTTAGCATATGTGGTTATGTTGTATGTTCATTATCAACACCAGCGCTCGAGTTCAACTTATATTAATCTGACGCTTTAATATGTATTTGTTTATATTATATGTATATATATATAGGTATTATGAGTTTTATTTATGATAGTAAATTTTAATCCATTAAATCATAACTGGATGTGTGACGGTAATATTAGCGATATTATTCACGGCCGAATTTCACTTATTACACATGGCCGAAAACTTTGCAGTCACCCATTAGCGGTATAATCCACCTAACACTCAACAGTTCTAATTTGTTATCGCATACGCGATTGTTATTTATGACACAAATTTATAATATAAATTACAATCACTTGCCACAAGACAAAAACTATCACAATTTGCGCTTTGTTTAATTTTATTATTTAATCAATTTTTATTATAACTAGCGCTCGATATATATTTACTTGTATTCTTTTATTATTGAAGTTTGCGATCTGTCTCATCGCTCGTTACAGGCTTGACTCCCCGTTTTTTTTTTCTTTTTTTTTCAATTTTTATTTTATTACCAACCGAAAGAAAAAAATATCTTTATTTTTTTTTTTTATTTTTAATGACACTTAATTATAATACCGAAAACCAAATGATCAGGGCCATTGCAGTTACACTCTCCTATCTTATCATTTATGAAATTTAAATATTGTGTAATCAAAAATTGTGACGATTGTAACTCGTAACAATAGATATAAATTTATCATTGACGAATATTAAAATAACGAAATTTCCTATTTCAAATTGTCCATCGAAAATTTGATAAACCGTGCCACTTTGATACAAATCCCAAAATCATTATTTATAAAACGGTTAATTCTCATAAAACACTAAAATGGTTCCGGAAAGAATTTTATAATTCTTGAGTTCGATATTTTAAAATATTTGTGAATTTGTTTACTGTTTTTTCATATTTTTCGTCCGTTAACTGAACAGAGAATATTCACCATTTTTTAAAACATTCATCTACGAAAAACAAAATTCATGTTTTTGGTTGTTCATGAGAAAATAGAAATCATAAAGTCGCGAAGAAAAAAAATTCACAATATTTCGATTTTGATTTTTTCGTGAATACTATAAATTCTTGTTCATCTGTTTTGCGTCAAATGAAATTCTTTTGAATGAATTTTTTGATGTCTGCTGACAATCTATACGAACAGAGATTCATGCTTTGAAGTTGTGGGATTTTTCTAAAAAAATAATTCGAGTTACTAGTATATGAATGTGGCTCCAGATCAATGCCTAGCCCCCGTTATATATTAATAGGAGGAAAGATGGAGCTCACAAATAGTCCTACGAATCTAACAAAATCATCCGTTAGATCTGACAATCTATACGAACAGAGAGAGATTCATGCTTTGAAGTTGTGCGATATTTCGAAGAAAAAAAAATCGAGCTACTCGTATATGAATGTGGAGCTAGATCAATGCGTAATCCCCGTTATATATTAATGGGAATACGGACGAAGCTCAGAAATATTCCTACGAATCTAATAAAATCATCAGTTAGATCTGACAATCTCTACGAACAGAGATTCATTTTTTGAAGTTGTGCGATTTTTGGAAGAAAAAAATCGAGCTACTCGTATATGAATGTGGCCTCAGATAAATGCCTATTCCACGTTATATATTTATGGAAGTACGAATGAAGCTCAGAAATAGTCCTACAAATCTAATAAAATCCTCGGTTAAATCTGACAATTTCTGTGAACAGAGATTCGTGCTTTGAAGTTTTGCAATTTTTCGAAAAAAAAATTGAAATACTCTTATATGAATCTGGCTCCAGATCAATGCCTAATCCCCGTTATTTATTAATTGGAGTACGGACGAAGCTCAGAAATAGTCCTACGAATCTAATTAAATCATTCGTTAGATCTGACAATCTCTACGAACAGAAATTGATGCTTTGAAGTTGTGCGATTTATCGAAAAAAAAAATCGAGTTACTGGTATATGGATGTGGCTTCAGATCAATGCCTATTCCCCGTTGTATATTAATGGGAGTACGGATGAAGCTCAGACATAGTCCTACTAATATAATAAAATCATCAGTTACATCTGACAATCTCTGTAAACAGAGATTCATGCTTTAATAATGACCTTTCGTTTAATTTAAAATTAAATAATTTTGAAGACAAGTTATGTTCTTTATTTTCTATGTAATAATTTGTATTTAACTTTCTTGCTACATAAAAATATTAAATACAACTTCACACAAGTTTTAGTTTATTTACTTTTAAATTAATTAATAGTGTCATTAGTGCACAATTGGAAATTATTTCAAATAATTCTAATCTTTGAATCGATTACATTCTCTATTTTATTTTATTATAAAACAACGATTCCGATTCTCGTGGCCTAAATATTTTATAACCCCGTTTCTTAAATTGAAAAGAATAAAAATAATATGTAAATAATATAACGTTACCTAAAATTTTAGATTCCGGAATCGGCCCTTAGCTTTTACTTTATGGATTACTAATTTTTATTGTCTACCCTTTTGTCTACTAAGATGTGGGGCAGGCATTGCGAGATACATACAAATAATAGAAAAATTGCTTAAACCACTTCCCAGAAATTTATTTTATTTTTCGGGATAGAGTAAGATTTGAACGTAAATTATTTTTATTTTTCGGGCTAAAAGGCTTTTAAATGAATTTTAGTGAGGACACCTACCTTTGTATAAAAAGTCTTTTTTTGGGCTGATTTTCGGGCTATCTTCACATACGTTGGAATCTTCCACTTCTGGTGAACGAATTTCAACCAAACATCACTGAGGGCCCCTAATTTATAGAAACAATTCTTAAGTATGAAGGTTTATCTCAATCAATCAATTCGTCTGGAGGTGTCAAATTTTTATTGAAAATCAAATTATTTTCTTCTAAAATCGCCATTGCCTCTTAAATTCTGGAAAACTGATCAGGGCGATATTGTTTCAAAATTAATTTTGGATATTGCAGTTTACAATCGTTTTTGTCTAAAATGAGATACTTTTCAAAAAAATTGTTAAAAACGACAAAACTCCTAGAAAATTGCCAAGTCTCCAAAATCCAGCGAGATGTATTTTAATTAATTAGTACCCTCCAATTCTAGTCGACGAGCATTCCCCAATTCCATTCACTTAGGGCCACATCCAACTGGCTTACAAGTTCTCCTCACGGAAATAAGACACGTGACAACAGATAATAAGATCCAGAAAGATGTCGCTAACACTGCTTTGAAATATATAAAAATCCAAACATTTAAGTAAAATTGGCCTTAACACTTACATTTTAATGATTTTATGTACAAAGCACAAAAGCAAAATTTTCCAATTATTGGAAATTTATTACTCCGCCATGAAAGTTTATATCTGTTCTTTATAATAAACATAAACATTTATCGCAAACAGTTTTAAATTTAGATTAGAGATTTCATGTAAACGCACATTAAAGAGTTCTTAACTTTATATTTGTGAGACTTTTGTTTAAGAAGTTTAATAAAATTGTTATTGTTACGATAAAAATTTTTGTTGCCGTCATGTTCAATTATTATCGTTGTTAAACGCTATAATTACGAGTATATGTACTCGTAGCTTATAAGCAAATAACCATAATAGCAGATAATTAACAATTTGTAGAATAGTATTAAGTTTATAATTAGTTTGAGCAGTAAATTTTTATGGCACCGTTAGTCAAATTGGGTATGAAATTAATCTGATTTGAGTCTTTTTCCCAATACGAAATATTTTATCATGAAATTTCGAAACTGATTAACATATTAACGTCTAAAGTTTGGTTTTGCTTATTTTCGTGAAAACAAACTTTTTTTCACACAAAAAATGTTCGAACTGATACAAATACATAAATAAAAAAAAATGTCGATATATCGAACAAAATCCAGTTCAATAAATTTTCTTAAATAAAAAGTTTAATCAATGCCATTTTATTATATATGTTTCGACAATCAGACAAAAAACACATCTAAACTTTTCAAACAATTATTTATATGACGGGTTTCGCTTCAAATTGAATAAAATAAGTTGTGTGTGTTTGTGTAATTTTATAGCTCATCAAATACCAATAAAATTCCTTTAAAATTCAGTTGGCATGAGGTACAGTTATAAAGCATTCATTACCATAATACATGTTTACAAAATAGTACTTAAATTTTTTTTTGTCTTCGAACGTCTATAAGAAGTACTGTGTCTGACGAGCTTCAAAACAGTACAAATATTTATAATAGGATTCTATTTGGTATACGAATGTCTGTAAACCAATTGGATTGAATTGAAAATAAAATATCATTTACAATTTGGATATGGGTTTGGTACTGTGAAAAATAATTTTAAACTGAAGAATCAGTCGCACGGTATGAGATGGATGAATTGTTTTAACTGCAAGCAAATTTATGCTTGGAATATTTATCTCTTTGGCATCAAAAGCAAACAATGTTTCATCTTTCGAGATTACCAATATTTTGATTAAATTTTTATTCATAACGAACAGTGTGCTTGGAGAGCTACAGCAAAATGAATTTCGTGAATCGGGCACAGCATAACGTATAATGGACTTCCGAGAAATCATTTAAATGAAATTGAAATTTATAATTTAATATCAAAACAACAAGATAATTTAAGAGCGACAACAATTGTTATTATGTTTTACAAAACGATGGGATGCCCTAAAGGAGATAAACGAATTGCTGTTTTACTTAAAAATATAAAATATGTATATATCAGTGAAACAGTGACTGGAAAGTACCATGAGTATATATAACGAAAAACTGGAATAAAAGATAGACCTATTTGTAAAATAATTTTGGAATTTTTAAACAGATATTTAAGTTGTTTAATGTTTCTAAGTGCAATGAGGGCAAGGAGCGTCGTTCTAGAAGTTCTGTATACTAGCCAAAATATCAACCTTACTTACACGTGGTGCTCCCTGCTAATTAACCAACGAGATTCTGGCGATCGCGAAATGGTTTTGCGTGATGTTGCAACATGTTGCGTCTTATTTTACGATGTTGCATGATGTTGCACCATGTTGCGCCATGTTGCGATATGCTACACCATGTTATAGGATGTTGCACTATGTTGTGGAATGTTGCATAATGTTGCGTCATATTGCACCATGTTGCGTGATTTCGCTTGATGTGGAATCGTACTGAGAGATGGTGTGTGATGTTCCATTATGTTGCTTGTTGGCTTGAAGCATTCTATTAACATTTTATTTGGCTTCAACGATTTCGATAAAATTGGTGGAACAAGGTTTTCGGATGCAAAGAAACGATTTCAAGTAGTTCCAATTTCTAAATAATTCATTTAGGAGTTTTCCAGATGGGTTGTCATATTACGTGATGTTGCATCATCTTGCTTGATATGGTTTCTTTTTGAATTTATTGTTTGATGTTGCGTTATGTTGGTACATATTGCGCCAAGTTCCGTTATGTGTACCATGTTGCTTGATGTTCCACCATGTTACGTAATTATGCACCATGTTGCCCGACTCTGTCGCACGTTGCTTCGTGTTGAGTCTTGCGTTTTTTTGATTAAATATTTTGCGTTATGTCCCATCAAAAATGTTGCTTGTTATGAGTGACAATCATGATTCATAGCTTTTGCTATCTAATTAATGTGTTGACGACTGTGTTGTTTTCTGGTGGTGCTTGGGTTTTCATTAATAAATTTTTTACCGATCGCACAACTTTTATAGATATTTGCTGAACCGACTGCTACTGCTCCTGATTTCCAGTGGAAACTTAATTTTCACTTTAATTAAATTTTTCGGTTTGCACTATTTTTAATGCTTTCTTTAATTTTTCTTCAGGTCTGACTATTTTTATAGAAATTGATGAGGAGGAGTAGTCGATATCAATGGGTGCTAATTTCGAGAAAATTAATTTCCCTAAGGTGGAGCCCGTTTCCTTTCTTTAATTTTTCTTGGGCTCGGACAAATTTTATAAAAATTGTTTGAGGATAGCCTTTCCGAATGTCAGGAGACGATTGCTATGAGTCCAGATTTCAGAAAAAATTATTTAGGGAGTCATCCGTTGGGGGATGGGATGCATTATTTATTTTTTGTCATTCTCGATTTTATTAAAAATGAAAAATGGAGGGCTTCAAACGCCAGATACCTATTTCACCGGGTTTTAATTTTAGAAAAGTCCTCCGGTGGGGCCCGGGTCCCATTTAAAACGTGGATCTAACGATTTTGATAACAATTAATGTGAGGGGTTTTCGCATACCAGGAATTATTTCTGATAGGTCGTTATTTATGAGAGTTCTTGCTAGACCTTCTTTTAACGTTTTATTTGGCTCCAACGATTTTGATAAAATTTGTCGGGACAGGATTTTCGAATGCAAGGAAACGGTTACTTGGAATTCTGATTTCTGGATAATTCGTTTCGAAGTGCTCCGGATTTACTTCCTGTTGCATGATGTTACATCATGTTTTACCATGTTGCCTGATGTTGCCTCTTATTGAGGATTATTGTGTTCCATATTACACAATGTTGGGCGATTTTTGTACCACGCTGCATCATGTTGCTTCGAGTTGGGTGTTTGGATTCAGGTCAGATGATTTTTATAAAAATCGGTCGATCAATCGCTCGATCGATCTTGATTGCAGAGATAAATATTTTCTAAAGAGAGGAATGAACTGTGTTGGGTCCCAATTTATGGTAAACCCTTTAAAGAGGTCCTTTGGTTGAGACCAGGTCTCTTTTAAAAAAAGCGGTTCGAACGATCTTGTTAGATATTGGTAAGGGGGTTTTCGAGTACCAGCCATCGATAAGAAGGAGTTCATTCATTTAGGTATCCTCCGGATTTTGTATCACGTTGCATCATGTTGCTTCGTGTTGGGTCTTGTGTTTTTGTTTCTTTAAATATCTTGCGTTATGTTCCATCATATTTCGGAATGTTATGTTTGTTGCTTTATAATGATATTGTATGGGTGCACTAGTAGCATCTTTTCAAAAATGTTGCTTGTTATGAGTAACATTAATGATTCATAACACTTTTTATGTAATTAATGTTTTGACCGTGTTGTTGTCTGAGGGAGCTCGGGTTTTCTTTAATTAAATTTTTTCGACTCGCACAACTTTTATAGAAATTTACTGATCGGGCTATTTTTGAGGACCAGAAACCGACTGCTATGTGTCTTGATTTCGGGAAAATTCATTTAGTTGGACATCCGGTCTCGGCTGCAGTTTCAATATTTCATCTTTTCCACGATATCCCCGTTATTTTTTGTGGCTCTCCTGATTTTGATAAAATTTGGATTATAAATGATTTAAATTGCCGTTAATCGGTTGCGATGGATCCTGGTCTGGCTTGTTCTCTTTTTTTAATTTTTCTTAGGCTCGACGTTTTTTGTTTTATAGAAATTGATAAGGAAGGGTTTACGCACGCCAGGAGTTCGGCCAGTTCCCGTTCTTTAATTTTTCTTCGTCTCGGACAAATTTTATAAAAATTGCTGGAGGGTAGTGTTTTTGAGTGCCAGAAGACAATTGTGATGAGTCTTGATTTCAGGAAAACTCATTTAGATTAGAGAGTCGTCCGTTAAAAGCCGGGTTGCGTTTTTAATTTTATGTCGCACTCGATTTTAATAAAAATTATTAACGGAAGATTTCAAATGCCAGGGATCTATTTCAATGTTTTTTTTGGGAGGAAATCCATTTAAGAGGTGCTCCGGTGGCGTCCGGGTCTTATTTAAAAAATGGATCTGACGATCTTGGTAAAAATTATATGGAGGGGTTTTGAATACCAGAAATTAATTCTGATAAGTCCTTCTTTATGAGGGTTCTTGGTTGAGCTTAGACCTTCTTTTAACGCTTTATTTGGCTCCAACGGTTTTGATAAAATTTGTCGGGACAGGGTTTTCGGATGCAAGGAAACGATTACTTGGAATTCAGATTTCTGGATAATTTATTTCGAAGTCCTTCGGATGGACCTCCTGTTGGATGATGTTACACCATGTTGTATGATGTTGCGCAGTGTTGCACCATCTAGCATGATGTTTCACCATGTTGTTTGATGTTGCATCTTATTGAGGATTATTGCGTTCCATATTGCACAATGCTGGGTGATTTGTTGCTTCGAGTTGGGTCTTTGGATTCGGGTCAGACGATTTTTATAAAAATTGGTGAGCAAATTTATTTAGGGGTTGTCCATTAGAATTCGGGTTTCTATTATATTATTCAAAATTTTATAAAATTCGTTTCGGGAAAATTTGTTTAGGGGGTGTTTTAGTCATGTACGGACCCCTTTATAAATTTTTTCGATTCGATCGATCTTGATTGCGGTGATAAATATTTTCTAAAGGGAGGAATGTATTGTAGGGCCCAATTTTTGGTAAATTCGTTTAATTGGTCATTTGGTTTGGACCAGGTCCTATTTAAAAAAAGCCGACTCGAATGATATTGACAGATATTGGTGGGGGTGTTTTCGGGTACCTAGAATCGAACTCATTCAATCATTTAGGACCCTCCGAAAGCATTGTCATGCTCCATGATATTGCTTGATGTTGCAACATGTTGCAGCATATTTTACGTTGTTTTATGATGCTGCACAATGTTGCGTTACTCTATACCATGTTGTGCAATGTTGTATCTTTTGTATCTTGTTGCATCATATAGCACAATGTTGCGTGATTTTGATTGATATTGTACGTTGTTGAGGGCTGGTGTATGATATTTCCCTATGTTGCGTCATGTTGGCTTGTGGAATTCTTTCAACATTTTATTTGACTTCAACGATTTTGAAAGTTTTTGGTGGCACAGGGTTTTCGAATGCAAAGAAACTATTACAAGGAGTTATAATTTTAAAATAATTCATTTAAATGTCCTCCAGATGGGTTGTCATGTTGCGTGCTGTTGCACCATTTTGCTTGATGTTGAATCTTGTTGAGGTTATTTTTTGTTGTTCCTGTTGCGTTATGTTGCTAGATGTTGCACCAGTTCCCGTCATGTGTACCATGTCCTTGCATTAATAGCGCCTTTTTTAAACGTTGCTGTTTTGACCTTGTTGTTGTCTGGTGGTGCTCGGGTTTTCTTTAATTAATTTTTTTCGACTCGCACAACTTTTATAGAAATTTACTGATCGGGCTATTTTCGAGGACCAAAAAACCAACTGTTATGGGTCCTGATTTCGGAAAATTTCATTTAGTTGGACATCCAGTTGCGGCTGGAGTTTCAATATTTCATCTTTACCACGATTTACCGTTATTTTTTGTGACTCTCCTGATTTTAATAAAATTTGGGGTATAGATGATTTAATTTGCCGCTAAGCTGTTGCGATTGATTCTACTTTCTGGAATGGTTTACGAGTGCCAGAAGTCGATTGCGATGAGTGCTAATTTCGAGAAAATCCTAAAAAAAGTGCTGGAGGATAGCGTTTCCGAGTGCTGGGTAACGATTTCGATAATTCCTTATTTCAGGAAAATCCATTTAGGGTAGGCCTATCCACTAATTTTTTTAAGCGATCTTCTTTTTGATTTCCAAGCGTAGAAAAAAAGAGAAAAGAATAGTAGAAATTTTACACATTTTTCTTTTTCCTTCTTTTGTCTACTATAGGAAAACGATAGCCTTCGAAATGAACGTCGAATTTAATAGTTAGGACCCTGGATAATTCAATTCGGAGTTCTCCGTATAGATCTGATGTTGCATGATGTTGAATCATGTTGGGTGATGTTGCACAATGTTCCTTTATGCTGCACCATGTTGCATGATGTTTCACCATATTGCTTGCATCTTATTGAGGATTGTGGCGTATATTCTGTAATGTGTTCCATATTGCATAGTGTTGGCCGATTTTGTACCATGTTGCGTCATGTTGCTTCGAATTGAGTCCTTGGATTCGGGTCAGATGAGTTTTATAAAAATTTGTGAGTAAGGTTTTCGAATCCCTATTACAAAAAAACTTAGCTCTAAAAATCTATATATTGTGGTGTAATGGTTCATGATTTTGGGAAATTTTGTTCAGAGGTGCTCGGATTTAGCCGTTTTGTTACGTATTGCTCCATAATATTACTATCACATTGCTCAATCGAATGTGATGGAACTCAGAGTAATGATGAAAATGGCAAAATTATTAAAGTAAATGAACTTAAGCCATTTCTTAACCGATTGGAATTCAAATCTCTTTGTATGTTAAACATAGGATATGATTCAAAAATGAGTTTGATGTGATTTTGAAAAATGAGTTATTGGATTGAAAAAAAAACCTTTCTCAAACAAATAATATGGAACTCAAAATTATGCCGTTGTTACTCAAGTTGGACTCTTTACCAATTTTAAATGCTAAAATGCTCAGCATTCCTAGATTTATAACTGGAATAGTGCTATTGGAAAAGTGCGTCTAGTATTAGGTATCGGTTTCTGGTCTTAAAATAACTTGTTTTATTTGTACAGATAGTTCCCACTAGTTTAGTAGATACAATCTTTCGTCATTCGAGACGATATCCCATCTCTCAGTATACGCTGGGCCCGTCGTATTCCTTGAGATCCTGGGTAATTCTTGGCCGTTCACCCCAATGAATCAATTTCATGATAAAAGAAAGTCGGGTATTGACCTTTGTACCGTTTTTGTAAAACCTGTCTACCAATTGGTTTCCAACAAAATTTATAAATCAAGTGCTTTTATCGTATGAATATTGATGTGACATACAACGTCAAAATAATTAAATTATATCTCGTAATTATGTTCATTTAATTAACAAAAACTAATTAGGGTTGAATTCTTGAATCATATTAACGTTGTAATATGATACACCTAAAATATGTAGAGCAAAAGAGGCACCAAAAAAAGGATCTCGTCTAATTTATAATGACTTAAGGAGTAAACAATTTTATTTACGACATTTTGAATGACTCTATAATGTATATAGCATAACCCCAACTCTAACCCAAAAATACCTTGAGCGATTAAATTGTCTAACTTTGGTATTAATTACACACGCAAAAACATTATTAATCAGATGAAAATCTCATAAATTCCGAACGAGCATAAAATTACAAGGCTATATGTTATGTTGGTAAAACATGTACAGCATTTTTTGTGTCAGATCGATATTTTATATTAGAAAACATCACAAATTATTTATTTTCCGATCCAGAAGGAAATTCGTTTTAAATTATCTGTGGGATTGTAATTTACAACCTTGAATAATAAAAATAAAATTAAAAATTTATTTTTATGTCGATGAAATTTGCCTTAAGAGGAAAATATCTTATTACGTTTGCAATGAGTACGAGTACCAAAGCCCACACGATGGTATTTCAATTCAAATCCCAACATAATCGTTTATTAATCATCTACTAGATATGATTTTAATATTCAAGTAAGACAGATAATTAATGAAAATATGAGGCAATAATATCGATGATCTTAATAAAAATTGTTCGTCCTGATTCCGTGATGGCCAAAGCAGATTCTAACAAAACATCTTACTATTTAATTTATATCATATTTATTAAAGTGTTAGATAGCGTCACCAAGAATTTGTTTTTTTAAGTTAACAGAATTCTAGATACGCAAATACAAATGGGAAACCTAACAAAAAGGCAAAAAATGAATAAATTATTATGTTCTAAAATATTCAGGCCCAACAAAAATAAATGCTAATTCTAAAATAAAAGATATCAAGTTACAAACACTTTAATACACAACATACGTAACGATCCCAAAACGCTAATTTAAACGAAATTGAATTAGACAAAAAACGGTCTATGTAGCAAATTATGAATATCCGTATATATTTTGTGTTGGCAGAAATATAAAAAACCGTTTAGAAGTGGTAAATGGTTGCGTGTGGTGGTATCTATCATTTTATATTTTGTTTGCCTAGCTTAGCCTAAACATTAATCGGCTTAGCATTAAAAAAATTTTATTTGATGAACTCAAGCTTAGTAATATCCTGCTAAGGTTTCCGGTGATGCGACTTTATTACGTTATATATATACTTTATGCACAGCATTAAGGATTTTCACTTAAACGTGGAAAAATTTAAACGACAGTTGCAAAAACAAAATTTACTGTCGCGTAGTAAAAATATATAAACGGGACGAATGTAATAAAAAGTTAATTTTGCCTGTTACGCAGTTTAGCTTAAGAGCATACCATATAACAAACACATAAGGCTTACGATCATAAAATTATGCAATAAAAATATGTTGTATAACTTATGGAAAATTATATATCTTCAACCAATATTTTCAAGGACAAGTTCATTTTGAATTTTTTGGTATGTACATATTTAGGTCGAAGAACGCCTCTCTTTATCGTTATAAGCATCCACCTATATTTCAAAAGACTGGAAAAGGGTATGTTTAATTTCTATAAATGTTGAGGCGTATTATAATATTGGAAAGATCCCAAAATCTGCATAACTTTAAACTTTCAATTTTTGGATTTTCGAATGTGTAGTAAAAAAGGTCTCTTCGACGATTTTATTGAAAATAATTTGTATAACTCTTCTGGTATATAATAA
Source organism: Nephrotoma flavescens (assembly GCA_932526605.1). Classification (NCBI taxonomy): domain Eukaryota; kingdom Metazoa; phylum Arthropoda; class Insecta; order Diptera; family Tipulidae; genus Nephrotoma; species Nephrotoma flavescens. Next base: position 230,500,203 of record OW052221.1, read on the forward strand.
AATATAATGATTGCAGACTTTTTAAACCCTGTGGTAAGTACTTTAATCTGGTGATGAAAAATCAATTTGTTATTTGTCCCTAAAGAATTGTCCCAATCAAATAGTTTAGGTTCTAAAACGATTATTTTGTTCTCTTCTTACAGGCGGCCGATGATCCTTTTTTTAATTTTAATTTTTTTCGAACAAGCAAACAATGTCTAACCTTCATACAATCATGGTCTGGATCAGAAACTAATTAATAGTAAACATTTATTGAATACCACATCCTGTACATTCACATGTTTCATTGTTTTGTTCTTATTGCCAGAAAATTTTGTGGATTTGTATCCCATAAGCTACATTAAAATTAAATGATGAAAGCTAGCCAGCCACAAATATTAAACATACATTAAAAAATTACACTGTTAAATTTATGATTTTACCGATTAGATTTTACTTTTAAAAGACAATTTATTAAATATTGTACCATCTATATTTACTGTTACGGATTTGTAATGGATTTTAAAAATAAAACACTGTACTTTGAAAGTTACAAACTTCATTTTACAACATCTTTGACCTGTTCAACAAATTCACTATTTCACCATTTATCAATGTTCACTATTTCACTTTTATTTCATACTGTACACTTTTTACTACTCGACTGCTACACTGTTCACTGTATCATCGATGCATGGTAAGAATAATGATCTCAAAAAAAAAAACTGTTTTGGGTTGGATTCAAATCTTTGGCTTTGATTTTCGCGTCAAATAGTCACAATTATTTTCGATTATTTCTGTTACTTCTGGGGTACCGTGTTGAGCTGTGAAGATTGTTACTCACAAGAATTTAACTAATGGACCATTGTACAACAGAAAGTCGCCTAGCAAAGTTGTGATATGATGTAAGGGTGTATGAAATTGTTACATGGGGGCAAATACCAATTTTAAATTTGACACGAAAAAGATTGTCGTCATTTTGGAAATTTTTGTGAAGTTCAAAAACCTCATTTATAAATGAGCTTGTAGTTCAAAATGGAGTTGGGCTTTAAACAAAATTGTGTGACTGATAGTGTTCACCTTAACCATTCGCTCACTAAATGTTACATCTGTGTAGAATAGGATTCGGAAACGGTTCTCGATAATCTTATCTGTGCACTCAAAAAAATAATCGATGCGATTTTTACTTAACCTGTTAAGTAAATTTAAAATTGTAAAACTAACATAATATTTTAGATTATTTACCCATGCCCAGTACAAATTTTATAAGTTCTCTTTACTCAGCCTAGGTCAAAATAACATTTTTTGAAATGTAAAAACAATTTGTCAAAATAAAACGAAACAAAACCTTTTAAATAGTTAAAAGAACCTAATCATATGTAAAAAATCATGTACATCAAAAAATCGTCATTATATTCTTATACTTATTGTTAACAAGTAAAATTTACTTAGACAATGTAAAATACATTTTTAACCAAAATTTACATTTGCAAGGTAAAGGTTGCAAACTGGTGTGTTAAATTTACATCGACGATATTTAACAATTATTATTGCATTTTTAATATAATTCGCTAGATCAGTTGATGTAAACATTATTTAAATTCATGAAGTTTGAAACGTTATGTTCGTAGTTTGATAACTACATAATCTGATCTGATGATGAGGGAGGATATCGAATCTTTTAATTAAAAGATTCAAAATTTGTATCTCACTGGATTTGAAAAGGTGAGACCTCATCTCGATGTGATAACAAACATTTTGTTATCAAGCAAAAAAAATCACGATTTTATTTTTTATTAAGCAAAATGTAAATTTTACTTAAATAAAAGTTAATTCAACATTTTCATTTTACGTATTCTATATTTTCGTTTTCTTTCATCCAATAAGTTGAACCAACAAAATGCGAAGTAAATATTACATGCAACGACATAATTTTATTATAAAATATTCTTACATAGCATGAAGTTAATTTCACATTTCAAAATTTGTGAAATTTACTTTGCGCTACTTAGGCTCAATTTCAACAGCGATTTTAGGTTAAATTTACTTATATTTTTTGTAGAATTCACCCTATTATTTTTTTCAGTGTGGGTTATTAGAATTTAACTGCTTTATTAAATTTTATTAGTTTGTACTGTTGAACGTAAAGATGTCCTTACAGATTGGAATCCGATTTCCTTGCTGAACATATACCATAATACTCAAATTTTCAGAGTCTGAGTCTGAGTCTGAGTCTGAGTCTGAGTCTGAGTTTGCGTCTGCGTCTGAGTCTGAGTCTGAGTCTGAGTCTAAGTCTAAGTCTGAGTCTGAGTCTGAGTCTGAGTCTGAGTCTGAGTCTGAGTCTGAGTCTGAGTCTGAGTCTGAGTCTGAGTCTGAGTCTGAGTCTGAGTCTGAGTCTGAGTCTGAGTCTAAGTCTGAGTCTGAGTCTGAGTCTGAGTCTGAGTCTGAGTCTGAGTCTGAGTCTGAGTCTGAGTCTGAGTCTGAGTCTGAGTCTGAGTCTGAGTCTGAGTCTGAGTCTGAGTCTGAGTCTGAGTCTGAGTCTGAGTCTGAGTCTGAGTCTGAGTCTGAGTCTGAGTCTGAGTCTGAGTCTGAGTCTGAGTCTGAGTCTGAGTCTGAGTCTGAGTCTGAGTCTGAGTCTGAGTCTGAGTCTGAGTCTGAGTCTGAGTCTGAGTCTGAGTCTGAGTCTGAGTCTGAGTCTGAGTCTGAGTCTGAGTCTGAGTCTGAGTCTGAGTCTGAGTCTGAGTCTGAGTCTGAGTCTGAGTCTGAGTCTGAGTCTGAGTCTGAGTCTGAGTCTGAGTCTGAGTCTGAGTCTGAGTCTGAGTCTGAGTCTGAGTCTGAGTCTGAGTCTGAGTCTGAGTCTGAGTCTGAGTCTGAGTCTGAGTCTGAGTCTGAGTCTGAGTCTGAGTCTGAGTCTGAGTCTGAGTCTGAGTCTGAGTCTGAGTCTGAGTCTGAGTCTGAGTCTGAGTCTGAGTCTGAGTCTGAGTCTGAGTCTGAGTCTGAGGCTGAGTCTGAGTCTGAGTCTGAGTCAGTCTGAGTCTGAGTCTGAGTCTGAGTCTGAGTCTGAGTCTGAGTCTGAGTCTGAGTCTGAGTCTGAGTCTGAGTCTGAGTCTGAGTCTGAGTCAGAGTCTGAGTCAGAGTCAGAGTCAGAGTCAGAGTCAGAGTCTGAGTCTGAGTCTGAGTCTGAGTCTGAGTCTGAGTCTGAGTCTGAGTCTGAGTCTGAGTCTGAGTCTGAGTCTGAGCCTGAGTCTGAGTCTGAGTCTGGGTCTGAGTCCGAATCCAAGTCCGAGTTTGAGTCCAACTCCAAATTCGGGTCTGAGGCCGATTTTGAATCCGAGTCCGCGTCTATATTTTCTTTCAAATAGTAAAATAAAGAATAGTTAGTAATAATGAAAATTATTCACTTTAAGATTTTTGCAGATTTGCCGTTCGCTATAGCACCGATGTCCAAAAAAAAGATTTTCAAAAGGTTTGTTATGTGTGTATGTTGGTCCACCGAGTTTTGAGTATATTACCCATTCATCAGATTCATAAATTTACTTTATATCGTTATTGCCCTTAACGATCCAGGGATGCTTGCTGATAGTTTCCTTCACCTTTTATTGGCAATGCAGTTCTAACGGCTTCTAAAGTGTCTGTATTATTTCTTGTTATTTTGTTATAATACTTTGGTCGTTATGCGGACCAGACATTCCAAGGATATCCGCGTATCTTATACTACTTTCCGGTTTTAATAGAGGGATTTAACAAAATATTTTGAACACATTTCAAAAACTATTATAATATTTTTCTAACACAATAGTTGAATTTTTAAAACATACAAGGGATGTTTACATATCCGCCCAAAAAATTTAAGAATAGCTTAAAATCAAATGACTATATATGATAGTTTTCATAAAATTAAACACGCCTAAAAGCAATGAGAAAACATAACCAACAATAGATTAATCTAAAACTATTTTACGAGTAGTTATGTTTTTTCAGAGCTCTAGGCATCAAGATTTATGAAAACCATAAAAAATGGTATTTTTCATCATACGGAGATAATAATAACATGTTTATTAAATGTTCCACTCAAACCTAAAATTTAAGAGACAAGGGTTAAAATTCCAAATCACAATACACTATAAAAATATCATATGCGTTAGTCTGGTTGTGGTGTAATTTTATTTTTTGTTGTTTAGATAACATAGTATACAGCAGATTTACACGAACAAAATCCAAAAAACATATTATCACGTTTCATAATAAAATCTGAAATGAACATTCTTTGTCTGTCTATTGCATTTGATATACATTCAACTGAAATCAGCGATATCTTCTTCGTCTAAAATAGCAATTTTAAATTTTCTAAAGATTCCTTAGACCTGTAGGCTCCTTATATAATTTTATATTCTACATTAAACAGGCTAATAACCATCAAAGTTTCACTTAATTGTGACTATTACTAAACTTTATTGGTCTTGTGTTTTAATTTTTTAAAGATTTCAATCTTTCGTTCATTAATAACACTGATATCCTCGGGCACGACCTGTGTAATCGAGATTTAAACTAATCATAGTCCTATTCTCAAGAAAGTTGTCTCGGTTTTAGACACCTAGCTAAGCCGTAGCATAATAAAAAGTTCAAGTCAACAATAAATTGAATATGAATATGAATTGAATACGAATTGAATATAAATTGAATATGAATTGAATATGAATAGAATATGAATTGAATATGAATTGAATATGAATTGAATATGAATTGAATACGAATTGAATATGAATTGAATATGAATTGAGTATGAATTAAATATGAATTGGATATGAATTGAATATGAATTGAATATGAATTGAATATGAATTGAATATGAATTGAATATGAATTGAATATGAATTGAATATGAATTGAATATGAATTGAATATGAATTGAATATGAATTGAATATGAATTGAATATGAATTGAATATGAATTGAATATGAATTGAATATGAATTGAATATGAATTGAATATGAATTGAATATGAATTGAATATGAATTGAATATGAATTGAATATGAATTGAATATGAATTGAATATGAATTGAATATGAATTGAATATGAATTGAATATGAATTGAATATGAATTGAATATGAATTGAATATGAATTGAATATGAATTGAATATGAATTGAATATGAATTGAATATGAATTGAATATGAATTGAATATGAATTGAATATGAATTGAATATGAATTGAATATGAATTGAATATGAATTGAATATGAATTGAATATGAATTGAATATGAATTGAATATGAATTGAATATGAATTGAATATGAATTGAATATGAATTGAATATGAATTGAATATGAATTGAATATGAATTGAATATGAATTGAATATGAATTGAATATGAATTGAATATGAATTGAATATGAATTGAATATGAATTGAATATGAATTGAATATGAATTGAATATGAATTGAATATGAATTGAATATGAATTGAATATGAATTGAATATGAATTGAATATGAATTGAATATGAATTGAATATGAATTGAATATGAATTGAATATGAATTGAATATGAATTGAATATGAATTGAATATGAATTGAATATGAATTGAATATGAATTGAATATGAATTGAATATGAATTGAATATGAATTGAATATGAATTGAATATGAATTGAATATGAATTGAATATGAATTGAATATGAATTGAATATGAATTGAATATGAATTGAATATGAATTGAATATGAATTGAATATGAATTGAATATGAATTGAATATGAATTGAATATGAATTGAATATGAATTGAATATGAATTGAATATGAATTGAATATGAATTGAATATGAATTGAATATGAATTGAATATGAATTGAATATGAATTGAATATGAATTGAATATGAATTGAATATGAATTGAATATGAATTGAATATGAATTGAATATGAGTTGAATATGAATTGAATATGAATTGAATATGAATTGAATATGAATTGAATATGAATTGAATATGAATTGAATATGAATTGAATATGAATTGAATATTAATTGAATATGAATTGCATATGAATTGAATATGAATTGAATATGAATTGAATATGAATTGAATATGAATTGAATATGATTTGAATATGAATTGAATATGAATTGAATATGAATTGAATATGAATTGAATATGAATTGAATATGAATTGAATATTAATTGAATATGAATTGAATATGAATTGAATATGAATTGAATATGAATTGAATATGAATTGAATATGAATTGAATATGAATTGAATATGAATTGAATATGAATTGAATTTGAATTGAATACGAATTGAATATGAATTGAATATAAATTGAATATGAATTGGATATGAATTGAATAAGAACTGAATATGAATTGAATATGAATTGAATATGAATTGAATATGAATTGAATATGAATTGAATATGAATTGAATATGAATTGAATATGAATTGAATATGAATTGAATATGAATTGAATATGAATTGAATATGAATTGAATATGAATTGAATATGAATTGAATAATTGAATATGAATTGAATATGAATTGAATATGAATTGAATATGAATTGAATATGAATTGAATATGAATTGAATATGAATTGAATATGAATTGAATATGAATTGAATATGAATTGAATATGAATTGAATATGAATTGAATATGAATTGAATATGAATTGAATATGAATTGAATATGAATTGAATATGAATTGAATATGAATTGAATATGAATTGAATATGAATTGAATATGAATTGAATATGAATTGAATATGAATTGAATATGAATTGAATATGAATTGAATATGAATTGAATATGAATTGAATATGAATTGAATATGAATTGAATATGAATTGAATATGAATTGAATATGAATTGAATATGAATTGAATATGAATTGAATATGAATTGAATATGAATTGAATATGAATTGAATATGAATTGAATATGAATTGAATATGAATTGAATATGAATTGAATATGAATTGAATATGAATTGAATATGAGTTGAATATGAATTGAATATGAATTGAATATGAATTGAATATGAATTGAATATGAATTGAATATGAATTGAATATGAATTGAATATGAATTGAATATGAATTGAATATGAATTGAATATAAATTGGATATGATTTGAATATGAATTGAATATGAATTGAATATGAATTGAATATGAATTGAATATGAATTGAATATGAATTGAATATGAATTGAATATGAATTGAATATGAATTGAATATGAATTGAATATGAATTGAATATGAATTGAATATGAATTGAATATGAATTGAATATGAATTGAATATGAATTGAATATGAATTGAATATGAATTGAATATGAATTGAATATGAATTGAATATGAATTGAATATGAATTGAATATGAATTGAATATGAATTGAATATGAATTGAATCATCATTGCTGGTCTATTTTCTGAGATTAAATACTCTTCCGAAAAGAATAATTCCTTTTCCGCAATTATTGTCTCTGCTATTAAGAGTCATCCACTATGGGTCGCAATTGGATATCTTGAAGTTTTATCTGTAGCTAATTTTTGTAACTTTTTTGTTACCAAATAAGTTGTAGATGTCGTACTATATGCAACATTTTTTAATCTATATTGGTTAAAAATCTCGATTTTCCCCAGCTACATTGATTTGTCTGAACATTTTCTCAATGACCGAATCAATTACATACTTAATAATGCTTCTACCATCTGATCAGTAGGTTAGGTTGTCTTGTAAGGTGGAACGTACATGCGGTCTTGTAAGGTGGACTTATATTTCTTTATGCCATCTAAAGACAAATTTTGTGAGTTTTCGAGTGTCGATGATAGTGGTATCGGCTAACATGTTTTTATCAGAATTAGTTAGTAACAAGTGTAAAAATGGAGCAAAAAAAAATTGAAACAATTTCAATCTCAATTTTTTTTTGCTCCATTTTTACACTTATTACTAACTAATTCTGATAAAAACATGTTAGCCGAAACCACTATCATCGACACTCCCCAACCTATCAATTGAAATAATGAATTTTGAATTTAAAATGTTCTTTTGAATTTTGGATTTTGAATTTTGAATTTTAAATTTTGAATTTTGAATTTTGAATTTTGAATTTTGAATTTTGAATTTTGAATTTTGAATTTTGAATTTTGAATTTTGAATTTTGAATTTTGAATTTTGAATTTTGAATTTTGAATTTTGAATTTTGAATTTTGAATTTTGAATTTTGAATTTTGAATTTTGAATTTTGAATTTTGAATTTTGAATTTTGAATTTTGAATTTTGAATTTTGAATTTTGAATTTTGAATTTTGAATTTTGAATTTTGAATTTTGAATTTTGAATTTTGAATTTTGAATTTTGAATTTTGAATTTTGAATTTTGAATTTTGAATTTTGAATTTTGAATTTTGAATTTTGAATTTTGAATTTTGAATTTTGAATTTTGAATTTTGAATTTTGAATTTTGAATTTTGAATTTTGAATTTTGAATTTTGAATTTTGAATTTTGAATTTTGAATTTTGAATTTTGAATTTTGAATTTTGAATTTTGAATTTTGAATTTTGAATTTTGAATTTTGAATTTTGAATTTTGAATTTTGAATTTTGAATTTTGAATTTTGAATTTTGAATTTTGAATTTTGAATTTTGAATTTTGAATTTTGAATTTTGAATTTTGAATTTTGAATTTTGAATTTTGAATTTTGAATTTTGAATTTTGAATTTTGAATTTTGAATTTTGAATTTTGAATTTTGAATTTTGAATTTTGAATTTTGAATTTTGAATTTTGAATTTTGAATTTTGAATTTTGAATTTTGAATTTTGAATTTTGAATTTTGAATTTTGAATTTTGAATTTTGAATTTTGAATTTTGAATTTTGAATTTTGAATTTTGAATTTTGAATTTTGAATTTTGAATTTTGAATTTTGAATTTTGAATTTTGAATTTTGAATTTTGAATTTTGAATTTTGAATTTTGAATTTTGAATTTTGAATTTTGAATTTTGAATTTTGAATTTTGAATTTTGAATTTTGAATTTTGAATTTTGAATTTTGAATTTTGAATTTTGAATTTTGAATTTTGAATTTTGAATTTTGAATTTTGAATTTTGAATTTTGTATTTTGAATTTTGTATTTCGAATTTTGAAATTTAATTTTTTGATTTTTGATTTTTGATCTCTGAAATTGAATTTGAATGTTGAATTTAAATATTGAATTTTGAATTTTGAATTCTGAATTCTGAATTGAGACTGAGATTGAGATTGATATTCCACATCGAGGTTTCCTTTGTGATATTAGTTGTTTTGGAGGGCACCTGCATGTTTCGGTTACATAAAACATACATCTTTGGTCATTATTTTACGTTTCATTACAGTTGTAGCGGAAAGCTCCTGATTTGCTTTCGATGTAACTTTCTGGTGGTCGTAGAGTGCATTTAATAGAGAGGTTTTCTCATTTTCTCAAAAGTGATGCATGCGAATTATATATTTAATAATTGTTTTTGGTATTGGTGTATACCATAAGCCTGGACTGACTAAATTCTTTCGAAATTATTTACATTTTAACCTAATTTAGATAGCTCAACTGCCGTTTCTGGAGTGCTTGCTTAAATATTAATGGTGGTTTTGTAATTTTTTGATCTATATAGCCTTGGTTGGATTTCTTTTGTATCATTAAATTTTTTGTGTTCGGTGACTAACGAGTCATCGTCCGTTTTTGTATCAAACGTTATCGAATGGTACAATTTAATATCTTTAATGTTGAAACAAATTTTATTCGATTTATAATCAATAATGGCGTCCATGTAGGACAGAGACTGGGAACCTAGTATTCCATTGATGATCAAAATTGAACTCGCAATATGGTTGAGCTGGCAAATTCTTTCCGGAAAACTTAATTTTGCCTGTATTTGATAAAGTTTCTGTTCCTAATACGTTTTTAACTGATGACTGATGCTTGTTCCGGATTTAGTAATGTTTTTATTAGTCATGGAACAAAATAGTCAACGCCGAAATCTACCATCACCACTTTGTTACTCTAACCACATCCATTTCTAAAATGAAAGTAAATAAAACTAACCTAAATACATAACCAGCTTTCAGGTGTTCGTATTCTAATAAAATTACCTTCCACAGTTTTGATTTTATTCTAAATTTCCATTACTCAAATTATATTTCCAAACTTAGAAGAAATGTAGAAAGTGGGAATATTGATTAAAATAATTTTTCAGTATCAGTAATGTTCAAAAGTATTTTGATTAAATTAATCAAAATTCTAAATTACTCAAAACATAGAACTAGTTCTTACAAGATTCGAAAGGATTTGAAAAATAATTTGCGTAATGGAAATAAAGAAGAAATTCCAAAGAAGAAACATTTGGAAAATTTTTGGGTGTACAAAATTTAATTACGTTGGTTCATTTATCTTAATAACAAAAATTGTTATATATAGGAAAATGGCAGATGTGTCATATTGGTATTCTCACATAGCAAAATTCGGTTGTTTATAAGGATGCTGTTTATAATAATTTTCATTTGAATTCTGTAAATCAATTATAGTCTGATATAAAATTTTATTTTCATTTTATTTTTAGATAAAAGCAATAGAAAATCAACCAATACAATTATGTCTTTGCAATATAACAATATGATGGAAAATTTTAACGATGATTTTAATTTATTTTTAACAAATCAACCGCCAATGTACGATAATTATTTTATAACAACCACAATAAATTCGGTAATAACAGGATCAGCGACTACGACCACAACCCAAACCACACCAATTAGATTGGCCACCACAACAAATTTAGTATTTCTAAAAAATTTCACAACAATAATAACAACAGTTACGAACAATGAAAACATGAATAGCAATAGCAATTTGAGTTTTACTGAACCATTTTTTGAGGATCCGGGTTACATACTACGTTATGGCGTTTTTATAACTACAATTTTAAGGTAAGCCACATAAAAATTATTTTTTATTATATTTTCGTCTCTTATCGCCATAAAACAAATTTTGGCGCTGAATGTAATGCGTGTGGTATATTGAACGAGGATGGTAGAGGGTGTCGTATCCCTGTTATCTCTAAAAATAATAAATTCATCACTTAATACATAGAACGGTATTTAATGTGCGACAATATATTTGCGGGTAGTGCGGATTATTTGAGCATTATTAACAGATCCATAAATCTCGTTTAAATGTACTCCGTACAGGGTGTCGCCATAATTTGCACACCCAAATCATTCTAAGATGATTTATTGGTGATAAAATTGTGTACATAAAAAGCACATCGTTTTATTAGGTCAAATCATACGTTCAAAATTATTTACCGCGGGTTCATTTGAAAACTTACATCATTTATCCTAACAGATGACGGGACGAATTTTTCCACATTTTCGTTCCGTTAGCGCAGTTTTTATGATATTCCAGCTGGTGTTTTAGAATTCCTATACAGGTATTAACTTGGATATTGGAGAAATGTCTTTTAGATATAATGATGTGGGCAATTTCATTAACCGCACTCTCGTCGTTTGACTTCCATGCACCTTTAAAATCCGTTTTCGAAAGAAGTGTGTACGGGTTACAATCAAACTGTTCGTTACAGCTAAATCTGTGCGTGTTCAATTGTTGTTTGAAATACGCAAATATGAGCACTAAAATACCCAAAATTATTTTGAAATGATGTTGAAGTCATATCTTAAAGATATTTACAATGACTATACTCGCATATGCAAGCCAATCTCATTGCTAACCCTAAACGTTTATGCCTACTTGTTAATTTTAAAAAAGTCAAACGAATACCCAACAAAGTTAAAGTGTGGTGGTCAATGCTCTAACCCGAAAATTATGGCTGCTATGTACGCTCAGTTTTTTACCCTTGCGTTTTTCAGTAGCTAATTTAAACCCGACCTAAACTATTTAAAAATTTGGATGGTTGCACCCAAGTTTCCCTTGTACCGATGGTACAAGAGACGAGTACGAGACGATGTCTCATGCATCCCCAAGCCTTTTTCATAGTATATGATTAACTGTGCTTTCATTTCAAATCATTGTTTTCGGACAATAAACATGGCTTTCTTCGTGGTCGATCCACGACCACCAATCTAATTCACATCACTTACTCTGAACAGAATGAGACAGGAATTGAAGTTCATGTTGTCATAATAGACTTCAGTAAAGTATTTAATAAAGTTTTCCACAACATCATTATCTTTACACTTATGGTTTTGGGTTTCCCACCACGTCTACTTTTCAGACACCTACATATATAAAAATCGTGGATATGCGACATTCTGTGTGCCCCAAGACATTCATTTGGAACAATATTTTTATTTTGTTCATTAATGGACACATAGCAAAATGATCAAAGGTGGTTCGACGGAGATCCAAGCTTCGACACAACCTTTCTTTTCGGTTTGCGGATATTTAAAAGTCCATGTATCCTAGGTAAAATGCTATTATGTTGTGCTTCAATCTTTTTTATGTCTTTATTCCTCGTTAGTTCACCTATAACCGTATTGAGTGAGTTTTCAAGCAATTTAAACTGATCGTTGTGGTACAATGTGTAGTGTAATCCGAGATGATGTTGTGTAGGTCGTCCATATTCACGAGGTAGTCTAAGACACTGATTAAGACCGTTATGTTGCCATTGTCAGCTAATTTGACAATTTAGTCGCGATGACCCTTCCAGACACGTGTCGCGTGCTTGGAGCACGCTCCGATATAATTATGCACCGCTGTATCCTGTTCGTGTTCGTTTATTTTCCTGCATAGTCTGCCGGAATATTTCTCATTATCGATGTTGTTCAGGATCAGAAGCTGAAAAGAAAACTATTATTTGTAGTACATGTAAACAAATTGAATTAATGTTACTTATCTTATATTTGGTTGAAGTTGAAATCGTTTCAATTATTTTTTGGCATTAGCACTAGCCATATATTTTTTGTAGTTATATGCACTGCTCAATATGTGCCTTGTGCCTGTAAGTGTTATAATTGGAAATTAGTTTTTATGAATTTAAATGAATTTTGTTAAATGAATTTCACTTACCTTTTGACCGCAGAGCAGCTTCATCAAATTGTTTAATAAAAATACTTTGTGAATAAAATAAAAATTATAATTGTAACGAACAAATACCACAGTAGTTTTGTTGAGTTTTTTTTCTTTTAATAAATAACATTGGAGCCTGTACACATCCGTACAGCTGTTTTAACCGAGTTTCTGGTTTTCCGGTCATGCAAATTATTCAAAAAAGGTTCAATATTGGTGACACCAAATGGTGTCTTTAGTTATTTCAATACTCCCACACTTACTTACAAGTAACTTTTACAAAATATGAAAACAGACAATGTTAGTAAAATAAAAATGTTAAAAACTTGCAACTAAATGCCTCAATTTGCAAAAAATATTGATGTTTACCTTTTGGTAATGCGTTGGGCACGTAATGTCCGCCGCTTGTTCATGCGTTGTCACATAATCCTAAATGAAAGTTCTAGCCTCATACCTGTAACGGCTAAAATGATATCGCCCGTCTAATTTCTTGGTCCTCCAGCTTCCTCCATTATACAGACCACCGCCATGTTTTCAAACTCTGTTGTCAATAACGCTATTGGCTTTTGCCGATCTGAGCCCCAACTTAAAGCTCCATTACCAAACATGAATATATACCGGGTCATCGACCGCTTGATTCCGATGTTTCCAATTTCATAATAGGTTTTATAGGTTTTACAGCATTCACATGCACCGCCATTGGTTTCTCTAAATGTCGACTTGCATTATCAACAGCAAATCTGATGTTGGTCGCGTTGCAACGGCCAAATACATTAAGCTACGGATCCGCTCCAAGATCGCAAAGATTATGTACAATACCCTTGGAGTTACCTCGGCATTGCATTCCGACATGCTAAAACGATTGATTATCTTTTACGAATACGGCTGCTCATTCGATCGATCCATTTGTTCGATTTCATACCTCATGAAACATTTGATCATACCTCATGAACATTTTTCTACAAGTGTTCAATGATCAAAAATTTGTTTCCTCGATCTTTGTTGCAGTGAAACTGTCGTCGACATAAAAGGCAAGTAACATCATTTCATTCTCCCCGTTATACACAGAATTGCTCGGACCGATGTAAACTTAGCCTGAACCCGATACTCATGTGTGAATCCCTCACTATCAATCGTGCTTTGTATCAAACAATGCTTCCATTTAGATTTTGTTTTAGTTTGTAGTCCAAACGATTATGTCAATCACCTTTTGATATTTTGGTAGATTGACCACGTTCCATAACCTGCTCCAAGTGCTTGTGATCATCCAATCCAATTGCCAGCCGTCTCAATTGTGTTTTCCGATAAAAAAAACTGGACACCTTGTGTCCATTCTCATGTTGCATTCGCATTACCGTGAATTTGATCTTTGCCGCAACCTGCAACTTTTGCTTCAAAAGCATATACGTAACCGTCAATCACATTGGTTTGCAGTGGCCCACCACAAATGATCGCATGAATAATTTTGTCATATTATTTTGACTTCGCTACACGAAGTTTATAATTTCCACGATGATGCTTTCCACATATGCACGATACGCACGCAACATCGTTCATATTATGCGACAAGTGAAATTTTGCCACATTGGCGATGGCCCCATCGACCTTCCACTATATAAATGTTCCAATTCTTCAGTAGTTATAGCAGCGTTTGACCCTTCCCGACGAAGATAATTTCAATTTCTGGTGGATACAGCTCACCCACCATGCGTCTACGAATCCATAAATCACCATTGAACGTATAAGTATGTTGATATCGCCTTTTCCTGATAGCCATGATATTTTCACCGTTTCCTACCGTTATATTGTGTGACGATGTCTGCACAAAGTTCTCGACCCAATCACGTCGATGTCACATACTATCCTTTTCTCTCTATACTTGATGTCGAGCCATGACTCATATGGAGCGCATAAAACATTTTTCTATGTATCGAGGACGTACGCTATATGTCCGATTTACGCAGAACCGTCTGCACAAATTGCACAGCTCCATGTCAGCCTGTAGTACTGACAAGGAAGATGAGTCTTTAGGGGGTTATAGTTATGTTCATTTTCATTACGGAACGTAATCACATGATCAAAACCCACCTTTACAACCTGCCTCTATCGGGATTTGAACACGGTGCCGCAATATAAAAATGTCAAAGCTTTAACCACTGTGCCGAATAATTTCTGCGTTAACTTCACATACTTGAGATCCGATCCCGAAAATGCGACTAAAATTTTTCATTTGGTCAGAGTTCACATAAAACTTTAACATTTATGTCCAGCAAATTAGGACCCAAGCGTTCTTCATTTCTTTAAATTATCAATTATTTATCGATAATTTTGGGAATTAAGCAATCAAGTATTGCTAGGCTATTCGGAACTTTGGTTAAAGGGGTGCTCATTTTCACGGTTCCCCGAAATCTCTGCGGCAAACAGTTATGCGACAAACAATTCTTTGAAAAACAATTAATGGAAAAACAATGAAAATTACAATTTTACAATAATCAAATGTGCGTGAAAACAATTTTGAGAAAAACAATTCAACGAAAACACAATTCATCGAAACAAAATTGTTCACCTAAACGTTTCTGTTGAACATGGAGATTGTTACGAACTGCTCATTTGCTATATTTTAGGAATGTAACCTTCCTTTTAACGGTAACCGAAACGCTACACATGCTCACGAGAACAAATGAATTATCTGAATCAGCGAGTTCGTAAAAAGAAAATTTCTCCGACAGGGACTCCTACGGCAGCACGTTTCCCAGGCTAGGTGACAGTCGTTGGGGGGGTCAAAAAAACTGTAGGAGTGTAATCGAAGACTTGTGGGTGCTGCACTGGTAAATGATTGAACGAAAAGAAAAATGACTGAGCTATTGACACTAACTTTAAAAAAAAAATGTGCTGAAATAATTTGTAACCGTAAATTTGTTTCCGTTTGTTTTGGCGGTCGAACACTGACTGTTACGGACATTTAAACAAACACATGTTATCCATTTGATAAGACCGTAGGTGTACTGGTCTTAGTGCTTACGCCGCCCAGTTGAAGTGTAATCTTAGCACTTCCCTCCCACTGTTCATGAACTCTAAATCACTGCTTAATTTTTACGGATAATTTAAAAACACATAATTAGTTCATCAACACAAGAAAATCAATAAATAATTGTTACAGAACATAACGGAAAATCGCAATAGAGCACTATTCTTTATGCAGAAATCATGACAATAAATTTAAAACATTTAATTTTTAACAACCAAAAAAAACGAAAAAAAAAATAAATTTATATGAGAAGTGTTTATTGCCAAATAACGAATATATGTTATATTACTTAAAAAAAGAAACATTAGGTATCTTTAGAATAATAAGAAAAATAATTAATGATTAGGAGCTACTATAAAAATCATGGATCGATCCCCTAACGAACTTAACATTACGATACTCATAAATTTATTAATTAATTTGTTTTTATTTTTTCTTTAATTTTTGTAGAACTTAATTTCTAATCATTTTTTTTTTGTAAAGATTAATAAATATTAATAAGGAGACGATTTTTGGTTTAATAATTGGCAATAATCATAATAAAATTAGAATACGTATATATAATAGAGAATATAGTTTCACTTAGCTGTATGTATGTACAAATTCACGTTCAGATGATCATAATTTCCGGTAATTAACGGCAAACATTCATATTAAATCACATGGACTCCTTTGGTCGATTCGGGTGCCGCAATGATCCCAATAAGTCCGTTAACAGGCGAGAAATCTACCTGAGAACTCACAAAAAACTACGCGCAGAGAAGTCTCGTACAACCAAACGGAAATTGTTTGACTTCTCTGCGATGCAGATGGCACAATAAATTTTCCCCCGTTTGCAATCTAAAGATTAACAAAAATAGAACGAGAACCAGGAAATAAAAATTAGAAATATCACAACACTAAAGATGATTAATTTGATTTTTACCTTTACGGGAATGGAAAAATGAATACCGAAAACTCAGTAGTTTTTCCGTTGTGAGAAAACCGCACTTTACGCCACTATGGTTTTTAATTATGTAATCACAAAAAAATCACTTAAACTTACGTAATTAAAGATTTATTAAACGTACTGATTGACTAATCAGTAGCAGAATTTAATTCGCACATACAACTTTTTTTTATATTTTTTTTTTGTTTATTTCTTTTTATGTTGAAAAAACTCACTACTATACTCATGCAATTGCCGAGTTGAAATGACTGATGCTAAAATTTCTAAGTAGTTATTATCTTGGTATCTCGATGTCCATTTATCCGTTAGTCTTTATGTACGAGTACATAACAAAAATAAATCGAAAGAGTAAAAAGAAATGCTTTTGGACCAGTTATGAATATGAATGACCATCAAATATACACCGGTCACCTGACCACCATGAACCGTATGATTGTTATTCGATAAATTTTTCAACAAACCAAACAATAGTAAAAATTGATTACTGTTGATTGGATTTGTATTCAACAAATTGCATCCGCAATGTTTTAATTTAATTGATTTCTACAAATAGGGTATACACGGGCAAAATATTCATAATAAAAGACAAGCGGCGCATGTCTAAGTTGATGAAATAATTTATATGTGGTACCAACAGAAATAATTCTTATAGTCTAATATTAATTTTATAACAAAAATAAATTATCCCGTTTATCAGTTAACTCATGTAGCAATTTTGGTATACAAAATTGTAACAAGATTTTACAATTCATCGAAATAAACTTATATTGATAATTAATAGATTTTAAAACGGATTATTGTGATGAGGTGCATAATTTGGCAAAAATTCGAAAACTCGTTCCGTTCATAGATGTCTAAAATATTTCGCAAGAATCTCCCATTTAAAGGAGAAAAACTATTCTCAAGCGTTTCATCTCGATTAGTTAATTCATCTGGACTCTAGATATGCCGAATTTTATTATCCATTACGACACGAATAATGAAAATTATCTACAGTTGTTTCCTCTTCCACGTCTCTGCAGCTTCTATAGAAGTAATTCGATTCTAAATTCAGCGTTCTCACATATTGAAAAAAAAATCCATACAACCCTTCTTAACTATATTGTCTTCACGAAGCCTTCCCGTAGATTTCATCTTAACACGCATGGCCTCTCTCACGCATGGCCGCTCTCATGCTTGCGTGCTTCTGGCCTACACCGAGTAACAGAATAAATGAAAATTAAAAGCAAACTAAAAAACTGAAAATACGTTAAATTTACACCAGAATCCTGCGACCGAAATTTGAGGAACGTGAATAAATTTAATAATATCCGGGAGCACCCACCCAGGAACGACTGGATCTCCGCGAGTAACAAGTACCATGTATGCTGAAGAAACGGGACGTTTTTCCAACAGACGAAGCCTCTGGAGACTGTGTAGATTTTACGACACCCCCCCCTCCATACGAGGTCAACACATATGCTGGACTTGACCCTATGGATGTCATGCAAAGGGAATGACGGAGAGTGACAAGCCCAACCTGCAACTATGGAACCGACACGAAATGAAAATTCCCTCTCCCAACATACAGACCCGAAAAGAAGTTAGTTCATCATTTTATGGTTCAGAAAGAGAAACATAGAAGTTATGAGTAATGACGAAATCATAAAGGCAAGAAACAGACCGACCGAGGAGGAAATAAATAAACCAAATGCCGGAGATAATTTGAAATGTTATCGTTTATTTAAGAAATTTATATTTAAGTAAGATTATATTTAATAACAAAAATTGAAAGTTTTACAAAAATTTGAAAACTCTGAAAATATGATTTAAATGATAAAAGAAATAAAAAATTTGACCATAAAAAATTTAAAAAGCAAAAAAAAAAGAAAAAAATCGTACGTTTGGACCTCATGGAGGCCGACCTGGAGGGTTGCGGTGCCTTTCACCGATGCCAATGTGAATTTATCAACGGCCAGTTGGCCACTTGTACGATGCGTTGGGCATCCTTCCATCCTTAAACTGAAGATAATAAACGTTGGGCATTGGTTCGCCTTATAGTCCTCGGGTGGCCCCCCGTATGCCGGATCCCGCATGGTGGCTCGTCCGCCGGAATTCACTGGACTACTAGGGCACAGCTGATAATTGGAACAGATAACGGCATCCACTCCGAAGTCAAAATTAGACAATGTGGTTAATCACCTACTGCGGTGTTTCCCCCGTTAATCACACCAACAAAATTTTTTGTTTATTTTTGACAATACTGTCCACAACGAAACTAGCCACGTGATTGTGGCAGCACTTTCGCCGACAATAAATGTGATTGTCTAGGCGTCGCCGTCAAGAACGGTTACACACTTGGACTAATTGCTGCGCTCGTTAATAAATTTGTGTTACACTATTTTCGTCACTCGTTCATAAAAACATGTCACCCGTTAAAGTGTGAAATCAATACCCGTTTAATCCGGCGACTATTATAATTTCTTGCTAGTCGGAAAATATATAATCAAATCACTTTCCACAAAACAATCCTTTCGAATTTATATTATTTTTCTTTAGAATAGAAATTTTCATCGTTTCCAATATGGTCGAACCTTCCAACAATAGGTGCACAAACACAAATATGTTGATTATATTAAATTTATTAATTTCCAATTAGTTCGTTAATGGCCAATTATTTTAATAATTATTTAATTTATTTCAATGTTTTGTTTTACAAAAATCGGCACAAAAATCCCTTCGCGCGTCAATTCCCTACGCACTCTTACAGTGCATTAAAACAAGAGACACTCTTCTATATCCTACTGGTCACACACACGCACAAGCCGCACTCTCTCAATTTATTATAAATTCACATGACACTGGATGTTTAAGGAGGCCAATTTCCATAAAATCAAACTTTAGAGTCTATACAACAACAGATGGCGATGCTATCAGAAAAAGGCTTTAGTCATTTGATTGCAATGATTTTTTTGATTAAAATTTTCAAACAAGCCAAGTTGCAATTTAAATGGTTGTTAGGACCTCAAAAGGACCTTTTGGTAGCGATAGTTTTAAGCGCTGAAATAGGATATCGTGTAAATTGCATTCGGTTTGCACGTCCAAGTGAAGAGGACCTCCGACTACCTGGATATTGAAATGTTCCCCATTTTATTAAGAGACGATCGGTAAATCAATGCAAATGTTGCCTATGTCCACATAATTTATGATATCAGTAAAAGACATTATATTTTGTCTCAGCCAAGTTAATATCTCCTCCATCTATCATATCAGGCTAGTATTCAAGGTAGTAATTAAGGAGCAAGACTGAAATACAAGTGGCTGATCGCAGAAGACTTCAGCTTCTGCTCTACTGTAAAGTTTGGAACCGTTAGTGAAAAATTGCACTACTTCTGCTCATTTTCAGATTTGTCTGAAAATGCAAGCTGGTTTGTTCGTTGTGTTGCGTATTTTTTGCGTATTTTAATTTTTGGGTTACCCTTTTTCACTGCAAATGGTTTATCAGTAAACATCAAGAAAAATTCGTAATAAGTGAATCTACCAAATTTAAGTTTGTTTTAGAATCTTGAATAAGTTTCACTAATTACATATTGCAGGTCGGCGTCGCACGATTTTATAGAGATTAAAGTTTTTTAAAGTTACTTTCGGTGTACGATTTCAAATGAACACTCGGTATCAAATAACAAACGATTTGAAATTTTATAGCTCTCCCACTACCGGTGTAATATATTAAGAAAGATTTTAGATGAAAAACTTATTAAGTATTCAAATGGTCAATGTATACAACACTCGTAAAAT
Organism: Nephrotoma flavescens; assembly: GCA_932526605.1. Lineage (NCBI taxonomy): Eukaryota > Metazoa > Arthropoda > Insecta > Diptera > Tipulidae > Nephrotoma > Nephrotoma flavescens. The sequence goes on from OW052221.1 coordinate 230,521,002, forward strand.
TAAATTAAATACGCGCCGAATTGCTGATGTTGTTCCTGTACATAGAAAAATGTTCTATACATTTTTGCAATGGTACACGGGCAATTCGCCATTAAATTTTGATTATTTTAATTTGATCAATTTTTTACTCTCTTTAGGGTGTTGGACGATTAATTGCCCGTGAAAGGTCACAAAAATGTCACTTAAATAACATGATACTTATAAAATGCTAATACTGCAAAGATATTTGGGGTTTGGAGAAAAAACAAATAAAAAAAAATCGATTATTTTCCGTGGTGTGGAGCAAAATAAAAAAAAAATCAATTAAAATTTAATTACAGTGAAGCTGGTAAAATGATAATACTTTTATTAACCGATTATAGGTACGTTTTTCCGTCCGCTTACTGTCTATCAGCGTAGAATGTTGAAGGGGATTTAATTAGATTTTTATGTTTACCATCCAAATTTAAGCTCGGTAAAGTCTAAAGAACCGCACAGCTTAAAATTAAACGTTTTGTTATTTATTTTGCATATTTTTGTTTTGTACGAGTAAAGCTCTTTCCTTATGGCTCTTTATATATTATCGGAAGCATAATCTACTGGGTTTGTAATATAACAATGTAATGCTCATCCAACTCAAATTTTTTGTTTAGTCTCGTGTGATATTATCCTTAATGTGATGGAAAGAAGAATTTTTCTAGTTTCAATTATTTTTTAGTGCTCGATGCTTTATTTGCTATTTACGTATTTGGAAAATTTCGTATAGTAATATTTTTATTAACCAATGTGGTTTTATACATCATCCTACGCACTCTGACGATTTATAGTATATGGTACCATGTCCTAAACCACACTCTCGAATAGTACTTCCTTGTACTGGTACTCGTATATCAAATATTTATCACTACACCAAGACGTGTGGTACGTAGAGATAAACGATTACGAGTCATCTATAATTTTACGTTATTGCGTAGACAACCCTTTGACAAGGTAGACAATAGCTGTGTTTCTTGACGCTTGATCTGATCCAGTTCAGTTCATGTTTCATGAAAAACCACAAAGGCGCTTGCTAGATTTAAAATCAAATTTGTGATCTAAAACAAAACTTGGATCATGTTTTCCATATAAAATTTGAACTGATCCGGATCAATGAGCGTCAAGAAACTCGGCAAATGTCGTCTTATCGTAGACAACGTCGACCACCAATTCTGGTTGAATGTTTCGCGAAACAACAAAAAGACGCTTGCTAGATTTGAAATCAAAATTAGTGAACTGAAACAAAATTAGGATATAGTTTTTCATATAAAATTTGAACTGATCCGGATCAATGGGTATCGATTTTTTGAGTCAATTTTCCAACTAGCATTTTAACTTCAAACTTAGTTCAGACTTGTCAATAGTCTATTAAAAATATTGTCGAAATTAAAATCTTGATGAGATACAAATTTTAATTGAACCCCAGCCAGATACGATTTGTCTAGAACCATCATTGAAGGTCTATTATGAACCTATGTTACCATTAGTTTTGATAGTCGAAAGTTAGATAAAATAGTTGGCGTGACACACACTTTAAATGACGTACTATTCTAAATAGCTGTTACGAGCTACTAGTTATTTCTACGAACTATCATGAAGTTAGTTTATACTTTGCGCCAGACACCGACTTCCTCGTCCAAACTTCCCTAATGGATGGAAAAAAATAAGACTTCATTTTTGATTTGACAAAATTTGACTTAAAGTATCGCGATCTCGAACAACTGTTTTAAAAAATGCGGCTAAAATTTCTAGATCAATTCATGCTACTTGTTATGGATTACTGATACTAAACTGTAGCTCATAGTATATAACTACCTCTGCATGTATATAAGTACATAAGCATGTAATTACTTTATATAACTAAAATACTGATTAGGTGCAGCATCTTTGTATATGTATTGTAAGTACCAAAATCTATAAATTACCAACTTTGTCTGCAGCAGTCAGATTCTGGGTATCGATTAATGAACACAAAACAAATTATATTATACATTAATAAAATAAAAAACAATAAAAAATGTCAATAAAATAAAATATCTTAAAAGTGCATAGTTTAGTTTATTTAAAAATTGAAATTAAATTCCTTAAATTTCCACACCGTTCTACAACAAAAAACTTGGTGACAGCGGTGGGATTGCTCTATGCAGCAATTCTTGGTGTGGAAATTCTTCCAATTAAAAACGTTAAACATCATGGACAATAAGTGATAACGTGAAATTAAACGTTACTTTAACGTAAAAGTGTAGTGCAATATTTAACACATGTGCTAGAAAAAACGTGATTTGAAAATGTGAAAATGCACAGTTTTAATAATTAAAATCAATAAGGAATTATTTAAAATATAAATCTATAATTTTATCATAAAAAGTTAAATTCAAAATTAAAACAATTTCGTAATAACAGTTAATTTAACATTATGTTAAAATCATAAGTGTAAACACATGTGGCTGATGTATAAAAACCGCAATTAAACATCAATCATACGATATGAACAATTATTCAATCACATAAAATTCGTATCATATCATATCATACGAGGATTAACTGACCAGCGAAACCGTATAGATGATTCGAGAAATTTCATTACCGGTCCAATTTCATCATCGTTTTCAAGCAATCAAAGCAATTATCGGATCATCATAAAATTAGTCATTCATCAAAGCCATTTTATTATCATCGTACGATAACCAAACGGATTAACAAAAATTTCAACGGTTCATCATCATTTACAAAGTGTGTAACCAGTCATCATAAAAGATTTTTTGTGCCATCAAAGACAACAATTAATTAAATCAACAAATTATTTCATCGGGTTATCATAACTCATATATTGGATATCGTATCAACGGATAGCCGCTTCATTAAAAGTTACAGCCGCATTAACACATAATTCAACAACTATTTATCTCACATCGCTTCGTTAACAAATTCCTGTTCCCAACGAATTATTCTACAAATATGCTGATGCTAAATATATAAACCAACAACAGAGATCATACAATCGGAGAATAATTCAGTTTTTTCATTCAATGGATATTATTATGACATCAGGTTATGTATATGTCATTACGGAGATTTTGTCAAGGTTAGTTTACATTTTTTTCCTTATTCTCAACTTTATCATATTTATTTAATTGATGACTGTTCTGCAAAAAAAAATTTTATGATTTGTCAAAATTCAATTTTATTTTTACATTTATATTGTGGATATTGTGATTCCCGTTCACCGGTTCATATTAGCATATCGATCATCTTAAATTTTGTTTCTATATTTAAACTAAATATGTTGTTATCACATTATTCTTTTGCTAGTTATATTTTAAAACTCTCCTACATTTAAATTTAATTTTATGTCATCCGAAAGTTTGGATAATTCCAAGAGTCACTCGTACGTTACTTTGCGAAGTCGAATTATAAAGAAAACCAAAAGGCGATCAAGATCTCTAAATGAAAAATATAACATAGATAACACTGACGACATTAAGTCTACTGATTTGTCTCAAGTGAATAAACAGTTAAATAAATCTTTGCGTACAACCATGTCCGTTTTAAACTTAGACGTTGCTCTAAAAATCATTCCTGATTTTGATGGTAGCACAGATCGTCTACATAAATTTTTATTATGTTGTGATATGGTATATATTGGTTTATTGTACACGGAATATGAAAAATTTCTCAATTTAATCAAAACAAAACTTTCATATAAAGCATACGACATAGTGAAATATACTGATTATGGTACATGGAAAGAATTGAAAGATGAATTAAAAAATAAGTTTCAATGCTCCAAATCCATAGAACAATTACAAATAAAGCTCATTAATATTAGGCAACAAAGAACTGAGAACGTTACAGCATATGCAAGCAAGGTTGAAAAATTACTTTCCGAATTGAACGAAGTGTGTATAGCTAGTGAAGGTACGACTGCTTCAAAAACCATTGTAAACCTAAATTCTAAGACAGCTCTCAAAGCCTTTCAAGAAGGCCTACTTGATCCAATCAAATTAATCATTAAAGCTTGTCGCTTTACTACACTTCAGGATTCCATAAATAAAGCTTGTGAAGAAGAACTTATTTTAAGTACACGTAATACATTCCATTCTCATGATCAAACAAATAAAGTTAAGTGCCAAATATGCAAGCGAGTTGGGCATTCTGCTGAAAAATGCTACAATCGTTATCCAGAACAGAAAACCCGAGTTACAAGTGGAATTATACCAAATCATACGTCATTTAAAAGGTATAATGAAACAGGACGTCACAAACCAGAAATCGGAATAGTTCAGAAAACTTTAATTTGCGCTTACTGCAAGGCGCCTGGTCATCATATCAGTATTTGCAGAAAACGTCAGTTTGTTAACATGAACAAACAGAACGAAATTTCAAACCAAAACATTCAATCTTCTTCGGGAAATGCCTCGGGATCCGTTCCAACAATTTCGGCAAACACTCCAGTTCGGATCCAGAATTTAAAGTAGAGTGTTTCCCAGATTCAACCATTAATAATTTACCAAATAATCATGATAATTCCAATTTCTTAATTAAGTCTACTAATATTAATTCACATCGTTTCAATCACAAATCTAATCCAGATTCAATTCATAATTCTTGCAACCTAAATTTAATGCCTTATTCAATTAACATGACTAACCACAACAACAATAAAAAATATATTGAACTACAATTGGACATATTGAATACAAAATCGTTTCTCTTTTTGGTCGACACCGGGGCTGACATTAGCATAATAAAACGGAATTTCTTGGCTGAAGATACACTATGTTACCCAGAAAGAAAATGTAAAATTAAAGGTATAACTACTCAACTAATCGAGACGATAGCTAGTTGTGAAGGCAATATAATTCTATCGGAAACCCTTTCCATAAACCACACATTCCAAATCGTTTCAAATTCGTTTCCTATCTCATGTGCTGGTATTATTGGTAAGGATTTTCTGTCTAAATACAAATGTAAGATAGACTTTTCTAATTACGTTTTTGAAATCTTGTTTAACGATATTTCAATTCAACTTAAATTAACCTCTAAAGATTCTGTTATAATTCCTGCTCGTTCAGAAAAACAACTTCAATATATTCCAATATTCCAAACGAAGTCGATTATGTATGCCAATCATCTCAAATTGTCTCTGGAGTGTATATAGCGAATTCCATTATTAAATCACAAAACAATCTCGTTACTATCAGCATAGTAAATACAAACGATTATGAAGTCGAAATAGAAAGTCTTAATTTACCGCTAACGAAACTAGACGAGTTTGAGGTAATCCAGTTAAATTCTTGGTCAAATGTTATAAGAAATAGATTGCAAATTATCGAATCTTCTCTAAAAACCGACCATCTTAATCATGAAGAACGAAACTCTATTATAAACCTGTGTCGGAAATACAACGAAATATTCTTTGTGTCTGGTGACAAGCTTACTACAACGGATGTCACGATGCACAAAATTAGAACCGGTAGTAACGTAGAGCCCATATATGTCAAGCAATACAGGTTACCCGAGTCCACGAAAGCTGAAATCAACAAACAGATAACCGAAATGTTGAAAGATGACATAATTGAACCAAGTAAAAGCCCATGGAATTTTCCATTAATTGTAGTCCCTAAAAAAACTGCTAACAATGAAGAAAAGAAATGGAGAATCGTGGTGGATTTTCGTAAATTAAACGACGTAACCGTCAACGACGTATTTCCCTTACCAAACATAAGTGATATCTTGGATCACCTTGGCAAATCTAAATATTTTTCAACGTTAGACCTTGCCAAGGGCTATCATCAAATTCCGTTAAATCCCAAAGACAGGGAGAAGACTGCATTTAATACTCACTTAGGACATTTTCAGTTTAAGCGAATGCCGTTCGGGTTAAAAAGTGCACCGGCAACGTTTCAACGTTTTATGAATACTATTCTAAGTGGTTTAAATGGGATTAAATGCATTGTTTACTTGGATGATGTGATAGTGACTGGTTATAATCTTGATGATCATAACAACAAATTAGAATCCGTTTTCAACTGTTTCAAAATCTGAAGGTCAATCTTGAGAAATGCCAATTCTTATCTAAGGAAATCATATACCTGGGTCACACAGTCACTGAAGAAGGAATTAAACCGGATCAAAAGAAAATAGAAGCAATACGAAATTATCCCCAACCTAACATTCAAAAGGAAGTTAAATCGTTTTTGGGCCTGGCAGGTTATTACCGCCGTTTTATTAAACAATTTTCCGAAATAGCAAAACCTCTTACAATTTTATTAAAGAAGGAACAACCATTTATTTGGAATGCGTTTTGCGATGAAGCTTACACCAAACTAAAACACTGTTTACTAAATCCTCCGATTCTACAACACCCTGATTTTTCCTTACCCTTCACTATAACCACCGATGCAAGTGATATTGCAATCGGCGGAGTGCTCTCTCAAAACATAAACAACTTTGATTTACCAATTGCATTTGCTAGTAGAGTGCTCAATAAAGCTGAACTTAATTATCCAACGATAGAAAAGGAGCTGTTGGCTATAGTATGGGCTTGCGAACATTTTCGGCCATATGTATATGGTCGTCACTTTTCCATAATTACAGATCATAAGCCGTTGATATGGCTGTGTAATTTAAGAAACCCTTCTTCTCGGTTAATGAGGTGGCGCATTAGATTGGAAAATTTTGATTATAAGGTTTACCACAAACCTGGAAGTTACAATCAAAATGCGGATGCTTTAAGCAGAGTAGTAATTGTACCAGATCAACCTCCAGAACTTCCATCAACTACCAAAGAAGTCAATGTCACAACGCTACCACCAACGCTAATACCAACAGTTGGTATTGCACAAAGAGGGCGAGAATTCAAAATTTCTTCTATCTCCGTGAGTAATGTTTGGAGTTCTTCGACCGTAAGTATAGTGTCTCCAACAACTCGTTTTTGGTGGTGCTTCATGGATTTTACCGCCGCCTCCCAAAGTCTTCCGAAATGAGGGGAGTTCGGCGGATTAAAATGCCAAGTTATCGACTCCCTTAAAAGAAAATTATAGATTTCATGAGTGTTTTCTTTTAGGAAAGAAAAAGCTTCCCGGAGATGTTTGTTCGCGCCTATAAAATTCGAGCCGCAGTCGCTATATATATATATATATATATATATCCGTGCAGAGCCCTCGCCTAGATACAAGCGTCCGTTTCAGCGCTGCCAGAAATGAGTTGGTTGTTAAATCGCTCGTTAGCTCAATATGCACAGCTCGTGTATTGGTACAAACAATGAGGCACACGTAGGATTTGAACGGTTTTTGACCTCTTCCTCGTCTGTGGAAAACCTGTATTGGCCCGGCGAAATCTATGCCTACTTTCAGGAACGCTCGCATATGCTGCACTCGACATGATGGAAGGTTTCCCATTTCCTGCGACAACGGGACCGGTTTCGCTCGAAAACATTTCATACATCTTCTGACGACATTTCGTATTTCTTGTTTTGCTCTGACTATCCAAAATCACTGTCTGATCATTGCAAGCGTTAATTGCAGACCTGCGTGACAATATCGTATGTGGTAGTCCGTGATAAGTAGTGTTGTGAACTTCGATGGTGGTAGGATGATGGGATGCTTCGTTTGGTATGCAATATCTGCATTCTGAATTCGCCCCTTGACCCTTATTAGCCCCTCAGCATCGATGTATGGATTCAAAAATTTCAACGAGGTTTTAATTGGTGTTGACTGTTTAATGGCGACAATTTCTTCCTGCAACAACTCCGCCTGGATATTCGAATAGAACAGAATTCTCTCTTTCCACCACAGTTATTGACCCTTTCCGTTTTACTGATTTCTGACGTGCGTTGTGCAGAAATCTGAGAAATATTGCGACAGTCCCAATGACCTTTTGATAGGATGATAATCTCGTTCACTTAATTCTGTGGAAAATGACCAGTATTGATTTTCTGCGGATGTTGCCATACAGTATTTAGGACGCTCTCCTTCTTTAGTCCCATAATTCCCTTTCTGCTCTGGCCACGCTTCTCGCCCATATTGCAACCAGCTAGGAGAATTCCACCATATCTCGTTCTGCAACATTTCGGTCGGTAGGATTCCTCGGGAAGCGCAGTCAGCTGGCTGGATTGAACTGTGCTGGAACGTGATGCCAGCCATCTTTTTTGACGATATCAAGTATTTGAGAAGTTCTGTTTCCTACGAACGTTTCCCATTGAATAGGGACATCAAATAACCAGTCTAGGATGATGGTTGAATCGGTCCAGCAAACAATCGACGATACTTTCAACTCCAATATTTCTGCGACTGATTTCACGAGTTGCGTAAGAAGATGGGCCGCACACAATTCCAGTTTTGCTACTGACAATTTCTTTACTGGAGCCACCTTGGACTTTACTGCCATCAAACTGCAGTGGTACCCTTCTGGACCAGTTACGTGCCGCATATACACAACCGCAGCTCAAGCCCTCTCACTCGCGTCACAGAATCCATGCAGTTCGACATTTTGACTCAGTGTGTGCAACCATCTGGGTATCCGGACTTCTTCTAATAGCGGCAGCTGATCTCTAATTGCCAACCATTTTTTCTTGATTTCATGCGGCAGTTCATCATCCCAATCTATCAACATCAGCCAGAGCGTTTGAAATAATATTTTTAAGAGAACATGTCTAGCTTCGGATTCCATTGTAGTCCCAGAACTTTTACCGTTACATCATCCTGGATGAAATCATTTATCAGCTCCGCGCTGTCTTCTGGTGGTGTGGTGAGTAAGAAGCCGTTCGAATTCGAAATCCATTTTCAAAGTTCATTCCAGCCCCCGCGATGATTTGAACTAGATTAGCTTTTAATTCGACTGCTTCTTCAACTGTAGCTGCGCCAGTCATTAGATCATCTACGTACGTGCTTTTAAGAAACACAGCTGACGCTGCAGGGAATTATCTACTATGCTTATTCGCCAACTCGTTTAGTACTCGAGTGGCTAGATACGGAGCCACTGCAGTGGCATACGTCAATGTCTTCAATTTAAAGAATTTCATCGGTTCGATCACTCGATCTCCAAACTATTGCCTGTAGTTTCTGGTCTTCCTTGCTGACTAATATCTGCCGGTACATTTTTTCCACATCGGCACTAATGGCTATTTTATTCCAGCGAAATCTTAGTAGGATTGCGAATAGTGCTGGTTGAACAGTAGGGCCGACCATGAGCAGCTCGTTTAAGGACACACCGGTTGAGGTTTCTGCGGACGCGTCAAAAACCACGCGAAATTTTGAAGATCTCAGAATGCCATGGTGCGGTAAAAAGTTCAAATCGTGCTGTTCGGTGTCTTGGACTTGCACCATGTGACCCAAATCTAAATACTCCTGCATGAATTGTACATAACGTTGTTTGAACATCGCATCCTTTAGGAACTTTCTCTCCATTGATTTTTGCCGACTGACTGCCAAATTTAACGACCTTACAAGTTCGATCGTACTCTGCTTCACCGGCAACTGCACCACGAATCTTCCTTCAATACTTCTGCGAGTGGTTTCGGCGAATAATTTTTCACACGCTGTATGCTCGATTGTCATCTTCATAGTGTGGGGGACCTCTTCAATTTCCCAAAACCGTTTTAGCATCTCATCAACTCTAGCTTGTTCTGTCGCTATGTGTGCCGTATTACTTGATGTCGCGTCCATTCTGACTGGATGTAGCTGGCCGCCAAGTACCCATCCAAATATTGTTTCCATGGCAATGATGTTGTTTCGTTGCTTGATTCTTCCCTCTAACATCACATTGAACACATGTTGTACGCCTAAAATTATATCGACATCTTGGGAAACATTGAAATTAGGATCAGCTAAAATATATCGTACTCGCTCAGGTTTAGATTAAATGACTGCGAGCTGGTAACTTCGAACATAGTTTCGCAATAATCAACGCTTCGACTTTCATTTGTTGGCGCTTGTTTTGACGAGATCTCAGGACAAGAGTAACTATTCCTTTCGACAATTGGGTACCTGAACCACTAATACCTGCTACCATGGTGCGATCGTGCTGTCTGGATATTTTCAATCTGCTACAAAATTTCTCTGTCACCAAAGTTGACATTGAGCCTGAGTCCAATAGAATACGGCATTCGTGTTCAAATCCGTTATCATCAATTACCATCACAACCGCCGTTGGTAGTACACAGTTGAGTAATGTGTTAGCGTGGGCCATTGTTGTTATCGGTTTCCCTTCAACTGCTGAGTAAGCTGGCTTTGAATCATCTTGGTGAAGTAATGTGTGATGCTTTTTCCCACAACTCTGACATCTCAATCTTGACATGCACCGAAAAACTGGGTGGTTAACGCGTAAACAATTGAAGCACCGATTGTCTGACTTGATGCATTGCCGGCGCTCGGGTACCGTGAAACTCTTGAACTTGTCACAATCCGCCACTGGATGATCACCCTTACATACTGGACAGCTACTCACTTCTGCTGCAACGTGTACCGTAGTTTCCTTGGGAATTGATGTACAGTCTTCAGTGGCAACGTGAACCTTTGCTACCCTGGGGAATGATGGACGTTTAGTTATAACTGGTCTCAACGATTCCAATGCATCTGAACGGTTCTACAAAAATTTAAAGAAGCGTTCTAAACTGGGCATGTCTTCCTCACATGATGCTTGCGCCCACAGTGCTCGAGAATCTGCATCTAATTTTTCCTCCAAAATATAGATTAACCAAGCGTCTCTGAAATTAGCATCTTTTCCCATTGCCTTTAATCCCCTTATCACTTCATCAGACGTGTCCAGCAGTTTCCTGACGTTGGTGACGTTGGTCTGATGAATGGTTGGTTGATCCCTAAAACTTCGAATAAATGACTTTATCGTGCGCTTTTTCCGGTCATATCTAGCGCACAGCTTACGAAATGCTTCAAAATAGTTTGATTCGGTAATAGAAATGTGTTTCAATAGATTAAATGCATCGCTCTTCAGAAATCCTTTCAGGTCATAAAATGACTGCCATTCCGTATAGTCACCTGAAAATGGTTCTATGTTTATTTTCGGCAATCGGACATCAACTGGATGCGTCATCGTTACATTCATACTGTTGTTGCCTGTGTTAAGAGTTTCGTCTGGGTTTTGCGGGTTATACTCCCTTATGAAACGAGTGAGCCGGGACTCTACCACGTAATACTGCTCCGAAACATCGATAATACCACTCTCTTGATTAGGAGCTACATCAAAAATTAGGTTTTTTACATCCTCAAACTGCTTCAACAAAACCTTTGCACGTGCTAGCTTCGATTGGAATCCGTCGATACCCTTTTTATCAACTGCACCGGTTACATAATTCTGCAGTTTGGTCATCTGTCCCTTTATCGACGCACGTGCACTTTTTAGGGATCGTAATCTAGCCTCTGCCTTCATTCCGATAATTTCACTATTTTACTTGAGATACTTCACTATTCACTTCGCGGAAGTTTCTCAGATGTATAAACCAAACTCAAGCGACACTGTTCTTTCAAATAACCGAAATAATTAAATGTTACACCACTGAGCTCGTATAATACAGCGTTTGGCTACCAACGTATAATTTGTTCACTATTATTCGTATATTCTTCTGATTTAATGATATGAATATATACAATAGTATTAGATTTTAGATAATCGGCAAGAAATCTACGTACGAATTTAATTGTAGGCGAGATAATTAAATTTACACTGCCCGTATGATACAGCGTTTGGCTACCAACGTATACGCTACAATTTCCAGTTTTTTTTTCTTTCTCTATTTTTCGTATATATTCTCCGTATTTAATTAAATGAATATATAATTTAAAATTTTAAATAATAGAAACAACAATCATATCGCCAGTTTATTCATTAAATTTAGTTGGAATTAAATAATAAAGTTTTCTACTTGCGCTTATTGACCATGCGGTTTATGATGCAACAAAATGTCCGCCCTCTAGAATTTTCCTCGACTAAATTGGATGTGCTTATGATGTTCAAGCACATCCGGCTCGAAGGACCATGTAGAGACTCCCAGACCAGCAACGTATGTATTTGGGATTATCAATTCTCAATTAATTTACGCAACGTAATAATATTCCCGATCCAGCGACGTATAATCTCCGTATTTGCGGCGTAGCACATACACTCAAATAGCACAAATGAATACAAAAAATCACAAAAGATATTTCCACAACGTTATAAAAATTTTGTTTTATTTATTAAATTTAAAGGGCTAGTTATATAGACGGAAACGGAACGAACTGAAATGAAACGAACGAATTCAATTCCAGAAAACCTACTAGACCAGTTATGTAGAAGAAACGAAATGAAATCAGACGGAAGAATTGATTCAATTCAATTTCATTTCGTTTCGTCTTTGCGGTTATACATTATCGGTTTTGTTATTTTTTTGTTATCCTTAATAGCACTTGTCAAAGTTGACGTAAATAAATTAATAATGGATTCCGTCCGACGCAATGAACAATATTAACGAAAGAGACCCCCATTGACCATGTTTGTGAGTTTAATAACGCGTATTTAAAGGGAATGCCGAAAATACATCAAGATGGTTTCATCAACAATTATTACAAAAAATACAAATAAATAAATATACAGTTATAAGTAATTCTTGTTTTATTTAAAAGGATTAATTTATTATAATATTTTTTGTTTGCCTTAGCACTGCTCCAACCCCGTTCACATAAGCCATCAAATCGTCCCTCAATCTGTAGGCAATATTGGTTGATCGATTTTGCCCCAACCGACTAACAGAAGTTAGAGATTGTGTGATATCATCTCTCCATTACCTTCCAACAAGTGCCCATTTACTAATACTACATCGCCATAATTTCTCGCATAATTAATCACAAAAAATCGAACGGGTCGGCCGTCATACGCGTGTATTTAAAAAATTGTTCAGAGTCCTCCTGTTTCATTTTTAGAAAGATTATTTTTAAAAATCCCATTTTATTCCTCGATTGATTTAATGGACGAACACCCCAACGCCATACACGTCGATTTCTTTTCATTTTTATTTTTTTTATAAGTAAAATTCCATATCCATTTTATAGGAATATTTATTAATAATCACAAAAACAATTTATTTCGTCCGCGACTATGTTGTATGTACATAAATAAAATTACAATAAATGTCAAAAAACGATTTCATCAATTCGTCTATATAACCATGCCTACTTCGTCTTTCCGTTTCATTTCGTTTCAGTCCGTTTCGTTTTCGTCTATATAACTAGCCCTTAAGGTTAAGCACAAGTTGCTTTTCCGACAAGGACCCAATACGTAATGTCTTTTACAATTTTTCTACCACTTAAAAATATTAACGATTTTACTACAGCGAAATTATGGTTACAAACTTTTGATTCTATAATTACCGGACTAAGCACCTTGTTAAAGTTAGCCGATAGTTTCCAGCCGAAAGATAATGCAGATAGTGTCTTGACTATTTTTAAACTCTCTTTATACTCTCGCTCCTCTCGATTTTTAAATTCCTTTAAACTGAAATGATTTCTCCTTCACCCGAATGATGTAACCCGATCCTAAATTCTTCTAAATTCGAGTTCATGACTGATTTTTGATGTATTCAAGACACTATCTGCATTATCTTTCGGCTGGAAACTTTCGGCTAACTTTAACAGTATGGACTAAGCCTGCTTATACAATTGCTATAATCTAGTACAATTTCTTGTTTGTATTACGGTGCATGCAATTTTGACATATGTAAGTAAACAAAACAGCAACTGTATAATCGACTGCCTAATCAGCTGATTACATATTTTGGAGTAAGTTTCAACACAAATACATTATTAATTTTAATTATTCTTTTTACATTCTAGATTGCGTTTAGGATGCAACACCCTGTACGCTTTCATACCATATATTGCAAGTAGAGCGGTTTTCTAGGGTCGGTGAAAAGTTCCCCGAGGGTCGCGTTTTTACGGTGGTTTCAAACCTATAATCCATAAGAATATGTAGCGGTTAGAATATTGAAACCAAATTTTCTCCTAATTAGTCCTATACATATCGAAAATATAACATCTCGCAAACTCATCATTCATCACAGCAAGACGGAAACAACACGATGAGCATTCCAAAACGAAAACAAAAAGCTAAAACAATTCAGCAAAAAAACGAATAAATTTAAAAAAAATCAATTTGTTTTTCAATCAGTTCGTCTCTTCTCAAATAGGCACGCAAGCAAAAGACCGCTTGGAAATAAAGAACATTATGGTAATGTCTTTTGTAACGGAATTAATAATAAAATAAAAATTTTAAATAATTAAAATGAAAATTAATATTGTGCGGTAGTTGATATTTTTTTTTGTGATGTGGGGTATGGTGAATGTGGGGTATAGGGAGCCACACAACCATGTCCACTGTCGCTTTGCCCTTGCGTGGATCACGCTGCACGCAATTACCATGATCCTTGTGTTACAAAAACCACTAATCTCCACAGTGACCTCAACCACGATATCAAAAGCAGTACTCGAAACTTCAGAATTACCTGGGGCCCTATCATGATTTCCGCGGCGAATCGGAAAATATTTCGATATTTTCTTTTCGATCCGCTTTAACTTTCATATCATGAATTCCGCTATCGAAAAGACTGTAACCGCGCTCATATAATGTCATATACTCACTCATTTTATGTCGGCTGACTTGACATTTATCAGTGTAAATAACATTACTTTGATATAAATTTTGAATTTTAGATTTGTGATTTGAGATTTTAGTGTTAAATTAAATATTTTTGGGTTATTTTTAATATTTCTTCAATAAAAATGTATCACTGAAAAGTGATTGATTCATTTTTGGCAAGTGAAGAAAACGAAATGATTGTTAATTTAGAAATCGAACGGTGGATTTTATTTAAATTACTCCCAGCATTTAATTGAGTTGTCAATTCATTCTACAAAGAATTAGATTTTTCTTTGTACTGTCTACTTGCTAATTTATTAGTAGCCAAATCTCTGTGCCATTCCATAAAGTCGACCATAACCTCGAGCTACTTAGTGTTGATTTTGTAACTTTTCCTGCCCCACACAAATTTCAAAAATAATTTATCATAGAAAGCTAAACATCTACTATAAATAAATATAAATATTTTTTTATTATTAGTTGCATTATTTAATTTGCTATCGGATAGATGGCGAAAAGGTATCGTGTTTGATAATACCAAATTCACGATATCGAGTGAAAATTGTTTCGCGGCGGAAATTTGGTTCCTTCCAACCACGTTTTTCAAACAAACTCAGCTTAACCTACCAGTTTTAGGGGGTCTATTATGAAATTTTTCATTGTCGGATTTTTCCGTTGACGGATAAATCCGTGCTATTATGAAACTAAAAAGCAAACTCGAGTGTTGTATTTTGTATTCGATTGATCTTATTTTGACGTTTCATCAAAATATAGTGAAAAGTGATTTATATTTTAATAATAATAAAATTAATTAATTAATAACAGTTCAGCAATTTTAAATAACTGTTATAAGAAATTTTGAAAAAATAAATTCTTAAAAATATAACTAATTTTTATTTGGATTTGTTATACATGATGACTACTGCACCATATTGCTAACTTTAGATTTTTTTATTACAAATTCGATAAAACAAGTTTCATTATATGGTAAATCCGTGTCGAATCGAAAATTTCCTTTAACGGAAAATCCGAGGCGGAAAATTTTCATAATAGACGCCCAGGCAGGGCAAAGAACTCGGTCTTGACAGATTCCCTGGAATTATTAAAACATGGAGAAGTTTCTCTTGCATCTATTCTCTATTACCTCATTGTAATGATCTTGAACCAGAGGAAGTTGCCTGAGGAATTGAAGACCACCCTAAATGTAAAAATTTCTGTTGTATAGCCTACAAATTTCTCGCTAATGTTGTAATTGCCAGAATTATTATCCTAGAGTGTTCGCTTGAATGCCCCATGTCTATATATAAAGGAAGATTAAATAAGAGCTATAATTTAAAATAAAGATAAAACAGTATAATATATCAATATAATTTTATTTTATTTATTTTAGACATTGGTTCTTTACATTCTTATTTAAGGATCAGTCCCGCTCTGAATGACCGCTCTGAATGTTTTTTTTAAATTCGACACTGGAACATACTTTTGGCCACTTTCTCACTTTCTCTAAGTTTGCAGTATTGGTATAAGTAAATATTCGGGCGAATTTTGTTGTATAATTACGAGAAGTGTGAAGTAAAGGGTGTTTTTTTAGAGGTTCACGTCTTTAAGTTGGCAACACTGTTTTGTTTGACAACCGATTTGTCAGCTGACATTTGCTTTTTGATTTGCCATTTCATAATGAAAAGACTCACGCCAGAGCTTGAAAATTGTTGAAATTTCTTATCAAAATCTAAATCAAAATTTAAACAAAATTTTGTTCAGCGATGAATCACAATTTTGGTTTAATGAGTACATTAATAAACAGAATTGTCAAATTAGGAGTGAAGATAATCCACAAGCCTTTGCCGAATCACCATTACATCAAGAGAAAATCATTGTTTGGTACGTTTTATGTGCCGGGGCAAGTTAAAGTTTTTTTATTTTTTTGGTGAATCTTATGTCGTTTCATTTAAATTCATAGTTTTTAAACTTTCACATTTTTTTTATTTTAAATTTTAATTTTTTTTTATTTATTACATTTATCTGGTTGTAATCGAGCACCATCCTTCGGTGGTCGGGCACACGACCAGGGTGCATGTTGCTTTCGCTCTTGAAGTCACTCGTTTTCGATGACAATAATTTTTCTTATTCCATTTTTACTTTTCTTTGGTTGATTTATGTTCTCGTTCAACCATTTTCGCCGTTTTTATTCATTTTCTCTTATTTCTTTTTCCCTCTTTTGTTATTGTTGATTAAAGATAAAGTTGCACGGCGGGTTAACTCGGCATTCCGGTTATTACTCTTCTGCCTGGTCGGTTGTTTTCTCTCCGTTTAATGTACTCTTTCACCCAAAAATTTTAATAAATTGAACTACTAATTTTTTTATACGGGTCGGTATGTTGAGAGGGGGACTCTCATTCTGTGCCGGTTCCATATTTACAGGCTGGGCTAGTCACTCCCTCCCATCCCCTTGGCAAGACATTAAAAGGGTTGGAGTGGTGAGTCGATGGGTCATTCGGCAGAGGGAGTCTCTTCATCAGACTGGATACTTGTCATTTGGGGAGATCCGGTCGCCACCAGATGGGCACATCCGGTTTTAAATATTTTAGTCCATTCCTCAAGTTTCGTTCGACAAATTTCGGCGGAACATCCGGGTTTTTCTTTTTACTTTTTTATTTTAATTTGCGTTTTTTTTTAATTGTCTGTAAACACGGTGTACTGTGTAGGCCAGAGTCATGCAAACCTCCAAATTCCTACGACTCAATACCCTGAGTATAAGCCATCAAAATCACCTTGCATGAGTCCGTTTCATGACTAGTTGATAACTGCGGGTTGGCTGAGTGCCGTCCGTAACAGCTACTTAGTTTCACTGATATTCAAAATGTTTTCTTTTGTGCTATTTTAATTAAAATTGTGAACATTTAAAACACACTCTTTATTTAAATTTTCCAAGAATAAAATATGTACCCTGAACTTGGTGACTTAGGAACATATTAAAGTCATTCTAAGGCTGTGTGCCAAACTTAAGGTAAAAGTTAATTTTAAGTAAATTTTTCGGTAAATTCAATTATTTTTCAAAAACTGTATGGTAAACTGATCGAAAAATCTGTACTAAAACCGGTTTTTACCGTAGTAAATGATTTACCATAAGTTTGACACACAGCTTAAGCATTTTATAAGTAAGCTGTTTAAATCTGAAAAGAAAAATGAAATTTAATTTATAAGTTATCCAAATATTGTTATTAAAATTTACTTATCATAAACTTTGTTGCATGAAATTTTTGTGATGCATTCTAAAAATACTCATAATATCTCAAAATTTTGACAAACTTGTCACAATAATATTTTGATAGACCCATACGCATGCTCTCCTTTTTCCAACCCAATTCAAATTCTAATGGAGCTCGCATATTTAAAACAACTTTTTTCTTGATTCTTAATTTTCTTAAATATTTCAAAATTTTCACCGATCGGCAAACTTGAAGAAATGCCGTTCATCACAAGAATGTCGTTTAAGATATGCGAGGATCATTTAATCAGGGTGGCAAAAGTGCACATATGGGAATATTGTAGTGGCAAGTTTGCCGATTGGTGATAATTTTCTTAGAGTCAAATTTTCTAAGCTTTCCCGTTTTTCACAAAAATAATCAAAAATTGTTATTCCACCTTAAATTTCAGAAAACAAACAAGATCAACAATCAATAAAAAAGAATTTTAGGTATGAAGTTTTATTCCGAATAGTCAATCTCCGCCTGGTCAGTAGGGGTGCCGATTTTTGGTGAAATTAAATATCAATATCAATTGCGGTAAACTTTAAAAATGATTTGAGCTAATTTTATTCGGGACTGAATTTCAAATTTTTTTTATTTCAAGTTGTGTTTTCATAAATGTGAAAAACTATTCCAAATATTTGTAAAAAACAAAAAACTCCTATGGAATATGTCATTACAGTGAGCGGAATTCAAACAAAAATCCCTGAGATCTTATAATTTATGGAAAAGTATGAAGTTTCATTCCGATCAATCAATCCGTTTGGCGCAGAGAAGCAACAGACATTTAATCTGCACGGCATCACACATAGTGCTACAGACACAGACACATACACACCCAAACACAAAGAGATATTTAAAGAAAATACTTTTTTTGACTTCGAAGATATTCGTCATATTCGTCAGTTACGCTTAAATTTTCGAAAACTCTACACGACCGATATTGTGGCAAATTTTATTTAGAATCTTTAGTTCATAATCGATTTTTTCCTAAATATATATACTTTTCAAAATATTTGCAAAACACCAAAATGCTTTTATGGGGGCTGCCACTTCCAGTGAACCGATTTCAGCCAAAAACCATTTAGATCTCCCAATTTCTGAATAAATCCTAGGAATTCAGTTTCACTCGGATCACTCAATCCATTTGGGCTGTAGGGAACCAACAACATTTACTATTAGGGCAAACTATGGTGAGCTCCTCAGTGCCAGTTGTATTGTAAGAACGAGCGATTAATGTTTTAAGGTGGAACATAATCGTGTGAGTGCTGACCATCAGTATATTCATTTTTGAGTAAATGGCCAACTTCGAAAATCGCATGTTAAGTTTAATAAAAATTTGTATCGCTGAAGAACATCCTAGGGCGGAAATGCTTCTTTGGTAATGATAAGAACAAAGTATGATGGGCTTCTCAATGCAAGCCGTACGTTAGGATTGGCACAATATTCCAGCTTCGAAATTTTTCTCTCTCTTTCTCTCTGGCAATATATCCCATCAAGGGATTTGGCCGCCTTAAATAAGGTTTTACAATCATATTTTCATTTCGGATAATGAGTGATTAATTCATTGATCCTAAACCACCCGTGAAATTTTTTCCTTGCCACCACCGGGAATCGAACTCGGGACCTCCAGTCGCTGGACCATGCATGCTGACCACTTTGCCACCAGGGCGGCGATCAGCTTCGATATAGCCCCTTATAAATTTATTTGAAACTCATTTATAACTTCCAAGACCTTCCTGGGCCGGAATAGTGATTGATGTTTTGAGAAGGAACGTGATAGAGTGTGTGCAGACCAAGTGTTTAGCACCAGCCATATGTTCAAATTTGTGTTAATAGCCAAGTTATAAAATTTCAGGTGAACTTAAATAAATATTTGGAAACTGAGATTTTGAACTTGACTATCTACTAAAATTTGAACTAACACCTGGTGCTGGCCATTTGGTCAACATTCACCCGGTAACGTAACGTATCAAAGTATCAATTGCTATTTTGCCCCGAGAAGGTCTTGAAAATGTATAAACGAGTTTCATATAAATTTATATATGAAATAATAACGATAATAACCATAGGATTACGTTCCATCTTAAAACATTAATTGCAAATTCTGACCCAGGAAGTATATACAATTTTCATATAAATGTTAGCGATTTGATTCTAGTTCACTGACCAAGCTGTAATAATTATTGAGATGAAGCCAATTGTTATACTTGTAAAAAGTTACTGAGCGCGACCCAAAACATTTCAACAATATTTACCTTACCCGTTATATCTATCCCGTACTATACCATACGTACGCGATACTTTCTTAGCTTTAAGATAATTCTAAAGTTAAATATTTTATAATTACACCAGTTATGAAGTTGGATCTCAAACAATGCGTTTAATGTAAGAAACTTTTAAAAAGTTCATAAAAAGTTATAATGATTATTACAGTAACCCTAAATCCTAATCATTTCATTCTTAAATATTACTTCCTATATGGTAATTTGTTCTTTATGGAGTAAAAAGGTATGGTTTCTCGAATGTAAATGGTTTGGTGTGAAATCGCAGTTTTCACTTAAAGCAAGAATTTTTTTTATAACACATGAAATGCCTATCCCAAATGTGTTCAACACAGATATTTTCCCGTCTAATGCGTGACTGGGTGGTAGATTTATACACTTCCATGAATTATAATTGTTTTGATTACCATGAAGAAATTTTCTTTGCGTTATTTTGGCATTGTTCCAAATTTAATTAATTACGCAGTTTGAATTTACTTGGCGAAATATAAATGTGTGTGTGTGTGCGAATCATTTCATTTTTATTTTGTTTAATAAACTTTTACTGTGTTTTAGGGTCAAACACGCTTTCGAAAAAGTTCGATTTTATCTATCTACATCTCTATTATTGCAAGCTGTTACGAAAGTTATCTAAAACGTACAAATGAAAAGCACGAGAACAATCATTTTTTTTTGTTTTTTGAAATTAATTATATGAGTAGAAGCTGGGCACAGGGGTTATTTGTACCTATGCCATTTTGATGTTGATAATTGTGAACCATAACGCACCATTAACGAGAATATGCGATGGTATTTCGGACGATCATTGTTGTAAAAAAAATTCTCAGTGATTGAAATATATTGTATATTATTAGTACCTAAGTTTATTCTGAAGGTTGACTCGAAGAGCGCAATTTGCTGAGCTTTTCAAATCAAGTTGAATCCCAGAACATTTTCCAAATCACGTTTAACAACAGAATTTTCATTGAAATGTTTTTTGGGGTATAAACTTTTGTAAATATGTAAGGTTTTAAGGTTAGAATCTAGTTATGGAAATATGACAACCCAAAACCATTTAAAAAAAGGCATGAATATGATTTAGCCAACACTCGACTTTCTTTTACAACAAATCAACTTAGACTTTGAATATACACGACATATGTTCTAAAGCGAAAAATAGTACCTAGTTGAAAATTCAGTTTTCATTGCAAAATTTGAAAAGCTCCTGCGGAAGTTACTACTTCTGTTAAACGGATATTTACCACATTTCGCATGGATCTCGCAATTTATGGAAAAAGCTTTAGTATCAAGTTTCATTCCGGGTAGTCATTCCGCCTGAACTGTATAGAGATTCCGAATTTGGATATAATATAGATTTTTTTATCAAAACTCGTCATTTACGGTAAAATTTAAAAAATTGATCTGAACAAATTTTGTTTTTTTTTTTTTGTTTTTAATCGTTCTAAACATTCAGACCTCGAGTTTTTGCACATTTAACATCCGGTATAATGAAGAAGTCAAAAAGTTCAGACGGTTTGTCCAATCAACATGAAATTTCATACCTAAGCTTTTACATTAATTCGTAGGTCTCAGTGATTTATGCCCATAATCGGGTGACCGAAAGTGTTAGCTTCCATAGAAGCTTTTCCGCTTTTGCAAATATTTTGAAAATTATATCATTTACGAGAAAATCGATTATAAGCTAAAAGATTATAAATAAAATTTGAAATCAAACCATTCCAGATCAATTTTCCAAACTTTAAGCGGAAATATAATAATGACCAAAAATAATTTTCCAGTATTACAGAAAAAAATAACTTAGTAAAATTCATAAAATATTAGTAATATTGATAAAAACGCAACCCATAAAGTAAAATTGACAAAATTGATAAATTATTTCATCAGTTTAAGGAGAAAAGTATATACGGTTAGGAAAGTATGAATAATGTATTGTGTTTATAAGAAATTTATGAATATGATAAATAATTTTTTTTTAATTGATTTTGGTGGTTCGTCACGTTGATAAAGCATTTTATACGAGTGTTACAAATTTTTAAAAACTTCAGTGCAATTTATAAGTAAATGGGAAGTTCGCAAGGGAATTTATATTGATACAATAACTTGATTTTAAGGAAATCATAAATTTTGTTTTCAATTTATTAAACATTTATGTTAACAAATACATTTTGTTTGTTGAACATACAATCCGCTCTCGATAAGATAACTCAAATTTAAGGAAAATATAGTATTTTTAAAGAATTTAAAAAAGGTTTATTTTCTTTATGGAACATCTTTATATTTCATACTAGCTGACCCGGCGAACTTCGTACCGCCTCAAAATCAATAAATGTTTTTTAAAGTTATTAGCTTAATAAAATTGAGTTTTTTATTAAGATTAAATAAATTAAATGAATACTCCAAATTAATTAAATTCAATGAAATTACAAAAATCAAAATGAAATATATTTTAATTACATTGAAATGAATGTAATTCACGTGGCAGCAAGGCTTTCGTTTTATTGAATTGAATAGAAATAGTTCGCGTAGCATTATTGCACTACTTTCTTTTAAACTATTTGCTGGGTGAGTTGCAATGGAGTCGATTCCCTTCATTGTAGCACCTTGTGATATACGACATTTTTTGTTTTATTGTTAGGTGCGAGAACGAATAAAGCGGATGGTTTACCGACACGTGAACATACTACGTACAATTGGCCGTGAGAGAAACATTCATTTTCTAGATTCAGGCCACAAACACTCAAGGATTGGCTTTGTGATTTGTTGATCGTCATGGCGAATGCAAGACGAATCGGAAATTGAATTCGTTTAAACTCGAATGGCATATCGGTTGGGATCATCGGAATTCTCGGAATGAGAACTTCCTCACCTTTGAACTTCCCTTGGAGTATCGTCGCGTGAATTACATTGCCCATGAGTTTTCTCACCACCAAACGCGTTCCGTTACATAGTTTTGGTTGATTCAGGTTTCGTAGCATGATGATTATCGAGCCAACTTTTAGTTGTAAATTGTGCGGTGGCAAGCCAGGTAGATCCAATGAGTTTAAAAATTCAGTTGGATAGTTGGTTGCTTCGTCTTCGTTTATCACACAGTCAATAGATTTGAAGGAATGAAGTGGACCGACGATTAGATTTTGAATTGTAAAATTTAAGTGATCCACATCTTTGTTCTTTGCCGCAAGAATTACTCGTTCACTCACCCAATTGTGATTTTTGTGGTTAGTAATGATGTTCGGGAACACTTTGTTGATGAGCTCATCCTTCGTTGAGACAAAAATGCAAAAGTTCTGAGGAAACGAAATCGATCCGTTCGATTTGTCGACCGGAACACGGCCATTACCGATAATCAGCAACTGCTTGGAGAATTCTTCGGCAGATGGATCGTGTAACAATGCAACTCGCATGTTTGTCGTCAGCTAAAGTTTCTTCACATAACACCACAGAGTCGATGATTTGAGGCAAGCGTTTATTTCATCAGCAGCGGTCGATCTTGGAATGACTGGTATTGTTTGACAGAAATCGCCAGAAAGTAGAATCATTGCGCCTCCAAAACATCTTGAGTCATTGCGTAGATCTTTCATAGTTCTATCGAGTGCTTCCAATGCGCGTTTGTGCGCCATTGTACATTCGCAGATGATGATTTTACTTGCTACCAAAACTTTCGCCATTGCTGAGTGTTTTGTAATGTTGCATGTCGGGTTTTCAGCCGATTGAAGGTTTAACGGCAATTTCAACGCTGAATGAGCTGTTCGGCATCCTTCTAGCAATGTGGCCGCTATCCCAGAAGAAGCAACTGCTACAGCAATATCGGATCTCGCACGAACAGTGGCCAAAATTAATGACATGTGGAATGTCTTCTCAGTTCCACCGGGCGCATCGAGGAAAAATAACCCACCATTTTTATCATGAATCGCCTTCATTAACGTATCGTACACTCCTTTCTGTTGGAGGTTCAACAGTGGTACATTGGTTCGAACTGATTGGTTTAATGCATCTCGATCATATTCATGTTCACGTTCCAATTCTCGATTGAAAGCGTCGTTCATTCCACGACATGGCGTTGGCATTCCTAATTTGACTAACAAACTGCCGCACATGCGAAAACACATGTCTTCGATCAAAAGCAAAGCCTGGTTATGTATCTCCTCATTCACCTCGTGATCGGGATTTCCGAAACTGACACGAATTCGATGTAGAATGTCTTCTGACATGTCATTCTTGTACTTGCTCCATAGTTCACGTGGATTTGATGGGAAGCATGTCGAAATAATGATAGCAAATAATGTGCGTATCTGGTTTGGAGTTGCAGAAATAATTGATTCAGCGATTGTTATGTCCCAATGAGTATCGTTTTCAAGCAAGTTGAGCTGTTGACATGCAGCACGAAATGTTGGGCACACTACACCATTGACATTTCGAAGTGATTCAAATGATGTCGGCCCACGAATATTCACCAGCAACAACCGCAAGTAGAAGCATTCGTCATTCTTCGGATGAACTGTGTAAATGCGACCAAGAGCATCAGTAGAACGCACATTTGGATGATCAGGAACCTCATCGCCTTGCTTCCGACGTTGAAATTTTTTTGATGAGGCGTATGTAATTAACCCGACTTTGTTTTATATATATAGATAAGTAGATGAAATAAAAAAAAAATTGGATAAAAAATAAAATGGTAAATGTGCATGCAGCCTCCAGTCGGATTCGTATCCAGTACCTTGCGGTCCAAGCGCCGAAGCTTTAACCACTGCACCACTCGTCACATAGAAACTACACCTACAAAATTCATATAAAAAAATGTTTTTTTTATTAGATTTTTGGGGCTTCCCTTTTGAGTTTTTCCGACATTTCTTTTTTCCTAAACCACCACTGTATTGAGATGAACAAAATAAAGAAAAACAAAATGTACTAAATATATGAGAAAATGAATTTTCTTGATAACTTTTTTTTTGGTGAATTTTTCCAATGTTTTAATAGTTATTATGCTATTCGGAACGGAGTCAAATACAACAAAATAAAGATCATAAAAATCGGTCCAGCCGTTCTTCAGTTATAAATGGTGTAACTAACCCGACTTTGTTTTATATATATAGATGACATTCCGTATCAATAAAATAAATTTATTTTAACAAATTAAAACACTTTTTATCAATTTAACGAAAAATATTACGCCAGCAAAAGCCTAATTAACAATTTATTTATTAATTTTAGTTTTATATATACGTATACATAGTAATTAATTCAGCATCTAACAACAAATTTAAATCAATTTAAGATAAATAATAAAATATTACATATTTCAGACCGTGATTTTATAACATTATATACATTTAACATTTAATATATATTATAAACATAAACATTTTATAACAAAAACACACCACACATTTTTTGATTCAAAAAGTACAATATTTCAATTAAATATATAATTTTCCATTTTCTTTAACCGAAAATATCTTTTTTTACTAATTAAATCTTAAAGGTAAGATCTGCGATCAGTTGCGATACAGCTGTTGATTTTATATCATACTTTGTTTTTAAATTATTAAAGAAAATTTGTATAAAATTCCATAAAATTTCCGTTTCGTCAGGATATTTAATATTGAAAACTTGAAAAATTTTGAATGTGGCGTCAATGGCTTCCAAGAAATGCTCGAATTTATATTTTCCGTCGTTTATATGTATATAAAATAATGATGTTTATTTTAAAAATGTCTTCTCCCACTATAATTAATGGCTGAATTGGTTTTTGAATCCTTTTTTAATTGAATTCAATACCGCAAAAAATTTTAAACAGTGCTTCCTGAGAGTACCTGCCCGAACTTTTTTTTTAAGAGATGGTTCACCAGACGCCTTCTTAAATACTCTTCTGGTGGTCGGTATTATCACACAAGGTAAATAAATGAAACATTATACACGTTCGACTGTCTATAATTAGAATCAAAAATAATAGTATGTAAGTAACTAAATATTTGAAATGTATAATATTAGAAGGACTGTTTATTTCAAATTTAGAAGAGACGAGTGCTCATTTGTATTAGAAGAAAAACTGTTGCTTGGACATCAACTGCTTTCTTGTAAATGATCCCAAATTAAGTTTTAATTTTGATCGCGTTCCACTTTTCGAATATTAGTAAAGTTTTAAATCACTTTGCGGTGAATTTAATTATTTTTATTAATTCTATTAATCAATTTCCACTATCGTAACCGATTAACCACACCATTGGAACGCTGCCTTCGAAGTGGAAATTCTGTTAAATAAATAGGTTGGTGAAAATTTTGAACTTGAGTTGCAATTTATTTGTTTCACAAATATGTATATGAGAGAGAGACTTATGGCAATATATATTATGAAAATGCAGAAAAGTGATTTGTTTTAAAATAGTTTTTAAACAATCATCAAAAAACGGCACTTTACAAAAATTGTATCTTAATATGTAATTGAAATTATTTTTCACAGATGCATATCAAAAGATTTGCTGTTAATTTAAGAAACTAATTGATCTATGGGACAATTTCATTCTACTAATATAATGATTTTAACTAATATAATGATATAGTATATTTAATTATCTCTCAAAAATATGAATTTGAAAAGTCTCAATGGTTAAAAATAGAATTTTAATTTTACTTGAAAATAATAATAAAATTTTAAGTCGATTTTGGTTTTAATTAAATAAAAAACTAAACAGATCATTCATTCTTGAAAATATCTTGAAGATTAATTTACGTTAACAATAAATTTGTCTCTGATTGCTTGAGTATATTACAGATAAGCGTGTTGGAAGTTAGTTAACATTTCGACGTAATATGTAGAAGATTTGACCCTTAATGAAAAAATTTAAAAACAATTATAAAATTTTTTGTTTATGTTATTCAGTTCACCCGAAATACTCGCTATAACGAACCGTGTCCCAATTATCTTTTAGTTTTTTAATATGCTCCTGCTTTCCACGTCTTTGATGCTTCTTTCAAAAATTTTCAATAATTTGTTTTGAATTGAAAAATCTCTAGTAATGCGAACACAAACCATTCTTCTTTAACACATACATTGTTTATGAATATTTTACCTTAATTTCAGTTGGAAACATCCTGACTATTTGTTCGGCAGTTAGCAGCGTAAATGGATATTTTGCATGTTATGCGTTGAAACCATTTTAAAAGGTGTAAAATGGGACGTACGTTAAACCCACCGTATGAACGTAAAACGAATTACTGAATTTTAAGAAAAATACGCTATAAGTTCTCATGTATGAAAAGACTTCTAAAGATTTTAGAAATATATAATTATATATATTATTAATTTACTATATTTACATAATTGAACTGTTTGGTATTTCGAACTAAATCTATATGATTTTGTCTTATTTTTTGTCGCAAGACTACACATTTTTAGGTTATGTTCATATAAGCACTTTTTTATACCTCAATAAATTACCACAACATAGCTTTTATTATCCTCTTTACATTAAATAGCATTCACCATGTCACAACAATATTTTTTCACAGTTAAAATTTTGCTTTTGATAATTACTAATATAATATAAAACTTGCACAATCATTCAACCTGCCCATAACTGATCTCGATAATGAATAATACAATGTGCTTTTGCAAAATCTAGTTTTTTCCTTTTCAATTTTTACAAAATGTAACAAAATGACAATTATTTTTTGAAAATCAGGAATTGATGAAACTAGAAATTGTTTAATCATAAATTTCTGTGTCAAATACATAACTCGATTTATTATTATTAAAATTTTTACAAATTTTTTTCAAAACTATGTACGATTTCAAGAAATTGAATAAGGGGTTTATTAATTTATGAACAAATAAAACAAGACGCAGTTGCCGTGACCCATAAATTGTGAAATGCATATATTTCAGTGGAATATTAAGAAACTTAGACACAACAGCGTTAGATAACCTACTAATATCCTGTTATTAACTTTAATCAGATTTTCGAATGAATTTGTCGGTCGCTTAAAATACTCTTATAAATATTGTATCTTAGTCGTTTCATCGGTGATGAAGCCACCTGTTTTAGCCATACGTTTCATTTTAGTTTTAACTATTCCCTTGTGACGAAATTTTGTAAAGGATATCCACAGACCATCTGAGATGTTGCAAATCATTTGTATTAGGCTGTAATCTCTCAAACAATCGACGTAACTTCGAAGTACTTATTTGATTAAAAAGAAACTATTAAAACCAGATTAACAGTAACATGTTGTCCGGGTGTAAGATAGCCCAATAATTCACTATTCACAGATAAAAATCTAAAGCCAATTTTTAATAATTAATATGAATTAACATCATTTCTCAAGTTTAAATTTTATTGTAGTGGATTCACTTAACTCTAACAATTACTATAACCAAATAAAATTGAATTCATTATTGTTAAGGTTGAGGCCATTGTGTTATTTTTTAGGGATAATTATGTAACTGCACAACACCATGGTAGTTAAGTTAGCACGACCATCAGATTATTAAAGACTACATTTATTGAACTCAATAAATATTGTTCAGATAATAATTTTCCATCAAAATTAACTAAAGATGTCCTTTAAAATAAATATCATCAAACCGGCTACCTCACATCATTTTAACCACCGTCACTCGACCAACGTTGGATGATTTTCATTATAAATTAAACTCTGGAATCAGAAAACAAAAATTTCTAAATTTTTTTACAATTTTCGTATTTTTGTTATTGAAGGGCGATACTTTGGCTTAACTATACCTATACGACTAGTTTATACCTACTCCAGTAAGATTAAATTCGATCAACGATGAATTAAGATATTGATATCCAAATTTCTTTTCAAGTCTTTCAGAAATTTATATGTATAGCTATATTTGGTATAGCCCATGAAATGTAAACAACGTTACCAAAAGTCTAAAAATCTAATTAAATTTTAGCATATAACCTCTCTTGATTTCGTTTTATTTTATAAAACTTTAAATAGTTTTATTTTTTCTGACTGATTTTAGTAATTTTTTTGAAATTTTCGGTTGCTAGATTTTACAGTTATTCGCTATATCCCCGAAGTGAGTGCTCTGTTTGACACGAACATGCTTCAAAAAAATGGGAACTAAAATATATTCATATGTTTCAAAAATATAATTAGAAGTGGCAAACGCATCATTTATTTGTATCAAAAACATTTTAGCAAAATTTATGTTATCAGCATGATAAATTGGATTAGAAAATGTTGTTTTCAAATTAATAATGTTATACGAATTGTAAGAAATGTACAAAATTCTTATAATGCTTTTAAAGTTTTCATGCACGCTTTGATAAACAGTTTATACATTTTTAAATAAATTTTTAATGTAAAAAATTTACAAATTATTTATCAAAGCGTGTATGTATTTGTACATTTCTTACACTTTGTATAACATAATTAATTTGACAACAAATTTTTGTAACTATTATCCAATTTATCATGATGGTAACATAAATTTAGTTAGAATGCTTTTGATACAAATAGATGATGCGTTCTTTACTTTCTTTATCAAATAAATAAAACAATATTATTAAAAAATGATAAACATCAATTTATCAATTTAACAAAATTTATTTTTTTCTGTGTAAGAATTTGATCCCTGTTCAGCCCAAACGGATTGTTTAATCCAGATGAAACTTCATACGTAAGTATCTTTCATAAATTTGGATATTCCAATGTGTTTTGTACGAGTTTGGTCGACCAGAAGAGGCAATTTCCATAAGAGTTGTTTTTTTGCAAATATTCCAAGGATTATTTCAATTATGAGAAAATCGACTATGAACTAAAAGATTATAAATTAAATCTGCCACAATTTCGGTTCAGATCAATTTTCTAAAATTTAAGCTGAAAAGCCGTTTATTTGTAAAAAAAAACTTTTTTACTTTCTTTTACGTAGTCAACACAATCATGAAATATTTAAACCTTGAATTTTGCAGATTTACCATTCGCTATATCGCCGAAATCAATAAAAATAGTTTTTAAAAAATCTGTGTGCGACATAATGCCTGCGGTGTCCTCTCTACACTCCAGACGATTTTTCTGTTTAAGATGAAAGTTCATACTTCAGCTTTTATCATTAGTATGGAGATTCTAGAGATTCTTGTCAGAATTCGTTTCACCGACAGTTGAAAAAACCATAGGAGTTTTTTCGTTTTTTCTCAATAGTTTGGTCCATCCACTCAGATATAACGCCAATAGTTCAAGTCTGAACGGTGGATGTAAAGGTGTGATCTAAAGCAAAATTTCAGCACAGGTTGCATTGAACTTTTCCATTTTATATAAAAAATCGGTTAAATTAAAATTGTTTTTGCTTGAATCCAGGAGATATCCCCCTCGAGGTTATTTGCTCAAAAGTTAGGTCCATCCATCTCAGATATAACGCCAATAGTGCAAGTCTGAACGGCGGATGTAAAGGTGTGATCTAAAGCAAAATCTCAACTGCATTGAATTTTTTTATTTTATATAAAAAATCGGTTAAATTAAAAATTTATTTGCTGGAATCCAGGAGATATCCCCTCCAGATTATTTGCTCAATAGTTAGGTCCATCCATCTCAGATATAACGCCAATAGTTCAAGTCTGAACTGCGGATGTAAAGGTGTGATCTAAAGCAAAATCTCAGCACAGGTTGCATTGAACTTTTCCATTTTATATAAAAAAATCGGTTAAATTAAAAATTTATTTGCTGGAATCCAGGAGATATCTCCTCCAGATTATTTGCTCGAAACTAAGGTCCATCCATCTCAGATGTAACGCCAATAGTTCAAGTCTGAACGGCGGATGTAAAGGTGTGATCTAAAGCAAAATCTCAGCACAGGTTGCATTGAACTTTTCCATTTTATATAAAAAAATCGGTTAAATTAAAAATTTAATTGCTGATAAATTGAAAAGCTGTTTTTCGTTAATTTGCTGGGTGATGATTACCACAGTGTATGCATTTCATTGATTCGTTCTTACTTTTATTACATTCTTTTGTAAGATGTTGCCCAGCACACTTTATTCATCTCGGCTCCCTATTACAATATTAGCGTGTGTGGTTATACGCCTTGCAGTTGTAGCACTGTGGCATTCTACTAGGGTTCTTTTTTAATGTCTCAATCTTAACTTTCATATTAAGGATTGCTTTGATTCCATATACTCTATCAATGCTCTCAGCGTTATCAAATGTAAGCAAGCATGAACTCACTTTAAAAAATGTACAAATTCGATAACAGAATTCGAAACGACCAGAATTTTAAAAGGCATAACTATATACTTCTCTTTATTTGCAAATTCATCCCATTATTCCACAATTTAATGCCACTGTAAAATAGTTTGTGGTATACAAAAAATAAGTCGCTTGAAGTGATAAACGAATTATTCAAAAACATTGTTTTTACAATTTTAGCTACTCAAAGTTAGATATACTAGAACATCCAGTCCCGAGGGTGTACCGATGTTTTTTGTTGTTGTTGTAAATAATTGAAAACCTATTCTGATTTTTTTTAGAAAAGCAAACCTATTTTGGGAGAACAAAATGGTAAAACCAACATCGTAACTATAAAAAAAAACTAATCAAATTTATTTTCCACAACCTTCAACACGGTACAATAAAATATTATTTTAGAGAAAGATAAACGTAAATTGTACCCGTCACACCTAAATCTCCTTAACTCAACTGTTAAACTGTGTTCAGTTCTCCCCAAAAAGGACCAAAACAAAATAATATTGTTGAATTAGGGTTGGAGCAGCAGGATTCCAAAAAAAATATTAATTAATTGATTTCTCATGTAAATCTGCAAATTTGTGTAAACATTAAGATATTTCTTGTATATATTCGGATACTGGAATTGCTTGTTTACTTTGCATACCTTAAGGGAAAATTCGTACCTAAAAATGTCTTAGGTTTTCATTAAAAATTTAAATTCTATATACTTTTATTTGAAACGAAATAAATAGAAAAAGTTTTAATATAAATTTTAATTAGATCGGAAAATGCTAAATAATTTTATTAGGATGCTATAATATTTTATATATAGTGTGGGGTAACAAAAGGATGGGGGGCGATAAAATGAATGGTTATCTTAAACAGAATGGATAGGACAATAAATTTGGTGTTACGTTGTGGTATAAATATTCGTGGGAATATTTCGGTATCCGCCGTTCGCTTTTAAATAATTTGTTATGCATCCAAATAACGGCTCCCTGCGAGTACCAAATGGCGTTCATATAAATTTATTTCGTACACGTACGACTCATTAAATAAACGAGACGTACTGCTGTGTTGTATATACAAGTACAATTTACGTCATCTCATAAGATACGGTTATGCTGATAAATATTTAATACCGTCTTGTCTGGATTATTAAAATAAAATTGATATTCGAAATTTTTTGACTCATCTGTTCGGTAACGAATCTTAATTATAATTTGATAGATATAACTTTGTAATTTATTTAAAAATCTAATTTTTAATTTCCAGTCACAAAACAGCCCAAATCTTGTTAAGAGCTATATCTATCTACAAAAATAATAACAAAAATCCCCCCAAAAAAATGTCCAAGGTGGAAAACAGCAAACAAACACCGGAGACAAAGAAAATTCTTAATTACATTTTTGGAGAATAAATTTAATTGTGTTTTGTTTTTGTCAAGAATACCATAAAAAGGGGTTTCTGTCTTTTTTTATGTGATGATAATTAGATTTATTACCGTACACCTACATTTCCCCCCAAATTGAATATTAACCAAGTGGAAAATGACAATTTACCGACAGGAAAATATCGTAGACCCATATTGTGTTTGTTGTATACATGCGAGATTATTTTTCTTCGGGTAATTTTTGTTGTGCTGGGCCGTAATAAATTAATTTTTAACAAAACGATTTGTTGATTGTTGTTAAATGCTGCGAAACATTGAAAATATTATGTCTCCGATTAAATCACTTTCTGAGGTTACCCTCGACCTAAAATTATTGGTGTACTATTTGGTAGTATCATTTTTAGGATTCAGTATTGCATTTTTTATGTTAAAAGGACATATAAATTTGAGTTTATGGTGTTTTGGCTGAAATTTAAAGGTTCCAATACTGGAAAAGTGTTAGATATGATCGATGAGTTTTCGATTTGTACCAAGGCATATAGTTGCTAACTAGGTATAAATTCGAACCGAATTTTAGTGAGAAACCTTACAAAAAAATAGTTCAATATAAATTTCAAAGTGTTTGCGAAAGCGTTAAAAATGTTAACCGCAAACCAATAACAGTTTTGTAAACTAATGATGACACAACCGCAAGAGTTTATAAAAATCCCAATTTTCGTAAAACCATCGTTCAGAAACATTCAACGATTTGCATAAATGGTACAATGATGCAATTCTGTACAAGACAGAAAATTTCGGTGGCATCAACCAAAAGACCTTGTTAAAGTTAGCCGAAAGGGCGTAATTTTACTTTACGTATACATCGAGAAAATCAGGTAAGGAGTATAAATTTTGAAAATTTTTAAATGCAGGGTTGTTTGTTCACAGGTTTTAGGAGGGGGAAGCTAAATTTTTCCGGAAATTTTTTTGATTTTCTGGAAAAATTTTCATTTTTTTCCAATATTTTTTTTTTCAATATTAATAATAATTGCTTCGTCAACCTTGCAGACACAGATCAAAGAGTTTCTCTCGCTCTTATCGCTTCTACTGATAGTGCCACAAATGTTAAAAGAATCAACCAAACCCCCACTTTTCCACTATTTATACAATTCTTCAAGTGCCAAACTTAGTAAAAAAAAATTGAAAAATTTTGAAAATTTTCCTGGAAAAACCGCAAAATTTTTCCGGAAAAATAACTTGTACTGTCGAAAAGCTGTTAAGATACAATCCTAATATCAAAATTTTTATTAAAATTACAGATTTGTACGTATTTCAAATAAAATAATACGCAATTTTTTTATTTTTTAAGTGAAAAATTTTCCGGAAAATCAAAAAGTTTTCTGGAAAAATTTAGCTTCCCCCTCCTAAAACCTGTTAACAAACAATCCTGCATTTAAAAATTTTCAAAATTTATACTCCTTACCTGATTTTCTCGATGTATACGTAAAGTAAACTTTAGCCGCCAAAAGTTGCCAGCCGAAAGTGAAAAGACCGATAATGCAGATAGTGTCTTGAATACAGCAAAAATCAGTCATGAACTCGTATTAAGAAGAATTTAGGATCGGGTTACATCATTCGGGTGAAGGAGAAATTATTTCAGTTTATAGGAATTTAAAAATCGATAGGAGCGAGAGTATAAAGAGATTTAAAAAAATAGTCAAGACACTATCTGCATTATCTTTCGGCTGGAAACTTTCGGCTAGCTTTAACAGTATATTCTAGATTTTGGCATATAAAACACCAATCTGATTATGCCAATTTGAAAGCCCATGACCATAGGTAGAATCTGAGTATAAGTTTGAGGTGAGACTAAAGGGGTTATAAGGATGAAATTTTGATTTCCCCATTTTTCGTCAATAAAATCGTTCGTCAATCGAGATTTTGGCATATTGACACCAATCTGACTATGCCGATTCGATAGCCCATGAATATAGGTAGATTCTGAGTATAAAGGTTAGGAGTGGGATTGATGGGGTTAAAGGCATAAAATGATACTGTTAAAGTTAGCCGAAAGTTTCCAGCCGAAAGATAATGCAGATATATCTATATCTACTATATAGTGATATATCTACTATATAGTGTCTTGATAGTAGATATATCTACTATATAGTGTCTTGAATACAGCAAAAATCAGCCATGAACTCGAATTTAGGAGAATTTAGGATCGTGTTACATCATTCGGGTGAAGGAGAAATTATTTCAGTTTATAGGAATTTAAAAATCGATAGGAGCGAGAGTATAAAGAGATTTAAAAAAATAGTCAATGCACTATCTGCATTATCTTTCGGCTGGCAATTTTCGGCTAGCTTTAACAAGGTCATAAAAATACTGTTAAAGTTAGCTGATTCAGCTTATCTGGTTCATGCAGCCGAAAGTAGTCGATAAAGAAGTTTAAAATTATCATGCATCGCCAAGAATCGTTCGTCATTCCAGATTTTGGCATAGGGAACATCAATTTGACTACGCCGATTCGATAGCCCATGGTCATCGGTAAATTTTGATAATAAGTTTGGGGTATGTCTGATGGGGTTATAGGGGTGAAATTTTGACTTTTCTCATGTTTTATCGACAAAACCTGAGGAATATCAAAATTTCACCCTTATAACCCCTTCAAACCTTCCCAAACTTCGGCGATCAAAACGGCACAGTCAGATTGGTAGCTATATACCAAAATCTCGAATGGCGAACGATTTTATCAATGAAAAATGGGGAATCAAAATTTCACCTCTATAAACCCGTTAGACCCACCCTAACCTATTCTCAGAATCTACCTATGGCAGGAGCTATCGAATCGACATAGTCAGGTTGGTGGCTATATGCCAAAATCACGAATGACGAACGACACCCCTTACCTATTCTCAGAATCCATGGTCATGGGTTGTCGAATCGGCATAGTCAGATTGATGTCTATATGCCAAAATCTCGAATGACGAACGATTCTTGACGATGTTTGATAATTTAAAATCTTCTTAATCGACTCATTTTTTTTATTTACTGGTACATTATCTCTTCGTCTAATGATATTTTTTGTTTTTGTTTTTATTTGAAAATTTTTCTTCTTGTGGCGTTGTTGAGTTTTGCTGTATGAGGCAGATATGCCACTTCATCCCTTTAACCACATCGACGCACCCCTAACCTTTACTCAGAATCTACTACAGAAGATAATGAGCCATCGAATTTACATAGTCAGATTGGTTTCCGTATTCCAAAATAACGAATGACGAACGTTTTTATCTTTGAAAAATGGGGTAAATCAGAATTTCACCCCAATAAACCCATCAGACCCACCCGAAACCTGTTATCAAAATTTACCTATGGTTATGGGCTATTGAATCAGCCTCGTCAGATTGGTGTCCATATGCCAACATTTCGAATTACGAACGATTCTTGGCGATGCTTGATAATTTACAACTACTTTTGACTGTATGGGGCAGATATGCCGCTTCATGCATTTAACCCCATCAGACCCACCCCTAACTCAAAATCTACCTATGATCATGAGCTATCGAATTGGCATAGTCAGTTTGGTGTTCATATGTCAAAATCTCGAATGACGAACGATTTTATCGGCGAAAAATGGGGAAAATCAAAATTTCACCCTTGTAACCCCTTCAGACTCACCGCAAACCTATACTCAGAATCTATCTATGGTCATGAGCTATCGAATTGGCATAGTCAGATTTGTAAAATCTTATATGATGGACAAATTTACCATCGGAACAACGGAAAATGGATCATTTCACTTATATCACCGAATAAAACCTACTCCAAACACATAATCAAATTCCACTTACGGTCATGGTTCATCCAATAGGTACAGTCAAATAGTTCATCTGTTAAAATCCTAATATACAAACCATTCATCAGCTAAACGTGACTGCGTCTCATGGCTATTGTATAGATGGCTGTTATTAACATTTTCGTTTAGAATTGATTCATTTGTAACTTGTATCGATACAATCTGCATTATTGACATTTTAAAATATTTTCGGTTGGATAACACAATGCGTATCTGCATTACCATCTTTCGGCTGTGATAGCAAATACACTATCTGCATTACCATGTTTCGGCTTAAAACTTTCGGCTAACTTTAACAGTATAACCAAAAGATTGATGAGTTTTTGAAGCAAACGTTCATGTATGGGCTACGTAGAGAATTGTAATTTTTACAAGCATTGCTGTATGCCACCTAATGAAACGTATGAGGAATAAATAGCTCGATGATGAATAAATGAACTGTACATTTGTTCGAAGAATAGTGAAGGAGAATCAGATCTGATTCCGCAATTCGTGACTTTAGAAATATGCATACTCCTCACAATGCCGTTCGTACCGCTTGACTTCAGAAGGAAAACCAGACATTGGAAGATGTAGTTAAGATACCACATTCATCATAAATTCCTAACCAAACCATGCAACAATCAATTATTTATGTACGGCAATTATGTGATGTTCTTTTGATGCGAAAACTCAAAACATTTTCGATGTACATCAAAATATTGAAGGTTACTCATAGTGTTCTTTTGACCAAAAAAAAAAAATCACTTTTTCTTTGATGTACTGTACATCAATTTTTGAAAATCGCAATTCTGTCGTAAATTTTATACCTGCTAATACTGACAAATGAACAAAAACAATTTGGCGTTAATGTTTTTTTCTTTGTAAAAATAGACGTAGGAGATTTTTGGCATCACAGTATTCTGATTGAACAAAACAAAACTAAATTCCGCCACAAGGAAGGAAACATACACTTGCAAGAAACTAAATCGACTTAAACCTTCAGCGCCTACAGAAAGGCGATTTTTTTTAAAAAAAAGGCTTACATTAATGAGTGTGAAGTTTATAACAATTATCAAAAATACGCATGTATTGGAAATCACACTGTTAAAATATTTCTTATAGGAATTTTGAGTGAAAACTTAAATTTCTTCAAATTTAAAAATAGAATAATATTTAATAAATTAATTAGTTCTAATACTATGGTGCGAGTGTCTAGAGCTGTTTTTTGTGGAAAGCTCTCACAATGCTCAGGAATGTTATTTAAGTAAAACCCGTATCGGCTACTTTTGATTTTCAGTGTTTTCAATTCTGGCAAATGACAAGACATCACGGAGACTACACCAAAAATCAATCATGTATAAGTTGCTTTTTAGAACCTGATTTATCAAGTTGCGGGGATAATATTCCAATGGACTTGCAAAATATTTTCTTTAAGTTGAACAAAAAACTGATTTTTTTAGTTTTGAGTGAAACTCATTGCCAATAATAAGAAATCATAGAGACTGCCCCACAATGAAACCATATAGGAATAACTCCTACGGGTTTAACCTTTCAAACGAAGTTAGACATGCGCAGTACGATTTTTGTGACCAAATTTCGCAACGAAACCCCTATTTTTCTATGAATCTCATTACGGCCAATAACAAGACTTCTCAGAAGATGCACCAAAATGCAATCAGAGAAATGTTACCCCTACTAATTGAACCTATCAAACATTGTACATATGTACTTTTTTAATATGGACTTTCTCAGTACCATTTTGCTTTTGCTAGAGTAATTTACGTATTGTGAGTTTAGCAACTCGACGCAAAGCAAACAAAACTTTCAAGTGATCCTGCTTTTTTGTGCAATTGACGTATGACGGTGATGTCTGTTCCTTATTCAGCTCGTCAGTAAATCGTATGCATGGATAGCGCCTCCGCGTTTAAAAACTTATAATGGTTTCGGTCGAGAATATAACTGGTGTCCTTACTCCTAATATGTTTTGTGTGAAAGTAGAAACTCGGCTCTGAAGTTGGTTGCATGAAATTATAATTAAACGCATCCTGCCATTTTGGATTTATGTAGCTTTGATTTTGCTGTTTTTACGACATAACAATTTACAAGCCAAGTTGTCTTTCCGTGTTCATCAATTATAAGAGATGGATGTGGATAAGCAACGTTTACGTAATTGCATTTGATTCTGTTTTCAAATGCAAAAAAAGCTGCTTATGGAATTAATTAATTCGACTTTGAGTGAACATTCTGTAACTCATTCAACAGTAAAAAAGTGGTTTACAAGATTTCGTGATGGCAATTTTAGTCTTGAGGACGATCCATATCCAGCTGCAATAAACCAATTGAAAGGCAAAGAAATTAAGTTTTACTGGATGAAGATCCGTTTCAAATTCAAAAAGAGTTTACAAAATAGTTAGGGCTAACTCACCAAGCAACACCACATAAATTGCATGCATGAGAAAAATTACAGAAGGAAGGAAAATAGGTCCCACATAAACTGAACGAAGAAAACAAAAACCGATGAGATGACATCTGTATGCATATGCTAGTACAAAAGAAAATTGTTTTTGCACGAAATCAAAAGGAGACAATAAAAGTCTTAAGAAGTCAATGAGAAGTTTGCTCGAAAAAACAAGCTCAGCTAATTACATTTAAACGAAACATAATTCGTTTGATAGGTTAAACTCGTAGGAGTTATTCCAATATGTTTTCATTGTGGTGCAATCTCCGCGATGTCTTGTTATTATCAGAATAAACGAGTTTCACTCAAAAATCATAAGGAGCCAATAAAAAGTTTGCTCGAAAACACGTCCTGAGCCAATCTAAATTGGAACAAAACATGCTTCGTTTGAAAGGCTAAAACCCGTAGGAGTTATTCCAATATGTTTTCATTGTGGTGCAATCTCCACGATGTCTTGTTATTTTCAGAATAAATGAGATTCACTCAAAAATCATAAAGTACCAATGAGAAGGTTGCTCGAAAAAACATTCTCCAATCTAAATTGGAACGAAACATGATTCGTTTGAAAGGTTTAACCCGTAGGAGTTGTAGCGATTGGCATGCGCAATTCGTTTCTAGATGCTAAAGTTTCATACCGCTGTCCGGCACTTACATTTTTTTTTATTAAATTTTATGATGCTCAAATACCAACAGCATCAATATGACAATTAGGGGAATCGAAACTCAAAATACGGTACTTGATTGCGAATACATTTGATATTTTTTTTTATAAATGAGGAAACGTTTTGCATGCGGGGGACAGTCAATTTTGGATTTTCTTTAAAATTATATCGTGTGTTAAATTGTGTAAATGATATTGTGCGCAACGCTCGAAATAATTTTATTAAGTCGTGTAGAAATTCGAGAAGTTACTAATGTTCTAGGTGATGTGATTTCCTATATGGTTAGCAGAAAGAAAAGTTCGTGAATAAACTTTCGAAAAAAAGAGAAAAATCAAATCGAATTTAATATTTTTAATTATAAAAAAAAACAAAAATATATTAAAAATAACTAAGTGAAAATAATTGATTGATTGATTCTGAATGCACGACCAAGTTCTTCACAGGAGCTCCCGGGTGACGCTGGGCCCACCGTACACTCTTTTTTACATATAACAAAATCGAAGGATTGGATATGTTAGTTAAGTGGGACAGAATCGGCCCGGTTACAGACACCTAGGTATAGCCGATACTATTGGAAGGATATAGGCTTAATAGGTTTAATGGATACCGATGGTATTGGTCTTCAACAATTGCTTCTCTAAATCAGCAACCTGAGGAAAATTATTTATTATTTCACGTACATCTGGAAATTTCCTGAAATGGAATTGTAAATTAATGCTTTCCGGCTTCATAAACAAAACTGTTTGCCTCACTCTCGTATACTTGCTCGTACACTTTTATAAAGTAGTAAATGGGCATCCAGGTTTTACTTCAGAATCTTTTCGTACTCTAAAGTTGCTGGTCCGATCAAAAAAAAAAGAAACAGATAAGGTCGTTATTGGAAATGTATGCTTGGATGATTTGTACATTCATCCAAAATACGAGTACGATTTTCACACCAATAAAATATCTGAATACTTCGAGTTCGATGGTAACGACCCAAATGATAATACTTTAGCTACCCAAGTAATTGTTTTTATATTTGTCAGTTGTACCGCTCGTTGGAAAATTCCTCTTGGATATTTCCTTATTAGTAGCTTAACATCTGTATAAAAGAAAAATATAATTGAGTTTCGTTTGCCTTTATTACACGATATTGGGGTTCTAACTATTGGTTGTAACGTTTACTTTGCTAATAAATATAAATCTCGCTTTTAAATTGGTGGTATACCTCAACAATTTTAATTTTTTTTTTATCCATGTCTTATGTTCAGACTCGTCAAGAACATTTAACTATTAAAGGTCCTTTATTTGATGGTGGCGGCCCTAAAATTTCATGGCACTATTTAGAATAACTCCATAGGATTCAATCGAAGGAAGGTTTCCATCTCTCGAATAAATTACGAAATGCCCATATATTTTTTAATTGTCAAAAAATGATACTTAATTTAGCAGTTCAGACATTAAATAATTCCGTAGCAAATTCCGTGTTTCAAAATTGCCACAATATGAAGGGTGTAGTGGA
The DNA here is from genome assembly GCA_932526605.1 of Nephrotoma flavescens. Classification (NCBI taxonomy): domain Eukaryota; kingdom Metazoa; phylum Arthropoda; class Insecta; order Diptera; family Tipulidae; genus Nephrotoma; species Nephrotoma flavescens. The sequence continues at coordinate 230,562,205 of OW052221.1, forward strand.
ACTTATTAGAGTCTTCAATAATTCCTTTGTTATTTTAACAGCAAAAAATTTCAAGTAATTTTAATTTGGTTTTAAATTACGTTAAATCATCAATTGAATATACATATATCTAAATTAAAGTTTTTATCCTCTGGTACTAAAGTTACTGATCCTAAAAGCCAAACGGGATTTATTGGAATAATATGTTGTCCTTCTAACATCCAGGATTTCCGTGACGCTTATTTAAACACACATCTGTTGAAATATATTTCGTTCTATAATTTAAGTCAAGAGCACATTGAACTATTTTTTTGAGTTGTTCGCTCAAGATTAGGAAGAATTTCGAATCTAACTCTAAACCAACTCATCACTTCATATAAGCGTATTTTCACACGTTCAATTAAGTGACGCCTCGTTAGGTAATTGTATTCCTCAAACAGAAGTTTCAATTTTAAATGTTTCTCCTGAGCATGAACTTTGTTTACTTATCATTAATTTTGGTAAATTGTTTTTATTTTTAAGTTAGTTTTCATTTATGAATTTACCACTTTCCGCTATGATGTCTTTAATTTGACGGTCGCCATATAAAATATAGAGCAAAATTTGTGTGTGTGCATGTACGTAGAGTAGATGACATAGAGTAAAAAGAAAGAAATAACTATTCAATAAGTCTGGTGAAAATGCGGCGTGCGGGAGAACTTCCCAACCCAAGTTGAAGTAGGTCTTCTGAGCCACGCGAGCAACGTGAGACCGAGCGTTCACATGCATCAGTATGACTTTCTCTTGCTTGCCCAGTAAATGTCAATTTCTGATCAATTTCTTTGCTTAGTTTGTTCAGTTGTCGGCTGTTCCCTTCTCCAGTCATAGTCTGACCAGTTTCCAGAAGTTCGCAATAAAGCACACCCTTCATGTCCCACCAGATACACAGGAGAACCTCCTTTAAGTGGATGTTCTGTTTTGGTGTCGATGTACTGGGTTACCCGGCATCTATTCACAACTTTTTACATTTGGAATTCTAGTAAAAAATATACTTTTCATCATCCGTCACAATTTTCCACAAGAAATTATATTTTTGTTGCCGGGCTAGGAGTAAAAGGCATGTGTTCATACGTTGACCTAGGTTGTATTCGGTCTACACATGTGGGACCCACTTAGACCGAAATCGCCACTTCTAAACCGATTATACCAATAATTACACGTTTCATAAGACACAACGTCGGCACCGAGAACAATGCAAATTGATTCCCGTGCTTTAGAAGCATTTTTTCCTTATTGGAGTTCGTATAGAAAGCAGTGCCGAATGTGCTGTTTATCAGTTGCATTCGTAAACTCTGCTATTCTGAGAGGTTATGGTAACTCACGTAGACTTATCGTTCGTTATTCCGAAGCCTTGCGTCCGATCCTGTAAAAACTACAAAATACCGTGAAAATATTTCTATTTTAAATATAATTTTAAGCTCGAAGAAAAAATCTGTAGAAATGAGGTCGTACACCTAATAAATAAAGGGTGGCTAGATAAATTTGTTTCTATGATTTAAAGTTACAACTTAAAAATTGAGTTGCACTTCTGATGAGGATTTTAAAGCTATGCTCATTACCGATAGCGAAATGCATATTTTTGAAATTTTCAAATAAGTGGTCATTTGGGGTGGTTTTCATGATTAGGGGTGGTTGGTATCTGATAAATTGCAGTGTACTTTTAATGTGAGCTTGTAAATCGATTGACAACACAAACAACGAATTATTTATATATTGTCATTGTAAAACCTGATGATGGGTTTCACGCTTAGGGTTAGCAGTTTAAAAATGGAATTGCATGGATATTGTGTATACTCATAATTCTATATACCACAACCGGCATCGAAATATTATTGTTTTTGCAAATTTGGTTAAAATCAATAACTAGCTTTTATTTTCAACGTCTTAAAATGTGTTCAAAAGCTAGTCAAAACAAATCAATTACTACCATGCCTCAGATAATATGGAAAAAGGAGAAAATGTTAACAAAAATTTGTATGCTTGACCAATTTTTTGGAGGCAAATCTTAACACCTAGTACGTTTTTCCAAAGACATCTTTCCGGTGTAAGCTGATTTTATTCATTTTCTCAAAAATAAAATCATTTATAAAATTGTTAGGTATTTTAATAATATTGAATTTAGATCATATATCATCCTTATAGTACACTTAGGAAAAATTAAGTAATGAATGTATTTAATTTTGACCAATCAGTATAGATAGGCATATAAAATGTACATAATGTAACCAAACACAAATATGTAATACGTATATCTAAACGTTTATGCTGAATACATACTTGCGGATACAACGATTGTCGCAATCGTTTCCACAAGATAAACCAATCAAATTGCGTGTTTTGCTCTATGCCCCGCCTATCCTTGCCGCAATCGAATTGAAATATTTTTTATTTTGAGCTATGGTTTCCTCAAGCTTGCCAACCAAAAACTACAAAAGGAACTAAATTTTGTGCTCATTGTAAAGCGCCTTTTTTATGTTTGCTATATATTTGACAGAAAATATAGATGTATTTGACAATTATATATTTGTGATGTAAAACCAAAGATTTTAATAATATTATTAATATTATATAATACTATTATATTATAATAATTATACTAATAATATTAATAAATAATAATAATAATATTTTTAAATTTTATAATATTATTATCTATTAATATTTTTATAATTATGTTTATGTGTAAAACAGTATGATATATATGTCTGTAAAACAGGATGAATACGAGTATAACAATAAATCTAAATTACTGTTAAAAGAGGTGGAAAAATTAAAAGTGGATTTTGATAAGGTTGTGAATCATGTGCGACAACCTCGCGAAGTCAGTAACTGATGACATTTGCAAAATGCAAAATATTCGATGTCCGTGTTGAACCCGAGCAAAGGAAAAATCGAAAACCGCAATTGAGCGTTTGCGTGATTCCTGGCAACATTTACTTCGCGATCGGGCTACTCGTTCACTAACTTATAACGATGAGCATTCCATGCGTTGGAAAGAAAGTGTTGCGTACTGTTATAAAATGGGCCAAGCAAATTTCGTTCAAGCTCAAATACTGTAGAAGGATGTAGCCAACTTTGAGAATAATTTTTATGAAATCAAAGAAACTGCCCCGAATTAAGAATGATCTGAAAACTGATATTAATAATCGTAAGAAGATCAATATGATGACCGCAAAATATAATTGTGTAACGACACTAGTATAATTGATTATACGGTTGGTTTTTTAAATAATTATTTCAGTAACAGTTTAATGTATAATTTTAGACAATATTTGCTCTTCAAACGCAACTACAAGTAGTCCTAGGGCAAAATACAAAATTGATTGAAATAAAATGATTTGTCACGTGTCCCTGGCCGATCCACTGAACAAAACAGAGATATAAAATTTACGGAAGCAATGTAAATTACAATGAATTCCAAATGGCAACACATGTTCGATGACACGCTGACTACACCATCATCCCCATCGAATAATTTAGACACGTCAATTAGATTAGTAGTTCATCATCGGTTAATATACAAATTCAACCAACTCCATCGTCGTCATTCATCGAACGATGGAGTATGCCTGAACGGATTTTTTTACTGATCAGATGGCCATTATAAACCGATCACGGCAAGCATATTCGGCAAATCATTAGTTGTGTCCGGTAAAGATGGTACCCTAATGTTACGAAGTGATTTCAATTCAATGAAGAGGACGTCAACTGGATTCATCATCACACGGTAACGATAGTGATGAGGGACTTGATATGAAGTAACAAATAAAAACAATTTTAAAAAAATTAAAACTTTTTATTAAATTTTAGGAGGATAAAAATTTGTTGGTTTTACTCCATGAGTTGTAAATAAAGTAGGACAAAAAGTCTTGGTCTACGCAATGGCGGTACTGGTTATATATATTCGGTGCTTAAACCACCTACTAGACAAGCGCACATATCTCTCAAAATACACCATCAGTGTGTTCACTGATGGTTTTCTGACATAAAAAATCGGTATATTTTTGACATATTTTACCCCGACTAACTTCACATCAGTAAAATATCCCAATTTTTTTTATTACACGAGTGAACGCGTTTATTTTTAGCTTGGCATATAAATTTGGCAGTTCAGTATTTTAAACGTCAATTTCATTTACCAGTGAATTTAATATAATGATATATTTCCTAAAGTGATGTTTAAATTTTAATAAAATATTAACGAAAATGTTTATGATTGAATCAAGTTTAGCCGGCTATTAAAAATTGAGTTTTTTCAAAACAAAACTCAGATGTCAAAAAAACCCCGAAAAAATCCAAAACAAAGTGGAGTTAAAAATATACCGATTTATAGGGTGCGCTCGGTTTGTGCTCGGATCCTGCATTATGTTTAAAATATCATTAGCACACATTATCCAAATAATGTTGTTCAAATTTTACTTCGGGATATTTAACGGTCACGACTGCAGTGCAAAAAACATAAACAGACATTCGCATAATATTGGCCTTCTGCACCGAAATCACTTTCGTGCGATTGACTTAATTGAAACGCGAATTTTGCGACAGGCTAAGCCTCTTCCGTCAATAATTTTATACTTTGGACCACGCTATTAATAATTTCGTGCTCAATACCCGAGTATTCACCTTCTATGTTCTTACGAATTGTGTTGTGATCCACATCGTGGTATAAAGTTTTTTAACCCTTTTTCTATCTCGAGACTGCGACCGACGTTTAGGACCGACTTGATTTTGGTTCACTAAATTAATTGAAATTCCCATTTTGCCATCGGCTTGTTGCAATTAAACAAAATATATTAATGAAATTTTGATTATGTATCACTGTTGCTACTACACACCCGAACTGGTCATTAAGCAGTGTGAATTCTTCTGCTTTAAATTTTATAGACTTTGGTCAATAAAATTTACAACAGAAGAATTGAAGGCAGGCAAACAAACAAAATCCTCCATTCCGAAAATTGAAACGTCGAACTAAAGCTATAACCAGCGAGTCTGTAAGAGTCAGTAACGAAACCTTACAGAATTTAACGAGATCGTTTTATTACAGAATATTTGACATTTTGACCAGCGAATCTGTAACACGATTATTATTGTCAATTGAATTTTTAAATGACAATCTGCAAAATAACAAATTTACCATGCCACGATTTTAGTCAAAAATGAATCTATTTGAGAAAATTGAACAGATTTTTACCCTATTTAAAGGACGAGGGGGCAAACAATAAAAAAACGGTCTTTGTGGTACGAGTAATAAATCGCACAAGAGACAGATTACTATGTATGTAACAAGGATGTAGATTACTATGTATGTAACTACGGGAATTTAAAGATATATGTACATAATTTATTAAAGGTAACGATTTTTGAAATTAATAATTGTCAACAGCAATTTTTTATCCACACTCGAATGACATGTGAGGTTTTCAACATGGTGATGCTTGTGCGGCCACAAATGTTGGTGGACAATCAGAATCTATTGAGCTGAAAAGAGCTGATGAAAATGTACATAAAATATTATTTAAATTATTAAAATATAAATAAATATTTGTACACATAAATTATAAAAATGTAACACATATCAACATACCGCCATTTCAAATATACAATTATGACGTTTCCTTCAGTTTGAGCGATAATTTTCGCTCTTGCTACGGATTGCTAAATGACAATTCAAATTTAACGAAACTGAACGAAAAGTACTTTGAGTTTCGCTGGTCAGTAATGTCAATAAACATACATTTTTCATATGTCGCTTTGTTACTTAAATTTCTTACAGACTCGCTGGTTACGCCTTTATAACAAATTTACGCCTACTGAGAAATATTTATATGGCGTGTTCACCGTCCAAGCGAAAATTGAAAATGAAAAATTTGATAACCAAAATGACGTCCGAAATAGACTAATATTTTGAGCAAAGACTAACTTCAACTCAAAACTGCAGAATTGTGCCGCAATCGGGTCCGCAAGTATGTATTCAGCATTACTGCGATCACTAAAAACAATTTAATTGTAATATTTTCCCTTTCGTTCATCTTTCGTGTCATTTCCTCAAAAATATTTGTTTTGTTTTCATGCAACACACCAAACTATATCAATGTAGCTACATACATACATCTAAAATAGATCTTCTTCCTTTTCATGATCACATGTTTTTAAGTTTTATATACCTGTGCCCATATTATTTTAAATAGTATATATGTATATACGAGTATGTATTATGTATATACATAATACGTGCGTTTTAGTTTTCATTTCATTCCCTTTTATTAAAATTAAATCATACAACTTATTTTTGTGAAAGGATACTTTCAAACGAAAATAAAAAAAATACGTTGAATTTGTATTTTTCCATTTGTTTCTGTTATACTATACACACAAATATAAAATTTTATATTTTTACGTGCGCGTATTGAAAAAAATAGATTGAGCGAGAAATATGAATATATTGAGCAAGATAGACGAAATAGGGTTTGAGTTTTAGCTAATCATTTCTCTAACAGCCGCTAGAAATATTTTTCCATTTGTAACGACATCGAGAATTTGATTTGAACATAAATTTTCCTTTGGTTTACATAACTGATTGTAACTTGACTGTGATCTAAGCAACCTTGATCTTGAATTTTTTATATATCATATACAGCTTTTTTGTTTTTTTAGATTGCTCACAGAACAAAATTTCGATTTTGGGATGACTATTCCAAAACCGGCAAAAAACTAATACTTTTGTTATTTCAACAAATTTGTTATTTTTTAATTTTGTCGGAAACTTCACAGTCGTGTAATTGTAACCAAATAGTAACTAATTAGAACCAACACTCGTTTCTATAAAATTCGTTTGATGAGCTTCCATTTCCCTGCAGGTTATTCTTTCACCTGTTTTAGTAATAAAGGCTTTGCTTAAGGATAATTGTCACGCGTGTCGTTCACCTACCAGTAAATGCTACACAAAATTAAACCGTCTGAGTTTTCTGAGTGGTTAACCTTTATTGGCAAATATTATTTGGATACATCAAATTTAATACAATTATAATTCGGGACTAGCAATAAATGTTTCGTTCGTTATGTTGAATTATCTTTGGAAAACAAATTTCAATTTTATAAATAATATCTCCCAAGAATTCATCATCGAAACTGCTCCAACCGATCAGACAAATCTTAGAATTTCAACTTGAAAAACGATGTAAGGGGGTTTTTCATTGTATTTGCTTTGCTTGCGAGGCAAATAGAATTACCTAGAATGGGGGGCGAAGGTGATTCCAATTAAAAATTTCGATTATATATGAGCAAACAATTTTTTTGAAGCTCAATAACAAACAAAAATTTTATTATTTCACATTAAATATTTAAATTATTTTCTAAATAAATTGTGTTCTTATCTCTATTTTCAGCATAGCATACGGTTTAGTATTCATTATTGGCGTGTTAGGCAATATAGCTGTTGTTCTTGTTATCTTCAAAACAACACGGATGCGCTCACCGACAAATCAATTTATAGCCAATTTAGCTATAGCAGATCTACTCGTTAATTTTTTATGTCTTCCGTTTACACTTATCGGTAATCTATTTCCAGGTAAATGATTTATATTTAATATTATTAATTTATGTAAACACACACACACACACACACACACACACACACACACACACACACACACACACACACACACACACACACACACACAATTTTTTAATCGAAAATCGTATTTTCCTTTAATGTCAACCAATAAATATAGCTGTAAGTACCGTACACAACATAACGAGTATGTACATAGAGTATATACATACATTAAAATATGTTTCCATATCATAACCCGGTATTTGATGTATGCGCAGATTTATGGTGTCTTTGGTTTACACATGCTTCTGTAATAAGACGTAATTAACATTTTTTTTTTATAGGGATAACCTAATTTGAATTTAAATTTATTTAAAATAAGAAATCGAAATAAGATCACGTACTGTAAATCCTCTAAACTCTGGTTGATTATATTACAACACGGATAATGTGTCTAACGATAATAAATTGTTAAAATTACTTGGGACGATTTAAAAGGATTAGATTAGCATGAATATTAGAAAACTAGAAATTGGATATGACCATGGCATTATATACACGCCTAACTCGATAACTTTGTTTGCTATAAGGTAGCAACTAAGACACTCCTTAGCTGTTAATTTAAAAGAGCAAGATAAAATAACATTTCCTAATATCTGGTAATTTATTTCTTTGAGAGATTACATAAATTAGGTACACATTAAATTGAATACCTATTTAAAATTTATACAAGGGTACGTATATACATAAAGGTACCCGTTTTGTATTTTAATTCAAATTTATTCAAATCCTAAAACATAAATTAACAAAATTATCTTTCTATAATTTTTTTGATAAAAATTATTTTTTTTTGTACACAGGGAGTAATAATTTGATTAAAATTTGTTTAAAATCTATTTTCCGAAAACTCACCTAAATAATACAAGTTTACCTTTTTACGATTAGAAATATTTTATTGAACGTGGGTTGTTGCTATACGTAAAGTGATATAGATAAGGCAACTGGTGTATGGTATAATGATTATCTGTGAAAGTAAATTAAAATTAGCACCCGAAATATTAGGAATAATAGATTAACCCTTTATTTTACCTAATATTAGCATGAATAACGCCAGTTCAAATAACCGTATATAAAAACTCCAACAATAAAATAATTTTACGGCATAATTTATATTTACATTCGATGGTAGGTCAAAAGTGGCGATTGTTCAACTCATGGTTGAACAGTATAAAGTTATTTCCGGTATTTTCTTACATCACACTAAAAACTAAATTTATAACTCAAAACTAATCGACACTAATTTTGCTAACAATGCATTTGTGCATTTTAGATGAATATACATAATTTTATTTTATCTATGCCGCGCTTAAGTAAATTTTTGTTATTAGTGTAGTGTAATCAATGTAAATTGTTGTTAGTATAATCTACGACAAAAATTTGTATAAAATCAGGAAATTTTTCTAAATAAAATCATTCTGTTCACATCAGTTTCGTTCTTAGAGTATTTGAGGCCTCACCCGTGGTAACCTCAAATACTCTTCAATAATTAAATCCAAATAATAACTGGATTTAACATTGGTCCTTCGAGCCATTAACATTGGCCCTTCGAGGCCATTAAAAGTACTGGCACAAAATACGATAATACAGATAATGCAGTCCACGCCGATCAACAACAGGCAGAAACAGTCTACAGTCCACGCCCATCAACAACAGGCAGAAACAGTCTACAGTCCACGCCGATTAACAGCAGGCAGAAACAGTCTACAGTCCACGCCGATCAACAACAGGCAGAAACAGTCTACAGTCGACGCCGAACTACAACCGGCAACCATCAAGCTGCACAGCTCAACACAAACTCGTTTTGGGTTCATCACCAACGTGACCCGTGCCATCTTCACTGCTAAACAAAAATGGAGGGCCTATTGCAGAATCAACTAGCAAAGGCAACCGAGATAACACAATTTATCTCGAACTACAAAAAAGACAGTGCAGAGCGAAAAACGAAGAGAAACCTTGAGGCCAGAATAGCGAATCTAAAAAAGTTGTACAATGAGTACGGAGACGGTGACAACGAAGTGAGGAATTTGAAACCTCCATTGGAAGCAACTCACCAATACTACAAGGATAGGCAGACATGCGGCAGCGTTTCAATCAATCATCCTTGCCATCAACACCAACTCCAGAATCAAGTCTTAAATTTAATTTCGGCAAGTCTGAGGGGTCAAACAAGAACGACCAAGGCAATGAAGTTCCACCATTCGGAAAATTCACTGGCCAATCATCCGAATCAACAAGAGATGAATCAGAAAATAAAGGTCAACAAAATCAGCCCACGAAAATGATCCAGCAATTGAAACAACAAAACATTAAAATGCGAAATTTATATCGAGAAATTCATTAGAAATTTGTGCGACTGAGGACGTACTGGCAAGCAACAACAAGTCCAGAGCAGTCCTCAATTATAAAACAAAAACAATGGAAAGGGCAATGATGCAAATCATGGATCTGCATGAACAGATCTGCATGGAAGCTTCGGAAGAACAAGAAGCTGACTTAGATTAGTTCGTAGACCAACACTACGAAAGTCTAAACAACAAATACGAAGATATCGTAATAACAATAACAACGTAATTAGAGGATGATCAACAACCGTCCACAGCGAAATCATTAGAAATTCGTCTACCACGAATAGAAATCCCACACTTCCATGGGGAGTGCATGAAATGGGCAAGTTTCGCAGATACATTCAAACGGCTAGTTCATGACAACAGTCAACTTACCAACACACATAAAATGAACTACCTCAAAGGTCATGTACAAGGATCAGCTGGGGGATTATTGAGCCATCTAGAAACCACTGAAGAGAACTACGATGCAGCATGGGCAATTTTAGAAAATCGATATAACAACAAAAGATTGCTCATTTCCAACCTTTTGAACACTTTGCTGAACCAACAAGCTTGCACCACGGAATTGGCTGCAGCAATAAAAGGCTTACTCGACATAACAATAGAGTGCTTATACGCCATCAGAAATACGGGGATCAGAATTGAAACGTTCAGCCCTTTCATCATTTTCACCTTACTGAAAAAATTAGATGCCGAATCACGACGTCTATACGAAAGCTCACTGGAAAACCCAAGAGAATTTCAAGAAACAAGCCAATTCTTGAAGTTTTTAGAGAGACGTTTTCAATCTCTAGAATCAGTTGGTCCCACCAAACAAATGCCACCTCAACAAACGAGGTTTCAAGCTCAACCATTAAGACGCGCCTTCTTAGCGGCTACACAACCGAATCATATTTGCATATGCTGTCAGAAAAACCACAGAGTCGACATATGCCCGCGTTTTGAAACCATGACCACCTCCGAAAGAAATCAAGTGGTCATGCTACACACTTTTTGCAGAATCTGACTTGGCCAAAATCATATGACAACAGGCTGTAAGAACAACACAACATGTTCTTTCTGCCAGGGCAACCATCACACCTTGCTACACGTAAAAAATCGGGAACGAGAGAAAATTATGCAAAATTGAACGTATCAACATTCGACAAAGATTGCAACCCAGTTCTACTAGCTACAGCCCTAGTCAGAGTACAGAATATTTACGGTTGTTCCAACATTCTACGGGCGCAAGCTGCACAACAATTAGGTTTGCCAAGAACAAGGGTTCTAGCCGAAATTTCTGGAATAACAACAACAAAAGGGAAATCACATCAACAGATTACAATCGATATAAGTCCCAGACTCCCATCAATTTTTAACATACAAACCAATGCCTTGGTTTTGAGAACCATAACAAAACCACTTCCAGACAAGAACATCTTGGGTTTGGATGGAAATCTACAAAGGGAAATAATTCTAGCCAATCCTATCTTCGATACTCCCGGACCTATTGATATTTTAATAGGTGCTGATATTTATGGAGAGATAATGTTAGAAGGCATAAAAATGGATCCACAACACAAGTGTATTGCTCAAAAATCACAAATAGGATGGATAATATCCAGCCGTCTAACTCAGGCGAGCAACATACCAACCGCTCGACTAAGTAGCTATGTTACATTAGCAGATAATGATAACCAACTCAAGCGCCTTTGGGAATATGAAGAACCATCCAAAGCGAACCCTAACTACGGATGAACTAGAGTGTGAAGAGCTTTACAAAAACACACACAAGAGATTGAAAATGGGCGCTATGAGGTTCATATATACCACTCAAAAATGACAAACTAAAAGAAGTGGGATTAGGAGAATTTCAAAGCAAAGCAGCAGCAAGATTGGTTCAAATTGAAAAAAGATTCATGAAAGATGACAACCTTAAAAGGGAATACCACAAGTTCATCAACGAGTATATCCAGCTGGAACTAATTAAAAATGATTCCGGCACGGATCCTTCCCGAGTAAACTACATGCCACATTACGCCGTTTTAAAAGAAGATAGCACAACGACGAAATTAAGAGTAGTATTCGATGCTTCCTGCAAAACAACAACGGGCACTTTTATAAACGAAATGATGCGTGTTTAGGGGCCCCAACCTTACAAGCCAATTTAACAACAATATTGATCAGATGGAAGAAACATCGTTATGTTATTGCATCGGACATTGAGAAAATGTTCAGGCAAATACAAGTAACCAGCCAAGCCTATAGATTAAAAACAGTTACCTATGGAAAAGCCTCTGCAACCTATCAGACCAGAAAAAATATACAACAACTGGCCATAGACGAAGCATCAAAATATCCGATTGGGTCCAAACTCACATTAAAGGATTTCTATGTGGATGATCTATTATCTGGGGCCAACACAATAACAGAGGCAAAAGCTGTACAGAGAGAGCTACAAGAACTTCTCTCACTAGGAGGTTTCAACCTTAGAAAATGGGTCAGCAACAATACGACAATATTAGAAGAACTTCCACAGAGCCTTAAAGAAACTGGTATACACACGATAGAATTTGACGAGACAATAAAAACTCTATAGGACTCCTCTGGAACTCTGCAACAGATACGTTTCAATTTAAAGTGTCTTTGCAGGGAACTAAACCAGCGATATCCAAACGAACAATTCTGTCGGAAGCATCTAGGCTGTTGGATCCGCTGGGATGGTTAGCACCCGTGATAGTTCAGCGAAAATTTTGCTTCAAGATTTATGGGCATCTGGCGTAGGATGGGATGAAAAACTTAATTCTAAATTTGAAGAGAGATGGTCAAACTACAAACTAGAACTACCACACTTAGAGAAAATTAGAATTAATCGATGGACACACTACACCACTCAAGCCAAAATTGAATTACACGGTTTCTGTGACGCATCTAATCACGCGTATGCTGTAGTGGTATACAGCAAAATAAATAATAAAACAACACTAATTGCTGCTAAAACGAGAGTTGCACCGTTAAACCAGACAATATTGCTTCCAAGGTTAGAGCTAAACCTTGGAAGCACTGCTACTATCAAGGCTGCTTCAAAACGTCTTACATGCGTTGGCTATAAACAATAACATAACGACATTTTGCTGGAGTGATTCTACAGCAATATTAGGTTGGATAAAAGGAAAACCCCAAAATCATAAAACCTTTGTGGCAAATAGAATAACAGAAATTCAATCCAATACCAATCCTAGCGAATGGTATCACGTAGCGTCCAAGGATAATCCTGCGGATTGTGCATCTCGAGGATTAAACCCAGTCCAATTATTAACCCACATGATTTGGTGGGAAGGGCCAATATGGCTAAAGGGTTTTACCTATTCAACAACCAACATTGATAGTCAAGAGATGGAACAAGCCAGTAGCATGGAATGCAAGTTCATAAGAACATTAACAGCAAGAGTGGAAAATCGAGTGATTGAATTCACTCGATTCTCGTCAATACAACGACTTGTTTACACTATTGAATACTGTCTACGATTTCGATCTAATATAAGGCCAAACACCAGAAACGTTTCACATAATAATCAGCCATAATCAGAATCGCCCAACGAGAACTTTTGAAACAGAATTAAAACGACTAAAAACAAATCAAAATTTACAAAATGGAAGCGCAATCATAACTCTCACTTTATTCATTGACGAAAATGATATACTTAGGGTCGGAGGGAGACTGTCAAATTCGGAGCTTTCATATGAAGAAAAGCATAAAATAATAATGCCGAGAAGTCACAAATTATCAAAACTAATCATCAAGGATGATATATATATATATATATATATATATATATATATATATATATATATATATATAAATATATATATATATATATATATATATATATATATATATATATATATATATATATATATATATATATATATATATATATATATATATATATATATATATATATATATATATATATATATATATATATATATATATATATATATATATATATATATATATATATATATATATATATATATATATATATATATATATATATATATATATATATATATATATATATATATATATATCATGATTTTTGAAGTTATTTGGCAGATTTGAGAATACTTTCATTACCACGTCCTTTATTGATGGCAACATTTGACAAAAATTAGGGGGGAACGATGTGAGATATCGTTCCCCCCTAATTTTTGTTACAGGGTCATTTGGCAATTTCCCGTTATCCATGTCCAAAAGCTGCCTAGCAAATGTTTTAGCTGTACCATCGTGATGTAAATTCACATGCATGTTTGTAGATAGTGTGATTTTCGTAACGTGTTTCCAAAGGTGAGACGCTTTCAGTCAGGCATTAAGTTCATCAGCTGGTGTTGATCGTGGAATGACTGGCAAAGTTTGACGAAAATCACCTGCTAGTGGTGTTAGAGCTCTTCCCATTGGTCGGTTATTTTGACGCAAATCGCGCAAAGTACGATCAACCGCTTCAAATGCTTTTTTGTGTGCCGTGGTACATTCATCCCAAATAATGATTTTACATGATTTTAATAACGTGGCAATTCCCAAACTTCGTGTTATATTGCAAGAAAAATTATCCGCTTGATTCAAATTCAATGGTAGTTTAAACGTTGAATGTGCTGTGCGTCCTCCATAGAGTAAAGTGTAAAGTGGATGCAATTCCAGATGATGCAACAGCGAGGCCGATTGTATTCTGCTGTCTTACTTCAGCAAGTATCAAATTAAGAAGAAATGTTTTTCCAGTGCCTCCGGGTACATCAAGAAAAATAATTCCTCCGTTACCGTTTGCTATGTATTGCATCATTTTAGTGTATGCCTGTCTTTGATCATCCACTAAGAGACTTTTTTGGGTCTCAGCGAAAACTCGTAACTGACCAACGTCGTAGTTTTGTTCTCGTAATAGATCTCTATCACGAACAATGTTTCCATGGCGTGTCGGTGCTGGCAACCCAAGTTGGGAAATGACTTTGTTATTAATGTATAAGCATGCATCCTCGAGTAATATAAGTGCTTCATTAAATATGTCTGCTGAAAACTGTATTTCCATATCGGGAATTGTTCTACGTGCTTGCCAAAGTATATCTTCACTAAGGCTTTCTTTGTGCTTTTCCCAAAGACCTTTAGGATCGGAAGGTGTGCATGTTGTTAATATGATTGCAAAGAGCTTGCGTATTTATGCTGGACGACACATGAGACATGCTTCGACCAGTGTTTTATCCCAGTCCTCATCATTTTCAAGTAAGCCCAGTTTAAGACATGCCTCTCTGTAAGTTTGACATACTTCGCCATTTACAGTTCTCAGTGCTTGAAAAGACGTTGGTCCTCTTACTTCATGAAGCGGCATTCTCAGAAAATAACACTCCGTATTGTTAGGATAATCATTATAAACTCGACCCAAGGCATCAGAACCACGTGTTTCCGGGTACTCCCGAATAATTTTGCCTTGCTTTCTTCTGAAAAACTGCTTCTTCGACGTGTAATATTTTGGAACTTCATGGTACAACAACGTTTTAACGAATGATTCTGTTCCGCACAATTGAAAAAAGGCTGTTAATGTCGTATTCGTTGGTTGCTCTGTAACAGATTTTCTTCCGTAAAGTAAACTTGTTGTCCATTTTCTAAGTGTACACTGAGATGTACAACTGTTGGATAACGCTCGTGAATATTAAAACTCAGAATTTTCCAGACAGCTTCATTACTGCTGATGTAACGTCCTATTTGAAATTGCGTGACTTCATCGAATGGTGAATTTGTATTCGAAAGTCCAAAAATTGCCATATCACTTCCTTTGTTGACGTATTTACATATATATTTAATTGACTTAACCGAGTTGCAGTACTCAACGTTAATATTTACGTACTCAACGTTTCATCAGCTCTTGAAGAAGACATCCTGCTTCGAACGTTTGCAAGTCGTGTTTTGCGCTGTTCAGTTGTTTCATCAGCTCTCTAAGAAGACATCCTGCTTCGAACGTTTGCAAGTAGTGTTTCGCGCTGTTCAGTTGTTCCATCAGCTCTTGAACAAGACATCCTGCTTCGAACGTTTGCAAGTCGTGTTTCGCGATGTTCAGTTGTTTCATCAGCTCTTGAAGAAGACATCCTGCTTCGAACATTTGCAAGTCGTGCTTCAAGCTGTTCGCTTGATTCAGCCACCCTTGCGGCTCTAATATTCTTCGATTTTGCAGTTACCTGCCCAATTGATCTTTTTTTGGTGGCATTTTTAAGCAAAAATGAAACGTGTAGAGGTAATTAATCAGGAATAACGGGCATTCAAAACAGAAATTAGTATTATTTTATCAAAACGATTTTAATGTTCCCTTCGATACGTTTCACCGTGAACTGTGTTTGAAAATGTCTTTACGGAATTTTTTTTACGCAAAATCAAATGTTATCTACAATCAAAAAGTAATGATAGATTAACACGTTTATAAACTGAAAACTTAAATCTAATAAGAATGTATATTCACTTGAAATAATATTTAATACCTAGAAAATGATCATCAACAATTATTTTATTGCAATATAGCTCTAATCGAGAACAACGGCATCCGAAACACAAATTAATATTAATTTATTCAAAACGATTAAAACTACGTCCACTTCGATACGTTTTACCGCGAACTGTGGTTGAAAATGACATTTCGAAAAACAAAAGAATTTTTTTCAAACTAAGGCAATTTTACACGTACAATAATTTGAGTCCAAGGATGTTTCTTGTAGAAGATGATATTTTCAAATATAAAACGATATTACTTTTCAAAGTAAATCAGTTTATACGTACAATATTTTTTAGTACCTTGCCTAGAATTGATTTTATGAAACAATCATTGATTATTTAAGTAATAAAAAAGTAATAAACTATTGGCGTTTAGTATGAAACTACTATTTTCTGTAAAAGCCACCGGTGGTAATAGTGGATTACTATAGAATGTTAATTATTTCTAAATTTATGTGGAAATTAGAACTCGCTGACTATGATACATTTCAAAACAGGATAGATGGACCTAACTTTTAAACTTAATTTCCCGATGGGGTTATCTCTAGGATTTCCAAAAACAATTAATTAATTTAGTCGATTTTTCATATCAAACATGAAGAACATCAAAACCATAAGGACATATTGCTTAAGATCAGGATCTTATAGTCATGATTCCAAGATGAGATTTTTGTATGGCTTGGGTGATAGATAGACCTAACTTTTAAACTTAATTTCCCGATAGGGTTATCTCTAGGATTTCCACAAATAATTGATTAATTTAGTCCATTTTTCATATCAAACCAAAGGTAAATTGAAGTCATAAGGACAAATTGCTTGATTTGCTTATTATTAAGTGTTTTAAAAAATTTTAATCTTTGTGGGCAATCTCGACACAGTGTATACCTTAATGTGTAGTCTAAATAGAGCAAATAAAACCGTGATATTTATTCCTTTTCACCGATATTAATTACTATTTATTTAATACAGCTTCAAAAATAGTTCATGATGAAATTCTAGATCTTCTTGCATTTTCAATAAATTTTTCGGGATAGTATTTAATTTAGCAAAGAAACCCACCAAAATTGAAAATGTGTTTTCGTTCTGGTATTTTGTGCTAGCTTCACATACATTGGAATACATTTAATTTCCTGCAGCACGTGCGGAAAAAGTTCAGCGTGCCATAAACTAGAAAAAAAATTAATTACGGATAATGTTACCAAACATTTTCTGCAGAATCTAAAACCGTTTCTAACATAATTTTCGTACATCTAAATCCAGCCACTTAAAGTTTTACGAAATATCTCGTCTCACACCATTAATTTTTGATAATTTCCGTCTTCAAAACTAATTTCATTTTAGGTCCAACAACAAAATCGCACTGTAAGAGGTAGAATGCGATTAAAATCTTCTAAAACTTTATCCTCGTCGTGCTATATTTCGTACATCTTGAATTACTAACATTAAAGTTTACTCAGTCTACTGAAAACCAATTTTTTAGCTACACAACACGAATGTAAGCTTTTTCTAGATAATCATTATCAGTTTTATTTTTTTTATATATATACGATTTTACTTGTGTGTGTGTGCGAACTTTTATTTTTATTTTCTTCAATTTAAAATCAAATTTTTTTTTATATAAAATTCTTTTTTCTACTTTGTGTAGCTTGGATATTGGGCGAATTTTTTTGTAAATTTGTATCGTATTCCCAAGGAGTTTCCGTATCGGCATCTGTTAATACCCTAATGGCGATTTCAATAGAGAGATGTGCAGCAATTTCATTTCCATTATCTGGCATCATGACCCCAAGGTATGTATACGAACGATAATAATCATAAATAGTACACGGTTTGATGATTTCTTCTGATTTTCTTTTATGTATCCTCAATTTATATTTAACGCACACAGGCAATACAAACTCGTCGTATCGATTATTTGGTTAATTGCGTTAACAATCAATTTGCCATGGCTTTTTGTATTCACGCTGGAACCGCTTGGTATTAAAGGAAGTCATGCGGTAGTTTGTACGGAATTATGGCCATCGGAGGAATCGGGCAATGCATATTTTATAACAGCAAATTTAACAATATGCTATCTAGGCCCACTGACGGTTATTACATTTTGTTATATCATAATATGGCGCAAGGTAGCAACGCGAAGTGTACCGGGCGAACAAAATATTTGCAATAAACGGAATGCGGCTGTAAATCGAATAAAAATTAAAGTAATCAAAATGGTATTTGTGGTTGTGATAACATTTGCAATATCCTGGTTTCCACTCTACACGATATTTTGTATCGTTAAATTTACCGATTTACTATCAAATGAAAATGGTATGCGGACATTCACTTACCCGATTTATAGTCTCGCTTTAAAAATATTTTTAAAATTTCAGTTCAGACAGTCATTATACTGATACTGCCAGTTGCCCAATGGTTAGGTGCCTCCAATTCATGTATAAACCCAATTTTATACGCGTTCATGAACCACAAATTTAGGATAGGATTTAAGGTAAAAGACTAAACCCTATTATGTGAATGCTTTTCAGGATGACTTGTAAAATTTCAATTCCAGAATTTAATACAAAAATCACGATCGCATACCTCAACAGTTGCCTGGGATAACGAACTAAATAATGTTAATTTAAAAATTTATCGGTCCGATAATTTTTCGAACCGCAAGAAGAACCTTGTGGTAAAAACGGAATCAACGCGACTATCGTCGAGCATACAAAACATTGAATATAATCCGTCGAACATATCTAGCGAATTAGATGATGACATTTTATACAAGTTGCGATAGGAAATGTCCGGGAACATCGTAACGATAGCTTTTTACTGGTAATTTGTTGGTGTATAAGAAATTTAAAAAAAAGTACAAAAGAATTAAATAAACTAAAAATATAAAATAAAAATTATTAATTTTACTAAATTATTTTGACAAATTGTGTGATTTTATTGTGTAAATTTTCTTAATAAAAAAAAATTCAACCTTTTTGAAAATTAATTTTCTTTGTACGGATACCTGTTTCCAAATACGGACGTGTATGTGATGAACCGTAACCTACCCATAGGTAAACGAGGTAAGATAATTTTTTATAAAACGAAAACTTATTTTAACACAAATTAAAAACTTTGTTTTGAACAAAATTGAAAATGTTCGCACTCAAAAAAAGGAAAATATTGGTTTGCGAAGAGCCATAATTTGTTTTTTTCTATAAGAAAGAACGTCCTACGACACATAATATTAAAGGAGTGCCCGGGGAAAGCCACATCGCTTAACAAAAATAAATAAACTTTAATTTTATTTAAAAGAACTTCAAAGGTTTAAGTTGCTGCAATATGTCGCCACAATCACCAGGTTCGATGACATAATATAACCAGGATTTCAAAATACGAAATTCCGAATAACCGCGCTCTCCAAATTCATCCAAATCGTTAATTTCTTACTCAAAATAATATTTTCATTACCTATAATCATTTTTAACAGGAATTTCAACAATAAAATATTTTCAATTTTTTTGCAAAAATCCCTGATGGTAGCCTTACTTTTTTTGAACGGATAAAATTTATTGTCACCGATTCTGTATGTTTCGGTTATTTTGCGTTAATTATGTAATTTTGAGTAGATCAGCGTTAAAGTTGCTGCAATATGTCAGATCATTCGCCCGTAATCCAGTTTCAATGACATAATATAACCAGGATTTCAAAATACGAAATTCCGAAAATTCCTAATAACCGAACTCTCCAAATTCATCCAAACCGTTAATTTCTTACACAAAATAATATTTTCATTACCTATAATCATTTTGAACCGGAATTTCAACAATAAAATATTTTCATATTTTTTGCAAAAATCCCTGATGGTTAGCCTTACTTTTTTTGAACGGGTAAAATTTATTGTCACCGATTCTTTATGTTTCGGTTATTTTGCGTTAATTATGTAATTTTGAGTAGGTCAACGTTTAAGTTGCTTCAATATGTCGCCCCATTCTCCTGTAATCCAGGTTCGATGACATAATATAACCGCGGATCTCAAAATACGAAATTTCCAATAACGGCGCATTCCATTTGCAACCCACCGTTAATTTCTTGCTAAACATATAATTACCATTACCTATAATCATTTTGAACCGGAATTTCAACAAGAAATATTTTCAATTTTTTTGGAAAAAACCATGATGCCTTACTTTTTTCAAACGGGTAAAATTTATTGTCACCGATTCTTTATGTTTCGGTTATTTTGCGTTAATTATGTAATTTTGAGTAGGTCAACGTTTAAGTTGCTTCAATATGTCGCCTCATTCTCCTGTAATCCGGGTTCGATGACATAATATAACCGCGGATCTCAAAATACGAAATTTCCAATAACGGCGCATTCCATTTGCAACCCACCGTTAATTTCTTGCTGAACATATAATTACCATTACCTATAATCATTTTGAACCGGAATTTCAACAAAAAATATTTTCATTTTTTTTGGAAAAAACCATGATGGTTAGCCTTACTTTTTTTGAACGGGTAAAATTTATTGTCACCGATTCTGTATGTTTCGGTTATTTTGCGTTAATTATGTAATTTTGAGTAGGTCAACGTTTAAGTTGCTTCAATATGTCGCCTCATTCTCCTGTAATCCAGGTTCGATGACATAATATAACCGCGGATCTCAAAATACGAAATTTCCAATAACGGCGCATTCCATTTGCAACCCACCGTTAATTTCTTGCTGAACATATAATTACCATTACCTATAATCATTTTGAACCGGAATTTCAACAAAAAATATTTTCATTTTTTTTGGAAAAAACCATGATGGTTAGCCTTACTTTTTTTGAACGGGTAAAATTTATTGTCACCGATTCTGTATGTTTCGGTTATTTTGCGTTAATTATGTAATTTTGAGTAGGTCAACGTTTAAGTTGCTTCAATATGTCGCCTCATTCTCCTGTAATCCAGGTTCGATGACATAATATAACCGCGGATCTCAAAATACGAAATTTCCAATAACGGCGCATTCCATTTGCAACCCACCGTTAATTTCTTGCTGAACATATAATTACCATTACCTATAATCATTTTGAACCGGAATTTCAACAAAAAATATTTTCAATTTTTTTGGAAAAAACCATGATGGCCAGCCTTACTTTTTTTGAACGGGTAAAATTTATTGTCACCGATTCTGTATGTTTCGGTTATTTTGCGTTAATTATGTAATTTTGAGTAGGTCAACGTTTAAGTTGCTTCAATATGTCGCCTCATTCTCCTGTAATCCAGGTTCGATGACATAATATAACCGCGGATCTCAAAATACGAAATTTCCAATAACGGCGCGTTCCATTTGCAACCCACCGTTAATTTCTTGCTAAACATATAATTACCATTACCTATAATCATTTTGAACCGGAATTTCAACAAGAAATATTTTCAATTTTTTTGGAAAAAACCATGATGCCTTACTTTTTTCAAACGGGTAAAATTTATTGTCACCGATTCTTTATGTTTCGGTTATTTTGCGTTAATTATGTAATTTTGAGTAGGTCAACGTTTAAGTTGCTTCAATATGTCGCCTCATTCTCCTGTAATCCGGGTTCGATGACATAATATAACCGCGGATCTCAAAATACGAAATTTCCAATAACGGCGCATTCCATTTGCAACCCACCGTTAATTTCTTGCTGAACATATAATTACCATTACCTAAAATCATTTTGAACCGGAATTTCAACAAAAAATATTTTCAATTTTTTTGGAAAAAACCATGATGCCTTACTTTTTTCAAACGGGTAAAATTTATTGTCACCGATTCTTTATGTTTCGGTTATTTTGCGTTAATTATGTAATTTTGAGTAGGTCAACGTTTAAGTTGCTTCAATATGTCGCCTCATTCTCCTGTAATCCAGGTTCGATGACATAATATAACCGCGGATCTCAAAATACGAAATTTCCAATAACGGCGCATTCCATTTGCAACCCACCGTTAATTTCTTGCTGAACATATAATTACCATTACCTATAATCATTTTGAACCGGAATTTCAACAAAAAATATTTTCATTTTTTTTGGAAAAAACCATGATGGTTAGCCTTACTTTTTTTGAACGGGTAAAATTTATTGTCACCGATTCTGTATGTTTCGGTTATTTTGCGTTAATTATGTAATTTTGAGTAGGTCAACGTTTAAGTTGCTTCAATATGTCGCCTCATTCTCCTGTAATCCAGGTTCGATGACATAATATAACCGCGGATCTCAAAATACGAAATTTCCAATAACGGCGCATTCCATTTGCAACCCACCGTTAATTTCTTGCTGAACATATAATTACCATTACCTATAATCATTTTGAACCGGAATTTCAACAAAAAATATTTTCAATTTTTTTGGAAAAAACCATGATGGCCAGCCTTACTTTTTTTGAACGGGTAAAATTTATTGTCACCGATTCTGTATGTTTCGGTTATTTTGCGTTAATTATGTAATTTTGAGTAGGTCAACGTTTAAGTTGCTTCAATATGTCGCCTCATTCTCCTGTAATCCAGGTTCGATGACATAATATAACCGCGGATCTCAAAATACGAAATTTCCAATAACGGCGCGTTCCATTTGCAACCCACCGTTAATTTCTTGCTAAACATATAATTACCATTACCTATAATCATTTTGAACCGGAATTTCAACAAAAAATATTTTCATTTTTTTGGAAAAAACCATGATGGTTAGCCTTACTTTTTTTGAACGGGTAAAATTTATTGTCACCGATTCTGTATGTTTCGGTTATTTTGCGTCAATTATGTAATAATTAATAACCTGTAATCCAGGTTCGATGACATAATATAACCGCGTTTTTTTGGAAAAAAACCATGATGGTTAGCCTTACTTTTTTTGAACGGGTAAAATTTATTGTCACCGATTCTGTATGTTTCGGTTATTTTGCGTTAATTATGTAATAATTAATAACCTGTAATCCAGGTTCGATGACATAATATAACCGCGGATCTCAAAATACGAAAATTCCAATAACGGCGCGTTCCATTTGCAACCCACCGTTAATTTCTTGCTAAACATATAATTACCATTACCTATAATCATTTTGAACCGGAATTTCAACAAAAAATATTTTCATTTTTTTTTGGAAAAAACCATGATGGTTAGCCTTACTTTTTTTGAACGGGTAAAATTTATTGTCACCGATTCTGTATGTTTCGGTTATTTTGAGTTAATTATGTAATTTTGAGTAGGTCAACGTTTAAATTGCTTCAATATGTCGCCTCATTCTCCTGTAATCCAGGTTCGATGACATAATATAACCACGGATCTCAAAATACGAAATTTCCAATAACGGCGCATTCCATTTGCAACCCACCGTTAATTTCTTGCTGAACATATAATTACCATTACCTATAATCATTTTGAACCGGAATTTCAACAAAAAATATTTTCATTTTTTTTGGAAAAAACCATGATGGTTAGCCTTACTTTTTTTGAACGGGTAAAAATTATTGTCACCGATTCTGTATGTTTCGGTTATTTTGCGTTAATTATGTAATTTTGAGTAGGTCAACGTTTAAGTTGCTTCAATATGTCGCCTCATTCTCCTGTAATCCAGGTTCGATGACATAATATAACCGCGGATCTCAAAATACGAAATTTCCAATAACGGCGCATTCCATTTGCAACCCACCGTTAATTTCTTGCTAAACATATAATTACCATTACCTAAAATCATTTTGAACCGGAATTTCAACAAAAAATATTTTCAATTTTTTTGGAAAAAACCATGATGGCCAGCCTTACTTTTTTTGAACGGGTAAAATTTATTGTCACCGATTCTGTATGTTTCGGTTATTTTGCGTTAATTATGTAATTTTGAGTAGGTCAACGTTTAAGTTGCTTCAATATGTCGCCTCATTCTCCTGTAATCCAGGTTCGATGACATAATATAACCGCGGATCTCAAAATACGAAATTTCCAATAACGGCGCGTTCCATTTGCAACCCACCGTTAATTTCTTGCTAAACATATAATTACCATTACCTATAATCATTTTGAACCGGAATTTCAACAAAAAATATTTTCATTTTTTTGGAAAAAACCATGATGGTTAGCCTTACTTTTTTTGAACGGGTAAAATTTATTGTCACCGATTCTGTATGTTTCGGTTATTTTGCGTCAATTATGTAATAATTAATAACCTGTAATCCAGGTTCGATGACATAATATAACCGCGTTTTTTTGGAAAAAAACCATGATGGTTAGCCTTACTTTTTTTGAACGGGTAAAATTTATTGTCACCGATTCTGTATGTTTCGGTTATTTTGCGTTAATTATGTAATAATTAATAACCTGTAATCCAGGTTCGATGACATAATATAACCGCGGTTCTCAAAATACGAAATTTCCAATAACGGCGCGTTCCATTTGCAACCCACCGTTAATTTCTTGCTAAACATATAATTACCATTACCTATAATCATTTTGAACCGGAATTTCAACAAAAAATATTTTCATTTTTTTTTGGAAAAAACCATGATGGGTTAGCCTTACTTTTTTTGAACGGGTAAAATTTATTGTCACCGATTCTGTATGTTTCGGTTATTTTGAGTTAATTATGTAATTTTGAGTAGGTCAACGTTTAAATTGCTTCAATATGTCGCCTCATTCTCCTGTAATCCAGGTTCGATGACATAATATAACCGCGGATCTCAAAATACGAAATTTCCAATAACGGCGCATTCCATTTGCAACCCACCGTTAATTTCTTGCTGAACATATAATTACCATTACCTATAATCATTTTGAACCGGAATTTCAACAAAAAATATTTTCATTTTTTTTGGAAAAAACCATGATGGTTAGCCTTACTTTTTTTGAACGGGTAAAAATTATTGTCACCGATTCTGTATGTTTCGGTTATTTTGCGTTAATTATGTAATTTTGAGTAGGTCAACGTTTAAGTTGCTTCAATATGTCGCCTCATTCTCCTGTAATCCAGGTTCGATGACATAATATAGCCGCGGATCTCAAAATACGAAAATTCCAATAACGGCGCGTTCCATTTGCAACCCACCGTTAATTTCTTGCTAAACATATAATTACCATTACCTATAATCATTTTGAACCGGAATTTCAACAAAAAATATTTTCATTTTTTTTGGAAAAAACCATGATGGTTAGCCTTACTTTTTTTGAACGGGTAAAATTTATTGTCACCGATTCTGTATGTTTCGGTTATTTTGCGTTAATTATGTAATTTTGAGTAGGTCAACGTTTAAGTTGCTTCAATATGTCGCCTCATTCTCCTGTAATCCAGGTTCGATGACATAATATAACCGCGGATCTCAAAATACGAAATTTCCAATAACGGCGCATTCCATTTGCAACCCACCGTTAATTTCTTGCTGAACATATAATTACCATTACCTAAAATCATTTTGAACCGGAATTTCAACAAAAAATGTTTTCAATTTTTTTGGAAAAAACCATGATGGTTAGCCTTACTTTTTTTGAACGGGTAAAATTTATTGTCACCGATTCTGTATGTTTCGGTTATTTTGCGATAATTATGTAATTTTGAGTAGGTCAACGTTTAAGTTGCTTCAATATGTCGCCTCATTCTCCTGTAATCCAGGTTCGATGACATAATATAACCGCGGATCTCAAAATACGAAATTTCCAATAACGGCGCATTCCATTTGCAACCCACCGTTAATTTCTTGCTGAACATATAATTACCATTACCTATAATCATTTTGAACCGGAATTTCAACAAAAAATATTTTCAATTTTTTTGGAAAAAACCATGATGGTTAGCCTTACTTTTTTTGAACGGGTAAAATTTATTGTCACCGATTCTGTATGTTTCGGTTATTTTGCGTTAATTATGTAATTTTGAGTAGGTCAACGTTTAAGTTGCTTCAATATGTCGCCTCATTCTCCTGTAATCCAGGTTCGATGACATAATATAACCGCGGATCTCAAAATACGAAATTTCCAATAACGGCGCATTCCATTTGCAACCCACCGTTAATTTCTTGCTGAACATATAATTACCATTACCTATAATCATTTTGAACCGGAATTTCAACAAAAAATATTTTCATTTTTTTTGGAAAAAACCATGATGGTTAGCCTTACTTTTTTTGAACGGGTAAAATTTATTGTCACCGATTCTGTATGTTTCGGTTATTTTGCGTTAATTATGTAATTTTGAGTAGGTCAACGTTTAAGTTGCTTCAATATGTCGCCTCATTCTCCTGTAATCCAGGTTCGATGACATAATATAACCGCGGATCTCAAAATACGAAATTTCCAATAACGGCGCATTCCATTTGCAACCCACCGTTAATTTCTTGCTAAACATATAATTACCATTCCCTATAATCATTTTGAACCGGAATTTCAACAAAAAATATTTTCAATTTTTTTGGAAAAAACCATGATGGTTAGCATTACTTTTTTTGAACGGGTAAAATTTATTGTCACCGATTCTGTATGTTTCGGTTATTTTGCGTTAATTATGTAATTTTGAGTAGGTCAACGTTTAAGTTGCTTCAATATGTCGCCTCATTCTCCTGTAATCCAGGTTCGATGACATAATATAACCGCGGATCTCAAAATACGAAATTTCCAATAACGGCGCATTCCATTTGCAACCCACCGTTAATTTCTTGCTAAACATATAATTACCATTACCTATAATCATTTTGAACCGGAATTTCAACAAAAAATATTTTCATTTTTTTTGGAAAAAACCATGATGAGCCTTACTTTTTTTGAACGGGTAAAATTTATTGTCACCGATTCTGTATGTTTCGGTTATTTTGCGTTAATTATGTAATTTTGAGTAGGTCAACGTTTAAGTTGCTTCAATATGTCGCCTCATTCTCCTGTAATCCAGGTTCGATGACATAATATAACCGCGGATCTCAAAATACGAAATTTCCAATAACGGCGCATTCCATTTGCAACCCACCGTTAATTTCTTGCTGAACATATAATTACCATTACCTATAATCATTTTGAACCGGAATTTCAACAAAAAATATTTTAATTTTTTTTGGAAAAAACCATGATGGTTAGCCTTACTTTTTTTGAACGGGTAAAATTTATTGTCACCGATTCTGTATGTTTCGGTTATTTTGCGTTAATTATGTAATTTTGAGTAGGTCAACGTTTAAGTTGCTTCAATATGTCGTCTCATTCTCCTGTAATCCAGGTTCGATGACATAATATAACCGCGGATCTCAAAATACGAAATTTCCAATAACGGCGCATTCCATTTGCAACCCACCGTTAATTTCTTGCTGAACATATAATTACCATTACCTATAATCATTTTGAACCGGAATTTCAACAAAAAATATTTTCATTTTTTTTGGAAAAAACCATGATGAGCCTTACTTTTTTTGAACGGGTAAAATTTATTGTCACCGATTCTGTATGTTTCGGTTATTTTGCGTTAATTATGTAATAATTAATAACCTGTAATCCAGGTTCGATGACATAATATAACCGCGGATCTCAAAATACGAAAATTCCAATAACGGCGCATTCCATTTGCAACCCACCGTTAATTTCTTGCTGAACATATAATTACCATTACCTATAATCATTTTGAACCGGAATTTCAACAAAAAATATTTTCATTTTTTTGGAAAAAACCATGATGAGCCTTACTTTTTTTGAACGGGTAAAATTTATTGTCACCGATTCTGTATGTTTCGGTTATTTTGCGTTAATTATGTAATTTTGAGTAGGTCAACGTTTAAGTTGCTTCAATATGTCGCCTCATTCTCCTGTAATCCAGGTTCGATGACATAATATAACCGCGAATCTGAAAATACGAAATTTCCAATAACGGCGCATTCCATTTGCAACCCACCGTTAATTTCTTGCTAAACATATAATTACCATTACCTATAATCATTTTGAACCGGAATTTCAACAAAAAATATTTTCATTTTTTTTTGGAAAAAACCATGATGTTAGCCTTACTTTTTTTGAACGGGTAAAATTTATTGTCACCGATTCTGTATGTTTCGGTTATTTTGCGTTAATTATGTAATTTTGAGTAGGTCAACGTTTAAATTGCTTCAATATGTCGCCTCATTCTCCTGTAATCCAGGTTCGATGACATAATATAACCGCGGATCTCAAAATACGAAATTTCCAATAACGGCGCATTCCATTTGCAACCCACCGTTAATTTCTTGCTAAACATATAATTACCATTACCTATAATCATTTTGAACCGGAATTTCAACAAAAAATATTTTCATTTTTTTTTGGAAAAAACCATGATGGTTAGCTTTACTTTTTTTGAACGGGTAAAATTTATTGTCACCGATTCTGTATGTTTCGGTTATTTTGCGTTAATTATGTAATTTTGAGTAGGTCAACGTTTAAGTTGCTTCAATATGTCGCCTCATTCTCCTATAATCCAGGTTCGATGACATAATATAACCGCGGATCTCAAAATACGAAATTTCCAATAACGGCGCATTCCATTTGCAACCCACCGTTAATTTCTTGCTGAACATATAATTACCATTACCTATAATCATTTTGAACCGGAATTTCAACAAAAAATATTTTCATTTTTTTTGGAAAAAACCATGATGAGCCTTACTTTTTTTGAACGGGTAAAATTTATTGTCACCAATTCTGTATGTTTCGGTTATTTTGCGTTAATTATGTAATTTTGAGTAGGTCAACGTTTAAGTTGCTTCAATATGTCGCCTCATTCTCCTGTAATCCAGGTTCGATGACATAATATAACCGCGGATCTCAAAATACGAAATTTCCAATAACGGCGCATTCCATTTGCAACCCACCGTTAATTTCTTGCTGAACATTTAATTACCATTACCTATAATCATTTTGAACCGGAATTTCAACAAAAAATATTTTAATTTTTTTTGGAAAAAACCATGATGGTTAGCTTTACTTTTTTTGAACGGGTAAAATTTATTGTCACCGATTCTGTATGTTTCGGTTATTTTGCGTTAATTATGTAATTTTGAGTAGGTCAACGTTTAAGTTGCTTCAATATGTCGCCTCATTCTCCTATAATCCAGGTTCGATGACATAATATAACCGTGGATCTCAAAATACGAAATTTCCAATAACAGCGCATTCCATTTGCAACCCACCGTTAATTTCTTGCTGAACATATAATTACCATTACCTATAATCATTTTGAACCGGAATTTCAACAAAAAATATTTTCATTTTTTTTGGAAAAAACCATGATGAGCCTTACTTTTTTTGAACGGGTAAAATTTATTGTCACCGATTCTGTATGTTTCGGTTATTTTGCGTTAATTATGTAATTTTGAGTAGGTCAACGTTTAAGTTGCTTCAATATGTCGCCTCATTCTCCTGTAATCCAGGTTCGATGACATAATATAACCGCGGATCTCAAAATACGAAATTTCCAATAACGGCGCATTCCATTTGCAACCCACCGTTAATTTCTTGCTGAACATTTAATTACCATTACCTATAATCATTTTGAACCGGAATTTCAACAAAAAATATTTTAATTTTTTTTGGAAAAAACCATGATGGTTAGCCTTACTTTTTTTGAACGGGTAAAATTTATTGTCACCGATTCTGTATGTTTCGGTTATTTTGCGTTAATTATGTAATAATTAATAACCTGTAATCCAGGTTCGATGACATAATATAACCGCGGATCTCAAAATACGAAAATTCCAATAACGGCGCATTCCATTTGCAACCCACCGTTAATTTCTTGCTGAACATATAATTACCATTACCTATAATCATTTTGAACCGGAATTTCAACAAAAAATATTTTCATTTTTTTTGGAAAAAACCATGATGGTTAGCCTTACTTTTTTTGAACGGGTAAAATTTATTGTCACCGATTCTGTATGTTTCGGTTATTTTGCGTTAATTATGTAATTTTGAGTAGGTCAACGTTTAAGCTGCTTCAATATGTCGCCTCATTCTCCTGTAATCCAGGTTCGATGACATAATATAACCGCGGATCTCAAAATACGAAATTTCCAATAACGGCGCATTCCATTTGCAACCCACCGTTAATTTCTTGCTAAACATATAATTACCATTACCTATAATCATTTTGAACCGGAATTTCAACAAAAAATATTTTCATTTTTTTTTGGAAAAAACCATGATGGTTAGCTTTACTTTTTTTGAACGGGTAAAATTTATTGTCACCGATTCTGTATGTTTCGGTTATTTTGCGTTAATTATGTAATTTTGAGTAGGTCAACGTTTAAGTTGCTTCAATATGTCGCCTCATTCTCCTGTAATCCAGGTTCGATGACATAATATAACCGCGGATCTCAAAATACGAAATTTCCAATAACGGCGCATTCCATTTGCAACCCACCGTTAATTTCTTGCTGAACATTTAATTACCATTACCTATAATCATTTTGAACCGGAATTTCAACAAAAAATATTTTAATTTTTTTTGGAAAAAACCATGATGGTTAGCCTTACTTTTTTTGAACGGGTAAAATTTATTGTCACCGATTCTGTATGTTTCGGTTATTTTGCGTTAATTATGTAATAATTAATAACCTGTAATCCAGGTTCGATGACATAATATAACCGCGGATCTCAAAATACGAAAATTCCAATAACGGCGCATTCCATTTGCAACCCACCGTTAATTTCTTGCTGAACATATAATTACCATTACCTATAATCATTTTGAACCGGAATTTCAACAAAAAATATTTTCATTTTTTTTTGGAAAAAACCATGATGGTTAGTCTTACTTTTTTTGAACGGGTAAAATTTATTGTCACCGATTCTGTATGTTTCGGTTGTTTTGCGTTAATTATGTAATTTTGAGTAGGTCAACGTTTAAGTTGCTTCAATAAGTCGCCTCATTCTCCTGTAATCCAGGTTTGATGTCATAATATAACCGCGGATCTCAAAATACGAAATTTCCAATAACGGCGCATTCCATTTGCAACCCACCGTTAATTTCTTGCTGAACATATAATTACCATTACCTATAATCATTTTGAACCGGAATTTCAACAAAAAATATTTTCATTTTTTTTGGAAAAAACCATGATGAGCCTTACTTTTTTTGAACGGGTAAAATTTATTGTCACCGATTCTGTATGTTTCGGTTATTTTGCGTTAATTATGTAATTTTGAGTAGGTCAACGTTTAAGTTGCTTCAATATGTCGCCTCATTCTCCTGTAATCCAGGTTCGATGACATAATATAACCGCGGATCTCAAAATACGAAATTTCCAATAACGGTGCATTCCATTTGCAACCCACCGTTAATTTCTTGCTGAACATATAATTACCATTACCTATAATCATTTTGAACCGGAATTTCAACAAAAAATATTTTCATTTTTTTTGGAAAAAACCATGATGAGCCTTACTTTTTTTGAACGGGTAAAATTTATTGTCACCGATTCTGTATGTTTCGGTTATTTTGCGTTAATTATGTAATTTTGAGTAGGTCAACGTTTAAGTTGCTTCAATATGTCGCCTCATTCTCCTGTAATCCAGGTTCGATGACATAATATAACCGCGGATCTCAAAATACGAAATTTCCAATAACGGCGCATTCCATTTGCAACCCACCGTTAATTTCTTGCTAAACATTTAATTACCATTACCTATAATCATTTTGAACCGGAATTTCAACAAAAAATATTTTCATTTTTTTTTGGAAAAAACCATGATGGTTAGCCTTACTTTTTTTGAACGGGTAAAATTTATTGTCACCGATTCTGTATGTTTCGGTTATTTTGCGTTAATTATGTAATTTTGAGTAGGTCAACGTTTAAGTTGCTTCAATATGTCGCCTCATTCTCCTGTAATCCAGGTTCGATGACATAATATAACCGCGGATCTCAAAATACGAAATTTCCAATAACGGCGCATTCCATTTGCAACCCACCGTTAATTTCTTGCTGAACATATAATTACCATTACCTATAATCATTTTGAACCGGAATTTCAACAAAAAATATTTTCATTTTTTTTGGAAAAAATTTATTGTCACCGATTCTGTATGTTTCGGTTATTTTGCGTTAATTATGCAATTTTGAGTAGGTCAACGTTTAAATTGCTTCAATATGTCGCCTCATTCTCCTGTAATCCAGGTTCGATGACATAATATAACCGCGGATCTCAAAATACGAAATTTCCAATAACGGCGCATTCCATTTGCAACCCACCGTTAATTTCTTGCTAAACATATAATTACCATTACCTATAATCATTTTGAACCGGAATTTCAACAAAAAATATTTTCATTTTTTTTTGGAAAAAACCATGATGGTTAGCCTTACTTTTTTTGAACGGGTAAAATTTATTGTCACCGATTCTGTATGTTTCGGTTATTTTGCGTCAATTATGTAATTTTGAGTAGGTCAACGTTTAAATTGCTTGAATATGTCGCCTCATTCTCCTGTAATCCAGGTTCGATGACATAATATAACCGCGGATCTCAAAATACGAAATTTCCAATAACGGCGCATTCCATTTGCAACCCACCGTTAATTTCTTGCTGAATATATAATTACCATTACCTATAATCATTTTGAACCGGAATTTAAACAAAAAATATTTTCATTTTTTTTTGGAAAAAACCATGATGGTTAGCCTTACTTTTTTTGAACGGGTAAAATTTATTGTTACCGATTCTGTATGTTTCGGTTATTTTGCGTTAATTATGTAATTTTGAGTAGGTCAACGTTTAAATTGCTTCAATATGTCGCCCCATTCTCCTGTAATCCAGGTTCGATGACATAATATAACCGCGGATCTCAAAATACGAAATTTCCAATAACGGCGCATTCCATTTGCAACCCACCGTTAATTTCTTGCTGAACATATAATTACCATTACCTATAATCATTTTGAACCGGAATTTCAACAAAAAATATTTTCATTTTTTTTGGAAAAAACCATGATGGTTAGCCTTACTTTTTTTGAACGGGTAAAATTTATTGTCACCGATTCTGTATGTTTCGGTTATTTTGCGTTAATTATGTAATTTTGAGTAGGTCAACGTTTAAATTGCTTCAATATGTCGCCTCATTCTCCTGTAATCCAGGTTCGATGACATAATATAACCGCGGATCTCAAAATACGAAATTTCCAATAACGGCGCATTCCATTTGCAACCCACCGTTAATTTCTTGCTGAACATATAATTACCATTACCTATAATCATTTTGAACCGGAATTTCAACAAAAAATATTTTCATTTTTTTTGGAAAAAACCATGATGGTTAGCCTTACTTTTTTTGAACGGGTAAAATTTATTGTCACCGATTCTGTATGTTTCGGTTATTTTGCGTTAATTATGTAATTTTGAGTAGGTCAACGTTTAAGTTGCTTCAATATGTCGCCTCATTCTCCTGTAATCCAGGTTCGATGACATAATATAACCGCGGATCTCAAAATACGAAATTTCCAATAACGGCGCATTCCATTTGCAACCCACCGTTAATTTCTTGCTAAACATATAATTACCATTACCTATAATCATTTTGAACTGGAATTTCAACAAAAAATATTTTCATTTTTTTTTGGAAAAAACCATGATGGTTAGCCTTACTTTTTTTGAACGGGTAAAATTTATTGTCACCGATTCTGTATGTTTCGGTTATTTTGCGTTAATTATGTAATTTTGAGTAGGTCAACGTTTAAGTTGCTTCAATATGTCGCCTCATTCTCCTGTAATCCAGGTTCGATGACATAATATAACCGCGGATCTCAAAATACGAAAATTCCAATAACGGCGCGTTCCATTTGCAACCCACCGTTAATTTCTTGCTAAACATATAATTACCATTACCTATAATCATTTTGAACCGGAATTTCAACAAAAAATATTTTCATTTTTTATGGAAAAAACCATGATGGTTAGCCTTACTTTTTTTGAACGGGTAAAATTTATTGTCACCGATTCTGTATGTTTCGGTTATTTTGCGTTAATTATGTAATTTTGAGTAGGTCAACGTTTAAATTGCTTCAATATGTCGCCTCATTCTCCTGTAATCCAGGTTCGATGACATAATATAACCGCGGATCCCAAAATACGAAATTTCCAATAACGGCGCATTCCATTTGCAACCCACCGTTAATTTCTTGCTGAACATATAATTACCATTACCTATAATCATTTTGAACCGGAATTTCAACAAAAAATATTTTCATTTTTTATGGAAAAAACCATGATGGTTAGCCTTACTTTTTTTGAACGGGTAAAATTTATTGTCACCGATTCTGTATGTTTCGGTTATTTTGCGTTAATTATGTAATTTTGAGTAGGTCAACGTTTAAGTTGCTTCAATATGTCGCCTCATTCTCCTGTAATCCAGGTTCGATGACATAATATAACCGCGGATCCCAAAATACGAAATTTCCAATAACGGCGCATTCCATTTGCAACCCACCGTTAATTTCTTGCTGAACATATAATTACCATTACCTATAATCATTTTGAACCGGAATTTCAACAAAAAATATTTTCATTTTTTATGGAAAAAACCATGATGGGTTAGCCTTACTTTTTTTGAACGGGTAAAATTTATTGTCACCGATTCTGTATGTTTCGGTTATTTTGCGTTAATTATGTAATTTTGAGTAGGTCAACGTTTAAGTTGCTTCAATATGTCGCCTCATTCTCCTGTAATCCAGGTTCGATGACATAATATAACCGCGGATCCCAAAATACGAAATTTCCAATAACGGCGCATTCCATTTGCAACCCACCGTTAATTTCTTGCTGAACATATAATTACCATTACCTATAATCATTTTGAACCGGAATTTCAACAAAAAATATTTTCATTTTTTTTGGAAAAAACCATGATGGTTAGCCTTACTTTTTTTGAACGGGTAAAATTTATTGTCACCGATTCTGTATGTTTCGGTTATTTTGCGTTAATTATGTAATAATTAATAACCTGTAATCCAGGTTCGATGACATAATATAACCGCGGATCTCAAAATACGAAAATTCCAATAACGGCGCATTCCATTTGCAACCCACCGTTAATTTCTTGCTAAACATTTAATTACCATTACCTATAATCATTTTGAACCGGAATTTCAACAAAAAATATTTTCATTTTTTTTTGGAAAAAAACCATGATGGTTAGCCTTACTTTTTTGAACGGGTAAAATTTATTGTCACCGATTCTGTATGTTTCGGTTATTTTGCGTTAATTATGTAATTTTGAGTAGGTCAACGTTTAAATTGCTTCAATATGTCGCCTCATTCTCCTGTAATCCAGGTTCGATGACATAGTATAGCCGCGGATCTCAAAATACGAAATTTCCAATAACGGCGCATTCCATTTGCAACCCACCGTTAATTTCTTGCTGAACATATAATTTCCATTACCTATAATCATTTTGAACCGGAATTTCAACAAAAAATATTTTCATTTTTTTTAGAAAAAAACCATGATGGTTAGCCTTACTTTTTTTGAACGGGTAAAATTTATTGTCACCGATTCTGTATGTTTCGGTTATTTTGCGTTAATTATGTAATTTTGAGTAGGTCAACGTTTAAGTTGCTTCAATATGTCGCCTCA
The DNA here is from genome assembly GCA_932526605.1 of Nephrotoma flavescens. Lineage (NCBI taxonomy): Eukaryota > Metazoa > Arthropoda > Insecta > Diptera > Tipulidae > Nephrotoma > Nephrotoma flavescens. Next base: position 230,598,256 of record OW052221.1, read on the forward strand.
TTCTCCTGTAATCCAGGTTCGATGACATAATATAACCGCGGATCTCAAAATACGAAATTTCCAATAACGGCGCATTCCATTTGCAACCCACCGTTAATTTCTTGCTAAACATATAATTACCATTACCTATAATCATTTTGAACCGGAATTTCAACAAAAAATATTTTCATTTTTTTTTGGAGAAAACCATGATGGTTAGCCTTACTTTTTTTGAACGGGTAAAATTTATTGTCACCGATTCTGTATGTTTCGGTTATTTTGCGTTAATTATGTAATTTTGAGTAGGTCAACGTTTAAGTTGCTTCAATATGTCGCCTCATTCTCCTGTAACCCAGGTTCGATGACATAATATAGCCGCGGATCTCAAAATACGAAAATTCCAATAACGGCGCGTTCCATTTGCAACCCACCGTTAATTTCTTGCTAAACATATAATTACCATTACCTATAATCATTTTGAACCGGAATTTCAACAAAAAATATTTTCATTTTTTATGGAAAAAACCATGATGGTTAGCCTTACTTTTTTTAAACGGGTAAAATTTATTGTCACCGATTCTGTATGTTTCGGTTATTTTGCGTTAATTATGTAATTTTGAGTAGGTCAACGTTTAAATTGCTTCAATATGTCGCCTCATTCTCCTGTAATCCAGGTTCGATGACATAATATAACCGCGGATCTCAAAATACGAAATTTCCAATAACGGCGCATTCCATTTGCAACCCACCGTTAATTTCTTGCTGAACATATAATTACCATTACCTATAATCATTTTGAACCGGAATTTCAACTAAAAATATTTTCATTTTTTATGGAAAAAACCATGATGGTTAGCCTTACTTTTTTTGAACGGGTAAAATTTATTGTCACCGATTCTGTATGTTTCGGTTATTTTGCGTTAATTATGTAATTTTGAGTAGGTCAACGTTTAAGTTGCTTCAATATGTCGCCTCATTCTCCTGTAATCCAGGTTCGATGGCATAATATAGCCGCGGATCTCAAAATACGAAAATTCCAATAACGGCGCGTTCCATTTGCAACCCACCGTTAATTTCTTGCTGAACATATAATTTCCATTACCTATAATCATTTTGAACCGGAATTTCAACAAAAAATATTTTCATTTTTTTTGGAAAAAACCATGATGGTTAGCCTTACTTTTTTTGAACGGGTAAAATTTATTGTCACCGATTCTGTATGTTTCGGTTATTTTGCGTTAATTATGTAATTTTGAGTAGGTCAACGTTTAAGTTGCTTCAATATGTCGCCTCATTCTCCTGTAATCCAGGTTCGATGACATAATATAACCGCGGATCTCAAAATACGAAATTTCCAATAACGGCGCATTCCATTTGCAACCCACCGTTAATTTCTTGCTAAACATATAATTACCATTACCTATAATCATTTTGAACCGGAATTTCAACAAAAAATATTTTCATTTTTTTTTGGAAAAAACCATGATGGTTAGCCTTACTTTTTTTGAACGGGTAAAATTTATTGTCACCGATTCTGTATGTTTCGGTTATTTTGCGTTAATTATATAATTATATAAACATATAATTAATTAGTTAATTATATAAACATATAATTACCATTACCTATAATCATTTTGAACCGGAATTTCAACAAAAATATTTTCATTTTTTTTGGAAAAAACCATGATGGTTAGCCTTACTTTTTTTGAACGGGTAAAATTTATTGTCACCGATTCTGTATGTTTCGGTTATTTTGCGTTAATTATGTAATTTTGAGTAGGTCAACGTTTAAATTGCTTCAATATGTCGCCTCATTCTCCTGTAATCCAGGTTCGATGACATAATATAACCGCGGATCTCAAAATACGAAATTTCCAATAACGGCGCATTCCATTTGCAACCCACCGTTAATTTCTTGCTGAACATATAATTACCATTACCTATAATCATTTTGAACCGGAATTTCAACAAAAAATATTTTCATTTTTTTTGGAAAAAACCATGATGGTTAGCCTTACTTTTTTTGAACGGGTAAAATTTATTGTCACCGATTCTGTATGTTTCGGTTATTTTGCGTTAATTATGTAATTTTGAGTAGGTCAACGTTTAAATTGCTTCAATATGTCGCCTCATTCTCCTGTAATCCAGGTTCGATGACATAATATAACCGCGGATCTCAAAATACGAAATTTCCAATAACGGCGCATTCCATTTGCAACCCACCGTTAATTTCTTGCTGAACATATAATTACCATTACCTATAATCATTTTGAACCGGAATTTCAACAAAAAATATTTTCATTTTTTTTTGGAAAAAACCATGATGGTTAGCCTTACTTTTTTTGAACGGGTAAAATTTATTGTCACCGATTCTGTATGTTTCGGTTATTTTGCGTTAATTATGTAATTTTGAGTAGGTCAACGTTTAAGTTGCTTCAATATGTCGCTCCATTCTCCTGTAATCCAGGTTCGATGACATAATATAACCGCGGATCTCAAAATACGAAATTTCCAATAACGGCGCATTCCATTTGCAACCCACCGTTAATTTCTTGCTGAACATATAATTACCATTACCTATAATCATTTTGAACCGGAATTTCAACAAAAAATATTTTCATTTTTTTTGGAAAAAACCATGATGGTTAGCCTTACTTTTTTTGAACGGGTAAAATTTATTGTCACCGATTCTGTATGTTTCGGTTATTTTGCGTTAATTATGTAATTTTGAGTAGGTCAACGTTTAAATTGCTTCAATATGTCGCCTCATTCTCCTGTAATCCAGGTTCGATGACATAATATAACCGCGGATCTCAAAATACGAAATTTCCAATAACGGTGCATTCCATTTGCAACCCACCGTTAATTTCTTGCTGAACATATAATTACCATTACCTATAATCATTTTGAACCGGAATTTCAACAAAAAATATTTTCATTTTTTTTGGAAAAAACCATGATGGTTAGCCTTACTTTTTTTGAACGGGTAAAATTTATTGTCACCGATTCTGTATGTTTCGGTTATTTTGCGTTAATTATGTAATTTTGAGTAGGTCAACGTTTAAGTTGCTTCAATATGTCGCTCCATTCTCCTGTAATCCAGGTTCGATGACATAATATAACCGCGGATCTCAAAATACGAAATTTCCAATAACGGCGCATTCCATTTGCAACCCACCGTTAATTTCTTGCTGAACATATAATTACCATTACCTATAATCATTTTGAACCGGAATTTCAACAAAAAATATTTTCATTTTTTTTGGAAAAAACCATGATGGTTAGCCTTACTTTTTTTGAACGGGTAAAATTTATTGTCACCGATTCTGTATGTTTCGGTTATTTTGCGTTAATTATGTTGCTTCAATATGTCGCCTCATTCTCCTGTAATCCAGGTTCGATGACATAATATAACCGCGGATCTCAAAATACGAAATTTCCAATAACGGCGCATTCCATTTGCAACCCATCGTTAATTTCTTACTAAACATATAATTACCATTACCTATAATCATTTTGAACCGGAATTTCAACAAAAAATATTTTCATTTTTTTTTGGAAAAAACCATGATGGTTAGCCTTACTTTTTTTGAACGGGTAAAATTTATTGTCACCGATTCTGTATGTTTCGGTTATTTTGCGTTAATTATATAATTATATAAACATATAATTAATTAGTTAATTATATAAACATATAATTACCATTACCTATAATCATTTTGAACCGGAATTTCAACAAAAATATTTTCATTTTTTTTGGAAAAAACCATGATGGTTAGCCTTACTTTTTTTGAACGGGTAAAATTTATTGTCACCGATTCTGTATGTTTCGGTTATTTTGCGTTAATTATGTAATTTTGAGTAGGTCAACGTTTAAATTGCTTCAATATGTCGCCTCATTCTCCTGTAATCCAGGTTCGATGACATAATATAACCGCGGATCTCAAAATACGAAATTTCCAATAACGGCGCATTCCATTTGCAACCCACCGTTAATTTCTTGCTGAACATATAATTACCATTACCTATAATCATTTTGAACCGGAATTTCAACAAAAAATATTTTCATTTTTTTTGGAAAAAACCATGATGGTTAGCCTTACTTTTTTTGAACGGGTAAAATTTATTGTCACCGATTCTGTATGTTTCGGTTATTTTGCGTTAATTATGTAATTTTGAGTAGGTCAACGTTTAAATTGCTTCAATATGTCGCCTCATTCTCCTGTAATCCAGGTTCGATGACATAATATAACCGCGGATCTCAAAATACGAAATTTCCAATAACGGCGCATTCCATTTGCAACCCACCGTTAATTTCTTGCTGAACATATAATTACCATTACCTATAATCATTTTGAACCGGAATTTCAACAAAAAATATTTTCATTTTTTTTTGGAAAAAACCATGATGGTTAGCCTTACTTTTTTTGAACGGGTAAAATTTATTGTCACCGATTCTGTATGTTTCGGTTATTTTGCGTTAATTATGTAATTTTGAGTAGGTCAACGTTTAAGTTGCTTCAATATGTCGCTCCATTCTCCTGTAATCCAGGTTCGATGACATAATATAACCGCGGATCTCAAAATACGAAATTTCCAATAACGGCGCATTCCATTTGCAACCCACCGTTAATTTCTTGCTGAACATATAATTACCATTACCTATAATCATTTTGAACCGGAATTTCAACAAAAAATATTTTCATTTTTTTTGGAAAAAACCATGATGGTTAGCCTTACTTTTTTTGAACGGGTAAAATTTATTGTCACCGATTCTGTATGTTTCGGTTATTTTGCGTTAATTATGTAATTTTGAGTAGGTCAACGTTTAAATTGCTTCAATATGTCGCCTCATTCTCCTGTAATCCAGGTTCGATGACATAATATAACCGCGGATCTCAAAATACGAAATTTCCAATAACGGTGCATTCCATTTGCAACCCACCGTTAATTTCTTGCTGAACATATAATTACCATTACCTATAATCATTTTGAACCGGAATTTCAACAAAAAATATTTTCATTTTTTTTGGAAAAAACCATGATGGTTAGCCTTACTTTTTTTGAACGGGTAAAATTTATTGTCACCGATTCTGTATGTTTCGGTTATTTTGCGTTAATTATGTAATTTTGAGTAGGTCAACGTTTAAGTTGCTTCAATATGTCGCTCCATTCTCCTGTAATCCAGGTTCGATGACATAATATAACCGCGGATCTCAAAATACGAAATTTCCAATAACGGCGCATTCCATTTGCAACCCACCGTTAATTTCTTGCTGAACATATAATTACCATTACCTATAATCATTTTGAACCGGAATTTCAACAAAAAATATTTTCATTTTTTTTGGAAAAAACCATGATGGTTAGCCTTACTTTTTTTGAACGGGTAAAATTTATTGTCACCGATTCTGTATGTTTCGGTTATTTTGCGTTAATTATGTAATTTTGAGTAGGTCAACGTTTAAGTTGCTTCAATATGTCGCCTCATTCTCCTGTAATCCAGGTTCGATGACATAATATAGCCGCGGATCTCAAAATACGAAATTTCCGTTAATTTCACCGTTAATTTCTTGCTAAACATATAATTACCATTACCTATAATCATTTTGAACCGGAATTTCAACAAAAAATATTTTCATTTTTTTTAGAAAAAAACCATGATGGTTAGCCTTACTTTTTTTGAACGGGTAAAATTTATTGTCACCGATTCTGTATGTTTCGGTTATTTTGCGTTAATTATGTAATTTTGAGTAGGTCAACGTTTAAATTGCTTCAATATGTCGCCTCATTCTCCTGTAATCCAATAATTTCCAATAACGGCGCATTCCATTTGCAACCCACCGTTAATTTCTTGCTGAACATATAATTACCATTACCTATAATCATTTTGAACCGGAATTTCAACAAAAAATATTTTCATTTTTTTTGGAAAAAACCATGATGGTTAGCCTTACTTTTTTTGAACGGGTAAAATTTATTGTCACCGATTCTGTATGTTTCGGTTATTTTGCGTTAATTATGTAATTTTGAGTAGGTCAACGTTTAAGTTGCTTCAATATGTCGCCTCATTCTCCTGTAATCCAGGTTCGATGACATAATATAACCGCGGATCTCAAAATACGAAATTTCCAATAACGGCGCATTCCATTTGCAACCCACCGTTAATTTCTTGCTGAACATATAATTACCATTACCTATAATCATTTTGAACCGGAATTTCAACAAAAAATATTTTCATTTTTTTTGGAAAAAACCATGATGGATAGCCTTACTTTTTTTGAACGGGTAAAATTTATTGTCACCGATTCTGTATGTTTCGGTTATTTTGCGTTAATTATGTAATTTTGAGTAGGTCAACGTTTAAATTGCTTCAATATGTCGCCTCATTCTCCTGTAATCCAGGTTCGATGACATAATATAACCGCGGATCTCAAAATACGAAATTTCCAATAACGGCGCATTCCATTTGCAACCCACCGTTAATTTCTTGCTGAACATATAATTACCATTACCTATAATCATTTTGAACCGGAATTTCAACAAAAAATATTTTCATTTTTTTTGGAAAAAACCATGATGGTTAGCCTTACTTTTTTTGAACGGGTAAAATTTATTGTCACCGATTCTGTATGTTTCGGTTATTTTGCGTTAATTATGTAATTTTGAGTAGGTCAACGTTTAAGTTGCTTCAATATGTCGCCTCATTCTCCTGTAATCCAGGTTCGATGACATAATATAGCCGCGGATCTCAAAATACGAAAATTCCAATAACGGCGCGTTCCATTTGCAACCCACCGTTAATTTCTTGCTAAACATATAATTACCATTACCTATAATCATTTTGAACCGGAATTTCAACAAAAAATATTTTCATTTTTTTTGAAAAAAACCATGATGGTTAGCCTTACTTTTTTTGAACGGGTAAAATTTATTGTCACCGATTCTGTATGTTTCGGTTATTTTGCGTTAATTATGTAATTTTGAGTAGGTCAACGTTTAAATTGCTTCAATATGTCGCCTCATTCTCCTGTAATCCAGGTTCGATGACATAATATAACCGCGGATCTCAAAATACGAAATTTCCAATAACGGCGCATTCCATTTGCAACCCACCGTTAATTTCTTGCTGAACATATAATTACCATTACCTATAATCATTTTGAACCGGAATTTCAACAAAAAATATTTTAATTTTTTTTTGGAAAAAACCATGATGGTTAGCCTTACTTTTTTTGAACGGGTAAAATTTATTGTCACCGATTCTGTATGTTTCGGTTATTTTGCGTTAATTATGTAATTTTGAGTAGGTCAACGTTTAAATTGCTTCAATATGTCGCCTCATTCTCCTGTAATCCAGGTTCGATGACATAATATAACCGCGGATCTCAAAATACGAAATTTCCAATAACGGCGCATTCCATTTGCAACCCACCGTTAATTTCTTGCTGAACATATAATTACCATTACCTATAATCATTTTGAACCGGAATTTCAACAAAAAATATTTTCATTTTTTTTGGAAAAAACCATGATGGTTAGCCTTACTTTTTTTGAACGGGTAAAATTTATTGTCATCGATTCTGTATGTTTCGGTTATTTTGCGTTAATTATGTAATTTTGAGTAGGTCAACGTTTAAATTGCTTCAATTTGTCGCCTCATTCTCCTGTAATCCAGGTTCGATGACATAATATAACCGCGGATCTCAAAATACGAAATTTCCAATAACGGCGCATTCCATTTGCAACCCACCGTTAATTTCTTGCTGAACATATAATTACCATTACCTATAATCATTTTGAACCGGAATTTCAACAAAAAATATTTTCATTTTTTTTTGGAAAAAACCATGATGGTTAGCCTTACTTTTTTTGAACGGGTAAAATTTATTGTCACCGATTCTGTATGTTTCGGTTATTTTGCGTTAATTATGTAATTTTGAGTAGGTCAACGTTTAAATTGCTTCAATATGTCGCCTCATTCTCCTGTAATCCAGGTTCGATGACATAATATAACCGCGGATCTCAAAATACGAAATTTCCAATAACGGCGCATTCCATTTGCAACCCACCGTTAATTTCTTGCTGAACATATAATTACCATTACCTATAATCATTTTGAACCGGAATTTCAACAAAAAATATTTTCATTTTTTTTTGGAAAAAACCATGATGGTTAGCCTTACTTTTTTTGAACGGGTAAAATTTATTGTCATCGATTCTGTATGTTTCGGTTATTTTGCGTTAATTATGTAATTTTGAGTAGGTCAACGTTTAAATTGCTTCAATATGTCGCCTCATTCTCCTGTAATCCAGGTTCGATGACATAATATAACCGAAGATCTCAAAATACGAAATTTCCAATAACGGCGCATTCCATTTGCAACCCACCGTTAATTTCTTGCTAAACATATAATTACCATTACCTATAATCATTTTGAACCGGAATTTCAACAAAAAATATTTTCATTTTTTTTGGAAAAAACCATGATGGTTAGCCTTACTTTTTTTGAACGGGTAAAATTTATTGTCACCGATTCTGTATGTTTCGGTTATTTTGCGTTAATTATGTAATTTTGAGTAGGTCAACGTTTAAATTGCTTCAATATGTCGCCTCATTCTCCTGTAATCCAGGTTCGATGACATAATATAACCGCGGATCTCAAAATACGAAATTTCCAATAACGGCGCATTCCATTTGCAACCCACCGTTAATTTCTTGCTGAACATATAATTACCATTACCTATAATCATTTTGAACCGGAATTTCAACAAAAAATATTTTCATTTTTTTTTGGAAAAAACCATGATGGTTAGCCTTACTTTTTTTGAACGGGTAAAATTTATTGTCACCGATTCTGTATGTTTCGGTTATTTTGCGTTAATTATGTAATTTTGAGTAGGTCAACGTTTAAATTGCTTCAATATGTCGCCTCATTCTCCTGTAATCCAGGTTCGATGACATAATATAACCGCGGATCTCAAAATACGAAATTTCCAATAACGGCGCATTCCATTTGCAACCCACCGTTAATTTCTTGCTGAACATATAATTACCATTACCTATAATCATTTTGAACCGGAATTTCAACAAAAAATATTTTCATTTTTTTTTGGAAAAAACCATGATGGTTAGCCTTACTTTTTTTGAACGGGTAAAATTTATTGTCACCGATTCTGTATGTTTCGGTTATTTTGCGTTAATTATGTAATTTTGAGTAGGTCAACGTTTAAATTGCTTCAATATGTCGCCTCATTCTCCTGTAATCCAGGTTCGATGACATAATATAACCGAAGATCTCAAAATACGAAATTTCCAATAACGGCGCATTCCATTTGCAACCCACCGTTAATTTCTTGCTAAACATATAATTACCATTACCTATAATCATTTTGAACCGGAATTTCAACAAAAAATATTTTCATTTTTTTTGGAAAAAACCATGATGAGCCTTACTTTTTTTGAACGGGTAAAATTTATTGTCACCGATTCTGTATGTTTCGGTTATTTTGCGTTAATTATGTAACTTTGAGTAGGTCAACGTTTAAGTTGCTTCAATATGTCGCCTCATTCTCCTGTAATCCAGGTTCGATGACATAATATAACCGAAGATCTCAAAATACGAAATTTCCAATAACGGCGCATTCCATTTGCAACCCACCGTTAATTTCTTGCTAAACATATAATTACCATTACCTATAATCATTTTGAACCGGAATTTCAACAAAAAATATTTTCATTTTTTTTGGAAAAAACCATGATGAACCTTACTTTTTTTGAACGGGTAAAATTTATTGTCACCGATTCTGTATGTTTCGGTTATTTTGCGTTAATTATGTAATTTTGAGTAGGTCAACGTTTAAATTGCTTCAATATGTCGCCTCATTCTCCTGTAATCCAGGTTCGATGACATAATATAACCGCGGATCTCAAAATACGAAATTTCCAATAACGGCGCATTCCATTTGCAACCCACCGTTAATTTCTTGCTGAACATATAATTACCATTACCTATAATCATTTTGAACCGGAATTTCAACAAAAAATATTTTCATTTTTTTTGGAAAAAACCATGATGGTTAGCCTTACTTTTTATGAACGGGTAAAATTTATTGTCACCGATTCTGTATGTTTCGGTTATTTTGCGTTAATTATGTAATTTTGAGTAGGTCAACGTTTAAGTTGCTTCAATATGTCGCTCCATTCTCCTGTAATCCAGGTTCGATGACATAATATAACCGCGGATCTCAAAATACGAAATTTCCAATAACGGCGCATTCCATTTGCAACCCACCGTTAATTTCTTGCTGAACATATAATTACCATTACCTATAATCATTTTGAACCGGAATTTCAACAAAAAATATTTTCATTTTTTTTAGAAAAAAACCATGATGGTTAGCCTTACTTTTTTTGAACGGGTAAAATTTATTGTCACCGATTCTGTATGTTTCGGTTATTTTGCGTTAATTATGTAATTTTGAGTAGGTCAACGTTTAAATTGCTTCAATATGTCGCCTCATTCTCCTGTAATCCAGGTTCGATGACATAATATAACCGCGGATCTCAAAATACGAAATTTCCAATAACGGCGCATTCCATTTGCAACCCACCGTTAATTTCTTGCTGAACATATAATTACCATTACCTATAATCATTTTGAACCGGAATTTCAACAAAAAATATTTTCATTTTTTTTTGGAAAAAACCATGATGGATAGCCTTACTTTTTTTGAACGGGTAAAATTTATTGTCACCGATTCTGTATGTTTCGGTTATTTTGCGTTAATTATGTAATTTTGAGTAGGTCAACGTTTAAATTGCTTCAATATGTCGCCTCATTCTCCTGTAATCCAGGTTCGATGACATAATATAACCGCGGATCTCAAAATACGAAATTTCCAATAACGGCGCATTCCATTTGCAACCCACCGTTAATTTCTTGCTGAACATATAATTACCATTACCTATAATCATTTTGAACCGGAATTTCAACAAAAAATATTTTCATTTTTTTTGGAAAAAACCATGATGGTTAAGCCTTACTTTTTTTGAACGGGTAAAATTTATTGTCACCGATTCTGTATGTTTCGGTTATTTTGCGTTAATTATGTAATTTTGAGTAGGTCAACGTTTAAATTGCTTCAATTTGTCGCCTCATTCTCCTGTAATCCAGGTTCGATGACATAATATAACCGCGGATCTCAAAATACGAAATTTCCAATAACGGCGCATTCCATTTGCAACCCACCGTTAATTTCTTGCTGAACATATAATTACCATTACCTATAATCATTTTGAACCGGAATTTCAACAAAAAATATTTTCATTTTTTTTGGAAAAAACCATGATGGTTAGCCTTACTTTTTTTGAACGGGTAAAATTTATTGTCACCGATTCTGTATGTTTCGGTTATTTTGCGTTAATTATGTAATTTTGAGTAGGTCAACGTTTAAATTGCTTCAATATGTCGCCTCATTCTCCTGTAATCCAGGTTCGATGACATAATATAACCGCGGATCTCAAAATACGAAATTTCCAATAACGGCGCATTCCATTTGCAACCCACCGTTAATTTCTTGCTGAACATATAATTACCATTACCTATAATCATTTTGAACCGGAATTTCAACAAAAAATATTTTCATTTTTTTTGGAAAAAACCATGATGGTTAGCCTTACTTTTTTTGAACGGGTAAAATTTATTGTCACCGATTCTGTATGTTTCGGTTATTTTGCGTTAATTATGTAATTTTGAGTAGGTCAACGTTTAAATTGCTTCAATTTGTCGCCTCATTCTCCTGTAATCCAGGTTCGATGAAATAATATAACCGCGGATCTCAAAATACGAAATTTCCAATAACGGCGCATTCCATTTGCAACCCACCGTTAATTTCTTGCTGAACATATAATTACCATTACCTATAATCATTTTGAACCGGAATTTCAACAAAAAATATTTTCATTTTTTTTTTGGAAAAAACCATGATGGTTAGCCTTACTTTTTTTGAACGGGTAAAATTTATTGTCACCGATTCTGTATGTTTCGGTTATTTTGCGTTAGTTATGTAATTTTGAGTAGGTCAACGTTTAAATTGCTTCAATATGTCGCCTCATTCTCCTGTAATCCAGGTTCGATGACATAATATAGCCGCGGATCTCAAAATACGAAAATTCCAATAACGGCGCGTTCCATTTGCAACCCACCGTTAATTTCTTGCTAAACATATAATTACCATTACCTATAATCATTTTGAACCGGAATTTCAACAAAAAATATTTTCATTTTTTTTGGAAAAAACCATGATGGTTAGCCTTACTTTTTTTGAACGGGTAAAATTTATTGTCACCGATTCTGTATGTTTCGGTTATTTTGCGTTAATTATGTAATTTTGAGTAGGTCAACGTTTAAATTGCTTCAATATGTCGCCTCATTCTCCTGTAATCCAGGTTCGATGCCATAATATAACCGCGGATCTCAAAATACGAAATTTCCAATAACGGCGCATTCCATTTGCAACCCACCGTTAATTTCTTGCTGAACATATAATTACCATTACCTATAATCATTTTGAACCGGAATTTCAACAAAAAATATTTTCAATTTTTTTGGAAAAAACCATGATGGTTAGCCTTACTTTTTTTGAACGGGTAAAATTTATTGTCACCGATTCTGTATGTTTCGGTTATTTTGCGTTAATTATGTAATTTTGAGTAGGTCAACGTTTAAATTGCTTCAATATGTCGCCTCATTCTCCTGTAATCCAGGTTCGATGCCATAATATAACCGCGGATCTCAAAATACGAAATTTCCAATAACGGCGCATTCCATTTGCAACCCACCGTTAATTTCTTGCTGAACATATAATTACCATTACCTATAATCATTTTGAACCGGAATTTCAACAAAAAATATTTTCAATTTTTTTGGAAAAAACCATGATGGTTAGCCTTACTTTTTTTGAACGGGTAAAATTTATTGTCACCGATTCTGTATGTTTCGGTTATTTTGCGTTAATTATGTAATTTTGAGTAGGTCAACGTTTAAATTGCTTCAATTTGTCGCCTCATTCTCCTGTAATCCAGGTTCGATGAAATAATATAACCGCGGATCTCAAAATACGAAATTTCCAATAACGGCGCATTCCATTTGCAACCCACCGTTAATTTCTTGCTGAACATATAATTACCATTACCTATAATCATTTTGAACCGGAATTTCAACAAAAAATATTTTCATTTTTTTTGGAAAAAACCATGATGGTTAGTTAGCCTTACTTTTTTTGAACGGGTAAAATTTATTGTCACCGATTCTGTATGTTTCGGTTATTTTGCGTTAATTATGTAATTTTGAGTAGGTCAACGTTTAAGTTGCTTCAATATGTCGCCTCATTCTCCTGTAATCCAGGTTCGATGACATAATATAACCGCGGATCTCAAAATACGAAATTTCCAATAACGGCGCATTCCATTTGCAACCCACCGTTAATTTCTTGCTGAACATATAATTACCATTACCTATAATCATTTTGAACCGGAATTTCAACAAAAAATATTTTCATTTTTTTTGGAAAAAACCATGATGGATAGCCTTACTTTTTTTGAACGGGTAAAATTTATTGTCACCGATTCTGTATGTTTCGGTTATTTTGCGTTAATTATGTAATTTTGAGTAGGTCAACGTTTAAATTGCTTCAATATGTCGCCTCATTCTCCTGTAATCCAGGTTCGATGACATAATATAACCGCGGATCTCAAAATACGAAATTTCCAATAACGGCGCATTCCATTTGCAACCCACCGTTAATTTCTTGCTGAACATATAATTACCATTACCTATAATCATTTTGAACCGGAATTTCAACAAAAAATATTTTCATTTTTTTTGGAAAAAACCATGATGGATAGCCTTACTTTTTTTGAACGGGTAAAATTTATTGTCACCGATTCTGTATGTTTCGGTTATTTTGCGTTAATTATGTAATTTTGAGTAGGTCAACGTTTAAATTGCTTCAATATGTCGCCTCATTCTCCTGTAATCCAGGTTCGATGACATAATATAACCGCGGATCTCAAAATACGAAATTTCCAATAACGGCGCATTCCATTTGCAACCCACCGTTAATTTCTTGCTGAACATATAATTACCATTACCTATAATCATTTTGAACCGGAATTTCAACAAAAAATATTTTCATTTTTTTTTGGAAAAAACCATTATGGTTAGCCTTACTTTTTTTGAACGGGTAAAATTTATTGTCACCGATTCTGTATGTTTCGGTTATTTTGCGTTAATTATGTAATTTTGAGTAGGTCAACGTTTAAGTTGCTTCAATATGTCGCCTCATTCTCCTGTAATCCAGGTTCGATGACATAATATAACCGCGGATCTCAAAATACGAAATTTCCAATAACGGCGCATTCCATTTGCAACCCACCGTTAATTTCTTGCTGAACATATAATTACCATTACCTATAATCATTTTGAACCGGAATTTCAACAAAAAATATTTTCATTTTTTTTGGAAAAAACCATGATGGATAGCCTTACTTTTTTTGAACGGGTAAAATTTATTGTCACCGATTCTGTATGTTTCGGTTATTTTGCGTTAATTATGCAATTTTGAGTAGGTCAACGTTTAAATTGCTTCAATATGTCGCCTCATTCTCCTGTAATCCAGGTTCGATGACATAATATAACCGTGGATCTCAAAATACGAAATTTCCAATAACGGCGCATTCCATTTGCAACCCACCGTTAATTTCTTGCTGAACATATAATTACCATTACCTATAATCATTTTGAACCGGAATTTCAACAAAAAATATTTTCATTTTTTATGGAAAAAACCATAATGTTTAGCCTTACTTTTTTTGAACGGGTAAAATTTATTGTCACCGATTCTGTATGTTTCGGTTATTTTGCGTTAATTATGTAATTTTGAGTAGGTCAACGTTTAAGTTGCTTCAATATGTCGCCTCATTCTCCTGTAATCCAGGTTCGATGACATAATAACGGGTGATTTTTTAAGAGCTTGAGAACTTTTTTTTAAAAAAAAACGCATAAAATTTGCAAAATCTCATCGGTTCTTTATTTGAAACGTTAGATTGGTCCATGACATTTACTTTTTGAAGATAATTTTATTTAAATGTTGACCGCGGCTGCGTCTTAGGTGGTCCATTCGGAAAGTCCAATTTTGGGCAACTTTTTCGAGCATTTCGGCCGGAATAGCCCGAATTTCTTCGGAAATGTTGTCTTCCAAAACTGGAATAGTTGCTGGCTTATTTCTGTAGACTTTAGACTTGACGTAGCCCCACAAAAAATAGTCTAAAGGCGTCAAATCGCATGATCTTGGTGGCCAACTTACCGGGCCATTTCTTGAGATGAATTGTTCTCCGAAGTTTTCCCTCAAAATGGCCATAGAATCGCGAGCTGTGTGGCATGTAGCGCCATCTTGTTGAAACCACATGTCAACTAAGTTCAGTTCTTCCATTTTTGGCAACAAAAAGTTTGTTAGCATCGAACGATAGCGATCGCCATTCACCGTAACGTTGCGTCCAACAGCATCTTTGAAAAAATACGGTCCAATGATTCCACCAGCGTACAAACCACACCAAACAGTGCATTTTTCGGGATGCATGGGCAGTTCTTGAACGGCTTCTGGTTGCTCTTCACTCCAAATGCGGCAATTTTGCTTATTTACGTAGCCATTCAACCAGAAATGAGCCTCATCGCTGAACAAAATTTGTCGATAAAAAAGCGGATTTTCTGCCAACTTTTCTAGGGCCCATTTGCAAGCGTTGCTCGTTAGTAAGTCTATTCATTATGAAATGTCAAAGCATACTGAGCATCTTTCTCTTTGACACCTTGTCTGAAATCCCGCGTGATCTGTCAAATACTAATGCATGAAAATCCTAACCACAAAAAAATCACCCGTTATAACCGCGGATCTCAAAATACGAAATTTCCAATAACGGCGCATTCCATTTGCAACCCACCGTTAATTTCTTGCTAAACATTTAATTACTATTACCTATAATCATTTTGAACCGGAATTTCAACAAAAAATATTTTCATTTTTTTTGGAAAAAACCATGATGGTTAGCCTTACTTTTTTTGAACGGGTAAAATTTATTGTCACCGATTCTGTATGTTTCGGTTATTTTGCGTTAATTATGTAATTTTGAGTAGGTCAACGTTTGAGTTGCTTCAATATGTCGCCTCATTCTCCTGTAATCCAGGTTCGATGACATAATATAACAGCGGATCTCAAAATACGAAATTTCCAATAACGGCGCATTCCATTTGCAACCCACCGTTAATTTCTTGCTGAACATATAATTACCATTACCTATAATCATTTTGAACCGGAATTTCAACAAAAAATATTTTCATTTTTTTTTAAAAACCATGATGGTTAGCCTTACTTTTTTTGAACGGGTAAAATTTATTGTCACCGATTCTGTATGTTTCGGTTATTTTGCGTTAATTATGTAATAATTAATAACCTGTAATCCAGGTTCGATGACATAATATAACCGCGGATCTCAAAATACGAAATTTCCAATAACGGCGCATTCCATTTGCAACCCACCGTTAATTTCTTGCTAAACATATAATTACCATTACCTATAATCATTTTGAACCGGAATTTCAACAAAAAATATTTTCATTTTTTTTGGAAAAAACCATGATGGTTAGCCTTACTTTTTTTGAACGGGTAAAATTTATTGTCACCGATTCTGTATGTTTCGGTTATTTTGCGTTAATTATGTAATAATTAATAACCTGTAATCCAGGTTCGATGACATAATATAACCGCGGATCTCAAAATACGAAATTTCCAATAACGGCGCATTCCATTTGCAACCCACCGTTAATTTCTTGCTAAACATATAATTACCATTACCTATAATCATTTTGAACCGGAATTTCAACAAAAAATATTTTCATTTTTTTTTGGAGAAAACCATGATGGTTAGCCTTACTTTTTTTGAACGGGTAAAATTTATTGTCACCGATTCTGTATGTTTCGGTTATTTTGCGTTAATTATGTAATTTTGAGTAGGTCAACGTTTAAGTTGCTTCAATATGTCGCCTCATTCTCCTGTAATCCAGGTTCGATGACATAATATAACCGCGGATCTCAAAATACGAAATTTCCAATAACGGCGCATTCCATTTGCAACCCACCGTTAATTTCTTGCTAAACATGTAATTACCATTACCTATAATCATTTTGAACCGGAATTTCAACAAAAAATATTTTCAATTTTTTTTGGAAAAAACCACGATGGTTAGCCTTACTTTTTTTGAACGGGTAAAATTTATTGTCACCGATTCTTTATGTTTCGGTTATTTTGCGTTAATTATGTAATTTTGAGTAGGTCAACGTTTAAGTTGCTTCAATATGTCGCCTCATTCTCCTGTAATCCAGGTTCGATGACATAATATAACCGCGCATCCCAAAATACGAAATTTCCAATAACGGTGCATTCCATTTGCAACCCACCGTTAATTTCTTGCTAAACATATAATTACCATTACCTATGATCATTTTGAACCGGAATTTCAACAAAAACTATTTTCAATTTTTTTGGAAAAAACCATGATGGTTAGCCTTACTTTTTTTGAACGGGTAAAATTTATTGTCACCGATTCTGTATGTTTCGGTTATTTTGCGTTAATTATGTAATTTTGAGTAGGTCAACGTTTAAGTTGCTTCAATATGTCGCCTCATTCTCCTGTAACCCAGGTTCGATGACATAATATAACCGCGGATCTCAAAATACGAAATTTCCAATAACGGCGCATTCCATTTTAACCCACCGTTAATTTCTTGCTAAAAATATAATTACCATTACCTATGATCATTTTGAACCGGAATTTCAACAAAAACTATTTTCAATTTTTTTGGAAAAAACCATGATGAGCCTTACTTTTTTTGAACGGGTAAAATTTATTGTCACCGATTCTGTATGTTTCGGTTATTTTGCGTTAATTATGTAATTTAGAGTAGGTCAACGTTTAAGTTGCTTCAATATGTCGCCTCATTCTCCTGTAATCCAGGTTCGATGACATAATATAACCGCGGATCTCAAAATACGAAATTTCCAATAACGGCGCATTCCATTTGCAACCCACCGTTAATTTCTTGCTAAACATGTAATTACCATTACCTATGATCATTTTGAACCGGAATTTCAACAAAAAATATTTTCAATTTTTTTGGAAAAAACCATGATGGTTAGCCTTACTTTTTTTGAACGGGTAAAATTTATTGTCACCGATTCTTTATGTTTCGGTTATTTTGCGTTAATTATGTAATTTTGAGTAGGTCAACGTTTAAGTTGCTTCAATATGTCGCCTCATTCTCCTGTAATCCAGGTTCGATGACATAATATAACCGCGCATCCCAAAATACGAAATTTCCAATAACGGTGCATTCCATTTGCAACCCACCGTTAATTTCTTGCTAAACATATAATTACCATTACCTATGATCATTTTGAACCGGAATTTCAACAAAAACTATTTTCAATTTTTTTGGAAAAAACCATGATGGTTAGCCTTACTTTTTTTGAACGGGTAAAATTTATTGTCACCGATTCTGTATGTTTCGGTTATTTTGCGTTAATTATGTAATTTTGAGTAGGTCAACGTTTAAGTTGCTTCAATATGTCGCCTCATTCTCCTGTAATCCAGGTTCGATGACATAATATAACCGCGGATCTCAAAATACGAAATTTCCAATAACGGCGCATTCCATTTGCAACCCACCGTTAATTTCTTGCTAAACATGTAATTACCATTACCTATGATCATTTTGAACCGGAATTTCAACAAAAAATATTTTCAATTTTTTTGGAAAAAACCATGATGGTTAGCCTTACTTTTTTTGAACGGGTAAAATTTATTGTCACCGATTCTGTATGTTTCGGTTATTTTGCGTTAATTATGTAATTTTGAGTAGGTCAACGTTTAAGTTGCTTCAATATGTCGCCTCATTCTCCTGTAATCCAGGTTCGATGACATAATATAACCGCGGATCCCAAAATACGAAATTTCCAATAACGGTGCATTCCATTTGCAACCCACCGTTAATTTCTTGCTAAACATATAATTACCATTAGCTATAATCATTTTAAACCGGAATTTCAACAAAAAATATTTTCAATTTTTTTGGAAAAAACCATGATGAGCCTTACTTTTTTTGAACGGGTAAAATTTATTGTCACCGATTCTTTATGTTTCGGTTATTTTGCGTTAATTATGTAATTTTGAGTAGGTCAACGTTTAAGTTGCTTCAATATGTCGCCTCATTCTCCTGTAATCCAGGTTCGATGACATAATATAACCGCGGATCTCAAAATACGAAATTTCCAATAACGGCGTATTCCATTTGCAATCCACCGTTAATTTCTTGCTAAACATATAATTACCATTACCTATGATCATTTTGAACCGGAATTTCAACAAAAAATATTTTCAATTTTTTTGGAAAAAACCATGATGGTCAGCCTTACTTTTTTTGAACGGGTAAAATTTATTGTCACCGATTCTGTATGTTTCGGTTATTTTGCGTTAATTATGTAATTTTGAGTAGGTCAACGTTTAAGTTGCTTCAATATGTCGCCTCATTCTCCTGTAATCCAGGTTCGATGACATAATATAACCGCGGATCCCAAAATACGAAATTTCCAATAACGGTGCATTCCATTTGCAACCCACCGTTAATTTCTTGCTAAACATATAATTACCATTAGCTATAATCATTTTAAACCGGAATTTCAACAAAAAATATTTTCAATTTTTTTGGAAAAAACCATGATGAGCCTTACTTTTTTTGAACGGGTAAAATTTATTGTCGCCGATTCTGTATGTTTCGGTTATTTTGCGTTAATTATGTAATTTTGAGTAGGTCAACGTTTAAGTTGCTTCAATATGTCGCCTCATTCTCCTGTAATCCAGGTTCAATGACATAATATAACCGCGGATCTCAAAATACGAAATTTCCAATAACGGCGCATTCCATTTGCAACCCACCGTTAATTTCTTGCTAAACATATAATTACCATTACCTATGATCATTTTGAACCGGAATTTCAACAAAAAATATTTTCAATTTTTTTGGAAAAAACCATGATGGTCAGCCTTACTTTTTTTGAACGGGTAAAATTTATTGTCACCGATTCTGTATGTTTCGGTTATTTTGCGTTAATTATGTAATTTTGAGTAGGTCAACGTTTAAGTTGCTTCAATATGTCGCCTCATTCTCCTGTAATCCAGGTTCGATGACATAATATAACCGCGGATCCCAAAATACGAAATTTCCAATAACGGTGCATTCCATTTGCAACCCACCGTTAATTTCTTGCTAAACATATAATTACCATTAGCTATAATCATTTTAAACCGGAATTTCAACAAAAAATATTTTCAATTTTTTTGGAAAAAACCATGATGAGCCTTACTTTTTTTGAACGGGTAAAATTTATTGTCGCCGATTCTGTATGTTTCGGTTATTTTGCGTTAATTATGTAATTTTGAGTAGGTCAACGTTTAAGTTGCTTCAATATGTCGCCTCATTCTCCTGTAATCCAGGTTCAATGACATAATATAACCGCGGATCTCAAAATACGAAATTTCCAATAACGGCGCATTCCATTTGCAACCCACCGTTAATTTCTTGCTAAACATGTAATTACCATTACCTATGATCATTTTGAACCGGAATTTCAACAAAAAATATTTTCAATTTTTTTGGAAAAAACCATGATGGTTAGCCTTACTTTTTTTGAACGGGTAAAATTTATTGTCGCCGATTCTGTATGTTTCGGTTATTTTGCGTTAATTATGTAATTTTGAGTAGGTCAACGTTTAAGTTGCTTCAATATGTCGCCTCATTCTCCTGTAATCCAGGTTCAATGACATAATATAACCGCGGATCCCAAAATACGAAATTTCCAATAACGGTGCATTCCATTTGAAACCCACCGTTAATTTCTTGCTAAACATATAATTACCATTAGCTATAATCATTTTAAACCGGAATTTCAACAAAAACTATTTTCAATTTTTTTGGAAAAAACCATGATGAGCCTTACTTTTTTTGAACGGGTAAAATTTATTGTTACCGATTCTTTATGTTTCGGTTATTTTGCGTTAATTATGTAATTTTGAGTAGGTCAACGTTTAAGTTGCTTCAATATGTCGCCTCATTCTCCTGTAATCCAGGTTCGATGACATAATATAACCGCGGATCTCAAAATACGAAATTTCCAATAACGGCGTATTCCATTTGCAATCCACCGTTAATTTCTTGCTAAACATATAATTACCATTACCTATGATCATTTTGAACCGGAATTTCAACAAAAAATATTTTCAATTTTTTTGGAAAAAACCATGATGGTCAGCCTTACTTTTTTTGAACGGGTAAAATTTATTGTCACCGATTCTGTATGTTTCGGTTATTTTGCGTTAATTATGTAATTTTGAGTAGGTCAACGTTTAAGTTGCTTCAATATGTCGCCTCATTCTCCTGTAATCCAGGTTCGATGACATAATATAACCGCGGATCCCAAAATACGAAATTTCCAATAACGGTGCATTCCATTTGCAACCCACCGTTAATTTCTTGCTAAACATATAATTACCATTAGCTATAATCATTTTAAACCGGAATTTCAACAAAAAATATTTTCAATTTTTTTGGAAAAAACCATGATGAGCCTTACTTTTTTTGAACGGGTAAAATTTATTGTCGCCGATTCTGTATGTTTCGGTTATTTTGCGTTAATTATGTAATTTTGAGTAGGTCAACGTTTAAGTTGCTTCAATATGTCGCCTCATTCTCCTGTAATCCAGGTTCAATGACATAATATAACCGCGGATCCCAAAATACGAAATTTCCAATAACGGTGCATTCCATTTGAAACCCACCGTTAATTTCTTGCTAAACATATAATTACCATTAGCTATAATCATTTTAAACCGGAATTTCAACAAAAAATATTTTCAATTTTTTTGGAAAAAACCATGATGAGCCTTACTTTTTTTGAACGGGTAAAATTTATTGTCACCGATTCTTTATGTTTCGGTTATTTTGCGTTAATTATGTAATTTTGAGTAGGTCAACGTTTAAGTTGCTTCAATATGTCGCCTCATTCTCCTGTAATCCAGGTTCGATGACATAATATAACCGCGGATCTCAAAATACGAAATTTCCAATAACGGCGTATTCCATTTGCAATCCACCGTTAATTTCTTGCTAAACATATAATTACCATTACCTATGATCATTTTGAACCGGAATTTCAACAAAAAATATTTTCAATTTTTTTGGAAAAAACCATGATGGTCAGCCTTACTTTTTTTGAACGGGTAAAATTTATTGTCACCGATTCTGTATGTTTCGGTTATTTTGCGTTAATTATGTAATTTTGAGTAGGTCAACGTTTAAGTTGCTTCAATATGTCGCCTCATTCTCCTGTAATCCAGGTTCGATGACATAATATAACCGCGGATCCCAAAATACGAAATTTCCAATAACGGTGCATTCCATTTGCAACCCACCGTTAATTTCTTGCTAAACATATAATTACCATTGGCTATAATCATTTTAAACCGGTTATTATTTTATTAAATTATTTTATAATCGAAAAATATAATGGCATCGCGGGCCAATACTAAAACTTAAAAGGTACAGAGTAAAAATTGATTAGTATTTATTGAGCTATAATTGGGCCATATATAACCATGAGAGCCTTGTTAGAATCGCATGCCCCGACGCACAGGTATAGATTAGGACCAGAACTATTCGAAAAATATAATGGCATCGCGGGCCAATACTAAAACTTAAAAGTTACAGAGTAAAAATTGATGAGTATTTATTGAGCTATAATTGGGCCATATATAACCATGAGAGCCTTGTTAGAATCGCATGCCCCGACGCACAGGTATAGATTAGGACCAGAACTATTCGAAAAATATAATGGCATCGCGGGCCAATACTAAAACTTAAAAGTTACAGAGTAAAAATTGATGAGTATTTATTGAGCTATAATTGGGCCATATATAACCATGAGAGCCTTGTTAGAATCGCATGCACCGACGCACAGGTATATATTAGGACCAGAACTATTCGAAAAATATAATGGCATCGCGGGCCAATACTAAAACTTAAAAGTTACAGAGTAAAAATTGATGAGTATTTATTGAGCTATAATTGGGCCATATATGACCATGAGAGCCTTGTTAGAATCGCATGCCCCGACGCACAGGTATAGATTAGGACCAGAACTATTCGAAAAATATAATGGCATCGCGGGCCAATACTAAAACTTAAAAGTTACAGAGTAAAAATTGATGAGTATTTATTGAGCTATAATTGGGCCATATATAACCATGAGAGCCTTGTTAGAACCGCATGCCCCGACACACAGGTATAGATTAGGACCAGAACTATTCGAAAAACATAATGGCATTGCGGGCCAATACTAAAACTTAAAAGTTACAGAGTAAAAACTAATGAGTGTTTATTGATTTAGTATTTCTTTTTGTAGTAAGTATAAATCATGCAAGTTATTAACATCGAATATTTTATTAATTTAAAAACTTCAAATTTGAAATATTACAATGTACTCACTTGTTACAACAAGATGTGTTTTTTATTTAGTTATATGTACACAGGTTAATGAAACACATAGTAATGACAACTATTAAATAATAATTATACAATAATAAATTTAAAGTATCGATACTTATAATTTATAAATTCCTTGCGGGTCGCTTTGTATTATGATGGAAAATGATAATATAATTCGCGATATAAATAAAATAAACTATTGCGATATACATTTGTACTTATGTACTACTATTACAGTACACAAGTACAATTGTCTATCGCGATAGTTTATTTTATATCGTGATAGTTTAAAAGTGTTGCCAGCGTTGAAATAAAAAAATTTTGGGATAGAATTTTGGGCCAACTTCATATAGCTTCATTCGCCTGCAATCCACGTTCGATTACAAATGTGATCGAATTTCAAAATACGAAAATTCCAATACCCTAACTCTCTTTATGCGTCCTACCGGTATTTTCATGTCCAACGTATCATATACATTACCCATAATCATTTTGAACCGGAATTTCAACAAAAAAAAATTTTCAATTTTTTGCGAAAATCCATGATGGTTAGCCTTACTTTTTTTGAACCGATAAAATTTATTGTCGCCGATTCCGAATGTTTTGTGCATTTTGGATTATTTAGGATATTTTAAGTAGATCAACGTTTAATTTGCTGTAATATGTCGCCTCATTCGCCTGCAATCCACGTTCGATTACAAATGTGATCGAATTTCAAAATACGAAAATTCCAATACCCGAACTCTCTTTATGCGTCCTACCGGTATTTTCATGTCCAACGTATCATATACATTACCCATAATCATTTTGAACCGGAATTTCAACAAAAAAAAATTTTCAATTTTTTGCGAAAATCCATGATGGTTAGCCTTACTTTTTTTGAACCGATAAAATTTATTGTCGCCGATTCCGAATGTTTTGTGCATTTTGGATTATTTAGGATATTTTAAGTAGATCAACGTTTAATTTGCTGTAATATGTCGCCTCATTCGCCTGCAATCCACGTTCGATTACAAATGTGATCGAATTTCAAAATACGAAAATTCCAATACCCGAACTCTCTTTATGCGTCCTACCGGTATTTTCATGTCCAACGTATCATATACATTACCCATAATCATTTTGAACCGGAATTTCAACAAAAAAAAATTTTCAATTTTTTGCGAAAATCCATGATGGGCCTTACTTTTTTTGAACCGATAAAATTTATTGTCGCCGATTCCGAATGTTTTGTGCATTTTGGATTATTTAGGACATTTTAAGTAGATCAACGTTTAATTTGCTGTAATATGTCGCCTCATTCGCCTGCAATCCACGTTCGATTACAAATGTGATCGAATTTCAAAATACGAAAATTCCAATACCCGAACTCTCTTTATGCGTCCTACCGGTATTTTCATGTCCAAAGTATCATATACATTACCCATAATCATTTTGAACCGGAATTTCAAGAAAAAAAAATTTTCAGTTTTTTGCGAAAATCCATGATGGTTAGCCTTACTTTTTTTGAACCGATAAAATTTATTGTCGCCGATTCCGAATGTTTTGTGCATTTTGGATTATTTAGGATATTTTAGGTAGATCAACGTTTAATTTGCTGTAATATGTCGCCTCATTCGCCTGCAATCCACGTTCGATTACAAATGTGATCGAATTTCAAAATACGAAAATTCCAATACCCGAACTCTCTTTATGCGTCCTACCGGTATTTTCATGTCCAAAGTATCATATACATTACCCATAATCATTTTGAACCGGAATTTCAACAAAAAAAAATTTTCAGTTTTTTGCGAAAATCCATGATGGTTGTTAGCCTTACTTTTTTTGAACCAATAAAATTTATTGTCGCCGATTCCGAATGTTTTGTGCATTTTGGATTATTTAGGATATTTTAGATAGATCAACGTTTAATTTGCTGTAATATGTCGCCTCATTCGCCTGCAATCCACGTTCGATTACAAATGTGATCGAATTTCAAAATACGAAAATTCCAATACCCGAACTCTCTTTATGCGTCCTACCGGTATTTTCATGTCCAACGTATCATATACATTACCCATACTCATTTTGAACCGGAATTTCAACAAAAAAAATTTTTAAATTTTTTGCGAAAATCCATGATGGTTGGCCTTACTTTTTTTGAACCGATAAAATTTATTGTCGCCGATTCCGAATGTTTTGTGCATTTTGGATTATTTAGGATATTTTAGATAGATCAACGTTTAATTTGCTGTAATATGTCGCCTCATTCGACTGCAATCCACGTTCGATTACAAATGTGATCGAATTTCAAAATACGAAAATTCCAATACCCGAACTCTCTTTATGCGTCCTACCGGTATTTTCATATCCAACGTATCATATACATTACCCATAATCATTTTGAACCGGAATTTCAACAAAAAAAAATTTTCAATTTTTTGCGAAAATCCATGATGGTTGGCCTTACTTTTTTTGAACCGATAAAATTTATTGTCGCCGATTCCGAATGTTTTGTGCATTTTGGATTATTTAGGATATTTTAGATAGATCAACGTTTAATTTGCTGTAATATGTCGCCTCATTCGCCTGCAATCCACGTTCGATTACAAATGTGATCGAATTTCAAAATACGAAAATTCCAATACCCGAACTCTCTTTATGCGTCCTACCGGTATTTTCATGTCCAAAGTATCATATACATTACCCATAATCATTTTGAACCGGAATTTCAAGAAAAAAAAATTTTCAGTTTTTTGCGAAAATCCATGATGGTTAGCCTTACTTTTTTTGAAGCGATAAAATTTATTGTCGCCGATTCCGAATGTTTTGTGCATTTTGGATTATTTAGGATATTTTAAGTAGATCAACGTTTAATTTGCTGTAATATGTCGCCTCATTCGCCTGCAATCCACGTTCGATTACAAATGTGATCGAATTTCAAAATACGAAAATTCCAATACCCGAACTCTCTTTATGCGTCCTACCGGTATTTTCATGTCCAACGTATCATATACATTACCCATACTCATTTTGAACCGGAATTTCAACAAAAAAAAATTTTCAATTTTTTGCGAAAATCCATGATGGCTAGCCTTACTTTTTTTGAACCGATAAAATTTGTTGTCGCCGATTCCAAATGTTTTGTGCATTTTGGATTATTTAGGATATTTTAAGTAGATCAACGTTTAATTTGCTGTAATATGTCGCCTCATTCGCCTGCAATCCACGTTCGATTACAAATGTGATCGAATTTCAAAATACGAAAATTCCAATACCCGAACTCTCTTTATGCGTCCTACCGGTATTTTCATGTCCAACGTATCATATACATTACCCATACTCATTTTGAACCGGAATTTCAACAAAAAAAAATTTTCAATTTTTTGCGAAAATCCATGATGGTTAGCCTTACTTTTTTTGAACCGATAAAATTTATTGTCGCCGATTCCAAATGTTTTGTGCATTTTGGATTATTTAGGATATTTTAAGTAGATCAACGTTTAATTTGCTGTAATATGTCGCCTCATTCGCCTGCAATCCACGTTCGATTACAAATGTGATCGAATTTCAAAATACGAAAATTCCAATACCCGAACTCTCTTTATGCGTCCTACCGGTATTTTCATATCCAACGTATCATATACATTACCCATAATCATTTTGAACCGGAATTTCAACAAAAAAAAATTTTCAATTTTTTGCGAAAATCCATGATTAGTTAGCCTTACTTTTTTTGAACCGATAAAATTTATTGTCGCCGATTCCGAATGTTTTGTGCATTTTGGATTATTTAGGATATTTTAGTTAGATCAACGTTTAATTTGCTGTAATATGTCGCCTCATTCGCCTGCAATCCACGTTCGATTACAAATGTGATCGAATTTCAAAATACGAAAATTCCAATACCCGAACTCTCTTTATGCGTCCTACCGGTATTTTCATGTCCAACGTATCATATACATTACCCATAATCATTTTGAACCGGAATTTCAACAAAAAAAAATTTCAATTTTTTGCGAAAATCCATGATGGTTAGCCTTACTTTTTTTGAACCGATAAAATTTATTGTCGCCGATTCCGAATGTTTTGTGCATTTTGGATTATTTAGGATATTTTAGGTAGATCAACGTTTAATTTGCTGTAATATGGCGCCTCATTCGCCTGCAATCCACGTTCGATTACAAATGTGATCGAATTTCAAAATACGAAAATTCCAATACCCGAACTCTCTTTATGCGTCCTACCGGTATTTTCATGTCCAACGTATCATATACATTACCCATAATCATTTTGAACCGGAATTTCAACAAAAAAATTTTTTCAATTTTTTGCGAAAATCCATGATGGTTAGCCTTACTTTTTTTGAACCGATAAAATTTATTGTCGCCGATTCCGAATGTTTTGTGCATTTTGGATTATTTAGGATATTTTAAGTAGAACAACGTTTAATTTGCTGTAATATGTCGCCTCATTCGCCTGCAATCCACGTTCGATTACAAATGTGATCGAATTTCAAAATACGAAAATTCCAATACCCGAACTCTCTTTATGCGTCCTACCGGTATTTTCATGTCCAACGTATCATATACATTACCCATAATCATTTTGAACCGGAATTTCAACAAAAAAAAATTTTCAATTTTTTGCGAAAATCCATGATGGTTAGCCTTACTTTTTTTGAACCGATAAAATTTATTGTCGCCGATTCCGAATGTTTTGTGCATTTTGGATTATTTAGGACATTTTAAGTAGATCAACGTTTAATTTGCTGTAATATGTCGCCTCATTCGCCTGCAATCCACGTTCGATTACAAATGTGATCGAATTTCAAAATACGAAAATTCCAATACCCGAACTCTCTTTATGCGTCCTACCGGTATTTTCATGTCCAACGTATCATATACATTACCCATAATCATTTTGAACCGGAATTTCAACAAAAAAAAATTTTCAATTTTTTGCGAAAATCCATGATGGTTAGCCTTACTTTTTTTGAACCGATAAAATTTATTGTCGCCGATTCCGAATGTTTTGTGCATTTTGGATTATTTAGGATATTTTAAGTAGATCAACGTTTAATTTGCTGTAATATGTCGCCTCATTCGCCTGCAATCCACGTTCGATTACAAATGTGATCGAATTTCAAAATACGAAAATTCCAATACCCGAACTCTCTTTATGCGTCCTACCGGTATTTTCATGTCCAACGTATCATATACATTACCCATAATCATTTTGAACCGGAATTTCAACAAAAAAAAATTTTCAATTTTTTGCGAAAATCCATGATGCCTTACTTTTTTTGAACCGATAAAATTTATTGTCGCCGATTCCGAATGTTTTGTGCATTTTGGATTATTTAGGATATTTTAGGTAGATCAACGTTTAATTTGCTGTAATATGTCGCCTCATTCGCCTGCAATCCACGTTCGATTACAAATGTGATCGAATTTCAAAATACGAAAATTCCAATACCCGAACTCTCTTTATGCGTCCTACCGGTATTTTCATGTCCAACGTATCATATACATTACCCATAATCATTTTGAACCGGAATTTCAACAAAAAAAATTTTCAATTTTTTGCGAAAATCCATGATGGTTAGCCTTACTTTTTTTGAACCGATAAAATTTATTGTCGCCGATTCCGAATGTTTTGTGCATTTTGGATTATTTAGGATATTTTAGGTAGATCAACGTTTAATTTGCTGTAATATGTCGCCTCATTCGCCTGCAATCCACGTTCGATTACAAATGTGATCGAATTTCAAAATACGAAAATTCCAATACCCGAACTCTCTTTATGCGTCCTACCGGTATTTTCATGTCCAACGTATCATATACATTACCCATAATCATTTTGAACCGGAATTTCAACAAAAAAAAATTTTCAATTTTTTGCGAAAATCCATGATGGTTAGCCTTACTTTTTTTGAACCGATAAAATTTATTGTCGCCGATTCCGAATGTTTTGTGCATTTTGGATTATTTAGGATATTTTAAGTAGATCAACGTTTAATTTGCTGTAATATGTTGCCTCATTCGCCTGCAATCCACGTTCGATTACAAATGTGATCGAATTTCAAAATACGAAAATTCCAATACCCGAACTCTCTTTATGCGTCCTACCGGTATTTTCATGTCCAACGTATCATATACATTACCCATAATCATTTTGAACCGGAATTTCAACAAAAAAAAAATTTCAATTTTTTGCGAAAATCCGCTTTACTTTTTTTGAACCGATAAAATTTATTGTCGCCGATTCCGAATGTTTTGTGCATTTTGGATTATTTAGGATATTTTAGGTAGATCAACGTTTAATTTGCTGTAATATGTCGCCTCATTCGCCTGCAATCCACGTTCGATTACAAATGTGATCGAATTTCAAAATACGAAAATTCCAATACCCGAACTCTCTTTATGCGTCCTACCGGTATTTTCATGTCCAACGTATCATATACATTACCCATAATCATTTTGAACCGAAATTTCAACAAAAAAAAATTTTCAATTTTTTGCGAAAATCCATGATGCCTTACTTTTTTTGAACCGATAAAATTTATTGTCGCCGATTCCGAATGTTTTGTGCATTTTGGATTATTTAGGATATTTTAAGTAGATCAACGTTTGATTTGCTGTAATATGTCGCCTCATTCGCCTGCAATCCACGTTCGATTACAAATGTGATCGAATTTCAAAATACGAAAATTCCAATACCCGAACTCTCTTTATGCGTCCTACCGGTATTTTCATGTCCAACGTATCATATACATTACCCATAATCATTTTGAACCGGAATTTCAACAAAAAAAAATTTTCAATTTTTTGCGAAAATCCATGATGGTTAGCCTTACTTTTTTTGAACCGATAAAATTTATTGTCGCCGATTCCGAATGTTTTGTGCATTTTGGATTATTTAGGATATTTTAAGTAGATCAACGTTTAATTTGCTGTAATATGTCGCCTCATTCGCCTGCAATCCACGTTCGATTACAAATGTGATCGAATTTCAAAATACGAAAATTCCAATACCCGAACTCTCTTTATGCGTCCTACCGGTATTTTCATGTCCAACGTATCATATACATTACCCATAATCATTTTGAACCGGAATTTCAACAAAAAAAAATTTTCAATTTTTTGCGAAAATCCATGATGCCTTACTTTTTTTGAACCGATAAAATTTATTGTCGCCGATTCCGAATGTTTTGTGCATTTTGGATTATTTAGGATATTTTAAGTAGATCAACGTTTAATTTGCTGTAATATGTCGCCTCATTCGCCTGCAATCCACGTTCGATTACAAATGTGATCGAATTTCAAAATACGAAAATTCCAATACCCGAACTCTCTTTATGCGTCCTACCGGTATTTTCATGTCCAACGTATTGGAATTTTCGTATAAATTTTTGAATTTTGGATTATTTAGGATATTTTAGGTAGATCAACGTTTAATTTGCTGTAATATGTCGCCTCATTCGCCTGCAATCCACGTTCGATTACAAATGTGATCGAATTTCAAAATACGAAAATTCCAATACCCGAACTCTCTTTATGCGTCCTACCGGTATTTTCATGTCCAACGTATCATATACATTACCCATAATCATTTTGAACCGGAATTTCAACAAAAAAAAAATTTCAATTTTTTGCGAAAATCCATGATGGTTAGCTTTACTTTTTTTGAACCGATAAAATTTATTGTCGCCGATTCCGAATGTTTTGTGCATTTTGGATTATTTAGGATATTTTAAGTAGATCAACGTTTAATTTGCTGTAATATGTCGCCTCATTCGCCTGCAATCCACGTTCGATTACAAATGTGATCGAATTTCAAAATACGAAAATTCCAATACCCGAACTCTCTTTATGCGTCCTACCGATATTTTCATGTCCAACGTATCATATACATTACCCATAATCATTTTGAACCGGAATTTCAACAAAAAAAAATTTTCAGTTTTTTGCGAAAATCCATGATGGTTAGCCTTACTTTTTTTGAACCGATAAAATTTATTGTCGCCGATTCCGAATGTTTTGTGCATTTTGGATTATTTAGGATATTTTAAGTAGATCAACGTTTAATTTGCTGTAATATGTCGCCTCATTCGCCTGCAATCCACGTTCGATTACAAATGTGATCGAATTTCAAAATACGAAAATTCCAATACCCGAACTCTCTTTATGCGTCCTACCAGCATTTTCATGTCCAACGTATCATATACATTACCCATAATCATTTTGAACCGGAATTTCAACAAAAAAAAATTTTCAATTTTTTGCGAAAATCCATGATTTTTTTCCTTACTTTTTTTGAACCGATAAAATTTATTGTCGCCGATTCCGAATGTTTTGTGCATTTTGGATTATTTAGGATATTTTAAGTAGATCAACGTTTAATTTGCTGTAATATGTTGCCTCATTCGCCTGCAATCCACGTTCGATTACAAATGTGATCGAATTTCAAAATACGAAAATTCCAATACCCGAACTCTCTTTATGCGTCCTACCGGTATTTTCATGTCCAACGTATCATATACATTACCCATAATCATTTTGAACCGGAATTTCAACAAAAAAAAAATTTCAATTTTTTGCGAAAATCCATGATGGTTAGCTTTACTTTTTTTGAACCGATAAAATTTATTGTCGCCGATTCCGAATGTTTTGTGCATTTTGGATTATTTAGGATATTTTAGGTAGATCAACGTTTAATTTGCTGTAATATGTCGCCTCATTCGCCTGCAATCCACGTTCGATTACAAATGTGATCGAATTTCAAAATACGAAAATTCCAATACCCGAACTCTCTTTATGCGTCCTACCGGTATTTTCATGTCCAACGTATCATATACATTACCCATAATCATTTTGAACCGGAATTTCAACAAAAAAAAATTTTCAATTTTTTGCGAAAATCCATGATGCCTTACTTTTTTTGAACCGATAAAATTTATTGTCGCCGATTCCGAATGTTTTGTGCATTTTGGATTATTTAGGATATTTTAAGTAGATCAACGTTTAATTTGCTGTAATATGTCGCCTCATTCGCCTGCAATCCACGTTCGATTACAAATGTGATCGAATTTCAAAATACGAAAATTCCAATACCCGAACTCTCTTTATGCGTCCTACCGGTATTTTCATGTCCAACGTATCATATACATTACCCATAATCATTTTGAACCGGAATTTCAACAAAAAAAAATTTTCAATTTTTTGCGAAAATCCATGATGGTTAGCCTTACTTTTTTTGAACCGATAAAATTTATTGTCGCCGATTCCGAATGTTTTGTGCATTTTGGATTATTTAGGATATTTTAGGTAGATCAACGTTTAATTTGCTGTAATATGTCGCCTCATTCGCCTGCAATCCACGTTCGATTACAAATGTGATCGAATTTCAAAATACGAAAATTCCAATACCCGAACTCTCTTTATGCGTCCTACCGGTATTTTCATGTCCAACGTATTGGAATTTTCGTATAAATTTTTGAATTTTGGATTATTTAGGATATTTTAGGTAGATCAACGTTTAATTTGCTGTAATATGTCGCCTCATTCGCCTGCAATCCACGTTCGATTACAAATGTGATCGAATTTCAAAATACGAAAATTCCAATACCCGAACTCTCTTTATGCGTCCTACCGGTATTTTCATGTCCAACGTATCATATACATTACCCATAATCATTTTGAACCGGAATTTCAACAAAAAAAAAATTTCAATTTTTTGCGAAAATCCATGATGGTTAGCTTTACTTTTTTTGAACCGATAAAATTTATTGTCGCCGATTCCGAATGTTTTGTGCATTTTGGATTATTTAGGATATTTTAGGTAGATCAACGTTTAATTTGCTGTAATATGTCGCCTCATTCGCCTGCAATCCACGTTCGATTACAAATGTGATCGAATTTCAAAATACGAAAATTCCAATACCCGAACTCTCTTTATGCGTCCTACCGGTATTTTCATGTCCAACGTATCATATACATTACCCATAATCATTTTGAACCGGAATTTCAACAAAAAAAAAAATTTTCAATTTTTTGCGAAAATCCATGATGGTTAGCTTTACTTTTTTTGAACCGATAAAATTTATTGTCGCCGATTCCGAATGTTTTGTGCATTTTGGATTATTTAGGATATTTTAGGTAGATCAACGTTTAATTTGCTGTAATATGTCGCCTCATTCGCCTGCAATCCACGTTCGATTACAAATGTGATCGAATTTCAAAATACGAAAATTCCAATACCCGAACTCTCTTTATGCGTCCTACCGGTATTTTCATGTCCAACGTATTGGAATTTTCGTATAAATTTTTGAATTTTGGATTATTTAGGATATTTTAGGTAGATCAACGTTTAATTTGCTGTAATATGTCGCCTCATTCGCCTGCAATCCACGTTCGATTACAAATGTGATCGAATTTCAAAATACGAAAATTCCAATACCCGAACTCTCTTTATGCGTCCTACCGGTATTTTCATGTCCAACGTATCATATACATTACCCATAATCATTTTGAACCGGAATTTCAACAAAAAAAAAAATTTCAATTTTTTGCGAAAATCCATGATGGTTAGCTTTACTTTTTTTGAACCGATAAAATTTATTGTCGCCGATTCCGAATGTTTTGTGCATTTTGGATTATTTAGGATATTTTAGGTAGATCAACGTTTAATTTGCTGTAATATGTCGCCTCATTCGCCTGCAATCCACGTTCGATTACAAATGTGATCGAATTTCAAAATACGAAAATTCCAATACCCGAACTCTCTTTATGCGTCCTACCGGTATTTTCATGTCCAACGTATCATATACATTACCCATAATCATTTTGAACCGGAATTTCAACAAAAAAAAATTTTCAATTTTTTGCGAAAATCCATGATGGTTAGCTTTACTTTTTTTGAACCGATAAAATTTATTGTCGCCGATTCCGAATGTTTTGTGCATTTTGGATTATTTAGGATATTTTAAGTAGATCAACGTTTAATTTGCTGTAATATGTCGCCTCATTCGCCTGCAATCCACGTTCGATTACAAATGTGATCGAATTTCAAAATACGAAAATTCCAATACCCGAACTCTCTTTATGCGTCCTACCGGTATTTTCATGTCCAACGTATCATATACATTACCCATAATCATTTTGAACCGGAATTTCAACAAAAAAAAATTTTCAGTTTTTTGCGAAAATCCATGATGGTTAGCCTTACTTTTTTTGAACCGATAAAATTTATTGTCGCCGATTCCGAATGTTTTGTGCATTTTGGATTATTTAGGATATTTTAAGTAGATCAACGTTTAATTTGCTGTAATATGTCGCCTCATTCGCCTGCAATCCACGTTCGATTACAAATGTGATCGAATTTCAAAATACGAAAATTCCAATACCCGAACTCTCTTTATGCGTCCTACCGGTATTTTCATGTCCAACGTATCATATACATTACCCATAATCATTTTGAACCGGAATTTTCAACAAAAAAAAATTTTCAGTTTTTTGCGAAAATCCATGATGTTAGCCTTACTTTTTTTGAACCGATAAAATTTATTGTCGCCGATTCCGAATGTTTTGTGCATTTTGGATTATTTAGGATATTTTAAGTAGATCAACGTTTAATTTGCTGTAATATGTCGCCTCATTCGCCTGCAATCCACGTTCGATTACAAATGTGATCGAATTTCAAAATACGAAAATTCCAATACCCGAACTCTCTTTATGCGTCCTACCGGTATTTTCATGTCCAACGTATCATATACATTACCCATAATCATTGTGAACCGGAATTTCAACAAAAAACGTTTTTTCGCCGATTCCGAATGTTTTGTGCATTTTGGATTATTTAGGATATTTTAAGTAGATCAACGTTTAATTTGCTGTAATATGTCGCCTCATTCGCCTGCAATCCACGTTCGATTACAAATGTGATCGAATTTCAAAATACGAAAATTCCAATACCCGAACTCTCTTTATGCGTCCCACCGGCATTTTCATGTCCAACGTATCATATACATTACCCATAATCATTTTGAACCGGAATTTCAACAAAAAAAAATTTTCAATTTTTTGCGAAAATCCATGATGGTTAGCCTTACTTTTTTTGAACCGATAAAATTTATTGTCGCCGATTCCGAATGTTTTGTGCATTTTGGATTATTTAGGATATTTTAAGTAGATCAACGTTTAATTTGCTGTAATATGTCGCCTCATTCGCCTGCAATCCACGTTCGATTACAAATGTGATCGAATTTCAAAATACGAAAATTCCAAAACCCGAACTCTCTTTATGCGTCCTACCGGTATTTTCATGTCCAACGTATCATATACATTACCCATACTCATTTTGAACCGGAATTTCAACAAAAAAAAATTTTGAATTTTTTGCGAAAATCCATGATGGTTAGCCTTACTTTTTTTGAACCGATAAAATTTATTGTCGCCGATTCCGAATGTTTTGTGCATTTTGGATTATTTAGGATATTTTAAGTAGATCAACGTTTAATTTGCTGTAATATGTCGCCTCATTCGCCTGCAATCCACGTTCGATTACAAATGTGATCGAATTTCAAAATACGAAAATTCCAATACCCAAACTCTCTTTATGCGTCCTACCGGTATTTTCATGTCCAACGTATCATATACATTACCCATAATCATTTTGAACCGGAATTTCAACAAAAAAAAATTTTCAATTTTTTGCGAAAATCCATGATGGTTTAGCCTTACTTTTTTTGAACCTATAAAATTTATTGTCGCCGATTCCGAATGTTTTGTGCATTTTGGATTATTTAGGATATTTTAAGTAGATCAACGTTTAATTTGCTGTAATATGTCGCCTCATTCGCCTGCAATCCACGTTCGATTACAAATGTGATCGAATTTCAAAATACGAAAATTCCAATACTCGAACTCTCTTTATGCGTCCTACCGGTATTTTCATGTCCAACGTATCATATACATTACCCATAATCATTTTGAACCGGAATTTCAACAAAAAAAAATTTTCAATTTTTTGCGAAAATCCATGATGAGCCTTACTTTTTTTGAACCGATAAAATTTATTGTCGCCGATTCCGAATGTTTTGTGCATTTTGGATTATTTAGGATATTTTAAGTAGAACAACGTTTAATTTGCTGTAATATGTCGCCTCATTCGCCTGCAATCCACGTTCGATTACAAATGTGATCGAATTTCAAAATACGAAAATTCCAATACCCGAACTCTCTTTATGCGTCCTACCGGTATTTTCATGTCCAACGTATCATATACATTACCCACAATCATTTTGAACCGGAATTTCAACAAAAAAAAATTTTCAATTTTTTGCGAAAATCCATGATGGTTTGCCTTACTTTTTTTGAACCGATAAAATTTATTGTCGCCGATTCCGAATGTTTTGTGCATTTTGGATTATTTAGGATATTTTAGGTAGATCAACGTTTAATTTGCTGTAATATGTCGAATCATTCGCCTGCAATCCACGTTCGATTACAAATGTGATCGAATTTCAAAATACGAAAATTCCAATACCCGAACTCTCTTTATGCGTCCTACCGGCATTTTCATGTCCAACGTATCATATACATTACCCATAATCATTTTGAACCGGAATTTCAACAAAAAATTTTTTTCAATTTTTTGCGAAAATCCATGATGGTTAGCCTTACTTTTTTTGAACCGATAAAATTTATTGTCGCCGATTCCAAATGTTTTGTGCATTTTGGATTATTTAGGATATTTTAGGTAGATCAACGTTTAATTTGCTGTAATATGTCGCCTCATTCGCCTGCAATCCACGTTCGATTACAAATGTGATCGAATTTCAAAATACGAAAATTCCAATACCCGAACTCTCTTTATGCGTCCTACCGGTATTTTCATGTCCAACGTATCATATACATTACCCATAATCATTTTGAACCGGAATTTCAACAAAAAAAAATTTTCAATTTTTTGCGAAAATCCATGATGGTTAGCCTTACTTTTTTTGAACCGATAAAATTTATTGTCGCCGATTCCAAATGTTTTGCGCATTTTGGATTATTTAGGATATTTTAAGTAGATCAACGTTTAATTTGCTGTAATATGTCGCCTCATTCGCCTGCAATCCACGTTCGATTACAAATGTGATCGAATTTCAAAATACGAAAATTCCAATACCCGAACTCTCTTTATGCGTCCTACCGGTATTTTCATGTCCAACGTATCATATACATTACCCATACTCATTTTGAACCGGAATTTCAACAAAAATTATTTTTCAATTTTTTGCGAAAATCCATGATGGCTAGCCTTACTTTTTTTGAACCGATAAAATTTATTGTCGCCGATTCCGAATGTTTTGTGCATTTTGGATTATTTAGGATATTTTAGGTAGATCAACGTTTAATTTGCTGTAATATGTCGCCTCATTCGCCTGCAATCCACGTTCGATTACAAATGTGATCGAATTTCAAAATACGAAAATTCCAATACCCGAACTCTCTTTATGCGTCCTACCGGTATTTTCATGTCCAACGTATCATATACATTACCCATAATCATTTTGAACCGGAATTTCAACAAAAAAAAATTTTCAATTTTTTGCGAAAATCCATGATGGTTTGCCTTACTTTTTTTGAACCGATAAAATTTATTGTCGCCGATTCCGAATGTTTTGTGCATTTTGGATTATTTAGGATATTTTAGGTAGATCAACGTTTAATTTGCTGTAATATGTCGCCTCATTCGCCTGCAATCCACGTTCGATTACAAATGTGATCGAATTTCAAAATACGAAAATTCCAATACCCGAACTCTCTTTATGCGTCCTACCGGTATTTTCATGTCCAACGTATCATATACATTACCCATAATCATTTTGAACCGGAATTTCAACAAAAAAAAATTTTCAGTTTTTTGCGAAAATCCATGATGGTTAGCCTTACTTTTTTTGAACCGATAAAATTTATTGTCGCCGATTCCGAATGTTTTGTGCATTTTGGATTATTTAGGATATTTTAGGTAGATCAACGTTTAATTTGCTGTAATATGTCGCCTCATTCGCCTGCAATCCACGTTCGATTACAAATGTGATCGAATTTCAAAATACGAAAATTCCAATACCCGAACTCTCTTTATGCGTCCTACCGGTATTTTCATGTCCAACGTATCATATACATTACCCATAATCATTTTGAACCGGAATTTCAACAAAAAAAAATTTTCAATTTTTTGCGAAAATCCATGATGGTTAGCCTTACTTTTTTTGAACCGATAAAATTTATTGTCGCCGATTCCGAATGTTTTGTGCATTTTGGATTATTTAGGATATTTTAGGTAGATCAACGTTTAATTTGCTGTAATATGTCGCCTCATTCGCGGCAATCCACGTTCGATTACAAATGTGATCGAATTTCAAAATACGAAAATTCCAATACCCGAACTCTCTTTATGCGTCCTACCGGCATTTTCATGTCCAACGTATCATATACATTACCCATAATCATTTTGAACTGAATTTCAACAAAAAAAAATTTTCAGTTTTTTGCGAAAATCCATGATGGTTAGCCTTACTTTTTTTGAACCGATAAAATTTATTGTCGCCGATTCCGAATGTTTTGTGCATTTTGGATTATTTAGGATATTTTAGGTAGATCAACGTTTAATTTGCTGTAATATGTCGCCTCATTCGCCTGCAATCCACGTTCGATTACAAATGTGATCGAATTTCAAAATACGAAAATTCCAATACCCGAACTCTCTTTATGCGTCCTACCGGTATTTTCATGTCCAACGTATCATATACATTACCCATAATCATTTTAAACCGGAATTTCAACAAAAAAAAATTTTCAGTTTTTTGAGAAAATCCATGATGGTTAGCCTTACTTTTTTTGAACCGATAAAATTTATTGTCGCCGATTCCGAATGTTTTGTGCATTTTGGATTATTTAGGATATTTTAGGTAGATCAACGTTTAATTTGCTGTAATATGTCGATTCATTCGCCTGCAATCCACGTTCGATTACAAATGTGATCGAATTTCAAAATACGAAAATTCCAATACCCGAACTCTCTTTATGCGTCCTACCGGCATTTTCATGTCCAACGTATCATATACATTACCCATAATCATTTTGAATCGGAATTTCAACAAAAAAAAATTTTCAATTTTTTGCGAAAATCCATGATGGTTAGCCTTACTTTTTTTGAACCGATAAAATTTATTGTCGCCGATTCCGAATGTTTTGTGCATTTTGGATTATTTAGGATATTTTAGGTAGATCAACGTTTAATTTGCTGTAATATGTCGCCTCATTCGCCTGCAATCCACGTTCGATTACAAATGTGATCGAATTTCAAAATACGAAAATTCCAATACCCGAACTCTCTTTATGCGTCCTACCGGTATTTTCATGTCCAACGTATCATATACATTACCCATAATCATTTTGAACCGGAATTTCAACAAAAAAAAATTTTCAATTTTTTGCGAAAATCCATGATGGTTAGTTAGCCTTACTTTTTTTGAACCGATAAAATTTATTGTCGCCGATTCCGAATGTTTTGTGCATTTTGGATTATTTAGGATATTTTAGGTAGATCAACGTTTAATTTGCTGTAATATGTCGCCTCATTCGCCTGCATTCCACGTTCGATTGCAAATGTGATCGAATTTCAAAATACGAAAATTCCAATACCCGAACTCTCATTATGCGTCCTACCGGTATTTTCATGTCCAACGTATCATATACATTACCCATAATCATTTTGAACCGGAATTTCAACAAAAAAAAATTTTCAATTTTTTGCGAAAATCCATGATGGTTAGCCTTACTTTTTTTGAACCGATAAAATTTATTGTCGCCGATTCCGAATGTTTTGTGCATTTTGGATTATTTAGGATATTTTAGGTAGATCAACGTTTAATTTGCTGTAATATGTCGCCTCATTCGCCTGCAATCCACGTTCGATTACAAATGTGATCGAATTTCAAAATACGAAAATTCCAATACCCGAACTCTCTTTATGCGTCCTACCGGTATTTTCATGTCCAACGTATCATATACATTACCCATAATCATTTTGAACCGGAATTTCAACAAAAAAAAATTTCAGTTTTTTGCGAAAATCCATGATGCCTTACTTTTTTTGAACCGATAAAATTTATTGTCGCCGATTCCGAATGTTTTGTGCATTTTGGATTATTTAGGATATTTTAAGTAGATCAACGTTTAATTTGCTGTAATATGTCGCCTCATTCGCCTGCAATCCACGTTCGATTACAAATGTGATCGAATTTCAAAATACGAAAATTCCAATACCCGAACTCTCTTTATGCGTCCTACCGGTATTTTCATGTCCAACGTATCATATACATTACCCATAATCATTTTAAACCGGAATTTCAACAAAAAAAAATTTTCAATTTTTTGCGAAAATCCATGATGGTTAGTTAGCCTTACTTTTTTTGAACCGATAAAATTTATTGTCGCCGATTCCGAATGTTTTGTGCATTTTGGATTATTTAGGATATTTTAAGTAGATCAACGTTTAATTTGCTGTAATATGTCGCCTCATTCGCCTGCAATCCACGTTCGATTACAAATGTGATCGAATTTCAAAATACGAAAATTCCAATACCCGAACTCTCTTTATGCGTCCTACCGGTATTTTCATGTCCAACGTATCATATACATTACCCATAATCATTTTGAACCGGAATTTCAACAAAAAAAAATTTTCAATTTTTTGCGAAAATCCATGATGGTTAGCCTTACTTTTTTTGAACCGATAAAATTTATTGTCGCCGATTCCGAATGTTTTGTGCATTTTGGATTATTTAGGATATTTTAGGTAGATCAACGTTTAATTTGCTGTAATATGTCGCCTCATTCGCCTGCAATCCACGTTCGATTACAAATGTGATCGAATTTCAAAATACGAAAATTCCAATACCCGAACTCTCTTTATGCGTCCTACCGGTATTTTCATGTCCAACGTATCATATACATTACCCATAATCATTTTGAACCGGAATTTCAACAAAAAAAAAATTTTAATTTTTTGCGAAAATCCATGATGGTTAGCCTTACTTTTTTTGAACCGATAAAATTTATTGTCGCCGATTCCGAATGTTTTGTGCATTTTGGATTATTTAGGATATTTTAGGTAGATCAACGTTTAATTTGCTGTAATATGTCGCCTCATTCGCCTGCAATCCACGTTCGATTACAAATGTGATCGAATTTCAAAATACGAAAATTCCAATACCCGAACTCTCTTTATGCGTCCTACCGGCATTTTCATGTCCAACGTATCATATACATTACCCATAATCATTTTGAACCGGAATTTCAACAAAAAAAAATTTTCAATTTTTTGCGAAAATCCATGATGGTTAGTTAGCCTTACTTTTTTTGAACCGATAAAATTTATTGTCGCCGATTCCGAATGTTTTGTGCATTTTGGATTATTTAGGATATTTTAGGTAGATCAACGTTTAATTTGCTGTAATATGTCGCCTCATTCGCCTGCAATCCACGTTCGATTACAAATGTGATCGAATTTCAAAATACGAAAATTCCAATACCCGAACTCTCTTTATGCGTCCTACCGGTATTTTCATGTCCAACGTATCATATACATTACCCATAATCATTTTGAACCGGAATTTCAACAAAAAAAAATTTTCAATTTTTTGCGAAAATCCATGATGGTTAGCCTTACTTTTTTTGAACCGATAAAATTTATTGTCGCCGATTCCGAATGTTTTGTGCATTTTGGATTATTTAGGATATTTTAAGTAGATCAACGTTTAATTTGCTGTAATATGTTGCCTCATTCGCCTGCAATCCACGTTCGATTACAAATGTGATCGAATTTCAAAATACGAAAATTCCAATACCCGAACTCTCTTTATGCGTCCTACCGGCATTTTCATGTCCAACGTATCATATACATTACCCATAATCATTTTGAACCGGAATTTCAACAAAAAAAAATTTTCAATTTTTTGCGAAAATCCATGATGGAGCCTTACTTTTTTTGAACCGATAAAATTTATTGTCGCCGATTCCGAATGTTTTGTGCATTTTGGATTATTTAGGATATTTTAGGTAGATCAACGTTTAATTTGCTGTAATATGTCGCCTCATTCGCCTGCAATCCACGTTCGATTACAAATGTGATCGAATTTCAAAATACGAAAATTCCAATACCCGAACTCTCTTTATGCGTCCAACCGGCATTTTCATGTCCAACGTATCATATACATTACCCATAATCATTTTGAACCGGAATTTCAACAAAAAAAAATTTTCAATTTTTTGCGAAAATCCATGATGGTTAGCCTTACTTTTTTTGAACCGATAAAATTTATTGTCGCCGATTCCGAATGTTTTGTGCATTTTGGATTATTTAGGATATTTTAAGTAGATCAACGTTTAATTTGCTGTAATATGTCGCCTCATTCGCCTGCAATCCACGTTCGATTACAAATGTGATCGAATTTCAAAATACGAAAATTCCAATACCCGAACTCTCTTTATGCGTCCTACCGGCATTTTCATGTCCAACGTATCATATACATTACCCATAATCATTTTGAACCGGAATTTCAACAAAAAAAATTTTCAATTTTTTGCGAAAATCCATGATGGTTGTTAAGCCTTACTTTTTTTGAACCGATAAAATTTATTGTCGCCGATTCCGAATG
The DNA here is from genome assembly GCA_932526605.1 of Nephrotoma flavescens. Lineage (NCBI taxonomy): Eukaryota > Metazoa > Arthropoda > Insecta > Diptera > Tipulidae > Nephrotoma > Nephrotoma flavescens. Next base: position 230,641,583 of record OW052221.1, read on the forward strand.
TTTTGTGCATTTTGGATTATTTAGGATATTTTAGGTAGATCAACGTTTAATTTGCTGTAATATGTCGCCTCATTCGCCTGCAATCCACGTTCGATTACAAATGTGATCGAATTTCAAAATACGAAAATTCCAATACCCGAACTCTCTTTATGCGTCCTACCGGTATTTTCATGTTCAACGTATCATATACATTACCCATAATCATTTTGAACCGGAATTTCAACAAAAAAATTTTCAGTTTTTTGCGAAAATCCATGATGGTTAGCCTTACTTTTTTTGAACCGATAAAATTTATTGTCGCCGATTCCGAATGTTTTGTGCATTTTGGATTATTTAGGATATTTTAAGTAGATCAACGTTTAATTTGCTGTAATATGTCGCCTCATTCGCCTGCAATCCACGTTCGATTACAAATGTGATCGAATTTCAAAATACGAAAATTCCAATACCCGAACTCTCTTTATGCGTCCTACTGGTATTTTCATGTCCAACGTATCATATACATTACCCATAATCATTGTGAACCGGAATTTCAACAAAAAAAATTTTTCAATTTTTTGCGAAAATCCATGATGGTTAGTTAGCCTTACTTTTTTTGAACCGATAAAATTTATTGTCGCCGATTCCGAATGTTTTGTGCATTTTGGATTATTTAGGATATTTTAAGTAGATCAACGTTTAATTTGCTGTAATATGTCGCCTCATTCGCCTGCAATCCACGTTCGATTACAAATGTGATCGAATTTCAAAATACGAAAATTCCAATACCCGAACTCTCTTTATGCGTCCTACCGGTATTTTCATGTCCAACGTATCATATACATTACCCATAATCATTTTGAACCGGAATTTCAACAAAAAAAAATTTTCAATTTTTTGCGAAAATCCATGATGGTTAAACGCCTTACTTTTTTTTAACCGATAAAATTTATTGTCGCCGATTCCGAATGTTTTGTGCATTTTGGATTATTTAGGATATTTTAAGTAGATCAACGTTTAATTTGCTGTAATATGTCGCCTCATTCGCCTGCAATCCACGTTCGATTACAAATGTGATCGAATTTCAAAATACGAAAATTCCAATACCCGAACTCTCTTTATGCGTCCTACCGGTATTTTCATGTCCAACGTATCATATACATTACCCATACTCATTTTGAACCGGAATTTCAACAAAAAAAAATTTTCAATTTTTTGCGAAAATCCATGATGGTTAGCTTTACTTTTTTTGAACCGATAAAATTTATTGTCGCCGATTCCGAATGTTTTGTGCATTTTGGATTATTTAGGATATTTTAAGTAGATCAACGTTTAATTTGCTGTAATATGTCGCCTCATTCGCCTGCAATCCACGTTCGATTACAAATGTGATCGAATTTCAAAATACGAAAATTCCAATACCCGAACTCTCTTTATGCGTCCACCGGTATTTTCATGTCCAACGTATCATATACATTACCCATAATCATTTTGAACCGGAATTTCAACAAAAAAAAATTTTCACTTTTTTGCGAAAATCCATGATGGTTAGTTAGGGTTACTTTTTTTGAACCGATAAAATTTATTGTCGCCGATTCCGAATGTTTTGTGCATTTTGGATTATTTAGGATATTTTAGGTAGATCAACGTTTAATTTGCTGTAATATGTCGCCTCATTCGCCTGCAATCCACGTTCGATTACAAATGTGATCGAATTTCAAAATACGAAAATTCCAATACCCGAACTCTCTTTATGCGTCCTACCGGCATTTTCATGTCCAACGTATCATATACATTACCCATACTCATTTTGAACCGGAATTTCAACAAAAAAAATTTTTCAATTTTTTGCGAAAATCCATGATGGTTAGCGTAGCCTTACTTGTTTTGAACCGATAAAATTTATTGTCGCCGATTCCGAATGTTTTGTGCATTTTGGATTATTTAGGATATTTTAGGTAGATCAACGTTTAATTTGCTGTAATATGTCGCCTCATTCGCCTGCAATCCACGTTCGATTACAAATGTGATCGAATTTCAAAATACGAAAATTCCAATACCCGAACTCTCTTTATGCGTCCTACCGGCATTTTCATGTCCAACGTATCATATACATTACCCATAATCATTTTGAACCGGAATTTCAACAAAAAAAAATTTTCAATTTTTTGCGAAAATCCATGATGGTTAGTTAGCCTTACTTTTTTTGAACCGATAAAATTTATTGTCGCCGATTCCGAATGTTTTGTGCATTTTGGATTATTTAGGATATTTTAGGTAGATCAACGTTTAATTTGCTGTAATATGTCGCCTCATTCGCCTGCAATCCACGTTCGATTACAAATGTGATCGAATTTCAAAATACGAAAATTCCAATACCCGAACTCTCTTTATGCGTCCTACCGGTATTTTCATGTCCAACGTATCATATACATTACCCATAATCATTGTGAACCGGAATTTCAACAAAAATTTTTTTTCAATTTTTTGCGAAAATCCATGATGGTTAGCCTTACTTTTTTTGAACCGATAAAATTTATTGTCGCCGATTCCGAATGTTTTGTGCATTTTGGATTATTTAGGATATTTTAAGTAGATCAACGTTTAATTTGCTGTAATATGTCGCCTCATTCGCCTGCAATCCACGTTCGATTACAAATGTGATCGAATTTCAAAATACGAAAATTCCAATACCCGAACTCTCTTTATGCGTCCTACCGGTATTTTCATGTCCAACGTATCATATACATTACCCATAATCATTGTGAACCGGAATTTCAACAAAAAATTTTTTTCAATTTTTTGCGAAAATCCATGATGGTTAGTTAGCCTTACTTTTTTTGAACCGATAAAATTTATTGTCGCCGATTCCGAATGTTTTGTGCATTTTGGATTATTTAGGATATTTTAAGTAGATCAACGTTTAATTTGCTGTAATATGTCGCCTCATTCGCCTGCAATCCACGTTCGATTACAAATGTGATCGAATTTCAAAATACGAAAATTCCAATACCCGAACTCTTTTTATGCGTCCTACCGGTATTTTCATGTCCAACGTATCATATACATTACCCATACTCATTTTGAACCGGAATTTCAACAAAAAAAAATTTTCAATTTTTTGCGAAAATCCATGATGGTTAGTTAGCCTTACTTTTTTTGAACCGATAAAATTTATTGTCGCCGATTCCGAATGTTTTGTGCATTTTGGATTATTTAGGATATTTTAGGTAGATCAACGTTTAATTTGCTGTAATATGTCGCCTCATTCGCCTGCAATCCACGTTCGATTACAAATGTGATCGAATTTCAAAATACGAAAATTCCAATACCCGAACTCTCTTTATGCGTCCTACCGGCATTTTCATGTCCAACGTATCATATACATTACCCATACTTATTTTGAACCGGAATTTCAACAAAAAAAAATTTTCAATTTTTTGCGAAAATCCATGATGGTTAGCCTTACTTTTTTTGAACCGATAAAATTTATTGTCGCCGATTCCGAATGTTTTGTGCATTTTGGATTATTTAGGATATTTTAGGTAGATCAACGTTTAATTTGCTGTAATATGTCGCCTCATTTGCCTGCAATCCACGTTCGATTACAAATGTGATCGAATTTCAAAATACGAAAATTCCAATACCCGAACTCTCTTTATGCGTCCTACCGGCATTTTCATGTCCAACGTATCATATACATTACCCATAATCATTTTGAACCGGAATTTCAACAAAAAAAAATTTTCAATTTTTTGCGAAAATCCATGATGGTTAGCCTTACTTTTTTTGAACCGATAAAATTTATTGTCGCCGATTCCGAATGTTTTGTGCATTTTGGATTATTTAGGATATTTTAGGTAGATCAACGTTTAATTTGCTGTAATATGTCGCCTCATTCGCCTGCAATCCACGTTCGATTACAAATGTGATCGAATTTCAAAATACGAAAATTCCAATACCCGAACTCTCTTTATGCGTCCTACCGGTATTTTCATGTCCAACGTATCATATACATTACCCATAATCATTTTGAACCGGAATTTCAACAAAAAAAAATTTTCAGTTTTTTGCGAAAATCCATGATGGTTAGCCTTACTTTTTTTGAACCGATAAAATTTATTGTCGCCGATTCCGAATGTTTTGTGCATTTTGGATTATTTAGGATATTTTAAGTAGATCAACGTTTAATTTGCTGTAATATGTCGCCTCATTCGCCTGCAATCCACGTTCGATTACAAATGTGATCGAATTTCAAAATACGAAAATTCCAATACCCGAACTCTCTTTATGCGTCCTACCGGAATTTTCATGTCCAACGTATCATATACATTACCCATAATCATTTTGAACCGGAATTTCAACAAAAAAAAATTTTCAATTTTTTGCGAAAATCCATGATGGTTAGCCTTACTTTTTTTGAACCGATAAAATTTATTGTCGCCGATTCCGAATGTTTTGTGCATTTTGGATTATTTAGGATATTTTAGGTAGATCAACGTTTAATTTGCTGTAATATGTCGCCTCATTCGCCTGCAATCCACGTTCGATTACAAATGTGATCGAATTTCAAAATACGAAAATTCCAATACCCGAACTCTCTTTATGCGTCCTACCGGCATTTTCATGTCCAACGTATCATATACATTACCCATAATCATTTTGAACCGGAATTTCAACAAAAAAAAATTTTCAGTTTTTTGCGAAAATCCATGATGGTTGTTAGCCTTACTTTTTTTGAACCGATAAAATTTATTGTCGCCGATTCCGAATGTTTTGTGCATTTTGGATTATTTAGGATATTTTAAGTAGATCAACGTTTAATTTGCTGTAATATGTCGCCTCATTCGCCTGCAATCCACGTTCGATTACAAATGTGATCGAATTTCAAAATACGAAAATTCCAATACCCGAACTCTCTTTATGCGTCCTACCGGTATTTTCATGTCCAACGTATCATATACATTACCCATAATCATTTTGAACCGGAATTTCAACAAAAAAAATTTTCAATTTTTTGCGAAAATCCATGATGGTCTTACTTTTTTTGAACCGATAAAATTTATTGTCACCGATTCCGAATGTTTTGTGCATTTTGGATTATTTAGGATATTTTAAGTAGATCAACGTTTAATTTGCTGTAATATGTCGCCTCATTCGCCTGCAATCCACGTTCGATTACAAATGTGATCGAATTTCAAAATACGAAAATTCCAATACCCGAACTCTCTTTATGCGTCCTACCGGTATTTTCATGTCCAACGTATCATATACATTACCCATAATCATTTTGAACCGGAATTTCAACAAAAAAAAATTTTCAGTTTTTTGCGAAAATCCATGATGGTTAGCCTTACTTTTTTTGAACCGATAAAATTTATTGTCGCCGATTCCGAATGTTTTGTGCATTTTGGATTATTTAGGATATTTTAAGTAGATCAACGTTTAATTTGCTGTAATATGTCGCCTCATTCGCCTGCAATCCACGTTCGATTACAAATGTGATCGAATTTCAAAATACGAAAATTCCAATACCCGAACTCTCTTTATGCGTCCTACCGGCATTTTCATGTCCAACGTATCATATACATTACCCATAATCATTTTGAACCGGAATTTCAACAAAAAATATTTTCAATTTTTTGCGAAAATCCATGATGGTTAGCCTTACTTTTTTTGAACCGATAAAATTTATTGTCGCCGATTCCGAATGTTTTGTGCATTTTGGATTATTTAGGATATTTTAGGTAGATCAACGTTTAATTTGCTGTAATATGTCGCCTCATTCGCCTGCAATCCACGTTCGATTACAAATGTGATCGAATTTCAAAATACGAAAATTCCAATACCCGAACTCTCTTTATGCGTCCTACCGGCATTTTCATGTCCAACGTATCATATACATTACCCATAATCATTTTGAACCGGAATTTCAACAAAAAAAAATTTTCAATTTTTTGCGAAAATCCATGATGGTTAGTTAGCCTTACTTTTTTTGAACCGATAAAATTTATTGTCGCCGATTCCGAATGTTTTGTGCATTTTGGATTATTTAGGATATTTTAGGTAGATCAACGTTTAATTTGCTGTAATATGTCGCCTCATTCGCCTGCAATCCACGTTCGATTACAAATGTGATCGAATTTCAAAATACGAAAATTCCAATACCCGAACTCTCTTTATGCGTCCTACCGGTATTTTCATGTCCAACGTATCATATACATTACCCATAATCATTGTGAACCGGAATTTCAACAAAAAAAATTTTTCAATTTTTTGCGAAAATCCATGATGGTTAGCCTTACTTTTTTTGAACCGATAAAATTTATTGTCGCCGATTCCGAATGTTTTGTGCATTTTGGATTATTTAGGATATTTTAGGCAGATCAACGTTTAATTTGCTGTAATATGTCGCTTCATTCGCCTGCAATCCACGTTCGATTACAAATGTGATCGAATTTCAAAATACGAAAATTCCAATACCCGAACTCTCTTTATGCGTCCTACCGGTATTTTCATGTCCAACGTATCATATACATTACCCATAATCATTTTGAACCGGAATTTCAACAAAAAAAAATTTTCAGTTTTTTGCGAAAATCCATGATGGTTAGCCTTACTTTTTTTGAACCGATAAAATTTATTGTCGCCGATTCCGAATGTTTTGTGCATTTTGGATTATTTAGGATATTTTAAGTAGATCAACGTTTAATTTGCTGTAATATGTCGCCTCATTCGCCTGCAATCCACGTTCGATTACAAATGTGATCGAATTTCAAAATACGAAAATTCCAATACCCGAACTCTCCGGTATTTTCATGTCCAACGTATCATATACATTACCCATAATCATTTTGAACTGGAATTTCAACAAAAAAAAATTTTCAATTTTTTGCGAAAATCCATGATGGTTAGCCTTACTTTTTTTGAACCGATAAAATTTATTGTCGCCGATTCCGAATGTTTTGTGCATTTTGGATTATTTAGGATATTTTAAGTAGATCAACGTTTAATTTGCTGTAATATGTCGCCTCATTCGCCTGCAATCCACGTTCGATTACAAATGTGATCGAATTTCAAAATACGAAAATTCCAATACCCGAACTCTCTTTATGCGTCCTACCGGTATTTTCATGTCCAACGTATCATATACATTACCCATAATCATTTTGAACCGGAATTTCAACAAAAAAAATTTTCAATTTTTTGCGAAAATCCATGATGGTTAGCCTTACTTTTTTTGAACCGATAAAATTTATTGTCGCCGATTCCGAATGTTTTGTGCATTTTGGATTATTTAGGATATTTTAGGTAGATCAACGTTTAATTTGCTGTAATATGTCGCCTCATTCGCCTGCAATCCACGTTCGATTACAAATGTGATCGAATTTCAAAATACGAAAATTCCAATACCCGAACTCTCTTTATGCGTCCTACCGGCATTTTCATGTCCAACGTATCATATACATTACCCATAATCATTTTGAACCGGAATTTCAACAAAAAAAAATTTTCAATTTTTTGCGAAAATCCATGATGGCTAGCTAGCCTTACTTTTTTTGAACCGATAAAATTTATTGTCGCCGATTCCGAATGTTTTGTGCATTTTGGATTATTTAGGATATTTTAAGTAGATCAACGTTTAATTTGCTGTAATATGTCGCCTCATTCGCCTGCAATCCACGTTCGATTACAAATGTGATCGAATTTCAAAATACGAAAATTCCAATACCCGAACTCTCTTTATGCGTCCTACCGGTATTTTCATGTCCAACGTATCATATACATTACAAATAATCATTTTGAACCGGAATTTCAACAAAAAAAAATTTCAATTTTTTGCGAAAATCCATGATGGTTAACCTTACTTTTTTTGAACCGATAAAATTTATTGTCGCCGATTCCGAATGTTTTGTGCATTTTGGATTATTTAGGATATTTTAAGTAGATCAACGTTTAATTTGCTGTAATATGTCGCCTCATTCGCCTGCAATCCACGTTCGATTACAAATGTGATCGAATTTCAAAATACGAAAATTCCAATACCCGAACTCTCTTTATGCGTCCTACTGGTATTTTCATGTCCAACGTATCATATACATTACCCATAATCATTTTGAACCGGAATTTCAACAAAAAAAAATTTTCAATTTTTTGCGAAAATCCATGATGGTTAACCTTACTTTTTTTGAACCGATAAAATTTATTGTCGCCGATTCCGAATGTTTTGTGCATTTTGGATTATTTAGGATATTTTAAGTAGATCAACGTTTAATTTGCTGTAATATGTCGCCTCATTCGCCTGCAATCCACGTTCGATTACAAATGTGATCGAATTTCAAAATACGAAAATTCCAATACCCGAACTCTCTTTATGCGTCCTACCGGTATTTTCATGTCCAACGTATCATATACATTACCCATAATCATTTTGAACCGGAATTTCAACAAAAAAAAATTTTCAATTTTTTGCGAAAATCCATGATGGTTAGCCTTACTTTTTTTGAACCGATAAAATTTATTGTCGCCGATTCCGAATGTTTTGTGCATTTTGGATTATTTAGGATATTTTAGGTAGATCAACGTTTAATTTGCTGTAATATGTCGCCTCATTCGCCTGCAATCCACGTTCGATTACAAATGTGATCGAATTTCAAAATACGAAAATTCCAATACCCGAACTCTCTTTATGCGTCCTACCGGTATTTTCATGTCCAACGTATCATATACATTACCCATAATCATTTTGAACCGGAATTTCAACAAAAAAAAAATTTCAATTTTTTGCGAAAATCCATGATTGCCTTACTTTTTTTGAACCGATAAAATTTATTGTCGCCGATTCCGAATTTTTTGTGCATTTTGGATTATTTAGGATATTTTAAGTAGATCAACGTTTAATTTGCTGTAATATGTCGCCTCATTCGCCTGCAATCCACGTTCGATTACAAATGTGTTCGAATTTCAAAATACGAAAATTCCAATACCCGAACTCTCTTTATGCGTCCTACCGGTATTTTCATGTCCAACGTATCATATACATTACCCATAATCATTTTGAACCGGAATTTCAACAAAAAAAATTTTTCAATTTTTTGCGAAAATCCATGATGGTTAGCCTTACTTTTTTTGAACCGATAAAATTTATTGTCGCCGATTCCGAATGTTTTGTGCATTTTGGATTATTTAGGATATTTTAGGTAGATCAACGTTTAATTTGCTGTAATATGTCGCCTCATTCGCCTGCAATCCACGTTCGATTACAAATGTGATCGAATTTCAAAATACGAAAATTCCAATACCCGAACTCTCTTTATGCGTCCTACCGGTATTTTCATGTCCAACGTATCATATACATTACCCATAATCATTTTGAACCGGAATTTCAACAAAAATTTTTTTTCAATTTTTTGCGAAAATCCATGATGGTTAGCCTTACTTTTTTTGAACCGATAAAATTTATTGTCGCCGATTCCGAATGTTTTGTGCATTTTGGATTATTTAGGATATTTTAGGTAGATCAACGTTTAATTTGCTGTAATATGTCGCCTCATTCGCCTGCAATCCACGTTCGATTACAAATGTGATCGAATTTCAAAATACGAAAATTCCAATACCCGAACTCTCTTTATGCGTCCTACCGGTATTTTCATGTCCAACGTATCATATACATTACCCATAATCATTTTGAACCGGAATTTCAACAAAAAAAAAATTTCAATTTTTTGCGAAAATCCATGCCTTACTTTTTTTGAACCGATAAAATTTATTGTCGCCGATTCCGAATGTTTTGTGCATTTTGGATTATTTAGGATATTTTAAGTAGATCAACGTTTAATTTGCTGTAATATGTCGCCTCATTCGCCTGCAATCCACGTTCGATTACAAATGTGATCGAATTTCAAAATACGAAAATTCCAATACCCGAACTCTCTTTATGCGTCCTACCGGTATTTTCATGTCCAACGTATCATATACATTACCCATAATCATTTTGAACCGGAATTTCAACAAAAAAAAAATTTCAATTTTTTGCGAAAATCCATGATGGTTAAGCCTTACTTTTTTTGAACCGATAAAATTTATTGTCGCCGATTCCGAATGTTTTGTGCATTTTGGATTATTTAGGATATTTTAAGTAGATCAACGTTTAATTTGCTGTCATATGTCGCCTCATTCGCCTGCAATCCACGTTCGATTACAAATGTGATCGAATTTCAAAATACGAAAATTCCAATACCCGAACTCTCTTTATGCGTCCTACCGGTATTTTCATGTCCAACGTATCATATACATTACCCATAATCATTTTGAACCGGAATTTCAACAAAAAAAAATTTTCAATTTTTTGCGAAAATCCATGATGGCTAGCCTTACTTTTTTTGAACCGATAAAATTTATTGTCACCGATTCCGAATGTTTTGTGCATTTTGGATTATTTAGGATATTTTAGGTAGATCAACGTTTAATTTGCTGTAATATGTCGCCTCATTCGCCTGCAATCCACGTTCGATTACAAATGTGATCGAATTTCAAAATACGAAAATTCCAATACCCGAACTCTCTTTATGCGTCCTACCGGTATTTTCATGTCCAACGTATTATATACATTACCCATAATCATTTTGAACCGGAATTTCAACAAAAAAAAAATTTCAATTTTTTGCGAAAATCCATGATTGCCTTACTTTTTTTGAACCGATAAAATTTATTGTCGCACGAAGATCAACGTTTAATTTGCTGTAATATGTGGCCTCACTCGCCTGCAATCCACGTTCGATTACAAATGTGATCGAATTTCAAAATACGAAAATTCCAATACCCGAACTCTCTTTATGCGTCCTACCGGTATTTTCATGTCCAACGTATCATATACATTACCCATAATCATTTTGAACCGGAATTTCAACAAAAAAAATTTTCAATTTTTTGCGAAAATCCATGATGGTTAGCCTTACTTTTTTTGAACCGATAAAATTTATTGTCGCCGATTCCGAATGTTTTGTGCATTTTGGATTATTTAGGATATTTTAGGTAGATCAACGTTTAATTTGCTGTAATATGTCGCCTCATTCGCCTGCAATCCACGTTCGATTACAAATGTGATCGAATTTCAAAATACGAAAATTCCAATACCCGAACTCTCTTTATGCGTCCTACCGGTATTTTCATGTCCAACGTATCATATACATTACCCATAATCATTTTGAACCGGAATTTCAACAAAAAAAAATTTTCAATTTTTTTGCGAAAATCCATGATGTTAGGCCTTACTTTTTGAGAACCGATAAAATTTACTGTCGCCGATTCCGAATGTTTTGTGCATTTTGGATTATTTAGGATATTTTAGGTAGATCAACGTTTAATTTGCTGTAATATGTCGCCTCATTCGCCTGCAATCCACGTTCGATTACAAATGTGATCGAATTTCAAAATACGAAAATTCCAATACCCGAACTCTCTTTATGCGTCCTACCGGTATTTTCATGTCCAACGTATCATATACATTACCCATAATCATTTTGAACCGGAATTTCAACAAAAAAAAAATTTTCAATTTTTTGCGAAAATCCATGACTCTCTTTATGCGTCCTACCGCTATTTTCATGTCCAACGTATCATATACATTACCCATAATCATTTTGAACCGGAATTTCAACAAAAAAAAATTTTCAATTTTTTGCGAAAATCCATGATGGCTAGCCTTACTTTTTTTGAACCGATAAAATTTATTGTCGCCGATTCCGAATGTTTTGTGCATTTTGGATTATTTAGGATATTTTAAGTAGATCAACGTTTAATTTGCTGTAATATGTCGCCTCATTCGCCTGCAATCCACGTTCGATTACAAATGTGATCGAATTTCAAAATACGAAAATTCCAATACCCGAACTCTCTTTATGCGTCCTACCGGTATTTTCATGTCCAACGTATCATATACATTACCCATAATCATTTTGAACCGGAATTTCAACAAAAAAAAATTTTCAATTTTTTGCGAAAATCCATGATGGTTAACCTTACTTTTTTTAAACCGATAAAATTTATTGTCGCCGATTCCGAATGTTTTGTGCATTTTGGATTATTTAGGATATTTTAAGTAGATCAACGTTTAATTTGCTGTAATATGTCGCCTCATTCGCCTGCAATCCACGTTCGATTACAAATGTGATCGAATTTCAAAATACGAAAATTCCAATACCCGAACTCTCTTTATGCGTCCTACCGGTATTTTCATGTCCAACGTATCATATACATTACCCATAATCATTTTGAACCGGAATTTCAACAAAAAAAAATTTTCAATTTTTTGCGAAAATCCATGACTCTCTTTATGCGTCCTACCGGTATTTTCATGTCCAACGTATCATATACATTACCCATAATCATTTTGAACCGGAATTTCAACAAAAAAAAAATTTCAATTTTTTGCGAAAATCCATGATTTTTGTTAACCTTACTTTTTTTGAACCGATAAAATTTATTGTCGCCGATTCCGAATGTTTTGTGCATTTTGGATTATTTAGGATATTTTAAGTTGATCAACGTTTAATTTGCTGTAATATGTCACCTCATTCGCCTGCAATACACGTTCGATTACAAATGTGATCGAATTTCAAAATACGAAAATTCCAATACCCGAACTCTCTTTATGCGTCCTACCGGTATTTTCATGTCCAACGTATCATATACATTACCCATAATCATTTGAACCGGAATTTCAACAAAAAAAAATTTTCAATTTTTTGCGAAAATCCATGATGGTTAGCCTTACTTTTTTTGAACCGATAAAATTTATTGTCGCCGATTCCGAATGTTTTGTGCATTTTGGATTATTTAGGATATTTTAAGTAGATCAACGTTTAATTTGCTGTAATATGTCGCCTCATTCGCCTGCAATCCACGTTCGATTACAAATGTGATCGAATTTCAAAATACGAAAATTCCAATACCCGAACTCTCTTTATGCGTCCTACCGGTATTTTCATGTCCAACGTATCATATACATTACCCATAATCATTTTGAACCGGAATTTCAACAAAAAAAAATTTCAATTTTTTGCGAAAATCCATGATTGCCTTACTTTTTTTGAACCGATAAAATTTATTGTCGCCGATTCCGAATGTTTTGTGCATTTTGGATTATTTAGGATATTTTAAGTAGATCAACGTTTAATTTGCTGTAATATGTCGCCTCATTCGCCTGCAATCCACGTTCGATTACAAATGTGATCGAATTTCAAAATACGAAAATTCCAATACCCGAACTCTCTTTATGCGTCCTACCGGTATTTTCATGTCCAACGTATCATATACATTACCCATAATCATTTTGAACCGGAATTTCAACAAAAATTTTTTTTCAATTTTTTGCGAAAATCCATAATGGTGTTAGCCTTACTTTTTTTGAACCGATAAAATTTATTGTCGCCGATTCCGAATGTTTTGTGCATTTTATATTATTTAGGATATTTTAAGTAGATCAACGTTTAATTTGCTGTAATATGTCGCCTCATTCGCCTGCAATCCACGTTCGATTACAAATGTGATCGAATTTCAAAATACGAAAATTCCAATACCCGAACTCTCTTTATGCGTCCTACCGGTATTTTCATGTCCAACGTATCATATACATTACCCATAATCATTTTGAACCGGAATTTCAACAAAAAAAAATTTTCAATTTTTTGCGAAAATCCATGATGAGCCTTACTTTTTTTGAACCGATAAAATTTATTGTCGCCGATTCCGAATGTTTTGTGCATTTTGGATTATTTAGGATATTTTAAGTAGATCAAAGTTTAATTTGCTGTAATATGTCGCCTCATTCGCCTGCAATCCACGTTCGATTACAAATGTGATCGAATTTCAAAATACGAAAATTCCAATACCCGAACTCTCTTTATGCGTCCTACCGGTATTTTCATGTCCAACGTATCATATACATTACCCATAATCATTTTGAACCGGAATTTCAACAAAAAAATTTTTTCAATTTTTTGCGAAAATCCATGATGGTTAGTTAGCCTTACTTTTTTTGAACCGATAAAATTTATTGTCGCCGATTCCGAATGTTTTGTGCATTTTGGATTATTTAGGATATTTTAGGTAGATCAACGTTTAATTTGCTGTAATATGTCGCCCCATTCGCCTGCAATCCACGTTCGATTACAAATGTGATCGAATTTCAAAATACGAAAATTCCAATACCCGAACTCTCTTTATGCGTCCTACCGGTATTTTCATGTCCAACGTATCATATACATTACCCATAATCATTTTGAACCGGAATTTCAACAAAAAAAAATTTTCAATTTTTTGCGAAAATCCATGATGGTTAACCTTACTTTTTTTGAACCGATAAAATTTATTGTCGCCGATTCCGAATGTTTTGTGCATTTTGGATTATTTAGGATATTTTAAGTAGATCAACGTTTAATTTGCTGTAATATGTCGCCTCATTCGCCTGCAATCCACGTTCGATTACAAATGTGATCGAATTTCAAAATACGAAAATTCCAATACCCGAACTCTCTTTATGCGTCCTACCGGTATTTTCATGTCCAACGTATCATATACATTACCCATAATCATTTTGAACCGGAATTTCAACAAAAAAAAATTTTCAATTTTTTGCGAAAATCCATGATGGCTAGCCTTACTTTTTTTGAACCGATAAAATTTATTGTCGCCGATTCCGAATGTTTTGTGCATTTTGGATTATTTAGGATATTTTAAGTAGATCAACGTTTAATTTGCTGTAATATGTCGCCTCATTCGCCTGCAATCCACGTTCGATTACAAATGTGATCGAATTTCAAAATACGAAAATTCCAATACCCGAACTCTCTTTATGCGTCCTACCGGTATTTTCATATCCAACGTATCATATACATTACCCATAATCATTTTGAACCGGAATTTCAACAAAAAAAAATTTTCAATTTTTTGCGAAAATCCATGATGGTAAGACTTACTTTTTTTGAACCGATAAAATTTATTGTCGCCGATTCCGAATGTTTTGTGCATTTTGGATTATTTAGGATATTTTAGGTAGATCAACGTTTAATTTGCTGTAATATGTCGCCTCATTCGCCTGCAATCCACGTTCGATTACAAATGTGATCGAATTTCAAAATACGAAAATTCCAATACCCGAACTCTCTTTATGCGTCCTACCGGTATTTTCATGTCCAACGTATCATATACATTACCCATAATCATTTTGAACCGGAATTTCAACAAAAAAAAAATTTCAATTTTTTGCGAAAATCCATGATGGTTGTTAGTTAGCCTTACTTTTTTTGAACCGATAAAATTTATTGTCGCCGATTCCGAATGTTTTGTGCATTTTGGATTATTTAGGATATTTTAGGTAGATCAACGTTTAATTTGCTGTAATATGTCGCCTCATACAAATGTGATCGAATTTCAAAATACGAAAATTCCAATACCCGAACTCTCTTTATGCGTCCTACCGGTATTTTCATGTCCAACGTATCATATACATTACCCATAATCATTTTGAACCGGAATTTCAACAAAAAAAAATTTTCAATTTTTTGCGAAAATCCATGATGGTTAACCTTACTTTTTTTGAACCGATAAAATTTATTGTCGCCGATTCCGAATGTTTTGTGCATTTTGGATTATTTAGGATATTTTAAGTAGATCAACGTTTAATTTGCTGTAATATGTCGCCTCATTCGCCTGCAATCCACGTTCGATTACAAATGTGATCGAATTTCAAAATACGAAAATTCCAATACCCGAACTCTCTTTATGCGTCCTACCGGTATTTTCATGTCCAACGTATCATATACATTACCCATAATCATTTTGAACCGGAATTTCAACAAAAAAAAAATTTCAATTTTTTGCGAAAATCCATGATGGTTTGCCTTACTTTTTTTGAACCGATAAAATTTATTGTCGCCGATTCCGAATGTTTTGTGCATTTTGGATTATTTAGGATATTTTAAGTAGATCAACGTTTAATTTCCTGTAATATGTCGCCTCATTCGCCTGCAATCCACGTTCGATTACAAATGTGATCGAATTTCAAAATACGAAAATTCCAATACCCGAACTCTCTTTATGCGTCCTACCGGTATTTTCATGTGAAACGTATCATATACATTACCCATAATCATTTTGAACCGGAATTTCAACAAAAAAAAATTTTCAATTTTTTGCGAAAATCCATGATGGCTAGCCTTACTTTTTTTGAACCGATAAAATTTATTATCGCCGATTCCGAATGTTTTGTGCATTTTGGATTATTTAGGATATTTTAAGTAGATCAACGTTTAATTTGCTGTAATATGTCGCCTCATTCGCCTGCAATCCACGTTCGATTACAAATGTGATCGAATTTCAAAATACGAAAATTCCAATACCCGAACTCTCTTTATGCGTCCTACCGGTATTTTCATTTCCAACGTATCATATACATTACCCATAATCATTTTGAACCGGAATTTCAACAAAAAAAAATTTTCAATTTTTTGCGAAAATCCATGGACTTACTTTTTTTGAACCGATAAAATTTATTGTCGCCGATTCCAAATGTTTTGTGCATTTTGGATTATTTAGGATATTTTAAGTAGATCAACGTTTAATTTGCTGTAATATGTCGCCTCATTCGCCTGCAATCCACGTTCGATTACAAATGTGATCGAATTTCAAAATACGAAAATTCCAATACCCGAACTCTCTTTATGCGTCCTACCGGTATTTTCATGTCCAACGTATCATATACATTACCCATAATCATTTTGAACCGGAATTTCAACAAAAAAAATTTTCAATTTTTTGCGAAAATCCATGATGGCTAGCCTTACTTTTTTTGAACCGATAAAATTTATTGTCGCCGATTCCGAATGTTTTGTGCATTTTGGATTATTTAGGATATTTTAAGTAGATCAACGTTTAATTTGCTGTAATATGTCGCCTCATTCGCCTGCAATCCACGTTCGATTACAAATGTGATCGAATTTCAAAAAACGAAAATTCCAATACCCGAACTCTCTTTATGCGTCCTACCGGTATTTTCATGTCCAACGTATCATATACATTACCCATAATCATTTTGAACCGGAATTTCAACAAAAAATTTTTTTCAATTTTTTGCGAAAATCCATGATGGTGTTAGCCTTACTTTTTTTGAACCGATAAAATTTATTGTCGCCGATTCCAAATGTTTTGTGCATTTTGGATTATTTAGGATATTTTAGGTAGATCAAAGTTTAATTTGCTGTAATATGTCGCCTCATTCGCCTGCAATCCACGTTCGATTACAAATGTGATCGAATTTCAAAATACGAAAATTCCAATACACGAACTCTCTTTATGCGTCCTACCGGTATTTTCATGTCCAACGTATCATATACATTACCCATAATCATTTTGAACCGGAATTTCAACAAAAAAAAATTTTCAATTTTTTGCGAAAATCCATGATGGTTAGCCTTACTTTTTTTGAACCGATAAAATTTATTGTCGCCGATTCCGAATGTTTTGTGCATTTTGGATTATTTAGGATATTTTAAGTAGATCAACGTTTAATTTGCTGTAATATGTCGCCTCATTCGCCTGCAATCCACGTTCGATTACAAATGTGATCGAATTTCAAAATACGAAAATTCCAATACCCGATCTCTCATTACGCGTCCTACCGGTATTTTCATGTCCAACGTATCATATACATTACCCATAATCATTTTGAACCGGAATTTCAACAAAAAAAAATTTTCAATTTTTTGCGAAAATCCATGATGGTTGTTAGCCTTACTTTTTTGAACCGATAAAATTTATTGTCGCCGATTCCGAATGTTTTGTGAATTTTGGATTATTTAGGATATTTTAAGTAGATCAACGTTTAATTTGCTGTAATATGTCGCCTCATTCGCCTGCAATTCACGTTCGATTACAAATGTGATCGAATTTCAAAATACGAAAATTCCAATACCCGAACTCTCTTTATGCGTCCTACCGGTATTTTCATGTCCAACGTATCATATACATTACCCATAATCATTTTGAACCGGAATTTCAACAAAAAAAAATTTTCAATTTTTTGCGAAAATCCATGATGGTTAGCCTTACTTTTTTTGAACCGATAAAATTTATTGTCGCCGATTCCGAATGTTTTGTGCATTTTGGATTATTTAGGATATTTTAAGTAGATCAACGTTTAATTTGCTGTAATATGTCGCCTCATTCGCCTGCAATCCACGTTCGATTACAAATGTGATCGAATTTCAAAATACGAAAATTCCAATACCCGAACTCTCTTTATGCGTCCTACCGGTATTTTCATGTCCAACGTATCATATACATTACCCATAATCATTTTGAACCGGAATTTCAACAAAAAAAAATTTTCAATTTTTTGCGAAAATCCATGATGGTTGTTAGCCTTACTTTTTTTGAACCGATAAAATTTATTGTCGCCGATTCCGAATGTTTTTTGCATTTTGGATTAGTTAGGATATTTTAAGTAGATCAACGTTTAATTTGCTGTAATATGTCGCCTCATTCGCCTGCAATCCACGTTCGATTACAAATGTGATCGAATTTCAAAATACGAAAATTCCAATACCCGAACTCTCTTTATGCGTCCTACCGGTATTTTCATGTCCAACGTATCATATACATTACCCATAATCATTTTGAACCGGAATTTCAACAAAAAAAAATTTTCAATTTTTTGCGAAAATCCATGATGGCTAGCCTTACTTTTTTTGAACCGATAAAATTTATTGTCACCGATTCCGAATGTTTTGTGCATTTTGGATTATTTAGGATATTTTAGGTAGATCAAAGTTTAATTTGCTGTAATATGTCGCCTCATTCGCCTGCAATCCACGTTCGATTACAAATGTGATCGAATTTCAAAATACGAAAATTCCAATACCCGAACTCTCTTTATGCGTCCTACCGGTATTTTCATGTCCAACGTATCATATACATTACCCATAATCATTTTGAACCGGAATTTCAACAAAAAAAATTTTTCAATTTTTTGCGAAAATCCATGATGGCTAGCCTTACTTTTTTTGAACCGATAAAATTTATTGTCGCCGATTCCGAATGTTTTGTGCATTTTGGATTATTTAGGATATTTTAGGTAGATCAACGTTTAATTTGCTGTAGTATGTCGCCTCATTCGCCTGCAATCCACGTTCGATTACAAATGTGATCGAATTTCAAAATACGAAAATTCCAATACCCGAACTCTCTTTATGCGTCCTACCGGTATTTTCATGTCCAACGTATCATATACATTACCCATAATCATTTTGAACCGGAATTTCAACAAAAAAAATTTTCAATTTTTTGCGAAAATCCATGATGGCTAGCCTTACTTTTTTTGAACCGATAAAATTTATTGTCGCCGATTCCGAATGTTTTGTGCATTTTGGATTATTTAGGATATTTTAGGTAGATCAACGTTTAATTTGCTGTAATATTTCGCCTCATTCGCCTGCAATCCACGTTCGATTACAAATGTGATCGAATTTCAAAATACGAAAATTCCAATACCCGAACTCTCTTTATGCGTCCTACCGGTATTTTCATGTCCAACGTATCATATACATTACCCATAATCATTTTGAACCGGAATTTCAACAAAAAAAAAATTTAAATTTTTTGCGAAAATCCATGATGGTTAGCCTTACTTTTTTTGAACCGATAAATCATATACATTACCCATAATCATTTTGAACCGGAATTTCAACAAAAAAAAATTTAAATTTTTTGCGTAAATCCATGATGAGCCTTACTTTTTTTGAACCGATAAAATTTATTGTCGCCGATTCCGAATGTTTTGTGCATTTTGGATTATTTAGGATATTTTAGGTAGATCAAAGTTTAATTTGCTGTAATATGTCGCCTCATTCGCCTGCAATCCACGTTCGATTACAAATGTGATCGAATTTCAAAATACGAAAATTCCAATACCCGAACTCTCTTTATGCGTCCTACCGGTATTTTCATGTCCAACGTATCATATACATTACCCATAATCATTTTGAACTGGAATTTCAACTAAAAAAAAATTTCAATTTTTTGCGAAAATCCATGATGGCTAGCCTTACTTTTTTTGAACCGATAAAATTTATTGTCGCCGATTCCGAATGTTTTGTGCATTTTGGATTATTTAGGATATTTTAGGTAGATCAACGTTTAATTTGCTGTAGTATGTCGCCTCATTCGCCTGCAATCCACGTTCGATTACAAATGTGATCGAATTTCAAAATACGAAAATTCCAATACCCGAACTCTCTTTATGCGTCCTACCGGTATTTTCATGTCCAACGTATCATATACATTACCCATAATCATTTTGAACCGGAATTTCAACAAAAAAAAATTTTCAATTTTTTGCGAAAATCCATGATGGTTAGTTAACCTTACTTTTTTTGAACCGATAAAATTTATTGTCGCCGATTCCGAATGTTTTGTGCATTTTGGATTATTTAGGATATTTTAAGTAGATCAACGTTTAATTTGCTGTAATATGTCGCCTCATTCGCCTGCAATCCACGTTCGATTACAAATGTGATCGAATTTCAAAATACGAAAATTCCAATACCCGAACTCTCTTTATGCGTCCTACCAGTATTTTCATATCCAACGTATCATATACATTACCCATAATCATTTTGAACCGGAATTTCAACAAAAAAAAATTTTCAATTTTTTGCGAAAATCCATGATGGTTAACCTTACTTTTTTTGAACCGATAAAATTTATTGTCGCCGATTCCGAATGTTTTGTGCATTTTGGATTATTTAGGATATTTTAAGTAGATCAACGTTTAATTTGCTGTAATATGTCGCCTCATTCGCCTGCAATCCACGTTCGATTACAAATGTGATCGAATTTCAAAATACGAAAATTCCAATACCCGAACTCTCTTTATGCGTCCTACCGGTATTTTCATGTCCAACGTATCATATACATTACCCATAATCATTTTGAACCGGAATTTCAACAAAAAAAAATTTTCAATTTTTTGCGAAAATCCATGATGGCTAGCCTTACTTTTTTTGAACCGATAAAATTTATTGTCGCCGATTCCGAATGTTTTGTGCATTTTGGATTATTTAGGATATTTTAAGTAGATCAACGTTTAATTTGCTGTAATATGTCGCCTCATTCGCCTGCAATCCACGTTCGATTACAAATGTGATCGAATTTCAAAATACGAAAATTCCAATACCCGAACTCTCTTTATGCGTCCTACCAGTATTTTCATGTCCAACGTATCATATACATTACCCATAATCATTTTGAACCGGAATTTCAACAAAAAATTTTTTTCAATTTTTTGCGAAAATCCATGATGGTTAGCCTTACTTTTTTGAACCGATAAAATTTATTGTCGCCGATTCCGAATGTTTTGTGCATTTTGGATTATTTAGGATATTTTAAGTAGATCAACGTTTAATTTGCTGTAGTATGTCGCCTCATTCGCCTGCAATCCACGTTCGATTACAAATGTGATCGAATTTCAAAATACGAAAATTCCAATACCCGAACTCTCTTTATGCGTCCTACCGGTATTTTCATGTCCAACGTATCATATACATTACCCATAATCATTTTGAACCGGAATTTCAACAAAAAAAAATTTTCAATTTTTTGCGAAAATCCATGATGGGTTAGCCTTACTTTTTTTGAACCGATAAAATTTATTGTCGCCGATTCCGAATGTTTTGTGCATTTTGGATTATTTAGGATATTTTAGGTAGATCAACGTTTAATTTGCTGTAATATTTCGCCTCATTCGCCTGCAATCCACGTTCGATTACAAATGTGATCGAATTTCAAAATACGAAAATTCCAATACCCGAACTCTCTTTATGCGTCCTACCGGTATTTTCATGTCCAACGTATCATATACATTACCCATAATCATTTTGAACCGGAATTTCAACAAAAAAAAATTTTCAATTTTTTGCGAAAATCCATGATGGTTAGCCTTACTTTTTTTGAACCGATAAAATTTACTGTCGCCGATTCCGAATGTTTTGTGCATTTTGGATTATTTAGGATATTTTAAGTAGATCAACGTTTAATTTGCTGTAATATGTCGCCTCATTCGCCTGCAATCCACGTTCGATTACAAATGTGATCGAATTTCAAAATACGAAAATTCCAATACCCGAACTCTCTTTATGCGTCCTACCAGTATTTTCATGTCCAACGTATCATATACATTACCCATAATCATTTTGAACCGGAATTTCAACAAAAAAATTTTTTCAATTTTTTGCGAAAATCCATGATGGTTAGCCTTACTTTTTTTGAACCGATAAAATTTATTGTCGCCGATTCCGAATGTTTTGTGCATTTTGGATTATTTAGGATATTTTAAGTAGATCAACGTTTAATTTGCTGTAATATGTCGCCTCATTCGCCTGCAATCCACGTTCGATTACAAATGTGATCGAATTTCAAAATACGAAAATTCCAATACCCGAACTCTCTTTATGCGTCCTACCGGTATTTTCATGTCCAACGTATCATATACATTACCCATAATCATTTTGAACCGGAATTTCAACAAAAAAAAATTTAAATTTTTTGCGAAAATCCATGATGGTTAGCCTTACTTTTTTTGAACCGATAAATCATATACATTACCCATAATCATTTTGAACCGGAATTTCAACAAAAAAAAATTTAAATTTTTTGCGTAAATCCATGATGAGCCTTACTTTTTTTGAACCGATAAAATTTATTGTCGCCGATTCCGAATGTTTTGTGCATTTTGGATTATTTAGGATATTTTAAGTAGATCAAAGTTTAATTTGCTGTAATATGTCGCCTCATTCGCCTGCAATCCACGTTCGATTACAAATGTGATCGAATTTCAAAATACGAAAATTCCAATACCCGAACTCTCTTTATGCGTCCTACCGGTATTTTCATGTCCAACGTATCATATACATTACCCATAATCATTTTGAACCGGAATTTCAACAAAAAAAATTTTTCAATTTTTTGCGAAAATCCATGATGGCTAGCCTTACTTTTTTTGAACCGATAAAATTTATTGTCGCCGATTCCGAATGTTTTGTGCATTTTGGATTATTTAGGATATTTTAAGTAGATCAACGTTTAATTTGCTGTAATATGTCGCCTCATTCGCCTGCAATCCACGTTCGATTACAAATGTGATCGAATTTCAAAATACGAAAATTCCAATACCCGAACTCTCTTTATGCGCCCTACCGGTATTTTCATATCCAACGTATCATATACATTACCCATAATCATTTTGAACCGGAATTTCAACAAAAAAATTTTTTCGATTTTTTGCGAAAATCCATGATGGTTGTTAGCCTTACTTTTTTTGAACCGATAAAATTTATTGTCGCCGATTCCGAATGTTTTTTGCATTTTGGATTAGTTAGGATATTTTAAGTAGATCAACGTTTAATTTGCTGTAATATGTCGCCTCATTCGCCTGCAATCCACGTTCGATTACAAATGTGATCGAATTTCAAAATACGAAAATTCCAATACCCGAACTCTCTTTATGCGTCCTACCGGTATTTTCATGTCCAACGTATCATATACATTACCCATAATCATTTTGAACCGGAATTTCAACAAAAAAAAAATTTCAATTTTTTGCGAAAATCCATGATGGCTAGCCTTACTTTTTTTGAACCGATAAAATTTATTGTCACCGATTCCGAATGTTTTGTGCATTTTGGATTATTTAGGATATTTTAGGTAGATCAAAGTTTAATTTGCTGTAATATGTCGCCTCATTCGCCTGCAATCCACGTTCGATTACAAATGTGATCGAATTTCAAAATACGAAAATTCCAATACCCGAACTCTCTTTATGCGTCCTACCGGTATTTTCATGTCCAACGTATCATATACATTACCCATAATCATTTTGAACCGGAATTTCAACAAAAAAAATTTTTCAATTTTTTGCGAAAATCCATGATGGCTAGCCTTACTTTTTTTGAACCGATAAAATTTATTGTCGCCGATTCCGAATGTTTTGTGCATTTTGGATTATTTAGGATATTTTAGGTAGATCAACGTTTAATTTGCTGTAGTATGTCGCCTCATTCGCCTGCAATCCACGTTCGATTACAAATGTGATCGAATTTCAAAATACGAAAATTCCAATACCCGAACTCTCTTTATGCGTCCTACCGGTATTTTCATGTCCAACGTATCATATACATTACCCATAATCATTTTGAACCGGAATTTCAACAAAAAAAATTTTCAATTTTTTGCGAAAATCCATGATGGCTAGCCTTACTTTTTTTGAACCGATAAAATTTATTGTCGCCGATTCCGAATGTTTTGTGCATTTTGAATTATTTAGGATATTTTAGGTAGATCAACGTTTAATTTGCTGTAATATTTCGCCTCATTCGCCTGCAATCCACGTTCGATTACAAATGTGATCGAATTTCAAAATACGAAAATTCCAATACCCGAACTCTCTTTATGCGTCCTACCGGTATTTTCATGTCCAACGTATCATATACATTACCCATAATCATTTTGAACCGGAATTTCAACAAAAAAAAAATTTAAATTTTTTGCGAAAATCCATGATGGTTAGCCTTACTTTTTTTGAACCGATAAATCATATACATTACCCATAATCATTTTGAACCGGAATTTCAACAAAAAAAAATTTAAATTTTTTGCGTAAATCCATGATGAGCCTTACTTTTTTTGAACCGATAAAATTTATTGTCGCCGATTCCGAATGTTTTGTGCATTTTGGATTATTTAGGATATTTTAGGTAGATCAAAGTTTAATTTGCTGTAATATGTCGCCTCATTCGCCTGCAATCCACGTTCGATTACAAATGTGATCGAATTTCAAAATACGAAAATTCCAATACCCGAACTCTCTTTATGCGTCCTACCGGTATTTTCATGCCCAACGTATCATATACATTACCCATAATCATTTTGAACTGGAATTTCAACAAAAAAAAAATTTCAATTTTTTGCGAAAATCCATGATGGCTAGCCTTACTTTTTTTGAACCGATAAAATTTATTGTCGCCGATTCCGAATGTTTTGTGCATTTTGGATTATTTAGGATATTTTAGGTAGATCAACGTTTAATTTGCTGTAGTATGTCGCCTCATTCGCCTGCAATCCACGTTCGATTACAAATGTGATCGAATTTCAAAATACGAAAATTCCAATACCCGAACTCTCTTTATGCGTCCTACCGGTATTTTCATGTCCAACGTATCATATACATTACCCATAATCATTTTGAACCGGAATTTCAACAAAAAAAAATTTTCAATTTTTTGCGAAAATCCATGATGGTTAACCTTACTTTTTTTGAACCGATAAAATTTATTGTCGCCGATTCCGAATGTTTTGTGCATTTTGGATTATTTAGGATATTTTAAGTAGATCAACGTTTAATTTGCTGTAATATGTCGCCTCATTCGCCTGCAATCCACGTTCGATTACAAATGTGATCGAATTTCAAAATACGAAAATTCCAATACCCGAACTCTCTTTATGCGTCCTACCAGTATTTTCATATCCAACGTATCATATACATTACCCATAATCATTTTGAACCGGAATTTCAACAAAAAAAAATTTTCAATTTTTTGCGAAAATCCATGATGGTTAACCTTACTTTTTTTGAACCGATAAAATTTATTGTCGCCGATTCCGAATGTTTTGTGCATTTTGGATTATTTAGGATATTTTAAGTAGATCAACGTTTAATTTGCTGTAATATGTCGCCTCATTCGCCTGCAATCCACGTTCGATTACAAATGTGATCGAATTTCAAAATACGAAAATTCCAATACCCGAACTCTCTTTATGCGTCCTACCGGTATTTTCATGTCCAACGTATCATATACATTACCCATAATCATTTTGAACCGGAATTTCAACAAAAAAAAATTTTCAATTTTTTGCGAAAATCCATGATGGTTAACCTTACTTTTTTTGAACCGATAAAATTTATTGTCGCCGATTCCGAATGTTTTGTGCATTTTGGATTATTTAGGATATTTTAAGTAGATCAACGTTTAATTTGCTGTAATATGTCGCCTCATTCGCCTGCAATCCACGTTCGATTACAAATGTGATCGAATTTCAAAATACGAAAATTCCAATACCCGAACTCTCTTTATGCGTCCTACCAGTATTTTCATATCCAACGTATCATATACATTACCCATAATCATTTTGAACCGGAATTTCAACAAAAAAAAATTTTCAATTTTTTGCGAAAATCCATGATGGTTAACCTTACTTTTTTTGAACCGATAAAATTTATTGTCGCCGATTCCGAATGTTTTGTGCATTTTGGATTATTTAGGATATTTTAAGTAGATCAACGTTTAATTTGCTGTAATATGTCGCCTCATTCGCCTGCAATCCACGTTCGATTACAAATGTGATCGAATTTCAAAATACGAAAATTCCAATACCCGAACTCTCTTTATGCGTCCTACCGGTATTTTCATGTCCAACGTATCATATACATTACCCATAATCATTTTGAACCGGAATTTCAACAAAAAAAAATTTTCAATTTTTTGCGAAAATCCATGATGGGTTAGCCTTACTTTTTTTGAACCGATAAAATTTATTGTCGCCGATTCCGAATGTTTTGTGCATTTTGGATTATTTAGGATATTTTAGGTAGATCAACGTTTAATTTGCTGTAATATTTCGCCTCATTCGCCTGCAATCCACGTTCGATTACAAATGTGATCGAATTTCAAAATACGAAAATTCCAATACCCGAACTCTCTTTATGCGTCCTACCGGTATTTTCATGTCCAACGTATCATATACATTACCCATAATCATTTTGAACCGGAATTTCAACAAAAAAAAATTTTCAATTTTTTGCGAAAATCCATGATGGTTAGCCTTACTTTTTTTGAACCGATAAAATTTACTGTCGCCGATTCCGAATGTTTTGTGCATTTTGGATTATTTAGGATATTTTAAGTAGATCAACGTTTAATTTGCTGTAATATGTCGCCTCATTCGCCTGCAATCCACGTTCGATTACAAATGTGATCGAATTTCAAAATACGAAAATTCCAATACCCGAACTCTCTTTATGCGTCCTACCAGTATTTTCATGTCCAACGTATCATATACATTACCCATAATCATTTTGAACCGGAATTTCAACAAAAAAAATTTTTCAATTTTTTGCGAAAATCCATGATGGTTAGCCTTACTTTTTTTGAACCGATAAAATTTATTGTCGCCGATTCCGAATGTTTTGTGCATTTTGGATTATTTAGGATATTTTAAGTAGATCAACGTTTAATTTGCTGTAATATGTCGCCTCATTCGCCTGCAATCCACGTTCGATTACAAATGTGATCGAATTTCAAAATACGAAAATTCCAATACCCGAACTCTCTTTATGCGCCCTACCGGTATTTTCATATCCAACGTATCATATACATTACCCATAATCATTTTGAACCGGAATTTCAACAAAAAAAATTTTTCGATTTTTTGCGAAAATCCATGATGAACCTTACTTTTTTTGAACCGATAAAATTTATTGTCGCCGATTCCGAATGTTTTGTGCATTTTGGATTACTTAGGATATTTTAGGTAGATCAACGTTTAATTTGCTGTAATATGTCGCCTCATTCGCCTGCAATCCACGTTCGATTACAAATGTGATCGGATTTCAAAATACGAAAATTCCAATACCCGAACTCTCTTTATGCGTCCTACCGGCGCCTCATTCGCCTGCAATCCACGTTCGATTACAAATGTGATCAAATTTCAAAATACGAAAATTCCAATACCCGAACTCTCTTTATGCGTCCTACCGGTATTTTCATGTCCAACGTATCATATACATTACCCATAATCATTTTGAACCGGAATTTCAACAAAAAAAAATTTTCAATTTTTTGCGAAAATCCATGATGGTGTTAGCCTTACTTTTTTTGAACCGATAAAATTTATTGTCGCCGATTCCGAATGTTTTGTGCATTTTGGATTATTTAGGATATTTTAGGTAGATCAACGTTTAATTTGCTGTAATATGTCGCCTCATTCGCCTGCAATCCACGTTGATTACAAATGTGATCGAATTTCAAAATACGAAAATTCCAATACCCGAACTCTCTTTATGCGTCCTACCGGTATTTTCATGTCCAACGTATCATATACATTACCCATACTCATTTTGAACCGGAATTTCAACAAAAAAAAATTTTCAATTTTTTGCGAAAATCCATGATGGCTAGCCTTACTTTTTTTGACCCGATAAAATTTATTGTCGCCGATTCCGAATGTTTTGTGCATTTTGGATTATTTAGGATATTTTAAGTAGATCAACGTTTAATTTGCTGTAATATGTCGCCTCATTCGCCTGCAATCCACGTTCGATTACAAATGTGATCGAATTTCAAAATACGAAAATTCCAATACCCGAATTCTCTTTATGTGCCCTACCGGTATTTTCATATCCAACGTATCATATACATTACCCATAATCATTTTGAACCGGAATTTCAACAAAAAATTTTTTTCGATTTTTTGCGAAAATCCATGATGAACCTTACTTTTTTTGAACCGATAAAATTTATTGTCGCCGATTCCGAATGTTTTGTGCATTTTGGATTATTTAGGATATTTTAGGTAGATCAACGTTTAATTTGCTGTAATATGTCGCCTCATTCGCCTGCAATCCACGTTCGATTACAAATGTGATCGAATTTCAAAATACGAAAATTCCAATACCCGAACTCTCTTTATGCGTCCTACCGGTATTTTCATGTCCAACGTATCATATACATTACCCATAATCATTTTGAACCGGAATTTCAACAACAAAAAATTTTCAATTTTTTGCGAAAATCCATGATTTCATGTCCAACGTATCATATACATTACCCATAATCATTTTGAACCGGAATTTCAACAAAAAAATTTTTTCAATTTTTTGCGAAAATCCATGATGGTTAGCCTTACTTTTTTTGAACCGATAAAATTTATTGTCGCCGATTCCGAATGTTTTGTGCATTTTGGATTATTTAGGATATTTTAGGTAGATCAACGTTTAATTTGCTGTAATATGTCGCCTCATTCGCCTGCAATCCACGTTCGATTACAAATGTGATCGAATTTCAAAATACGAAAATTCCAATACCCGAACTCTCTTTATGCGTCCTACCGGTATTTTCATGTCCAACGTATCATATACATTACCCATAATCATTTTGAACCGGAATTTCAACAACAAAAAATTTTCAATTTTTTGCGATTTTTAAAATCCATGATGGTTAACCTTACTTTTTTTGAACCGATAAAATTTATTGTCGCCGATTCCGAATGTTTTGTGCATTTTGGATTATTTAGGATATTTTAAGTAGATCAACGTTTAATTTGCTGTAATATGTCGCCTCATTCGCCTGCAATCCACGTTCGATTACAAATGTGATCGAATTTCAAAATACGAAAATTCCAATACCCGAACTCTCTTTATGCGTCCTACCAGTATTTTCATGTCCAACGTATCATATACATTACCCATAATCATTTTGAACCGGAATTTCAACAAAAAAAAATTTTCAATTTTTTGCGAAAATCCATGATGGCTAGCCTTACTTTTTTTGAACCGATAAAATTTATTGTCGCCGATTCCGAATGTTTTGTGCATTTTGGATTATTTAGGATATTTTAGGTAGATCAACGTTTAATTTGCTGTAATATGTCGCCTCATTCGCCTGCAATCCACGTTCGATTACAAATGTGATCGAATTTCAAAATACGAAAATTCCAATACCCGAACTCTCTTTATGCGTCCTACCGGTATTTTCATGTCCAACGTATCATATACATTACCCATAATCATTTTGAACCGGAATTTCAACAAAAAAAAATTTTCAATTTTTTGCGAAAATCCATGATGGTTAGCCTTACTTTTTTTGAACCGATAAAATTTATTGTCGCCGATTCCGAATGTTTTGTGCATTTTGGATTATTTAGGATATTTTAGGTAGATCAACGTTTAATTTGCTGTAATATGTCGCCTCATTCGCCTGCAATCCACGTTCGATTACAAATGTGATCGAATTTCAAAATACGAAAATTCCAATACCCGAATTCTCTTTATGCGTCCTACCGGTATTTTCATGTCCAACGTATCATATACATTACCCATAATCATTTTGAACCGGAATTTCAACAAAAAAAAATTTTCAATTTTTTGCGAAAATCCATGATGGCTAGCCTTACTTTTTTTGAACCGATAAAATTTATTGTCGCCGATTCCGAATGTTTTGTGCATTTTGGATTATTTAGGATATTTTAGGTAGATCAACGTTTAATTTGCTGTAATATGTCGCCTCATTCGCCTGCAATCCACGTTCGATTACAAATGTGATCGAATTTCAAAATACGAAAATTCCAATACCCGAACTCTCTTTATGCGTCCTACCGGTATTTTCATGTCCAACGTATCATATACATTACCCATAATCATTTTGAACCGGAATTTCAACAAAAAAAAAATTTTCAATTTTTTGCGAAAATCCATGATGGCTAGCCTTACTTTTTTTGAACCGATAAAATTTATTGTCGCCGATTCCGAATGTTTTGTGCATTTTGGATTATTTAGGGTATTTTAAGTAGATCAACGTTTAATTTGCTGTAATATGTCGCCTCATTCGCCTGCAATCCACGTTCGATTACAAATGTGATCGAATTTCAAAATACGAAAATTCCAATACCCGAACTCTCTTTATGCGTCCTACCGGTATTTTCATGTCCAACGTATCATATACATTACCCATAATCATTTTGAACCGGAATTTCAACAAAAAAAAATTTAAATTTTTTGCGAAAATCCATGATGGTTAGCCTTACTTTTTTTGAACCGATAAAATTTATTGTCGCCGATTCCGAATGTTTTGTGCATTTTGGATTATTTAGGATATTTTAGGTAGATCAACGTTTAATTTGCTGTAATATGTCGCCTCATTCGCCTGCAATCCACGTTCGATTACAAATGTGATCGAATTTCAAAATACGAAAATTCCAATACCCGAACTCTCTTTATGCGTCCTACCGGTATTTTCATGTCCAACGTATCATATACATTACCCATAATCATTTTGAACCGGAATTTCAACAAAAAAAAATTTTCAATTTTTTGCGAAAATCCATGATGGCTAGCCTTACTTTTTTTGAACCGATAAAATTTATTGTCGCCGATTCCGAATGTTTTGTGCATTTTGGATTATTTAGGATATTTTAAGTAGATCAACGTTTAATTTGCTGTAATATGTCGCCTCATTCGCTTGCAATCCACGTTCGATTACAAATGTGATCGAATTTCAAAATACGAAAATTCCAATACCCGAACTCTCTTTATGCGTCCTACCGGTATTTTCATGTCCAACGTATCATATACATTACCCATAATCATTTTGAACCGGAATTTCAACAAAAAAAAATTTTCAATTTTTTGCGAAAATCCATGATTTCATGTCCAACGTATCATATACATTACCCATAATCATTTTGAACCGGAATTTCAACAAAAAAAATTTTTCAATTTTTTGCGAAAATCCATGATGGCTAGCCTTACTTTTTTTGAACCGATAAAATTTATTGTCGCCGATTCCGAATGTTTTGTGCATTTTGGATTATTTAGGATATTTTAGGTAGATCAACGTTTAATTTGCTGTAATATGTCGCCTCATTCGCCTGCAATCCACGTTCGATTACAAATGTGATCGAATTTCAAAATACGAAAATTCCAATACCCGAACTCTCTTTATGCGTCCTACCGGTATTTTCATGTCCAACGTATCATATACATTACCCATAATCATTTTGAACCGGAATTTCAACAAAAAAAAAATTTCAATTTTTTGCGAAAATCCATGATGGCTAGCCTTACTTTTTTTGAACCAATAAAATTTATTGTCGCCGATTCCGAATGTTTTGTGCATTTTGGATTATTTAGGGTATTTTAAGTAGATCAACGTTTAATTTGCTGTAATATGTCGCCTCATTCGCCTGCAATCCACGTTCGATTACAAATGTGATCGAATTTCAAAATACGAAAATTCCAATACCCGAACTCTCTTTATGCGTCCTACCGGTATTTTCATATCCAACGTATCATATACATTACCCATAATCATTTTGAACCGGAATTTCAACAAAAAAAAATTTTCAATTTTTTGCGAAAATCCATGATGGTTAACCTTACTTTTTTTGAACCGATAAAATTTATTGTCGCCGATTCCGAGTATTTTGTGCATTTTGGATTATTTAGGATATTTTAAGTAGATCAACGTTTAATTTGCTGTAATATGTCGCCTCATTCGCCTGCAATCCACGTTCGATTACAAATGTGATCGAATTTCAAAATACGAAAATTCCAATACCGGAACTCTCTTTATGCGTCCTACCGGTATTTTCATGTCCAACGTATCATATACATTACCCATAATCATTTTGAACCGGAATTTCAACAAAAAAAAATTTTCAATTTTTTGCGAAAATCCATGATGGTTAGCCTTACTTTTTTTGAACCGATAAAATTTATTGTCGCCGATTCCGAATGTTTTGTGCATTTTGGATTATTTAGGATATTTTAAGTAGATCAACGTTTAATTTCCTGTAATA
This sequence comes from Nephrotoma flavescens, assembly GCA_932526605.1. Taxonomy (NCBI): domain Eukaryota; kingdom Metazoa; phylum Arthropoda; class Insecta; order Diptera; family Tipulidae; genus Nephrotoma; species Nephrotoma flavescens. Next base: position 230,674,244 of record OW052221.1, read on the forward strand.
TGTCGCCTCATTCGCCTGCAATCCACGTTCGATTACAAATGTGATCGAATTTCAAAATACGAAAATTCCAATACCCGAACTCTCTTTATGCGTCCTACCGGTATTTTCATGTCCAACGTATCATGTACATTACCCATAATCATTTTGAACCGGAATTTCAACAAAAAAAAAATATATTCAATTTTTTGCGAAAATCCATGATGGTTAGCCCTACTTTTTTTGAACCGATAAAATTTATTGTCGCCGATTCCGAATGTTTTGTGCATTTTGGATTATTTAGGATATTTTAGGTAGATCAACGTTTAATTTGCTGTAATATGTCGCCTCATTCGCCTGCAATCCACGTTCGATTACAAATGTGATCGAATTTCAAAATACGAAAATTCCAATACCCGAACTCTCTTTATGCGTCCTACCGGTATTTTCATGTCCAAAGTATCATATACATTACCCATAATCATTTTGAACCGGAATTTCAACAAAAAAAAATTTTCAATTTTTTGATAAAAATCCATGATGGTTAGCCTTACTTTTTTTGAACCGATAAAATTTATTGTCGCCGATTCCGAATGTTTTGTGCATTTTGGATTATTTAGGATATTTTAAGTAGATCAACGTTTAATTTGCTGTAATATGTCGCCTCATTCGCCTGCAATCCACGTTCGATTACAAATCAGATCGAATTTCAAAATACGAAAATTCTAATACCCGAACTCTCTTTATGCGTCCTACCGGAATTTTCATGTCCAACGTATCATATACATTACCCATAATCATTTTGAACCGGAATTTCAACAAAAAAAAATTTTCAGTTTTTTGCGAAAATCCATGATGAGCCTTACTTTTTTTGAACCGATAAAATTTACTGTCGCCGATTCTGAATGTTTTGTGCATTTTGGATTATTTAGGATATTTTAAGTAGATCAACGTTTAATTTGCTGTAATATGTCGCCTCATTCGCCTGCAATCCACATTCGATTACAAATGTGATCGAATTTCAAAATACGAAAATTCCAATTTTGAACCGGAATTTCAACAAAAAAAAATTTTCAATTTTTTGCGAAAATCCATGATGTTAGCCTTACTTTTTTTGAACCGATAAAATTTATTGTCGCCGATTCCGAATGTTTTGTGCATTTTGGATTATTTAGGATATTTTAAGTAGATCAACGTTTAATTTGCTGTAATATGTCGCCTCATTCGCCTGCAATCCACGTTCGATTACAAATGTGATCGAATTTCAAAATACGAAAATTCCAATACCCGAACTCTCTTTATGCGTCCTACCGGTATTTTCATGTCCAACGTATCATATACATTACCCATAATCATTTTGAACCGGAATTTCAACAAAAAAAATTTTTCAATTTTTTGCGAAAATCCATGATGGTTAGCCTTACTTTTTTTGAACCGATAAAATTTATTGTCGCCGATTCCGAATGTTTTGTGCATTTTGGATTATTTAGGATATTTTAAGTAGATCAACGTTTAATTTGCTGTAATATGTCGCCTCATTCGCCTGCAATCCACGTTCGATTACAAATGTGATCGAATTTCAAAATACGAAAATTCCAATACCCGAACTCTCTTTATGCGTCCTACCGGTATTTTCATATCCAACGTATCATATACATTACCCATAATCATTTTGAACCGGAATTTCAACAAAAAAAAATTTTCAATTGTTTGCGAAAATCCATGATGGTTAACCTTACTTTTTTTGAACCGATAAAATTTATTGTCGCCGATTCCGAATGTTTTGTGCATTTTGGATTATTTAGGATATTTTAGGTAGATCAACGTTTAATTTGCTGTAATAAGTCGCCTCATTCGCCTGCAATCCACGTTCGATTACAAATGTGATCGAATTTCAAAATACGAAAATTCCAATACCCGAACTCTCTTTATGCGTCCTACCGGTATTTTCATGTCCAACGTATCATATACATTACCCATAATCATTTTGAACCGGAATTTCAACAAAAAAAAATTTTCAATTTTTTGCGAAAATCCATGATGGCTAGCCTTACTTTTTTTGAACCGATAAAATTTATTGTCGCCGATTCCGAATGTTTTGTGCATTTTGGATTATTTAGGATATTTTAGGTAGATCAACGTTTAATTTGCTGTAATATGTCGCCTCATTCGCCTGCAATCCACGTTCGATTACAAATGTGATCGAATTTCAAAATACGAAAATTCCAATACCCGAACTCTCTTTATGCGTCCTACCGGTATTTTCATGTCCAACGTATCATATACATTACCCTTAATCATTTTGAACCGGAATTTCAACAAAAAAAAATTTTCAATTTTTTGCGAAAATCCATGATGGCTAGCCTTACTTTTTTTGAACCGATAAAATTTATTGTCGCCGATTCCGAATGTTTTGTGCATTTTGGATTATTTAGGGTATTTTAAGTAGATCAACGTTTAATTTGCTGTAATATGTCGCCTCATTCGCCTGCAATCCACGTTCGATTACAAATGTGATCGAATTTCAAAATACGAAAATTCCAATACCCGAACTCTCTTTATGCGTCCTACCGGTATTTTCATATCCAACGTATCATATACATTACCCATAATCATTTTGAACCGGAATTTCAACAAAAAAAAATTTTCAATTTTTTGCGAAAATCCATGATGGCTAGCCTTACTTTTTTTGAACCGATAAAATTTATTGTCGCCGATTCCGAATGTTTTGTGCATTTTGGATTATTTAGGGTATTTTAAGTAGATCAACGTTTAATTTGCTGTAATATGTCGCCTCATTCGCCTGCAATCCACGTTCGATTACAAATGTGATCGAATTTCAAAATACGAAAATTCCAATACCCGAACTCTCTTTATGCGTCCTACCGGTATTTTCATGTCCAACGTATCATATACATTACCCATAATCATTTTGAACCGGAATTTCAACAAAAAAAAATTTAAATTTTTTGCGAAAATCCATGATGGTTAGCCTTACTTTTTTTGAACCGATAAAATTTATTGTCGCCGATTCCGAATGTTTTGTGCATTTTGGATTATTTAGGATATTTTAGGTAGATCAACGTTTAATTTGCTGTAATATGTCGCCTCATTCGCCTGCAATCCACGTTCGATTACAAATGTGATCGAATTTCAAAATACGAAAATTCCAATACCCGAACTCTCTTTATGCGTCCTACCGGTATTTTCATGTCCAACGTATCATATACATTACCCATAATCATTTTGAACCGGAATTTCAACAAAAAAAAATTTTCAATTTTTTGCGAAAATCCATGATGGCTAGCCTTACTTTTTTTGAACCGATAAAATTTATTGTCGCCGATTCCGAATGTTTTGTGCATTTTGGATTATTTAGGATATTTTAAGTAGATCAACGTTTAATTTGCTGTAATATGTCGCCTCATTCGCTTGCAATCCACGTTCGATTACAAATGTGATCGAATTTCAAAATACGAAAATTCCAATACCCGAACTCTCTTTATGCGTCCTACCGGTATTTTCATGTCCAACGTATCATATACATTACCCATAATCATTTTGAACCGGAATTTCAACAAAAAAAAATTTTCAATTTTTTGCGAAAATCCATGATTTCATGTCCAACGTATCATATACATTACCCATAATCATTTTGAACCGGAATTTCAACAAAAAAAATTTTTCAATTTTTTGCGAAAATCCATGATGGCTAGCCTTACTTTTTTTGAACCGATAAAATTTATTGTCGCCGATTCCGAATGTTTTGTGCATTTTGGATTATTTAGGATATTTTAGGTAGATCAACGTTTAATTTGCTGTAATATGTCGCCTCATTCGCCTGCAATCCACGTTCGATTACAAATGTGATCGAATTTCAAAATACGAAAATTCCAATACCCGAACTCTCTTTATGCGTCCTACCGGTATTTTCATGTCCAACGTATCATATACATTACCCATAATCATTTTGAACCGGAATTTCAACAAAAAAAAAATTTCAATTTTTTGCGAAAATCCATGATGGCTAGCCTTACTTTTTTTGAACCAATAAAATTTATTGTCGCCGATTCCGAATGTTTTGTGCATTTTGGATTATTTAGGGTATTTTAAGTAGATCAACGTTTAATTTGCTGTAATATGTCGCCTCATTCGCCTGCAATCCACGTTCGATTACAAATGTGATCGAATTTCAAAATACGAAAATTCCAATACCCGAACTCTCTTTATGCGTCCTACCGGTATTTTCATATCCAACGTATCATATACATTACCCATAATCATTTTGAACCGGAATTTCAACAAAAAAAAATTTTCAATTTTTTGCGAAAATCCATGATGGTTAACCTTACTTTTTTTGAACCGATAAAATTTATTGTCGCCGATTCCGAGTATTTTGTGCATTTTGGATTATTTAGGATATTTTAAGTAGATCAACGTTTAATTTGCTGTAATATGTCGCCTCATTCGCCTGCAATCCACGTTCGATTACAAATGTGATCGAATTTCAAAATACGAAAATTCCAATACCGGAACTCTCTTTATGCGTCCTACCGGTATTTTCATGTCCAACGTATCATATACATTACCCATAATCATTTTGAACCGGAATTTCAACAAAAAAAAATTTTCAATTTTTTGCGAAAATCCATGATGGTTAGCCTTACTTTTTTTGAACCGATAAAATTTATTGTCGCCGATTCCGAATGTTTTGTGCATTTTGGATTATTTAGGATATTTTAAGTAGATCAACGTTTAATTTCCTGTAATATGTCGCCTCATTCGCCTGCAATCCACGTTCGATTACAAATGTGATCGAATTTCAAAATACGAAAATTCCAATACCCGAACTCTCTTTATGCGTCCTACCGGTATTTTCATGTCCAACGTATCATGTACATTACCCATAATCATTTTGAACCGGAATTTCAACAAAAAAAAAATATATTCAATTTTTTGCGAAAATCCATGATGGTTAGCCCTACTTTTTTTGAACCGATAAAATTTATTGTCGCCGATTCCGAATGTTTTGTGCATTTTGGATTATTTAGGATATTTTAGGTAGATCAACGTTTAATTTGCTGTAATATGTCGCCTCATTCGCCTGCAATCCACGTTCGATTACAAATGTGATCGAATTTCAAAATACGAAAATTCCAATACCCGAACTCTGTTTATGCGTCCTACCGGTATTTTCATGTCCAAAGTATCATATACATTACCCATAATCATTTTGAACCGGAATTTCAACAAAAAAAAATTTTCAATTTTTTGATAAAAATCCATGATGGTTAGCCTTACTTTTTTTGAACCGATAAAATTTATTGTCGCCGATTCCGAATGTTTTGTGCATTTTGGATTATTTAGGATATTTTAAGTAGATCAACGTTTAATTTGCTGTAATATGTCGCCTCATTCGCCTGCAATCCACGTTCGATTACAAATCAGATCGAATTTCAAAATACGAAAATTCTAATACCCGAACTCTCTTTATGCGTCCTACCGGAATTTTCATGTCCAACGTATCATATACATTACCCATAATCATTTTGAACCGGAATTTCAACAAAAAAAAATTTTCAGTTTTTTGCGAAAATCCATGATGAGCCTTACTTTTTTTGAACCGATAAAATTTACTGTCGCCGATTCTGAATGTTTTGTGCATTTTGGATTATTTAGGATATTTTAAGTAGATCAACGTTTAATTTGCTGTAATATGTCGCCTCATTCGCCTGCAATCCACATTCGATTACAAATGTGATCGAATTTCAAAATACGAAAATTCCAATTTTGAACCGGAATTTCAACAAAAAAAAATTTTCAATTTTTTGCGAAAATCCATGATGTTAGCCTTACTTTTTTTGAACCGATAAAATTTATTGTCGCCGATTCCGAATGTTTTGTGCATTTTGGATTATTTAGGATATTTTAAGTAGATCAACGTTTAATTTGCTGTAATATGTCGCCTCATTCGCCTGCAATCCACGTTCGATTACAAATGTGATCGAATTTCAAAATACGAAAATTCCAATACCCGAACTCTCTTTATGCGTCCTACCGGTATTTTCATGTCCAACGTATCATATACATTACCCATAATCATTTTGAACCGGAATTTCAACAAAAAAAATTTTTCAATTTTTTGCGAAAATCCATGATGGTTAGCCTTACTTTTTTTGAACCGATAAAATTTATTGTCGCCGATTCCGAATGTTTTGTGCATTTTGGATTATTTAGGATATTTTAAGTAGATCAACGTTTAATTTGCTGTAATATGTCGCCTCATTCGCCTGCAATCCACGTTCGATTACAAATGTGATCGAATTTCAAAATACGAAAATTCCAATACCCGAACTCTCTTTATGCGTCCTACCGGTATTTTCATATCCAACGTATCATATACATTACCCATAATCATTTTGAACCGGAATTTCAACAAAAAAAAATTTTCAATTGTTTGCGAAAATCCATGATGGTTAACCTTACTTTTTTTGAACCGATAAAATTTATTGTCGCCGATTCCGAATGTTTTGTGCATTTTGGATTATTTAGGATATTTTAGGTAGATCAACGTTTAATTTGCTGTAATAAGTCGCCTCATTCGCCTGCAATCCACGTTCGATTACAAATGTGATCGAATTTCAAAATACGAAAATTCCAATACCCGAACTCTCTTTATGCGTCCTACCGGTATTTTCATGTCCAACGTATCATATACATTACCCATACTCATTTTGAACCGGAATTTCAACAAAAAAAAATTTTCAATTTTTTGCGAAAATCCATGATGGTTAGCCTTACTTTTTTTGAACCGATAAAATTTATTGTCGCCGATTCCGAATGTTTTGTGCATTTTGGATTATTTAGGATATTTTAAGTAGATCAACGTTTAATTTGCTGTAATATGTCGCCTCATTCGCCTGCAATCCACGTTCGATTACAAATGTGATCGAATTTCAAAATACGAAAATTCCAATACCCGAACTCTCTTTATGCGTCCTACCGGTATTTTCATGTCCAACGTATCATATACATTACCCATAATCATTTTGAACCGGAATTTCAACAAAAAAAATTTTTCAATTTTTTGCGAAAATCCATGATGGCTAGCCTTACTTTTTTTGAACCGATAAAATTTATTGTCGCCGATTCCGAATGTTTTGTGCATTTTGGATTATTTAGGATATTTTAGGTAGATCAACGTTTAATTTGCTGTAATATGTCGCCTCATTCGCCTGCAATCCACGTTCGATTACAAATGTGATCGAATTTCAAAATACGAAAATTCCAATACCCGAACTCTCTTTATGCGTCCTACCGGTATTTTCATGTCCAACGTATCATATACATTACCCATAATCATTTTGAACCGGAATTTCAACAAAAAAAAAATTTTCAATTTTTTGCGAAAATCCATGATGGTTAGCCTTACTTTTTTTGAACCGATAAAATTTATTGTCGCCGATTCCGAATGTTTTGTGCATTTTGGATTATTTAGGATATTTTAGGTAGATCAACGTTTAATTTGCTGTAATATGTCGCCTCATTCGCCTGCAATCCACGTTCGATTACAAATGTGATCGAATTTCAAAATACGAAAATTCCAATACCCGAACTCTCTTTATGCGTCCTACCGGTATTTTCATGTCCAACGTATCATATACATTACCCATAATCATTTTGAACCGGAATTTCAACAAAAAAAAATTTTCAATTTTTTGCGAAAATCCATGATTTCATGTCCAACGTATCATATACATTACCCATAATCATTTTGAACCGGAATTTCAACAAAAAAAAATTTTCAATTTTTTGCGAAAATCCATGATGGCTAGCCTTACTTTTTTTGAACCGATAAAATTTATTGTCGCCGATTCCGAATGTTTTGTGCATTTTGGATTATTTAGGATATTTTAGGTAGATCAACGTTTAATTTGCTGTAATATGTCGCCTCATTCGCCTGCAATCCACGTTCGATTACAAATGTGATCGAATTTCAAAATACGAAAATTCCAATACCCGAACTCTCTTTATGCGTCCTACCGGTATTTTCATGTCCAACGTATCATATACATTACCCTTAATCATTTTGAACCGGAATTTCAACAAAAAAAAATTTTCAATTTTTTGCGAAAATCCATGATGGCTAGCCTTACTTTTTTTGAACCGATAAAATTTATTGTCGCCGATTCCGAATGTTTTGTGCATTTTGGATTATTTAGGGTATTTTAAGTAGATCAACGTTTAATTTGCTGTAATATGTCGCCTCATTCGCCTGCAATCCACGTTCGATTACAAATGTGATCGAATTTCAAAATACGAAAATTCCAATACCCGAACTCTCTTTATGCATCCTACCGGTATTTTCATATCCAACGTATCATATACATTACCCATAATCATTTTGAACCGGAATTTCAACAAAAAAAAATTTCAATTTTTTGCGAAAATCCATGATGGTTAACCTTACTTTTTTTGAACCGATAAAATTTATTGTCGCCGATTCCGAATATTTTGTGCATTTTGGATTATTTAGGATATTTTAAGTAGATCAACGTTTAATTTGCTGTAATATGTCGCCTCATTCGCCTGCAATCCACGTTCGATTACAAATGTGATCGAATTTCAAAATACGAAAATTCCAATACCGGAACTCTCTTTATGCGTCCTACCGGTATTTTCATGTCCAACGTATCATATACATTACCCATAATCATTTTGAACCGGAATTTCAACAAAAAAAAATTTTCAATTTTTTGCGAAAATCCATGATGGTTAGCCTTACTTTTTTTGAACCGATAAAATTTATTGTCGCCGATTCCGAATGTTTTGTGCATTTTGGATTATTTAGGATATTTTAAGTAGATCAACGTTTAATTTGCTGTAATATGTCGCCTCATTCGCCTGCAATCCACGTTCGATTACAAATGTGATCGAATTTCAAAATACGAAAATTCCAATACCCGAACTCTCTTTATGCGTCCTACCGGTATTTTCATGTCCAACGTATCATGTACATTACCCATAATCATTTTGAACCGGAATTTCAACAAAAAAAAAATATATTCAATTTTTTGCGAAAATCCATGATGGTTAGCCCTACTTTTTTTGAACCGATAAAATTTATTGTCGCCAATTCCGAATGTTTTGTGCATTTTGGATTATTTAGGATATTTTAGGTAGATCAACGTTTAATTTGCTGTAATATGTCGCCTCATTCGCCTGCAATCCACGTTCGATTACAAATGTGATCGAATTTCAAAATACGAAAATTCCAATACCCGAACTCTGTTTATGCGTCCTACCGGTATTTTCATGTCCAAAGTATCATATACATTACCCATAATCATTTTGAACCGGAATTTCAACAAAAAAAAATTTTCAATTTTTTGATAAAAATCCATGATGGTTAGCCTTACTTTTTTTGAACCGATAAAATTTATTGTCGCCGATTCCGAATGTTTTGTGCATTTTGGATTATTTAGGATATTTTAGGTAGATCAACGTTTAATTTGCTGTAATATGTCGCCTCATTCGCCTGCAATCCACGTTCGATTACAAATGTGATCGAATTTCAAAATACGAAAATTCCAATACCCGAACTCTCTTTATGCGTCCTACCAGTATTTTCATGTCCAACGTATCATATACATTACCCATAATCATTTTGAACCGGAATTTCAACAAAAAAAAATTTTCAATTTTTTGCGAAAATCCATGATGGTTAGCCTTACTTTTTTTTGAACCGATAAAATTTATTGTCGCCGATTCCGAATGTTTTGTGCATTTTGGATTATTTAGGATATTTTAGGTAGATCAACGTTAAATTTGCTGTAATATGTAGCCTCATTCGCCTGCAATCCACGTTCGATTACAAATGTGATCGAATTTCAAAATACGAAAATTCCAATACCCGAACTCTCTTTATGCGTCCTACCGGTATTTTCATGTCCAACGTATCATATACATTACCCATAATCATTTTGAACCGGAATTTCAACAAAAAAAAATTTTCAATTTTTTGCGAAAATCCATGATGGCTAGCCTTACTTTTTTTGAACCGATAAAATTTATTGTCGCCGATTCCGAATGTTTTGTGCATTTTGGATTATTTAGGATATTTTAAGTAGATCAACGTTTAATTTGCTGTAATATGTCGCCTCATTCGCCTGCAATCCACGTTCGATTACAAATCAGATCGAATTTCAAAATACGAAAATTCTAATACCCGAACTCTCTTTATGCGTCCTACCGGAATTTTCATGTCCAACGTATCATATACATTACCCATAATCATTTTGAACCGGAATTTCAACAAAAAAAAAATTTTCAGTTTTTTGCGAAAATCCATGATGAGCCTTACTTTTTTTGAACCGATAAAATTTACTGTCGCCGATTCTGAATGTTTTGTGCATTTTGGATTATTTAGGATATTTTAAGTAGATCAACGTTTAATTTGCTGTAATATGTGGCCTCATTCGCCTGCAATCCACGTTCGATTACAAATGTGATCGAATTTCAAAATACGAAAATTCCAATTTTGAACCGGAATTTCAACAAAAAAAAATTTTCAATTTTTTGCGAAAATACATGATGTTAGCCTTACTTTTTTTGAACCGATAAAATTTATTGTCGCCGATTCCGAATGTTTTGTGCATTTTGGATTATTTAGGATATTTTAAGTAGATCAACGTTTAATTTGCTGTAATATGTCGCCTCATTCGCCTGCAATCCACGTTCGATTACAAATGTGATCGAATTTCAAAATACGAAAATTCCAATACCCGAACTCTCTTTATGCGTCCTACCGGTATTTTCATGTCCAACGTATCATATACATTACCCATAATCATTTTGAACCGGAATTTCAACAAAAAAAATTTTCAATTTTTTGCGAAAATCCATGATGGTTAGCCTTACTTTTTTTGAACCGATAAAATTTATTGTCGCCGATTCCGAATGTTTTGTGCATTTTGGATTATTTAGGATATTTTAAGTAGATCAACGTTTAATTTGCTGTAATATGTCGCCTCATTCGCCTGCAATCCACGTTCGATTACAAATGTGATCGAATTTCAAAATACGAAAATTCCAATACCCGAACTCTCTTAATGCGTCCTACCGGTATTTTCATGTCCAACGTATCATATACATTACCCATAATCATTTTGAACCGGAATTTCAACAAAAAAAAAATTTCAGTTTTTTGCGAAAATCCATGATGGGTTAACCTTACTTTTTTTGAACCGATAAAATTTATTGTCGCCGATTCCGAATGTTTTGTGCATTTTGGATTATTTAGGATATTTTAAGTAGATCAACGTTTAATTTGCTGTAATATGTCGCCTCATTCGCCTGCAATCCACGTTCGATTACAAATGTGATCGAATTTCAAAATACGAAAATTCCAATACCCGAACTCTCTTTATGCGTCCTACCGGTATTTTCATATCCAACGTATCATATACATTACCCATAATCATTTTGAACCGGAATTTCAACAAAAAAAAATTTTCAATTGTTTGCGAAAATCCATGATGGTTAACCTTACTTTTTTTGAACCGATAAAATTTATTGTCGCCGATTCCGAATGTTTTGTGCATTTTGGATTATTTAGGATATTTTAGGTAGATCAACGTTTAATTTGCTGTAATAAGTCGCCTCATTCGCCTGCAATCCACGTTCGATTACAAATGTGATCGAATTTCAAAATACGAAAATTCCAATACCCGAACTCTCTTTATGCGTCCTACCGGTATTTTCATGTCCAACGTATCATATACATTACCCATACTCATTTTGAACCGGAATTTCAACAAAAAAAAAATTTCAATTTTTTGCGAAAATCCATGATGGTTAGCCTTACTTTTTTTGAACCGATAAAATTTATTGTCGCCGATTCCGAATGTTTTGTGCATTTTGGATTATTTAGGATATTTTAAGTAGATCAACGTTTAATTTGCTGTAATATGTCGCCTCATTCGCCTGCAATCCACGTTCGATTACAAATGTGATCGAATTTCAAAATACGAAAATTCCAATACCCGAACTCTCTTTATGCGTCCTACCGGTATTTTCATGTCCAACGTATCATATACATTACCCATAATCAAAAAAAAATTTTCAATTTTTTGCGAAAATCCATGATGGTTTGCCTTACTTTTTTTGAACCGATAAAATTTTTTGTCGCCGATTCCGAATGTTTTGTGCATTTTGGATTATTTAGGATATTTTAGGTAGATCAACGTTTAATTTGCTGTAATATGTCGCCTCATTCGCCTGCAATCCACGTTCGATTACAAATGTGATCGAATTTCAAAATACGAAAATTCCAATACCCGAACTCTCTTTATGCGTCCTACCGGCATTTTCATGTCCAACGTATCATATACATTACCCATAATCATTTTGAACCGGAATTTCAACAAAAAAAAATTTTCAATTTTTTGCGAAAATCCATGATGGCTTGCCTTACTTTTTTTGAACCGATAAAATTTATTGTCGCCGATTCCGAATGTTTTGTGCATTTTGGATTATTTAGAATATTTTAGGTAGATCAACGTTTAATTTGCTGTAATATGTCGCCTCATTCGCCTGCAATCCACGTTCGATTACAAATGTGATCGAATTTCAAAATACGAAAATTCCAATACCCGAACTCTCTTTATGCGTCCTACCGGTATTTTCATGTCCAACGTATCATATACATTACCCATAATCATTTTGAAACGGAATTTCAACAAAAAAAAATTTTCAATTTTTTGCGAAAATCCATGATGGTTAGCCTTACTTTTTTTGAACCGATAAAATTTATTGTCGCCGATTCCGAATGTTTTGTGCATTTTAGATTATTTAGGATATTTTAAGTAGATCAACGTTTAATTTGCTGTAATATGTCGCCTCATTCGCCTGCAATCCACGTTCGATTACAAATGTGATCGAATTTCAAAATACGAAAATTCCAATACCCGAACTCTCTTTATGCGTCCTACCGGTATTTTCATGTCCAACGTATCATATACATTACCCATAATCATTTTGAACCGGAATTTCAACAAAAAAACATTTTAAATTTTTTGCGAAAATCCATGATGGCAAACCTTACTTTTTTTGAACCGATAAAATTTATTGTCGCCGATTCCGAATGTTTTGTGCATTTTGGATTATTTAGGATATTTTAAGTAGATCAACGTTTAATTTGCTGTAATATGTCGCCTCATTCGCCTGCAATCCACGTTCGATTACAAATGTGATCGAATTTCAAAATACGAAAATTCCAATACCCGAACTCTCTTTATGCGTCCTACCGGTATTTTCATGTCCAACGTATCATATACATTACCCATAATCATTTTGAACCGGAATTTCAACAAAAAAAAATTTTCAATTTTTTGCGAATATCCATGATGGTTAGCCTTACTTTTTTTGAACCGATAAAATTTATTGTCGCCGATTCCGAATGTTTTGTGCATTTTGGATTATTTAGGATATTTTAAGTAGATCAACGTTTAATTTGCTGTAATATGTCGCCTCATTCGCCTGCAATCCACGTTCGATTACAAATGTGATCGAATTTCAAAATACGAAAATTCCACGTATCATATACATTACCCATAATCATTTTGAACCGGAATTTCAACAAAAAAAATTTTCAATTTTTTGCGAAAATCCATGATGGTTAGCCTTACTTTTTTTGAACCGATAAAATTTATTGTCGCCGATTCCGAATGTTTTGTGCATTTTGGATTATTTAGGATATTTTAAGTAGATCAACGTTTAATTTGCTGTAATATGTCGCCTCATTCGCCTGCAATCCACGTTCGATTACAAATGTGATCGAATTTCAAAATACGAAAATTCCAATACCCGAACTCTCTTTATGCGTCCTACCGGTATTTTCATGTCCAACGTATCATATACATTACCCATAATCATTTTGAACCGGAATTTCAACAAAAAAAAATTTTCAATTTTTTGCGAAAATCCATGATGGTTAGCCTTACTTTTTTTGAACCGATAAAATTTATTGTCGCCGATTCCGAATGTTTTGTGCATTTTGGATTATTTAGGATATTTTAAGTAGATCAACGTTTAATTTGCTGTAATATGTCGCCTCATTCGCCTGCAATCCACGTTCGATTACAAATGTGATCGAATTTCAAAATACGAAAATTCCAATACCCGAACTCTCTTTATGCGTCCTACCGGTATTTTCATGTCCAACGTATCATATACATTACCCATAATCATTTTGAACCGGAATTTCAACAAAAAAAAATTTTCAATTTTTTGCGAAAATCCATGATGGTTAGCCTTACTTTTTTTGAACCGATAAAATTTATTGTCGCCGATTCCGAATGTTTTGTGCATTTTGGATTATTTAGGATATTTTAAGTAGATCAACGTTTAATTTGCTGTAATATGTCGCCTCATTCGCCTGCAATCCACGTTCGATTACAAATGTGATCGAATTTCAAAATACGAAAATTCCAATACCCGAACTCTCTTTATGCGTCCTACCGGCATTTTCATGTCCAACGTATCATATACATTACCCATAATCATTTTGAACCGGAATTTCAACAAAAAAAAATTTTCAATTTTTTGCGAAAATCCATGATGGTTAGCCTTACTTTTTTTGAACCGATAAAATTTATTGTCGCCGATTCCGAATGTTTTGTGCATTTTGGATTATTTAGGATATTTTAAGTAGATCAACGTTTAATTTGCTGTAATATGTCGCCTCATTCGCCTGCAATCCACGTTCGATTACAAATGTGATCGAATTTCAAAATACGAAAATTCCAATACCCGAACTCTCTTTATGCGTCCTACCGGTATTTTCATGTCCAACGTATCATATACATTACCCATAATCATTTTGAACCGGAATTTCAACAAAAAAAAATTTTCAATTTTTTGCGAAAATCCATGATGGAACCTTACTTTTTTTGAACCGATAAAATTTATTGTCGCCGATTCCGAATGTTTTGTGCATTTTGGATTATTTAGGATATTTTAAGTAGATCAACGTTTAATTTGCTGTAATATGTCGCCTCATTCGCCTGCAATCCACGTTCGATTACAAATGTGATCGAATTTCAAAATACGAAAATTCCAATACCCGAACTCTCTTTATGCGTCCTACCGGTATTTTCATGTCCAACGTATCATATACATTACCCATAATCATTTTGAACCGGAATTTCAACAAAAAAAAAATTTCAATTTTTTGCGAAAATCCATGATGGTTAGCCTTACTTTTTTTGAACCGATAAAATTTATTGTCGCCGATTCCGAATGTTTTGTGCATTTTGGATTATTTAGGATATTTTAAGTAGATCAACGTTTAATTTGCTGTAATATGTCGCCTCATTCGCCTGCAATCCACGTTCGATTACAAATGTGATCGAATTTCAAAATACGAAAATTCCAATACCCGAACTCTCTTTATGCGTCCTACCGGTATTTTCATGTCCAACGTATCATATACATTACCCATAATCATTTTGAACCGGAATTTCAACAAAAAAAAATTTTCAATTTTTTGCGAAAATCCATGATGGTTAGCCTTACTTTTTTTGAACCGATAAAATTTATTGTCGCCGATTCCGAATGTTTTGTGCATTTTGGATTATTTAGGATATTTTAAGTAGATCAACGTTTAATTTGCTGTAATATGTCGCCTCATTCGCCTGCAATCCACGTTCGATTACAAATGTGATCGAATTTCAAAATACGAAAATTCCAATACCCGAACTCTCTTTATGCGTCCTACCGGCATTTTCATGTCCAACGTATCATATACATTACCCATAATCATTTTGAACCGGAATTTCAACAAAAAAAAAAAATTCAATTTTTTGCGAAAATCCATGATGGTTAGTTAGCCTTACTTTTTTTGAACCGATAAAATTTATTGTCGCCGATTCCAAATGTTTTGTGCATTTTGGATTATTTAGGATATTTTAGGTAGATCAACGTTTAATTTGCTGTAATATGTCGCCTCATTCGCCTGCAATCCACGTTCGATTACAAATGTGATCGAATTTCAAAATACGAAAATTCCAATACCCGAACTCTCTTTATGCGTCCTACCGGTATTTTCATGTCCAACGTATCATATACATTACCCATAATCATTTTGAACCGGAATTTCAACAAAAAAAAATTTTCAATTTTTTGCGAAAATCCATTATGGTTAGCCTTACTTTTTTTGAACCGATAAAATTTATTGTCGCCGATTCCGAATGTTTTGTGCATTTTGGATTATTTAGGATATTTTAAGTAGATCAACGTTTAATTTGCTGTAATATGTCGCCTCATTCGCCTGCAATCCACGTTCGATTACAAATGTGATCGAATTTCAAAATACGAAAATTCCAATACCCGAACTCTCTTTATGCGTCCTACCGGTATTTTCATGTCCAACGTATCATATACATTACCCATAATCATTTTAAACCGGAATTTCAACAAAAAAAAATTTTCAATTTTTTGCGAAAATCCATGATGGTTAGCCTTACTTTTTTTGAACCGATAAAATTTATTGTCGCCGATTCCGAATGTTTTGTGCATTTTGGATTATTTAGGATATTTTAAGTAGATCAACGTTTAATTTGCTGTAATATGTCGCCTCATTCGCCTGCAATCCACGTTCGATTACAAATGTGATCGAATTTCAAAATACGAAAATTCCAATACCCGAACTCTCTTTATGCGTCCTACCAGTATTTTCATGTCCAACGTATCATATACATTACCCATAATCATTTTGAACCGGAATTTCACGAAAAAAAATTTTCAATTTTTTGCGAAAATCCATGATGGTTAGCCTTACTTTTTTTGAACCGATAAAATTTATTGTCGCCGATTCCGAATGTTTTGTGCATTTTGGATTATTTAGGATATTTTAAGTAGATCAACGTTTAATTTGCTGTAATATGTCGCCTCATTCGCCTGCAATCCACGTTCGATTACAAATGTGATCGAATTTCAAAATACGAAAATTCCAATACCCGAACTCTCTTTATGCGTCCTACCGGTATTTTCATGTCCAACGTATCATATACATTACCCATAATCATTTTGAACCGGAATTTCAACAAAAAAAAAATTTCAATTTTTTGCGAAAATCCATGATGGTTAGCCTTACTTTTTTTGAACCGATAAAATTTATTGTCGCCGATTCCGAATGTTTTGTGCATTTTGGATTATTTAGGATATTTTAAGTAGATCAACGTTTAATTTGCTGTAATATGTCGCCTCATTCGCCTGCAATCCACGTTCGATTACAAATGTGATCGAATTTCAAAATACGAAAATTCCAATACCCGAACTCTCTTTATGCGTCCTACCGGTATTTTCATGTCCAACGTATCATATACATTACCCATAATCATTTTGAACCGGAATTTCAACAAAAAAAAATTTTCAATTTTTTGCGAAAATCCATGATGGTTAGCCTTACTTTTTTTGAACCGATAAAATTTATTGTCGCCGATTCCGAATGTTTTGTGCATTTTGGATTATTTAGGATATTTTAAGTAGATCAACGTTTAATTTGCTGTAATATGTCGCCTCATTCGCCTGCAATCCACGTTCGATTACAAATGTGATCGAATTTTCAAAATACGAAAATTCCAATACCCGAACTCTCTTTATGCGTCCTACCGGTATTTTCATGTCCAACGTATCATATACATTACCCATAATCATTTTGAACCGGAATTTCAACAAAAAAAAAATTTCAATTTTTTGCGAAAATCCATGATGGCTAGCCTTACTTTTTTTGAACCGATAAAATTTATTGTCGCCGATTCCGAATGTTTTGTGCATTTTGGATTATTTAGGATATTTTAAGTAGATCAACGTTTAATTTGCTGTAATATGTCGCCTCATTCGCCTGCAATCCACGTTCGATTACAAATGTGATCGAATTTCAAAATACGAAAATTCCAATACCCGAACTCTCTTTATGCGTCCTACCGGTATTTTCATGTCCAACGTATCATATACATTACCCATAATCATTTTGAACCGGAATTTCAACAAAAAAAATTTTCAATTTTTTGCGAAAATCCATGATGGGTTAGCCTTACTTTTTTTGAACCGATAAAATTTATTGTCGCCGATTCCGAATGTTTTGTGCATTTTGGATTATTTAGGATATTTTAGGTAGATCAACGTTTAATTTGCTGTAATATGTCGCCTCATTCGCCTGCAATCCACGTTCGATTACAAATGTGATCGAATTTCAAAATACGAAAATTCCAATACCAAAACTCTCTTTATGCGTCCTACCGGTATTTTCATGTCCAACGTATCATATACATTACCCATAATCATTTTGAACGGGAATTTCAACAAAAAAAAATTTTCAATTTTTTGCGAAAATCCATGATGGTTAGCCTTACTTTTTTTGAACCGATAAAATTTATTGTCGCCGATTCCGAATGTTTTGTGCATTTTGGATTATTTAGGATATTTTAAGTAGATCAACGTTTAATTTGCTGTAATATGTCGCCTCATTCGCCTGCAATCCACGTTCGATTACAAATGTGATCGAATTTCAAAATACGAAAATTCCAATACCCGAACTCTCTTTATGCGTCCTACCGGTATTTTCATGTCCAACGTATCATATACATTACCCATAATCATTTTGAACCGGAATTTCAACAAAAAAAAATTTTCAATTTTTTGCGAAAATCCATTATGGTTAGCCTTACTTTTTTTGAACCGATAAAATTTATTGTCGCCGATTCCGAATGTTTTGTGCATTTTGGATTATTTAGGATATTTTAAGTAGATCAACGTTTAATTTGCTGTAATATGTCGCCTCATTCGCCTGCAATCCACGTTCGATTACAAATGTGATCGAATTTCAAAATACGAAAATTCCAATACCCGAACTCTCTTTATGCGTCCTACCGGTATTTTCATGTCCAACGTATCATATACATTACCCATAATCATTTTAAACCGGAATTTCAACAAAAAAAAATTTTCAATTTTTTGCGAAAATCCATGATGGTTAGCCTTACTTTTTTTGAACCGATAAAATTTATTGTCGCCGATTCCGAATGTTTTGTGCATTTTGGATTATTTAGGATATTTTAAGTAGATCAACGTTTAATTTGCTGTAATATGTCGCCTCATTCGCCTGCAATCCACGTTCGATTACAAATGTGATCGAATTTCAAAATACGAAAATTCCAATACCCGAACTCTCTTTATGCGTCCTACCGGCATTTTCATGTCCAACTTATCATATACATTACCCATAATCATTTTGAACCGGAATTTCAACAAAAAAAAATTTTCAATTTTTTGCGAAAATCCATGATGGTTAGCCTTACTTTTTTTGAACCGATAAAATTTATTGTCGCCGATTCCGAATGTTTTGTGCATTTTGGATTATTTAGGATATTTTAAGTAGATCAACGTTTAATTTGCTGTAATATGTCGCCTCATTCGCCTGCAATCCACGTTCGATTACAAATGTGATCGAATTTCAAAATACGAAAATTCCAATACCCGAACTCTCTTTATGCGTCCTACCGGTATTTTCATGTCCAACGTATCATATACATTACCCATAATCATTTTGAACCGGAATTTCAACAAAAAAAAATTTTCAATTTTTTGCGAAAATCCATGATGGAACCTTACTTTTTTTGAACCGATAAAATTTATTGTCGCCGATTCCGAATGTTTTGTGCATTTTGGATTATTTAGGATATTTTAAGTAGATCAACGTTTAATTTGCTGTAATATGTCGCCTCATTCGCCTGCAATCCACGTTCGATTACAAATGTGATCGAATTTCAAAATACGAAAATTCCAATACCCGAACTCTCTTTATGCGTCCTACCGGTATTTTCATGTCCAACGTATCATATACATTACCCATAATCATTTTGAACCGGAATTTCAACAAAAAAAAAATTTCAATTTTTTGCGAAAATCCATGATGGTTAGCCTTACTTTTTTTGAACCGATAAAATTTATTGTCGCCGATTCCGAATGTTTTGTGCATTTTGGATTATTTAGGATATTTTAAGTAGATCAACGTTTAATTTGCTGTAATATGTCGCCTCATTCGCCTGCAATCCACGTTCGATTACAAATGTGATCGAATTTCAAAATACGAAAATTCCAATACCCGAACTCTCTTTATGCGTCCTACCGGTATTTTCATGTCCAACGTATCATATACATTACCCATAATCATTTTGAACCGGAATTTCAACAAAAAAAAATTTTCAATTTTTTGCGAAAATCCATGATGGTTAGCCTTACTTTTTTTGAACCGATAAAATTTATTGTCGCCGATTCCGAATGTTTTGTGCATTTTGGATTATTTAGGATATTTTAAGTAGATCAACGTTTAATTTGCTGTAATATGTCGCCTCATTCGCCTGCAATCCACGTTCGATTACAAATGTGATCGAATTTCAAAATACGAAAATTCCAATACCCGAACTCTCTTTATGCGTCCTACCGGCATTTTCATGTCCAACGTATCATATACATTACCCATAATCATTTTGAACCGGAATTTCAACAAAAAAAAAAAATTCAATTTTTTGCGAAAATCCATGATGGTTAGTTAGCCTTACTTTTTTTGAACCGATAAAATTTATTGTCGCCGATTCCAAATGTTTTGTGCATTTTGGATTATTTAGGATATTTTAGGTAGATCAACGTTTAATTTGCTGTAATATGTCGCCTCATTCGCCTGCAATCCACGTTCGATTACAAATGTGATCGAATTTCAAAATACGAAAATTCCAATACCCGAACTCTCTTTATGCGTCCTACCGGTATTTTCATGTCCAACGTATCATATACATTACCCATAATCATTTTGAACCGGAATTTCAACAAAAAAAAATTTTCAATTTTTTGCGAAAATCCATTATGGTTAGCCTTACTTTTTTTGAACCGATAAAATTTATTGTCGCCGATTCCGAATGTTTTGTGCATTTTGGATTATTTAGGATATTTTAAGTAGATCAACGTTTAATTTGCTGTAATATGTCGCCTCATTCGCCTGCAATCCACGTTCGATTACAAATGTGATCGAATTTCAAAATACGAAAATTCCAATACCCGAACTCTCTTTATGCGTCCTACCGGTATTTTCATGTCCAACGTATCATATACATTACCCATAATCATTTTAAACCGGAATTTCAACAAAAAAAAATTTTCAATTTTTTGCGAAAATCCATGATGGTTAGCCTTACTTTTTTTGAACCGATAAAATTTATTGTCGCCGATTCCGAATGTTTTGTGCATTTTGGATTATTTAGGATATTTTAAGTAGATCAACGTTTAATTTGCTGTAATATGTCGCCTCATTCGCCTGCAATCCACGTTCGATTACAAATGTGATCGAATTTCAAAATACGAAAATTCCAATACCCGAACTCTCTTTATGCGTCCTACCAGTATTTTCATGTCCAACGTATCATATACATTACCCATAATCATTTTGAACCGGAATTTCACGAAAAAAAATTTTCAATTTTTTGCGAAAATCCATGATGGTTAGCCTTACTTTTTTTGAACCGATAAAATTTATTGTCGCCGATTCCGAATGTTTTGTGCATTTTGGATTATTTAGGATATTTTAAGTAGATCAACGTTTAATTTGCTGTAATATGTCGCCTCATTCGCCTGCAATCCACGTTCGATTACAAATGTGATCGAATTTCAAAATACGAAAATTCCAATACCCGAACTCTCTTTATGCGTCCTACCGGTATTTTCATGTCCAACGTATCATATACATTACCCATAATCATTTTGAACCGGAATTTCAACAAAAAAAAAATTTCAATTTTTTGCGAAAATCCATGATGGTTAGCCTTACTTTTTTTGAACCGATAAAATTTATTGTCGCCGATTCCGAATGTTTTGTGCATTTTGGATTATTTAGGATATTTTAAGTAGATCAACGTTTAATTTGCTGTAATATGTCGCCTCATTCGCCTGCAATCCACGTTCGATTACAAATGTGATCGAATTTCAAAATACGAAAATTCCAATACCCGAACTCTCTTTATGCGTCCTACCGGTATTTTCATGTCCAACGTATCATATACATTACCCATAATCATTTTGAACCGGAATTTCAACAAAAAAAAATTTTCAATTTTTTGCGAAAATCCATGATGGTTAGCCTTACTTTTTTTGAACCGATAAAATTTATTGTCGCCGATTCCGAATGTTTTGTGCATTTTGGATTATTTAGGATATTTTAAGTAGATCAACGTTTAATTTGCTGTAATATGTCGCCTCATTCGCCTGCAATCCACGTTCGATTACAAATGTGATCGAATTTTCAAAATACGAAAATTCCAATACCCGAACTCTCTTTATGCGTCCTACCGGTATTTTCATGTCCAACGTATCATATACATTACCCATAATCATTTTGAACCGGAATTTCAACAAAAAAAAAATTTCAATTTTTTGCGAAAATCCATGATGGCTAGCCTTACTTTTTTTGAACCGATAAAATTTATTGTCGCCGATTCCGAATGTTTTGTGCATTTTGGATTATTTAGGATATTTTAAGTAGATCAACGTTTAATTTGCTGTAATATGTCGCCTCATTCGCCTGCAATCCACGTTCGATTACAAATGTGATCGAATTTCAAAATACGAAAATTCCAATACCCGAACTCTCTTTATGCGTCCTACCGGTATTTTCATGTCCAACGTATCATATACATTACCCATAATCATTTTGAACCGGAATTTCAACAAAAAAAATTTTCAATTTTTTGCGAAAATCCATGATGGGTTAGCCTTACTTTTTTTGAACCGATAAAATTTATTGTCGCCGATTCCGAATGTTTTGTGCATTTTGGATTATTTAGGATATTTTAGGTAGATCAACGTTTAATTTGCTGTAATATGTCGCCTCATTCGCCTGCAATCCACGTTCGATTACAAATGTGATCGAATTTCAAAATACGAAAATTCCAATACCAAAACTCTCTTTATGCGTCCTACCGGTATTTTCATGTCCAACGTATCATATACATTACCCATAATCATTTTGAACGGGAATTTCAACAAAAAAAAATTTTCAATTTTTTGCGAAAATCCATGATGGTTAGCCTTACTTTTTTTGAACCGATAAAATTTATTGTCGCCGATTCCGAATGTTTTGTGCATTTTGGATTATTTAGGATATTTTAAGTAGATCAACGTTTAATTTGCTGTAATATGTCGCCTCATTCGCCTGCAATCCACGTTCGATTACAAATGTGATCGAATTTCAAAATACGAAAATTCCAATACCCGAACTCTCTTTATGCGTCCTACCGGTATTTTCATGTCCAACGTATCATATACATTACCCATAATCATTTTGAACCGGAATTTCAACAAAAAAAAATTTTCAATTTTTTGCGAAAATCCATGATGGTTAGTTAGCCTTACTTTTTTTGAACCGATAAAATTTATTGTCGCCAATTCCGAATGTTTTGTGCATTTTGGATTATTTAGGATATTTTAAGTAGATCAACGTTTAATTTGCTGTAATATGTCGCCTCATTCGCCTGCAATCCACGTTCGATTACAAATGTGATCGAATTTCAAAATACGAAAATTCCAATACCCGAACTCTCTTTATGCGTCCTACCGGTATTTTCATGTCCAACGTATCATATACATTACCCATAATCATTTTGAACCGGAATTTCAACAAATCCATGATGGTTAGCCTTACTTTTTTTGAACCGATAAAATTTATTGTCGCCGATTCCGAATGTTTTGTGCATTTTGGATTATTTAGGATATTTTAGGTAGATCAACGTTTAATTTGCTGTAATATGTCGCCTCATTCGCCTGCAATCCACGTTCGATTACAAATGTGATCGAATTTCAAAATACGAAAATTCCAATACCAAAACTCTCTTTATGCGTCCTACCGGTATTTTCATGTCCAACGTATCATATACATTACCCATAATCATTTTGAACCGGAATTTCAACAAAAAAAAATTTTCAATTTTTTGCGAAAATCCATGATGGTTAGCCTTACTTTTTTTGAACCGATAAAATTTATTGTCGCCGATTCCGAATGTTTTGTGCATTTTGGATTATTTAGGATATTTTAAGTAGATCAACGTTTAATTTGCTGTAATATGTCGCCTCATTCGCCTGCAATCCACGTTCGATTACAAATGTGATCGAATTTCAAAATACGAAAATTCCAATACCCGAACTCTCTTTATGCGTCCTACCGGTATTTTCATGTCCAACGTATCATATACATTACCCATAATCATTTTGAACCGGAATTTCAACAAAAAAAATTTTTCAATTTTTTGCGAAAATCCATGATGGTTAGCCTTACTTTTTTTGAACCGATAAAATTTATTGTCGCCGATTCCGAATGTTTTGTGCATTTTGGATTATTTAGGATATTTTAGGTAGATCAACGTTTAATTTGCTGTAATATGTCGCCTCATTCGCCTGCAATCCACGTTCGATTACAAATGTGATCGAATTTCAAAATACGAAAATTCCAATACCAAAACTCTCTTTATGCGTCCTACCGGTATTTTCATGTCCAACGTATCATATACATTACCCATAATCATTTTGAACCGGAATTTCAACAAAAAAAATTTTTCAATTTTTTGCGAAAATCCATGATGGTTAGCCTTACTTTTTTTGAACCGATAAAATTTATTGTCGCCGATTCCGAATGTTTTGTGCATTTTGGATTATTTAGGATATTTTAAGTAGATCAACGTTTAATTTGCTGTAATATGTCGCCTCATTCGCCTGCAATCCACGTTCGATTACAAATGTGATCGAATTTCAAAATACGAAAATTCCAATACCCGAACTCTCTTTATGCGTCCTACCGGTATTTTCATGTCCAACGTATCATATACATTACCCATAATCATTTTGAACCGGAATTTCAACAAAAAAAAATTTTCAATTTTTTGCGAAAATCCATGATGGTTAGCCTTACTTTTTTTGAACCGATAAAATTTATTGTCGCCGATTCCGAATGTTTTGTGCATTTTGGATTATTTAGGATATTTTAAGTAGATCAACGTTTAATTTGCTGTAATATGTCGCCTCATTCGCTTGCAATCCACGTTCGATTACAAATGTGATCGAATTTCAAAATACGAAAATTCCAATACCCGAACTCTCTTTATGCGTCCTACCGGTATTTTCATGTCCAACGTATCATATACATTACCCATAATCATTTTGAACCGGAATTTCAACAAAAAAAAATTTTCAATTTTTTGCGAAAATCCATGATGGTTAGTTAGCCTTACTTTTTTTGAACCGATAAAATTTATTGTCGCCGATTCCGAATGTTTTGTGCATTTTGGATTATTTAGGATATTTTAAGTAGATCAACGTTTAATTTGCTGTAATATGTCGCCTCATTCGCCTGCAATCCACGTTCGATTACAAATGTGATCGAATTTCAAAATACGAAAATTCCAATACCCGAACTCTCTTTATGCGTCCTACCGGTATTTTCATGTCCAACGTATCATATACATTACCCATAATCATTTTGAACCGGAATTTCAGCAAAAAAAAATTTTCAATTTTTTACGAAAATCCATGATGGTTAGCCTTACTTTTTTTGAACCGATAAAATTTATTGTCGCCGATTCCGAATGTTTTGTGCATTTTGGATTATTTAGGATATTTTAAGTAGAACAACGTTTAATTTGCTGTAATATGTCGCCTCATTCGCCTGCAATCCACGTTCGATTACAAATGTGATCGAATTTCAAAATACGAAAATTCCAATACCCGAACTCTCTTTATGCGTCCTACCGGTATTTTCATGTCCAACGTATCATATACATTACCCATAATCATTTTGAACCGGAATTTCAACAAAAAAAAATTTTCAATTTTTTGCGAAAATCCATGATGGCTAGCCTTACTTTTTTTGAACCGATAAAATTTATTGTCGCCGATTCCGAGTGTTTTGTGCATTTTGGATTATTTAGGATATTTTAAGTAGATCAACGTTTAATTTGCTGTAATATGTCGCCTCATTCGCCTGCAATCCACGTTCGATTACAAATGTGATCGAATTTCAAAATACGAAAATTCCAATACCCGAACTCTCTTTATGCGTCCTACCGGTATTTTCATGTCCAACGTATCATATACATTACCCATAATCATTTTGAACCGGAATTTCAACAAAAAAAAATTTTCAATTTTTTGCGAAAATCCATGATGGCTAGCCTTACTTTTTTTGAACCGATAAAATTTATTGTCGCCGATTCCGAATGTTTTGTGCATTTTGGATTATTTAGGATATTTTAAGTAGATCAACGTTTAATTTGCTGTAATATGTCGCCTCATTCGCCTGCAATCCACGTTCGATTACAAATGTGATCGAATTTCAAAATACGAAAATTCCAATACCCGAACTCTCTTTATGCGTCCTACCGGTATTTTCATGTCCAACGTATCATATACATTACCCATAATCATTTTGAACCGGAATTTCAACAAAAAAAAATTTTCAGTTTTTTGCGAAAATCCATGATAGAGCCTTACTTTTTTTGAACCGATAAAATTTATTGTCGCCGATTCCAAATGTTTTGTGCATTTTGGATTATTTAGGATATTTTAAGTAGATCAACGTTTAATTTGCTGTAATATGTCGCCTCATTCGCCTGCAATCCACGTTCGATTACAAATGTGATCGAATTTCAAAATACGAAAATTCCAATACCCGAACTCTCTTTATGCGTCCTACCGGTATTTTCATGTCCAACGTATCATATACATTACCCATAATCATTGTGAACCGGAATTTCAACAAAAAAAAATTTTCAATTTTTTGCGAAAATCCATGATGGTTAGCCTTACTTTTTTTGAACCGATAAAATTTATTGTCGCCGATTCCGAATGTTTTGTGCATTTTGGATTATTTAGGATATTTTAAGTAGATCAACGTTTAATTTGCTGTAATATGTCGCCTCATTCGCCTGCAATCCACGTTCGATTACAAATGTGATCGAATTTCAAAATACGAAAATTCCAATACCCGAACTCTCTTTATGCGTCCTACCGGTATTTTCATGTCCAACGTATCATATACATTACCCATAATCATTTTGAACCGGAATTTCAACAAAAAAAATTTTCAATTTTTTGCGAAAATCCATGATGGTTAGCCTTACTTTTTTTGAACCGATAAAATTTATTGTCGCCGATTCCGAATGTTTTGTGCATTTTGGATTATTTAGGATATTTTAAGTAGATCAACGTTTAATTTGCTGTAATATGTCGCCTCATTCGCCTGCAATCCACGTTCGATTACAAATGTGATCGAATTTCAAAATACGAAAATTCCAATACCCGAACTCTCTTTATGCGTCCTACCGGTATTTTCATATCCAACGTATCATATACATTACCATACAACAAAAAAAAATTTTCAATTTTTTGCGAAAATCCATGATGGTTAGCCTTACTTTTTTTGAACCGATAAAATTTATTGTCGCCGATTCCGAATGTTTTGTGCATTTTGGATTATTTAGGATATTTTAAGTAGATCAACGTTTAATTTGCTGTAATATGTCGCCTCATTCGCCTGCAATCCACGTTCGATTACAAATGTGATCGAATTTCAAAATACGAAAATTCCAATACCCGAACTCTCTTTATGCGTCCTACCGGTATTTTCAGGTCCAACGTATCATATACATTACCCATAATCATTTTGAACCGGAATTTCAGCAAAAAAAAATTTTCAATTTTTTGCGAAAATCCATGATGGTTAGTTAGCCTTACTTTTTTTGAACCGATAAAATTTATTGTCGCCGATTCCGAATGTTTTGTGCATTTTGGATTATTTAGGATATTTTAAGTAGATCAACGTTTAATTTGCTGTAATATGTCGCCTCATTCGCCTGCAATCCACGTTCGATTACAAATGTGATCGAATTTCAAAATACGAAAATTCCAATACCCGAACTCTCTTTATGCGTCCTACCGGTATTTTCATGTCCAACGTATCATATACATTACCCATAATCATTTTGAACCGGAATTTCAACAAAAAAAAATTTTCAGTTTTTTGCGAAAATCCATGATGGTTAGCCTTACTTTTTTTGAACCGATAAAATTTATTGTCGCCGATTCCGAATGTTTTGTGCATTTTGGATTATTTAGGATATTTTAAGTAGATCAACGTTTAATTTGCTGTAATATGTCGCCTCATTCGCCTGCAATCCACGTTCGATTACAAATGTGATCGAATTTCAAAATACGAAAATTCCAATACCCGAACTCTCTTTATGCGTCCTACCGGTATTTTCATGTCCAACGTATCATATACATTACCCATAATCATTTTGAACCGGAATTTCAACAAAAAAATTTTTTCAATTTTTTGCGAAAATCCATGATGGTTACTTTTTTTGAACCGATAAAATTTATTGTCGCCGATTCCGAATGTTTTGTGCATTTTGGATTATTTAGGATATTTTAAGTAGATCAACGTTTAATTTGCTGTAATATGTCGCCTCATTCGCTTGCAATCCACGTTCGATTACAAATGTGATCGAATTTCAAAATACGAAAATTCCAATACCCGAACTCTCTTTATGCGTCCTACCGGTATTTTCATGTCCAACGTATCATATACATTACCCATAATCATTTTGAACCGGAATTTCAGCAAAAAAAAAATTTCAATTTTTTGCGAAAATCCATGATGGTGCCTTACTTTTTTTGAACCGATAATATTTATTGTCGCCGATTCCGAATGTTTTGTGCATTTTGGATTATTTAGGATATTTTAAGTAGATCAACGTTTAATTTGCTGTAATATGTCGCCTCATTCGCCTGCAATCCACGTTCGATTACAAATGTGATCGAATTTCAAAATACGAAAATTCCAATACCCGAACTCTCTTTATGCGTCCTACCGGTATTTTCATGTCCAACGTATCATATACATTACCCATAATCATTTTGAACCGGAATTTCAACAAAAAAAAATTTTCAATTTTTTGCGAAAATCCATGATGAGCCTTACTTTTTTTGAACCGATAAAATTTATTGTCGCCGATTCCGAATGTTTTGTGCATTTTGGATTACTTAGGATATTTTAAGTAGATCAACGTTTAATTTGCTGTAATATGTCGCCTCATTCGCTTGCAATCCACGTTCGATTACAAATGTGATCGAATTTCAAAATACGAAAATTCCAATACCCGAACTCTCTTTATGCGTCCTACCGGTATTTTCATGTCCAACGTATCATATACATTACCCATAATCATTTTGAACCGGAATTTCAACAAAAAAAATTTTTCAATTTTTTGCGAAAATCCATGATGGTTAGCCTTACTTTTTTTGAACCGATAAAATTTATTTACGAAAATTCCAATACCCGAACTCTCTTTATGCGTCCTACCGGTATTTTCATGTCCAACGTATCATATACATTACCCATAATCATTTTGAACCGGAATTTCAGCAAAAAAAAATTTTCAATTTTTTGCGAAAATCCATGATGGTTAGCCTTACTTTTTTTGAACCGATAAAATTTATTGTCGCCGATTCCGAATGTTTTGTGCATTTTGGATTATTTAGGATATTTTAAGTAGATCAACGTTTAATTTGCTGTAATATGTCGCCTCATTCGCCTGCAATCCACGTTCGATTACAAATGTGATCGAATTTCAAAATACGAAAATTCCAATACCCGAACTCTCTTTATGCGTCCTACCGGTATTTTCATGTCCAACGTATCATATACATTACCCATAATCATTTTGAACCGGAATTTCAACAAAAAAAAATTTTCAATTTTTTGCGAAAATCCATGATGGTTAGTTAGCCTTACTTTTTTTGAACCGATAAAATTTATTGTCGCCAATTCCGAATGTTTTGTGCATTTTGGATTATTTAGGATATTTTAAGTAGATCAACGTTTAATTTGCTGTAATATGTCGCCTCATTCGCCTGCAATCCACGTTCGATTACAAATGTGATCGAATTTCAAAATACGAAAATTCCAATACCCGAACTCTCTTTATGCGTCCTACCGGTATTTTCATGTCCAACGTATCATATACATTACCCATAATCATTTTGAACCGGAATTTCAACAAAAAAAAAATTTCAATTTTTTGCGAAAATCCATGATGGCTTGCCTTACTTTTTTTGAACCGATAAAATTTATTGTCGCCGATTCCGAATGTTTTGTGCATTTTGGATTATTTAGGATATTTTAAGTAGATCAACGTTTAATTTGCTGTAATATGTCGCCTCATTCGCCTGCAATCCACGTTCGATTACAAATGTGATCGAATTTCAAAATACGAAAATTCCAATACCCGAACTCTCTTTATGCGTCCTACCGGTATTTTCATGTCCAACGTATCATATACATTACCCATAATCATTTTGAACCGGAATTTCAACAAAAAAAAATTTTCAATTTTTTGCGAAAATCCATGATGGCTAGCCTTACTTTTTTTGAACCGATAAAATTTATTGTCGCCGATTCCGAATGTTTTGTGCATTTTGGATTATTTAGGATATTTTAAGTAGATCAACGTTTAATTTGCTGTAATATGTCGCCTCATTCGCCTGCAATCCACGTTCGATTACAAATGTGATCGAATTTCAAAATACGAAAATTCCAATACCCGAACTCTCTTTATGCGTCCTACCGGTATTTTCATGTACAACGTATCATATACATTACCCATAATCATTTTGAACCGGAATTTCAACAAAAAAAATTTTTCAATTTTTTGCGAAAATCCATGATGGTTAGCCTTACTTTTTTTGAACCGATAAAATTTATTGTCGCCGATTCCGAATGTTTTGTGCATTTTGGATTATTTAGGATATTTTAAGTAGATCAACGTTTAATTTGCTGTAATATGTCGCCTCATTCGCTTGCAATCCACGTTCGATTACAAATGTGATCGAATTTCAAAATACGAAAATTCCAATACCCGAACTCTCTTTATGCGTCCTACCGGTATTTTCATGTCCAACGTATCATATACATTACCCATAATCATTTTGAACCGGAATTTCAGCAAAAAAAATTTTCAATTTTTTGCGAAAATCCATG
Organism: Nephrotoma flavescens; assembly: GCA_932526605.1. Classification (NCBI taxonomy): domain Eukaryota; kingdom Metazoa; phylum Arthropoda; class Insecta; order Diptera; family Tipulidae; genus Nephrotoma; species Nephrotoma flavescens. The sequence continues at coordinate 230,705,358 of OW052221.1, forward strand.
ATGGTTAGCCTTACTTTTTTTGAACCGATAAAATTTATTGTCGCCGATTCCGAATGTTTTGTGCATTTTGGATTATTTAGGATATTTTAAGTAGAACAACGTTTAATTTGCTGTAATATGTCGCCTCATTCGCCTGCAATCCACGTTCGATTACAAATGTGATCGAATTTCAAAATACGAAAATTCCAATACCCGAACTCTCTTTATGCGTCCTACCGGTATTTTCATGCCCAACGTATCATATACATTACCCATAATCATTTTGAACCGGAATTTCAACAAAAAAAAATTTTCAATTTTTTGCGAAAATCCATGATGGTTTGCCTTACTTTTTTTGAACCGATAAAATTTATTGTCGCCAATTCCGAATGTTTTGTGCATTTTGGATTATTTAGGATATTTTAAGTAGATCAACGTTTAATTTGCTGTAATATGTCGCCTCATTCGCCTGCAATCCACGTTCGATTACAAATGTGATCGAATTTCAAAATACGAAAATTCCAATACCCGAACTCTCTTTATGCGTCCTACCGGTATTTTCATGTCCAACGTATCATATACATTACCCATAATCATTTTGAACCGCAATTTCAACAAAAAAAAATTTTCAATTTTTTGCGAAAATCCATGATGGCTAGCCTTACTTTTTTTGAACCGATAAAATTTATTGTCGCCGATTCCGAATGTTTTGTGCATTTTGGATTATTTAGGATATTTTAAGTAGATCAACGTTTAATTTGCTGTAATATGTCGCCTCATTCGCCTGCAATCCACGTTCGATTACAAATGTGATCGAATTTCAAAATACGAAAATTCCAATACCCGAACTCTCTTTATGCGTCCTACCGGTATTTTCATGTCCAACGTATCATATACATTACCCATAATCATTTTGAACCGGAATTTCAACAAAAAAAAATTTTCAATTTTTTGCGAAAATCCATGATGGCTAGCCTTACTTTTTTTGAACCGATAAAATTTATTGTCGCCGATTCCGAATGTTTTGTGCATTTTGGATTATTTAGGATATTTTAAGTAGATCAACGTTTAATTTGCTGTAATATGTCGCCTCATTCGCCTGCAATCCACGTTCGATTACAAATGTGATCGAATTTCAAAATACGAAAATTCCAATACCCGAACTCTCTTTATGCGTCCTACCGGTATTTTCATGTACAACGTATCATATACATTACCCATAATCATTTTGAACCGGAATTTCAACAAAAAAAATTTTTCAATTTTTTGCGAAAATCCATGATGGTTAGCCTTACTTTTTTTGAACCGATAAAATTTATTGTCGCCGATTCCGAATGTTTTGTGCATTTTGGATTATTTAGGATATTTTAAGTAGATCAACGTTTAATTTGCTGTAATATGTCGCCTCATTCGCTTGCAATCCACGTTCGATTACAAATGTGATCGAATTTCAAAATACGAAAATTCCAATACCCGAACTCTCTTTATGCGTCCTACCGGTATTTTCATGTCCAACGTATCATATACATTACCCATAATCATTTTGAACCGGAATTTCAGCAAAAAAAATTTTCAATTTTTTGCGAAAATCCATGATGGTTAGCCTTACTTTTTTTGAACCGATAAAATTTATTGTCGCCGATTCCGAATGTTTTGTGCATTTTGGATTATTTAGGATATTTTAAGTAGAACAACGTTTAATTTGCTGTAATATGTCGCCTCATTCGCCTGCAATCCACGTTCGATTACAAATGTGATCGAATTTCAAAATACGAAAATTCCAATACCCGAACTCTCTTTATGCGTCCTACCGGTATTTTCATGCCCAACGTATCATATACATTACCCATAATCATTTTGAACCGGAATTTCAACAAAAAAAAATTTTCAATTTTTTGCGAAAATCCATGATGGTTTGCCTTACTTTTTTTGAACCGATAAAATTTATTGTCGCCAATTCCGAATGTTTTGTGCATTTTGGATTATTTAGGATATTTTAAGTAGATCAACGTTTAATTTGCTGTAATATGTCGCCTCATTCGCCTGCAATCCACGTTCGATTACAAATGTGATCGAATTTCAAAATACGAAAATTCCAATACCCGAACTCTCTTTATGCGTCCTACCGGTATTTTCATGTCCAACGTATCATATACATTACCCATAATCATTTTGAACCGCAATTTCAACAAAAAAAAATTTTCAATTTTTTGCGAAAATCCATGATGGCTAGCCTTACTTTTTTTGAACCGATAAAATTTATTGTCGCCGATTCCGAATGTTTTGTGCATTTTGGATTATTTAGGATATTTTAAGTAGATCAACGTTTAATTTGCTGTAATATGTCGCCTCATTCGCCTGCAATCCACGTTCGATTACAAATGTGATCGAATTTCAAAATACGAAAATTCCAATACCCGAACTCTCTTTATGCGTCCTACCGGTATTTTCATGTCCAACGTATCATATACATTACCCATAATCATTTTGAACCGGAATTTCAACAAAAAAATTTTTTCAATTTTTTGCGAAAATCCATGATGGTGCCTTACTTTTTTTGAACCGATAAAATTTATTGTCGCCGATTCCGAATGTTTTGTGCATTTTGGATTATTTAGGATATTTTAAGTAGATCAACGTTTAATTTGCTGTAATATGTCGCCTCATTCGCTTGCAATCCACGTTCGATTACAAATGTGATCGAATTTCAAAATACGAAAATTCCAATACCCGAACTCTCTTTATGCGTCCTACCGGTATTTTCATGTCCAACGTATCATATACATTACCCATAATCATTTTGAACCGGAATTTCAACAAAAAAAAATTTTCAATTTTTTGCGAAAATCCATGATGACGCCTTACTTTTTTTGAACCGATAAAATTTATTGTCGCCGATTCCGAATGTTTTGTGCATTTTGGATTATTTAGGATATTTTAAGTAGATCAACGTTTAATTTGCTGTAATATGTCGCCTCATTCGCCTGCAATCCACGTTCGATTACAAATGTGATCGAATTTCAAAATACGAAAATTCCAATACCCGAACTCTCTTTATGCGTCCTACCGGTATTTTCATGTCCAACGTATCATATACATTACCCATAATCATTTTGAACCGGAATTTCAGCAAAAAAAAATTTTCAATTTTTTGCGAAAATCCATGATGGTTTGCCTTACTTTTTTTGAACCGATAAAATTTATTGTCGCCGATTCCGAATGTTTTGTGCATTTTGGATTATTTAGGATATTTTAAGTAGAACAACGTTTAATTTGCTGTAATATGTCGCCTCATTCGCCTGCAATCCACGTTCGATTACAAATGTGATCGAATTTCAAAATACGAAAATTCCAATACCCGAACTCTCTTTATGCGTCCTACCGGTATTTTCATGTCCAACGTATCATATACATTACCCATAATCATTTTGAACCGGAATTTCAACAAAAAAAATTTTTCAATTTTTTGCGAAAATCCATGATGGCTAGCCTTACTTTTTTTGAACCGATAAAATTTATTGTCGCCGATTCCGAATGTTTTGTGCATTTTGGATTATTTAGGATATTTTAAGTAGATCAACGTTTAATTTGCTGTAATATGTCGCCTCATTCGCCTGCAATCCACGTTCGATTACAAATGTGATCGAATTTCAAAATACGAAAATTCCAATACCCGAACTCTCTTTATGCGTCCTACCGGTATTTTCATGTCCAACGTATCATATACATTACCCATAATCATTTTGAACCGGAATTTCAGCAAAAAAAAATTTTCAATTTTTTGCGAAAATCCATGATGGTTAGCCTTACTTTTTTTGAACCGATAAAATTTATTGTCGCCGATTCCGAATGTTTTGTGCATTTTGGATTATTTAGGATATTTTAAGTAGAACAACGTTTAATTTGCTGTAATATGTCGCCTCATTCGCCTGCAATCCACGTTCGATTACAAATGTGATCGAATTTCAAAATACGAAAATTCCAATACCCGAACACTCTTTATGCGTCCTACCGGTATTTTCATGTCCAACGTATCATATACATTACCCATAATCATTTTGAACCGGAATTTCAACAAAAAAAATTTTTCAATTTTTTGCGAAAATCCATGATGGCTAGCCTTACTTTTTTTGAACCGATAAAATTTATTGTCGCCGATTCCGAATGTTTTGTGCATTTTGGATTATTTAGGATATTTTAAGTAGATCAACGTTTAATTTGCTGTAATATGTCGCCTCATTCGCCTGCAATCCACGTTCGATTACAAATGTGATCGAATTTCAAAATACGAAAATTCCAATACCCGAACTCTCTTTATGCGTCCTACCGGTATTTTCATGTCCAACGTATCATATACATTACCCATAATCATTTTGAACCGGAATTTCAGCAAAAAAAAATTTTCAATTTTTTGCGAAAATCCATGATGGTTAGCCTTACTTTTTTTGAACCGATAAAATTTATTGTCGCCGATTCCGAATGTTTTGTGCATTTTGGATTATTTAGGATATTTTAAGTAGAACAACGTTTAATTTGCTGTAATATGTCGCCTCATTCGCCTGCAATCCACGTTCGATTACAAATGTGATCGAATTTCAAAATACGAAAATTCCAATACCCGAACTCTCTTTATGCGTCCTACCGGTATTTTCATGTCCAACGTATCATATACATTACCCATAATCATTTTGAACCGGAATTTCAACAAAAAAAAATTTTCAATTTTTTGCGAAAATCCATGATGGTTAGCCTTACTTTTTTTGAACCGATAAAATTTATTGTCGCCAATTCCGAATGTTTTGTGCATTTTGGATTATTTAGGATATTTTAAGTAGATCAACGTTTAATTTGCTGTAATATGTCGCCTCATTCGCCTGCAATCCACGTTCGATTACAAATGTGATCGAATTTCAAAATACGAAAATTCCAATACCCGAACTCTCTTTATGTGTCCTACCGGTATTTTCATGTCCAACGTATCATATACATTACCCATAATCATTTTGAACCGGAATTTCAACAAAAAAAAATTTTCAATTTTTTGCGAAAATCCATGATGGCTTGCCTTACTTTTTTTGAACCGATAAAATTTATTGTCGCCGATTCCGAATGTTTTGTGCATTTTGGATTATTTAGGATATTTTAAGTAGATCAACGTTTAATTTGCTGTAATATGTCGCCTCATTCGCCTGCTATCCACGTTCGATTACAAATGTGATCGAATTTCAAAATACGAAAATTCCAATACCCGAACTCTCTTTATGCGTCCTACCGGTATATTCATGTCCAACGTATCATATACATTACCCATAATCATTTTGAACCGGAATTTCAGCAAAAAAAAATTTTCAATTTTTTGCGAAAATCCATGATGGTTAGCCTTACTTTTTTTGAACCGATAAAATTTATTGTCGCCGATTCCGAATGTTTTGTGCATTTTGGATTATTTAGGATATTTTAAGTAGATCAACGTTTAATTTGCTGTAATATGTCGCCTCATTCGCCTGCAATCCACGTTCGATTACAAATGTGATCGAATTTCAAAATACGAAAATTCCAATACCTGAACTCTCTTTATGCGTCCTGCCGGTATTTTCATGTCCAACGTATCATATACATTACCCATAATCATTTTGAACCGGAATTTCAACAAAAAAATTTTTTCAATTTTTTGCGAAAATCCATGATGGTTAGCCTTACTTTTTTTGAACCGATAAAATTTATTGTCGCCGATTCCGAATGTTTTGTGCATTTTGGATTATTTAGGATATTTTAAGTAGATCAACGTTTAATTTGCTGTAATATGTCGCCTCATTCGCCTGCAATCCACGTTCGATTACAAATGTGATCGAATTTCAAAATACGAAAATTCCAATACCCGAACTCTCTTTATGCGTCCTACCGGTATTTTCATGTCCAACGTATCATATACATTACCCATAATCATTTTGAACCGGAATTTCAACAAAAAAAAATTTTCAATTTTTTGCGAAAATCCATGATGGTTAGCCTTACTTTTTTTGAACCGATAAAATTTATTGTCGCCGATTCCGAATGTTTTGTGCATTTTGGATTATTTAGGATATTTTAAGTAGATCAACGTTTAATTTGCTGTAATATGTCGCCTCATTCGCCTGCAATCCACGTTCGATTACAAATGTGATCGAATTTCAAAATACGAAAATTCCAATACCCGAACTCTCTTTATGCGTCCTACCGGTATTTTCATGTCCAACGTATCATATACATTACCCATAATCATTTTGAACCGGAATTTCAACAAAAAAAAATTTTCAATTTTTTGCGAAAATCCATGATGGGCCTTACTTTTTTTGAACCGATAAAATTTATTGTCGCCGATTCCGAATGTTTTGTGCATTTTGGATTATTTAGGATATTTTAAGTAGATCAACGTTTAGTTTGCTGTAATATGTCGCCTCATTCGCCTGCAATCCACGTTCGATTACAAATGTGATCGAATTTCAAAATACGAAAATTCCAATACCCGAACTCTCTTTATGCGTCCTACCGGTATTTTCATGTCCAACGTATCATATACATTACCCATAATCATTTTGAACCGGAATTTCAACAAAAAAAATTTTTCAATTTTTTGCGAAAATCCATGATGGTTAGCCTTACTTTTTTTGAACCGATAAAATTTATTGTCGCCGATTCCGAATATTTTGTGCATTTTGGATTATTTAGGATATTTTAAGTAGATCAACGTTTAATTTGCTGTAATATGTCGCCTCATTCGCCTGCAATCCACGTTCGATTACAAATGTGATCGAATTTCAAAATACGAAAATTCCAATACCCGAACTCTCTTTATGCGTCCTACCGGTATTTTCATGTCCAACGTATCATATACATTACCCATAATCATTTTGAACCGGAATTTCAACAAAAAAAATTTTTCAATTTTTTGCGAAAATCCATGATGGTTAGCCTTACTTTTTTTGAACCGATAAAATTTATTGTCGCCGATTCCGAATGTTTTGTGCATTTTGGATTATTTAGGATATTTTAAGTAGAACAACGTTTAATTTGCTGTAATATGTCGCCTCATTCGCCTGCAATCCACGTTCGATTACAAATGTGATCGAATTTCAAAATACGAAAATTCCAATACCCGAACTCTCTTTATGCGTCCTACCGGTATTTTCATGTCCAACGTATCATATACATTACCCATAATCATTTTGAACCGGAATTTCAACAAAAAAAAATTTTCAATTTTTTGCGAAAATCCATGATGGTTAGCCTTACTTTTTTTGAACCGATAAAATTTATTGTCGCCGATTCCGAATGTTTTGTGCATTTTGGATTATTTAGGATATTTTAAGTAGATCAACGTTTAATTTGCTGTAATATGTCGCCTCATTCGCCTGCAATCCACGTTCGATTACAAATGTGATCGAATTTCAAAATACGAAAATTCCAATACCCGTTGTGCATTTTGGATTATTTAGGATATTTTAAGTAGATCAACGTTTAATTTGCTGTAATATGTCGCCTCATTCGCCTGCAATCCACGTTCGATTACAAATGTGATCGAATTTCAAAATACGAAAATTCCAATACCCGAACTCTCTTTATGCGTCCTACCGGTATTTTCATGTCCAACGTATCATATACATTACCCATAATCATTTTGAACCGGAATTTCAACAAAAAAAATTTTCAGTTTTTTGCGAAAATCCATGATGGTTAGCCTTACTTTTTTTGAACCGATAAAATTTATTGTCGCCGATTCCGAATGTTTTGTGCATTTTGGATTATTTAGGATATTTTAAGTAGATCAACGTTTAATTTGCTGTAATATGTCGCCTCATTCGCCTGCAATCCACGTTCGATTACAAATGTGATCGAATTTCAAAATACGAAAATTCCAATACCCGAACTCTCTTTATGCGTCCTACCGGTATTTTCATGTCCAACGTATCATATACATTACCCATAATCATTTTGAACCGGAATTTCAACAAAACAAAATTTTCAGTTTTTTGCGAAAATCCATGATGGTTAGCCTTACTTTTTTTGAACCGATAAAATTTATTGTCGCCGATTCCGAATGTTTTGTGCATTTTGGATTATTTAGGATATTTTAAGTAGAACAACGTTTAATTTGCTGTAATATATCGCCTCATTCGCCTGCAATCCACGTTCGATTACAAATGTGATCGAATTTCAAAATACGAAAATTCCAATACCCGAACTCTCTTTATGCGTCCTACCGGTATTTTCATGTCCAACGTATCATATACATTACCCATAATCATTTTGAACCGGAATTTCAACAAAAAAAAATTTTCAATTTTTTGCGAAAATCCATGAAGCCTTACTTTTTTTGAACCGATAAAATTTATTGTCGCCGATTCCGAATGTTTTGTGCATTTTGGATTATTTAGGATATTTTAAGTAGATCAACGTTTAATTTGCTGTAATATGTCGCCTCATTCGCCTGCAATCCACGTTCGATTACAAATGTGATCGAATTTCAAAATACGAAAATTCCAATACCCGAACTCTCTTTATGCGTCCTACCGGTATTTTCATGTCCAACGTATCATATACATTACCCATAATCATTTTGAACTGGAATTTCAGCAAAAAAAAAATTTCAATTTTTTGCGAAAATCCATGATTAGCCTTACTTTTTTTGAACCGATAAAATTTATTGTCGCCGATTCCGAATGTTTTGTGCATTTTGGATTATTTAGGATATTTTAAGTAGAACAACGTTTAATTTGCTGTAATATGTCGCCTCATTCGCCTGCAATCCACGTTCGATTACAAATGTGATCGAATTTCAAAATACGAAAATTCCAATACCCGAACTCTCTTTATGCGTCCTACCGGTATTTTCATGTCCAACGTATCATATACATTACCCATGATCATTTTGAACCGGAATTTCAACAAAAAAAAATTTTCAGTTTTTTGCGAAAATCCATGATGGCTAGCCTTACTTTTTTTGAACCGATAAAATTTATTGTCGCCGATTCCGAATGTTTTGTGCATTTTGGATTATTTAGGATATTTTAAGTAGATCAACGTTTAATTTGCTGTAATATGTCGCCTCATTCGCCTGCAATCCACGTTCGATTACAAATGTGATCGAATTTCAAAATACGAAAATTCCAATACCCGAACTCTCTTTATGCGTCCTACCGGTATTTTCATGTCCAACGTATCATATACATTACCCATAATCATTTTGAACCGGAATTTCAACTAAAAAAAATTTTCAATTTTTTGCGAAAATCCATGATGGTTAGCCTTACTTTTTTTGAACCGATAAAATTTATTGTCGCCGATTCCGAATGTTTTGTGCATTTTGGATTATTTAGGATATTTTAAGTAGATCAACGTTTAATTTGCTGTAATATGTCGCCTCATTCGCCTGCAATCCACGTTCGATTACAAATGTGATCGAATTTCAAAATACGAAAATTCCAATACCCGAACTCTCTTTATGCGTCCTACCGGTATTTTCATGTCCAACGTATCATATACATTACCCATAATCATTTTGAACCGGAATTTCAACAAAAAAAAAATTTCAATTTTTTGCGAAAATCCATGATGGTTAGCCTTACTTTTTTTGAACCGATAAAATTTATTGTCGCCGATTCCGAATGTTTTGTGCATTTTGGATTATTTAGGATATTTTAAGTAGATCAACGTTTAATTTGCTGTAATATGTCGCCTCATTCGCCTGCAATCCACGTTCGATTACAAATGTGATCGAATTTCAAAATACGAAAATTCCAATACCCGAACTCTCTTTATGCGTCCTACCGGTATTTTCATGTCCAACGTATCATATACATTACCCATAATCATTTTGAACCGGAATTTCAACAAAAAAAAATTTTCAATTTTTTGCGAAAATCCATGATGAGCCTTACTTTTTTTGAACCGATAAAATTTATTGTCGCCGATTCCGAATGTTTTGTGCATTTTGGATTATTTAGGATATTTTAAGTAGATCAACGTTTAATTTGCTGTAATATGTCGCCTCATTTGCCTGCAATCCACGTTCGATTACAAATGTGATCGAATTTCAAAATACGAAAATTCCAATACCCGAACTCTCTTTATGCGTCCTACCGATATTTTCATGTCCAACGTATCATATACATTACCCATAATCATTTTGAACCGGAATTTCAACAATAAAAAATTTTCAATTTTTTGCGAAAATCCATGATGGTTAGCCTTACTTTTTTTGAACCGATAAAATTTATTGTCGCCGATTCCGAATGTTTTGTGCATTTTGGATTATTTAGGATATTTTAAGTAGATCAACGTTTAATTTGCTGTAATATGTCGCCTCATTCGCCTGCAATCCACGTTCGATTACAAATGTGATCGAATTTCAAAATACGAAAATTCCAATACCCGAACTCTCTTTATGCGTCCTACCGGTATTTTCATGTCCAACGTATCATATACATTACCCATAATCATTTTGAACCGGAATTTCAACAAAAAAAATGTTCAGTTTTTTGCGAAAATCCATGATGGTTAGCCTTACTTTTTTTGAACCGATAAAATTTATTGTCGCCGATTCCGAATGTTTTGTGCATTTTGGATTATTTAGGATATTTTAAGTAGATCAACGTTTAATTTGCTGTAATATGTCGCCTCATTCGCCTGCAATCCACGTTCGATTACAAATGTGATCGAATTTCAAAATACGAAAATTCCAATACCCGAACTCTCTTTATGCGTCCTACCGGTATTTTCATGTCCAACGTATCATATACATTACCCATAATCATTTTGAACCGGAATTTCAACAAAAAAAAAATTTTCAATTTTTTGCGAAAATCCATGATGGTTAGCCTTACTTTTTTTGAACCGATAAAATTTATTGTCGCCGATTCCAAATGTTTTGTGCATTTTGGATTATTTAGGATATTTTAAGTAGATCAACTTTTAATTTGCTGTAATATGTCGCCTCATTCGCCTGCAATCCACGTTCGATTACAAATGTGATCGAATTTCAAAATACGAAAATTCCAATACCCGAACTCTCTTTATGCGTCCTACCGGTATTTTCATGTCCAACGTATCATATACATTACCCATAATCATTTTGAACCGGAATTTCAACAAAAAAAAATTTTCAGTTTTTTGCGAAAATCCATGATGGTTAGCCTTACTTTTTTTGAACCGATAAAATTTATGGTCGCCGATTCCGAATGTTTTGTGCATTTTGGATTATTTAGGATATTTTAAGTAGATCAACGTTTAATTTGCTGTAATATGTCGCCTCATTCGCCTGCAATCCACGTTCGATTACAAATGTGATCGAATTTCAAAATACGAAAATTCCAATACCCGAACTCTCTTTATGCGTCCTACCGGTATTTTCATGTCCAACGTATCATATACATTACCCATAATCATTTTGAACCGGAATTTCAACAAAAACAAATTTTCAATTTTTTGCGAAAATCCATGATGGTTGTTAGCCTTACTTTTTTTGAACCGATAAAATTTATTGTCGCCGATTCCGAATGTTTTGTGCATTTTGGATTATTTAGGATATTTTAAGTAGATCAACGTTTAATTTGCTGTAATATGTCGCCTCATTCGCCTGCAATCCACGTTCGATTACAAATGTGATCGAATTTCAAAATACGAAAATTCCAATACCCGAACTCTGTTTATGCGTCCTACCGGCATTTTCATGTCCAACGTATCATATACATTACCCATAATCATTTTGAACCGGAATTTCAACAAAAAAAAAATTTCAATTTTTTGCGAAAATCCATGATGGTTAGCCTTACTTTTTTTGAACCGATAAAATTTATTGTCGCCGATTCCGAATGTTTTGTGCATTTTGGATTATTTAGGATATTTTAAGTAGATCAACGTTTAATTTGCTGTAATATGTCGCCTCATTCGCCTGCAATCCACGTTCGATTACAAATGTGATCGAATTTCAAAATACGAAAATTCCAATACCCGAACTCTCTTTATGCGTCCTACCGGTATTTTCATGTCCAACGTATCATATACATTACCCATAATCATTTTGAACCGGAATTTCAACAAAAAAAAAATTTCAATTTTTTGCGAAAATCCATGATGGTTAGCCTTACTTTTTTTGAACCGATAAAATTTATTGTCGCCGATTCCGAATGTTTTGTGCATTTTGGATTATTTAGGATATTTTAAGTAGATCAACGTTTAATTTGCTGTAATATGTCGCCTCATTCGCCTGCAATCCACGTTCGATTACAAATGTGATCGAATTTCAAAATACGAAAATTCCAATACCCGAACTCTCTTTATGCGTCCTACCGGTATTTTCATGTCCAACGTATCATATACATTACCCATAATCATTTTGAACCGGAATTTCAACAAAAAAAAATTTTCAATTTTTTGCGAAAATCCATGATGGTCTTACTTTTTTTGAACCGATAAAATTTATTGTCGCCGATTCCGAATGTTTTGTGCATTTTGGATTATTTAGGATATTTTAAGTAGATCAACGTTTAATTTGCTGTAATATGTCGCCTCATTCGCCTGCAATCCACGTTCGATTACAAATGTGATCGAATTTCAAAATACGAAAATTCCAATACCCGAACTCTCTTTATGCGTCCTACCGGCATTTTCATGTCCAACGTATCATATACATTACCCATAATCATTTTGAACCGGAATTTCAACAAAAAAAAATTTTCAATTTTTTGCGAAAATCCATGATGGTGTTAGCCTTACTTTTTTTGAAGCGATAAAATTTATTGTCGCCGATTCCGAATGTTTTGTGCATTTTGGATTATTTAGGATATTTTAAGTAGATCAACGTTTAATTTGCTGTAATATGTCGCCTCATTCGCCTGCAATCCACGTTCGATTACAAATGTGATCGAATTTCAAAATACGAAAATTCCAATACCCGAACTCTCTTTATGCGCCCTACCGGTATTTTCATGTCCAACGTATCATATACATTACCCATAATCATTTTGAACCGGAATTTCAACAAAAAAAAAATTTCAATTTTTTGCGAAAATCCATGATGGTTAGCCTTACTTTTTTTGAACCGATAAAATTTATTGTCGCCGATTCCGAATGTTTTGTGCATTTTGGATTATTTAGGATATTTTAAGTAGATCAACGTTTAATTTGCTGTAATATGTCGCCTCATTCGCCTGCAATCCACGTTCGATTACAAATGTGATCGAATTTCAAAATACGAAAATTCCAATACCCGAACTCTCTTTATGCGTCCTACCGGTATTTTCATGTCCAACGTATCATATACATTACCCATAATCATTTTGAACCGGAATTTCAACAAAAAAAAATTTTCAATTTTTTGCGAAAATCCATGATGGTTAGCCTTACTTTTTTTGAACCGATAAAATTTATTGTCGCCGATTCCGAATGTTTTGTGCATTTTGGATTATTTAGGATATTTTAAGTAGATCAACGTTTAATTTGCTGTAATATGTCGCCTCATTCGCCTGCAATCCACGTTCGATTACAAATGTGATGGAATTTCAAAATACGAAAATTCCAATACCCGAACTCTCTTTATGCGTCCTACCGGTATTTTCATGTCCAACGTATCATATACATTACCCATAATCATTTTGAACCGGAATTTCAACAAAAAAAAAATTTCAATTTTTTGCGAAAATCCATGATGGTTAGCCTTACTTTTTTTGAACCGATAAAATTTATTGTCGCCGATTCCGAATGTTTTGTGCATTTTGGATTATTTAGGATATTTTAAGTAGATCAACGTTTAATTTGCTGTAATATGTCGCCTCATTCGCCTGCAATCCACGTTCGATTACAAATGTGATCGAATTTCAAAATACGAAAATTCCAATACCCGAACTCTCTTTATGCGTCCTACCGGTATTTTCATGTCCAACGTATCATATACATTACCCATAATCATTTTGAACCGGAATTTCAACAAAAAAAAATTTTCAATTTTTTGCGAAAATCCATGATGGTCTTACTTTTTTTGAACCGATAAAATTTATTGTCGCCGATTCCGAATGTTTTGTGCATTTTGGATTATTTAGGATATTTTAAGTAGATCAACGTTTAATTTGCTGTAATATGTCGCCTCATTCGCCTGCAATCCACGTTCGATTACAAATGTGATCGAATTTCAAAATACGAAAATTCCAATACCCGAACTCTCTTTATGCGTCCTACCGGCATTTTCATGTCCAACGTATCATATACATTACCCATAATCATTTTGAACCGGAATTTCAACAAAAAAAAATTTTCAATTTTTTGCGAAAATCCATGATGGTGTTAGCCTTACTTTTTTTGAAGCGATAAAATTTATTGTCGCCGATTCCGAATGTTTTGTGCATTTTGGATTATTTAGGATATTTTAAGTAGATCAACGTTTAATTTGCTGTAATATGTCGCCTCATTCGCCTGCAATCCACGTTCGATTACAAATGTGATGGAATTTCAAAATACGAAAATTCCAATACCCGAACTCTCTTTATGCGTCCTACCGGTATTTTCATGTCCAACGTATCATATACATTACCCATAATCATTTTGAACCGGAATTTCAACAAAAAAAAAATTTCAATTTTTTGCGAAAATCCATGATGGTTAGCCTTACTTTTTTTGAACCGATAAAATTTATTGTCGCCGATTCCGAATGTTTTGTGCATTTTGGATTATTTAGGATATTTTAAGTAGATCAACGTTTAATTTGCTGTAATATGTCGCCTCATTCGCCTGCAATCCACGTTCGATTACAAATGTGATCGAATTTCAAAATACGAAAATTCCAATACCCGAACTCTCTTTATGCGTCCTACCGGTATTTTCATGTCCAACGTATCATATACATTACCCATAATCATTTTGAACCGGAATTTCAACAAAAAAAAATTTTCAATTTTTTGCGAAAATCCATGATGGTCTTACTTTTTTTGAACCGATAAAATTTATTGTCGCCGATTCCGAATGTTTTGTGCATTTTGGATTATTTAGGATATTTTAAGTAGATCAACGTTTAATTTGCTGTAATATGTCGCCTCATTCGCCTGCAATCCACGTTCGATTACAAATGTGATCGAATTTCAAAATACGAAAATTCCAATACCCGAACTCTCTTTATGCGTCCTACCGGCATTTTCATGTCCAACGTATCATATACATTACCCATAATCATTTTGAACCGGAATTTCAACAAAAAAAAATTTTCAATTTTTTGCGAAAATCCATGATGGTGTTAGCCTTACTTTTTTTGAAGCGATAAAATTTATTGTCGCCGATTCCGAATGTTTTGTGCATTTTGGATTATTTAGGATATTTTAAGTAGATCAACGTTTAATTTGCTGTAATATGTCGCCTCATTCGCCTGCAATCCACGTTCGATTACAAATGTGATCGAATTTCAAAATACGAAAATTCCAATACCCGAACTCTCTTTATGCGCCCTACCGGTATTTTCATGTCCAACGTATCATATACATTACCCATAATCATTTTGAACCGGAATTTCAACAAAAAAAAAATTTCAATTTTTTGCGAAAATCCATGATGGTTAGCCTTACTTTTTTTGAACCGATAAAATTTATTGTCGCCGATTCCGAATGTTTTGTGCATTTTGGATTATTTAGGATATTTTAAGTAGATCAACGTTTAATTTGCTGTAATATGTCGCCTCATTCGCCTGCAATCCACGTTCGATTACAAATGTGATCGAATTTCAAAATACGAAAATTCCAATACCCGAACTCTCTTTATGCGTCCTACCGGTATTTTCATGTCCAACGTATCATATACATTACCCATAATCATTTTGAACCGGAATTTCAACAAAAAAAAATTTTCAATTTTTTGCGAAAATCCATGATGGTTAGCCTTACTTTTTTTGAACCGATAAAATTTATTGTCGCCGATTCCGAATGTTTTGTGCATTTTGGATTATTTAGGATATTTTAAGTAGATCAACGTTTAATTTGCTGTAATATGTCGCCTCATTCGCCTGCAATCCACGTTCGATTACAAATGTGATCGAATTTCAAAATACGAAAATTCCAATACCCGAACTCTCTTTATGCGTCCTACCGGTATTTTCATGTCCAACGTATCATATACATTACCCATAATCATTTTGAACCGGAATTTCAACAAAAAAGATTTTTCAATTTTTTTCGAAAATCCATGATGGTTAGCCTTACTTTTTTTGAACCGATAAAATTTATTGTCGCCGATTCCGAATGTTTTGTGCATTTTGGATTATTTAGGATATTTTAAGTAGATCAACGTTTAATTTGCTGTAATATGTCGCCTCATTCGCCTGCAATCCACGTTCGATTACAAATGTGATCGAATTTCAAAATACGAAAATTCCAATACCCGAACTCTCTTTATGCGTCCTACCGGTATTTTCATATCCAACGTATCATATACATTACCCATAATCATTTTGAACCGGAATTTCAACAAAAAAAAATTTTCAATTTTTTGCGAAAATCCATGATGGTTGTTAGCCTTACTTTTTTTGAACCGATAAAATTTATTGTCGCCGATTCCGAATGTTTTGTGCATTTTGGATTATTTAGGATATTTTAAGTAGATCAACGTTTAATTTGCTGTAATATGTCGCCTCATTCGCTTGCAATCCACGTTCGATTACAAATGTGATCGAATTTCAAAATACGAAAATTCCAATACCCGAACTCTCTTTATGCGTCCTACCGGTATTTTCATGTCCAACGTATCATATACATTACCCATAATCATTTTGAACCGGAATTTCAACAAAAAAAAATTTTCAATTTTTTGCGAAAATCCATGATGGTTAGCCTTACTTTTTTTGAACCGATAAAATTTATTGTCGCCGATTCCGAATGTTTTGTGCATTTTGGATTATTTAGGATATTTTAAGTAGATCAACGTTTAATTTGCTGTAATATGTCGCCTCATTCGCCTGCAGTCCACGTTCGATTACAAATGTGATCGAATTTCAAAATACGAAAATTCCAATACCCGAACTCTCTTTATGCGTCCTACCGGTATTTTCATGTCCAACGTATCATATACATTACCCATAATCATTTTGAACCGGAATTTCAACAAAAAAAAATTTTCAATTTTTTGCGAAAATCCATGATGGTTAGCCTTACTTTTTTTGAACCGATAAAATTTATTGTCGCCGATTCCGAATGTTTTGTGCATTTTGGATTATTTAGGATATTTTAAGTAGAACAACGTTTAATTTGCTGTAATATGTCGCCTCATTCGCCTGCAATCCACGTTCGATTACAAATGTGATCGAATTTCAAAATACGAAAATTCCAATACCCGAACTCTCTTTATGCATCCTACCGGTATTTTCATGTCCAACGTATCATATACATTACCCATAATCATTTTGAACCGGAATTTCAACAAAAAAAAATTTTCAATTTTTTGCGAAAATCCATGATGGTTAGCCTTACTTTTTTTGAACCGATAAAATTTATTGTCGCCGATTCCGAATGTTTTGTGCATTTTGGATTATTTAGGATATTTTAAGTAGATCAACGTTTAATTTGCTGTAATATGTCGCCTCATTCGCCTGCAATCCACGTTCGATTACAAATGTGATCGAATTTCAAAATACGAAAATTCCAATACCCGAACTCTCTTTATGCGTCCTACCGGTATTTTCATGTCCAACGTATCATATACATTACCCATAATCATTTTGAACCGGAATTTCAACAAAAAAAAAATTCAGTTTTTTGCGAAAATCCATGATGGTTAGCCTTACTTTTTTTGAACCGATAAAATTTATTGTCGCCGATTCCGAATGTTTTGTGCATTTTGGATTATTTAGGATATTTTAAGTAGATCAACGTTTAATTTGCTGTAATATGTCGCCTCATTCGCCTGCAATCCACGTTCGATTACAAATGTGATCGAATTTCAAAATACGAAAATTCCAATACCCGAACTCTCTTTATGCGTCCTACCGGTATTTTCATGTCCAACGTATCATATACATTACCCATAATCATTTTGAACCGGAATTTCAACAAAAAAAAAAATTCAGTTTTTTGCGAAAATCCATGATGGTTAGCCTTACTTTTTTTGAACCGATAAAATTTATTGTCGCCGATTCCGAATGTTTTGTGCACTTTGGATTATTTAGGATATTTTAAGTAGATCAACGTTTAATTTGCTGTAATATGTCGCCTCATTCGCCTGCAATCCACGTTCGATTACAAATGTGATCGAATTTCAAAATACGAAAATTCCAATACCCGAACTCTCTTTATGCGTCCTACCGGTATTTTCATGTCCAACGTATCATATACATTACCCATAATCATTTTGAACCGGAATTTCAACAAAAAAAAATTTTCAATTTTTTGCGAAAATCCATGATGGTTAGTTAGCCTTACTTTTTTTGAACCGATAAAATTTATTGTCGCCGATTCCGAATGTTTTGTGCATTTTGGATTATTTAGGATATTTTAAGTAGATCAACGTTTAATTTGCTGTAATATGTCGCCTCATTCGCCTGCAATCCACGTTCGATTACAAATGTGATCGAATTTCAAAATACGAAAATTCCAATACCCGAACTCTCTTTATGCGTCCTACCGGTATTTTCATGTCCAACGTATCATATACATTACCCATAATCATTTTGAACCGGAATTTCAACAAAAAAAAATTTTCAATTTTTTGCGAAAATCCATGATGGCTAGCCTTACTTTTTTTGAACCGATAAAATTTATTGTCGCCGATTCCGAATGTTTTGTGCATTTTGGATTATTTAGGATATTTTAAGTAGATCAACGTTTAATTTGCTGTAATATGTCGCCTCATTCGCCTGCAATCCACGTTCGATTACAAATGTGATCGAATTTCAAAATACGAAAATTCCAATACCCGAACTCTCTTTATGCGTCCTACCGGTATTTTCATGTCCAACGTATCATATACATTACCCATACTCATTTTGAACCGGAATTTAAACAAAAAAAAATTTTCAATTTTTTGCGAAAATCCATGATGGTTAAGCCTTACTTTTTTTGAACCGATAAAATTTATTGTCGCCGATTCCGAATGTTTTGTGCATTTTGGATTATTTAGGATATTTTAGGTAGATCAACGTTTAATTTGCTGTAATATGTCGCCTCATTCGCCTGCAATCCACGTTCGATTACAAATGTGATCGAATTTCAAAATACGAAAATTCCAATACCCGAACTCTCTTTATGCGTCCTACCGGTATTTTCATGTCCAACGTATCATATACATTACCCATAATCATTTTGAACCAGAATTTCAACAAAAAAAAAAATTCAGTTTTTTGCGAAAATCCATGATGGTTAGCCTTACTTTTTTTGAACCGATAAAATTTATTGTCGCCGATTCCGAATGTTTTGTGCATTTTGGATTATTTAGGATATTTTAGGTAGATCAACGTTTAATTTGCTGTAATATGTCGCCTCATTCGCCTGCAATCCACGTTCGATTACAAATGTGATCGAATTTCAAAATACGAAAATTCCAATACCCCGAACTCTCTTTATGCGTCCTACCGGTATTTTCATGTCCAACGTATCATATACATTACCCATAATCATTTTGAACCGGAATTTCAACAAAAAAAATTTTCAATTTTTTGCGAAAATCCATGATGGGCCTTACTTTTTTTGAACCGATAAAATTTATTGTCGCCGATTCCGAATGTTTTGTGCATTTTGGATTATTTAGGATATTTTAGGTAGATCAACGTTTAATTTGCTGTAATATGTCGCCTCATTCGCCTGCAATCCACGTTCGATTACAAATGTGATCGAATTTCAAAATACGAAAATTCCAATACCCCGAACTCTCTTTATGCGTCCTACCGGTATTTTCATGTCCAACGTATCATATACATTACCCATAATCATTTTGAACCGGAATTTCAACAAAAAAAATTTTCAATTTTTTGCGAAAATCCATGATGGGCCTTACTTTTTTTGAACCGATAAAATTTATTGTCGCCGATTCCGAATGTTTTGTGCATTTTGGATTATTTAGGATATTTTAAGTAGATCAACGTTTAATTTGCTGTAATATGTCGCCTCATTCGCCTGCAATCCACGTTCGATTACAACACTTTTTTTGCGAACGTTGTGTAGTCAACACACAAAAATAAAAGAGCTCTTGAATATTAAAATAATCAAAAACAATAAAGTGGTAATTAGTGAACAGTTAAAAAAAATATTCTAGTAATATTTTTATAATGTGCTAAGCTAGTTTTAAATTAATATTAAGTGATCAAATATAGTGAATATAATTTAAATATAAGTGGATATGGGTTAGTGTTTAATTTAATTAGTTATATAGTGTAATAAACCGGCATACACAAACTCTCGTGTGTGCAAGGTATACGTATAAGTGAAAAAAAAAATAACGGGTTTACAACTTGCCGTAATATGGTGCGATTTTTAATAAAAAACGTGGTTTGAAAAATATTTACCAAAAAGTGATTAACAAAAAATTTTGAGTTTTTATTTTTTTTATGTACGGTAATGGGTTAGTGAATTATAAATAGTGTAGTCATAGGAGTGCCTAGAATATAATGTTTAACAATAAATAGTTATAGTGATTATAGTAAGTGAACACACCCATACATAGACTCTCATGTATGCGCGGTGAAATATACAGTTCATAGTGATTATTGTGATTCTAAATTTTTATCGAGTGATTTTTATATTAGATGTGCACAGTATTAAGGTGTAGATTTAAGCAGTGAGTGAATACAGATACACCTCCATATATAAACTGCCGTGTATGAGGGGATATCAGTGAAGATTTACTTAGTGAAAATTTAATAAAGTAAAATGAACAGTGAATAACACAAACATTAAGTGGGACATTATTCGAGAATTAGCGGATCGGGGCACATGGTCACAACAAGCAGATAACGGTAAGAAGTACCAAGGTCAGTGACTTATTTAAATCAAAAAAAAAAAATTTTTTTCTGGTTAAAACAAAAAAAAAACGGTGAACACAGACATTGGGTAAAAATTGAAAATTAATAAACATTTAATAGTGGCGAATTATGAATGGCGGGACAAAATAATAGTGGCAAAATAACGATGGGGGGCAACGAAGATAACGCTCCTACCACGAGCGGACTGAAATCCAAACGGGCGCATGAAGCGGCGATTTCAGACGATGATCTTAACATCGTCTCCAAAGTAGTAGTGAAAAACTCTGAAGAGAAAAACAACATGAAAATAGATAAAAAAAAAATTACGAACAAATTAAAATTAACTAGGTCAACAGAGGAGCTAGCAGCTGTGGGAACTGAATCCCAAGTTAAACGACGTCAATCGCTTACTTCAATTACAAACGATAAGGTTAAGCAGCTAGCAGAAGAAAATGCCGTACTGCAAAACAGCATAGAAACAATGAAGGCAGAAATAACGCAACTAAAAAATATGTTAACCCAACATAAACAAGTACAACTGGTGCAGAATCCAACGCTAGCCACGAATATGCAACCGACAACAACGCAAAACAGATTCGCGGATATAGAAATCGAGGAGAGTGACATAACAGATCTAACGGCAGGAGACGATGACGAGGATTTGCCACTATTCGAGATAGTCAAAAAAACCGTCAAAAAAAATAATAATAATCATACACTCACAACAACAAACAAAAATACGGTGCAAAAACAACATCCACAAAAGACAACAGTCAAACAAGATACAGAGACAAAGACAAACAGCCTAGCGAAAAAAACTAGTCGACCACCACCATTACACATACACAATCAACAAATAAACGACACCATAAAATTAATGAAAGGAGTCAACATAGAAAACTTTCACATTAAAAGAATTAATAATAACAAACACACGTTACATACAGAAACATTAGTAAACTACAAAGAAGCAAAAAAAATTTTAACAGAAGTAAATACACCGTACTTCACGTATACACCAAAAGATGAGAAACCCAAAACAATAGTACTTAAAGGGTTACATGAAAACGAAGACATAGATGAATTGAAAACACTGATACAATTACACAACATTAAAATAATAAATATAACGCAACTTAAAACCAAACAATCTACAAGTCAGGAAAGAAAGCTGCCACTTTACATCGTACAGTGTGCACCCGAAACCAACATGAGCCAAATATACAAAATTAAAACATTAAATTATCAAACTGTTACATGGGAAACACTAAAAAAAAGTGACATCATTATGCAGTGCCACCAATGCCAACGGTTTGGACATGCGGCTGCAAATTGCAACTTGAAATACAGATGCGTGAAATGCGACCAGCAACACGAGCCTGGAAAATGCGCTATAAATACGAAGGTTAGCAAAGAGGAGGTATATTGCACAAACTGTAGCACCAAAGGCCATCCAGCTTCCTACAGAGGGTGTCCAGTATACCAGGCAACATTAAATAGATTGAAAGAACGCATCAAAGAAAAACGAGAAAAAAAACCAGAACAAATCACGATAACAAATAAAACGTATGTTAGCCAGGAAAATGGCTCATTCGCGGAAATGCTGAAGGGAGGAGGAAGACAAGCAAAAACATTAGCAATCACTGCACCGACAGAGACAACAAACGAAAACACTAAAACAATCCAAGTACTCACAAACAAAATAGATAAAGTGGCGGAGACTGTCGCTCAACAAGGAGAACAGATTTCTACCCTACTCGCATTGATACAGCAGTTGGTAAAATGAACAGCAATCACAAAAACAACCTCATGATAATCGCGATCAACGTCAATTCCTTAATCAGTACACAAAGACGGCTGAACTTACTTAACTTCATAAATAATAAAAAACCGGACATTATGCTTATAAGCGAGACAAAACTAAATAAAAAACATACCATTACACTAAAAGACTACAACATCATAAGAACGGATCGCACTCATGGAAAACGAGCAGGAGGAACGGCAATAATAATTAAAAACCAATATAACTATCAAGAAATAAACACGAACAATGAAAATAAGAACTCGGGGATAGAGTACACTGTAATAAAAATCAAACTGAACATAAATAACAGCTACCTATATATATTTGCAATATACTGCACCACTTGCAACCACACGATTACCGAAACTCATTTTCATAAAGAATGGAATGACATATTCATAAAACACGACCTCGCAAACCCAAATCATTATTATATCATAGCAGGCGATTTTAACGCCACTCACACAAATTGGGGAAACTCAGCAAACAACATACGAGGTGTAAAATTAGCAGAATGGATGCAGAATAATGACATTGACTACAAAGCCAAACTATACATGCCAGATAGCCCGACATTCCTGCGGTCGAATAACATCCTAGATTTCGCAATAGTCGACATGCTACTAAACGGATGAGAGGGGCAAAATACCGGCTCACACGTACGATAGTGATCACAAGGCCATCGAAATAATATGCAACAATTACAACATCAACAATCACACATTCCATTTAGACACCATTAACGTAGATTCCGTACGATTTAACTTTAATAAAGCCGACTGGCCCGTATGGCAACTAAAACTACAAAAATTATACAACAAACATTTACACGACAACAACATATCACAAATAATACCAATAGATCACAACATCACAGATACCGAAATAGATACAAATATTA
The DNA here is from genome assembly GCA_932526605.1 of Nephrotoma flavescens. NCBI lineage: Eukaryota > Metazoa > Arthropoda > Insecta > Diptera > Tipulidae > Nephrotoma > Nephrotoma flavescens. The sequence goes on from OW052221.1 coordinate 230,729,004, forward strand.
AGACAATAACACAATTAATAATTAACAACATAAAAGAAACAATACCCAAAATAATAAGAAAAAATAATATGGAGTGCTACACTAACAACATCATACAAAACTTATACAAACAAAAATCAAAACGGATTACAGCACTAAAAAACGGAAAAAGGACAGGAAGAATATCGCGGCCGCAAATAAACATACTTAAAACGGAAATAAAAAGAATAAATGAATTAATCACACAGAACGTGCAAATGGAAGTGAATAAAAAATGGACGGAACACATTGGAAAAATAAAACCGGGTCCAAAAATGTTCCATCAAATAAAACGGATCACGGCTAGCGCAAAATCAAAGGATCTGAACATACAACACTTAGAGATAGACGAGCACGAAACGAGAACCATGCAGGAACTAAACATTGACTGGGCAAAATTAGAAAAACAAGGGACACAGTATAGTAGTTACGATCAACATGATAATTTAAAAATAATTGGACACCACATACAAAAAACAACAATACCCAATCCAACACTGGGAAAACCGCACCATGAACAATCAATAAAACATACAATAGACCCACTAAAAGCACAATTTGAAATAAATAAAGTAAACCATTTAACAAAAACTATATTCACTACAAATAATACCGCACTAAACCCACAAACAAACAATAGTAACAACAGTAATCGCAACTACTTCACAAACACGAACGAACTGATCACAATAATTAAATGCTTAAATACCAAGAAATCGTTCGGCTTAGATAATCTCCCGTGTGTCGCTTTAAAACATTTACCCAGCGAGATAATACAAGAACTATGCAGCTTGATCAATCACTGTTTGAATAATCGCACCTTCCCGAAAGCGTGGAAAACAGCGAAAATCTACCCGATACCGAAAAAGGGAAAACCAACAACCCAGCCAAGCAGCTATCGTCCAATAAGCCTGTTATCGAACCTAGGCAAAATATACGAAATTGTCATATACGAAAGAATTCTCGAGCACACAAAGGAACAAGAACTAATACCGGACAATCAATTCGGTTTCCGGCATGGTCATTCGACTATACACGCCATCACAAGGCTAACATCAGATGTATGCCGAAACCTAAACCGGAGAAAGGCGACCGGCGCAGTACTGATCGATATGGAGAAGGCCTTCGAGTCGGTGTGGTTAGACGGACTGCTATACAAGATGATACAAATGAAATTTAGCCCCGATATAACACAATTACTGTACGAACTGTTGTACAATAGAAAATTCAAAACAACAAACGGCACTCAGATATCAGATCAAACGTTCCAAATTCACAATGGACTACAACAAGGCTCCATAACAGCACCAATATTATTTAACTTATACACGAAGGACCTCGTAGACCACGAACGCTTGAACACACAGGAAATACAAACAATAGCCTACGCAGACGACCTGGTGATCTATGGCACACACGAAAAAATTAAAAATATCACACACAACATACAACAGGCAGTAGAATTTACGATGGATTATTTGCATACATGGAGGATAAAAATCAACCCCACCAAATGTGAAACGATACTATTCAGGAAACCCTACCGGTTAGCAAACTGCGACACACAACTAAACTGGAAAAAATTCCAAGTCAAAATAGCTGGTACGACCTGTGTGCAAAAGCCATCAGTTAAATATTTAGGAATAAATCTAGATAAACTGCTCTATCTAGACAAGCATATACAGCAACAGATAATAAAGGCTAAAAAAATATTCTACGCCAATCGAAGATTATTTTGTGCACGATCAATCAGTCCAAAAGTCAAATATATATGCTATAAATCTTTGGTACGCCCAATATTAACATATGGTTGTCCAATATGGTGGAATATTGGCCCATACACAATGGAAAAAATGAGAATCTTCGAAAGGAAATGCCTCCGATACTGCCATGGGGAACATCGATCAGCGAGCTCAGACTTTAAAAAATACATATCAAACCAAAAGCAGTACGAGAAATTTGGGAAAGATAGAATAGATCTCCACATACTAAAGCTGGTCAGAGACCATATCAAAAGATCTACAGACAATAGAGAAAACTCATTAATATTTGCCCCCTACTATACCGAAGATAGCATACAGAGGGAGAGCTGCAAAAAGGACAAAAATCCAGGACCAGAGACATTTATATATTTAGATAAAATTGGATACATTGACAACAGGGAGAACAGATACCCAAAGATCTACCACCTAGAGAGAAAACAGAACACAAAAGGATTTGAAGAGGAAATATTCGATAATCCACAGCTGTACCATCTACACAATCGCTTTGATTATAATAATATCGTTCTAGATCCAGACAAGATTGCGAGAACAAGGCGGAAATACTGGTGGCTTCAAGACCTACCCACAACCTAATAATGATACGAGCCATTGGATTATATTCAACAAGACAACATAAACAACAATTACCATACGAAATGATGAGCCGAGAGCGGGAGTGGCGGAGGACTGCGGACACTGAAGCGAGTGGTCCAAAACCACTCCACCATCGCTCTCGGACTCATTTCAGTAGAAATAGTTTTGGCATTTTACACTTTTTTGGCCAAAATTAAATAAAATAAAACATTGAATTTTACACACATTAATTTTAAATAACCCGATTGATTTGTATAAAAAAAAAAAATTAAAGAACATGGTTTGAGACTCCAGACGGAGCATTAATCATTATATTTGTAAATGTAAAGGGCATTTTTTTAATCAGCTTTGGCCCAAAAACAAAGTTAATATTGAATTGAAATAAATAAAGCGAAGATTCAAAAAAAAAAAACGTTCGATTACAAATGTGATCGAATTTCAAAATACGAAAATTCCAATACCCGAACTCTCTTTATGCGTCCTACCGGTATTTTCATGTCCAACGTATCATATACATTACCCATAATCATTTTGAACCGGAATTTCAACAAAAAAAAAAATTTTCAATTTTTTGCGAAAATCCATGATGGCTAGCCTTACTTTTTTTGAACCGATAAAATTTATTGTCGCCGATTCCGAATGTTTTGTGCATTTTGGATTATTTAGGATATTTTAAGTAGATCAACGTTTAATTTGCTGTAATATGTCGCCTCATTCGCCTGCAATCCACGTTCGATTACAAATGTGATCGAATTTCAAAATACGAAAATTCCAATACCCGAACTCTCTTTATGCGTCCTACCGGTATTTTCATGTCCAACGTATCATATACATTACCCATAATCATTTTGAACCGGAATTTCAACAAAAAAAATTTTCAATTTTTTGCGAAAATCCATGATGGGCCTTACTTTTTTTGAACCGATAAAATTTATTGTCGCCGATTCCGAATGTTTTGTGCATTTTGGATTATTTAGGATATTTTAAGTAGATCAACGTTTAATTTGCTGTAATATGTCGCCTCATTCGCCTGCAATCCACGTTCGATTACAAATGTGATCGAATTTCAAAATACGAAAATTCCAATACCCGAACTCTCTTTATGCGTCCTACCGGTATTTTCATGTCCAACGTATCATATACATTACCCATAATCATTTTGAACCGGAATTTCAACAAAAAAAAATTTTCAATTTTTTGCGAAAATCCATGATTGTTAGCCTTACTTTTTTTGAACCGATAAAATTTATTGTCGCCGATTCCGAATGTTTTGTGCATTTTGGATTATTTAGGATATTTTAAGTAGATCAACGTTTAATTTGCTGTAATATGTCGCCTCATTCGCCTGCAATCCACGTTCGATTACAAATGTGATCGAATTTCAAAATACGAAAATTCCAATACCCGAACTCTCTTTATGCGTCCTACCGGTATTTTCATGTCCAACGTATCATATACATTACCCATACTCATTTTGAACCGGAATTTCAACAAAAAAAAATTTTCAATTTTTTGCGAAAATCCATGATGGTTAGCCTTACTTTTTTTGAACCGATAAAATTTATTGTCGCCGATTCCGAATGTTTTGTGCATTTTGGATTATTTAGGATATTTTAAATAGATCAACGTTTAATTTGCTGTAATATGTCGCCTCATTCGCCTTCAATCCACGTTCGATTACAAATGTGATCGAATTTCAAAATACGAAAATTCCAATACCCGAACTCTCTTTATGCGTCCTACCGGTATTTTCATGTCCAACGTATCATATACATTACCCATAATCATTTTGAACCGGAATTTCAACAAAAAAAAATTTTTCAATTTTTTGCGAAAATCCATGAAGCCTTACTTTTTTTGAACCGATAAAATTTATTGTCGCCGATTCCGAATGTTTTGTGCATTTTGGATTATTTAGGATATTTTAAGTAGATCAACGTTTAATTTGCTGTAATATGTCGCCTCATTCGCCTGCAATCCACGTTCGATTACAAATGTGATCGAATTTCAAAATACGAAAATTCCAATACCCGAACTCTCTTTATGCGTCCTACCGGTATTTTCATGTCCAACGTATCATATACATTACCCATAATCATTTTGAACCGGAATTTCAACAAAAAAAAAATTTCAATTTTTTGCGAAAATCCATGATGGTTACTTGATGCCTTACTTTTTTTGAACCGATAAAATTTATTGTCGCCGATTCCGAATGTTTTGTGCATTTTGGATTATTTAGGATATTTTAAGTAGATCAACGTTTAATTTGCTGTAATATGTCGCCTCATTCGCCTGCAATCCACGTTCGATTACAAATGTGATCGAATTTCAAAATACGAAAATTCCAATACCCGAACTCTCTTTATGCGTCCTACCGGTATTTTCATGTCCAACGTATCATATACATTACCCATACTCATTTTGAACCGGAATTTCAACAAAAAAAAATTTTCAATTTTTTGCGAAAATCCATGATGGTTAGCCTTACTTTTTTTGAACCGATAAAATTTATTGTCGCCGATTCCGAATGTTTTGTGCATTTTGGATTATTTAGGATATTTTAAATAGATCAACGTTTAATTTGCTGTAATATGTCGCCTCATTCGCCTTCAATCCACGTTCGATTACAAATGTGATCGAATTTCAAAATACGAAAATTCCAATACCCGAACTCTCTTTATGCGTCCTACCGGTATTTTCATGTCCAACGTATCATATACATTACCCATAATCATTTTGAACCGGAATTTCAACAAAAAAAATTTTTCAATTTTTTGCGAAAATCCATGAAGCCTTACTTTTTTTGAACCGATAAAATTTATTGTCGCCGATTCCGAATGTTTTGTGCATTTTGGATTATTTAGGATATTTTAAGTAGATCAACGTTTAATTTGCTGTAATATGTCGCCTCATTCGCCTGCAATCCACGTTCGATTACAAATGTGATCGAATTTCAAAATACGAAAATTCCAATACCCGAACTCTCTTTATGCGTCCTACCGGTATTTTCATGTCCAACGTATCATATACATTACCCATAATCATTTTGAACCGGAATTTCAACAAAAAAAAAATTTCAATTTTTTGCGAAAATCCATGATGGTTACTTGATGCCTTACTTTTTTTGAACCGATAAAATTTATTGTCGCCGATTCCGAATGTTTTGTGCATTTTGGATTATTTAGGATATTTTAAGTAGATCAACGTTTAATTTGCTGTAATATGTCGCCTCATTCGCCTGCAATCCACGTTCGATTACAAATGTGATCGAATTTCAAAATACGAAAATTCCAATACCCGAACTCTCTTTATGCGTCCTACCGGTATTTTCATGTCCAACGTATCATATACATTACCCATAATCATTTTGAACCGGAATTTCAACAAAAAAAAATTTTCAATTTTTTGCGAAAATCCATGATGGGCCTTACTTTTTTTGAACCGATAAAATTTATTGTCGCCGATTCCGAATGTTTTGTGCATTTTGGATTATTTAGGATATTTTAAGTAGATCAACGTTTAATTTGCTGTAATATGTCGCCTCATTCGCCTGCAATCCACGTTCGATTACAAATGTGATCGAATTTCAAAATACGAAAATTCCAATACCCGAACTCTCTTTATGCGTCCTACCGGTATTTTCATGTCCAACGTAGCATATACATTACCCATAATCATTTTGAACCGGAATTTCAACAAAAAAAAATTTTCAATTTTTTGCGAAAATTCATGATGGTTAGCCTTACTTTTTTTGAACCGATAAAATTTATTGTCGCCGATTCCGAATGTTTTGTGCATTTTGGATTATTTAGGATATTTTAGGTAGATCAACGTTTAATTTGCTGTAATATGTCGCCTCATTCGCCTGCAATCCACGTTCGATTACAAATGTGATCGAATTTCAAAATACGAAAATTCCAATACCCGAACTCTCTTTATGCGTCCTACCGGTATTTTCATGTCCAACGTATCATATACATTACCCATAATCATTTTGAACCGGAATTTCAACAAAAAAAATTTTTCAATTTTTTGCGAAAATCCATGATGGTTAGCCTTACTTTTTTTGAACCGATAAAATTTATTGTCGCCGATTCCGAATGTTTTGTGCATTTTGGATTATTTAGGATATTTTAAGTAGATCAACGTTTAATTTGCTGTAATATGTCGCCTCATTCGCCTGCAATCCACGTTCGAAAACAAATGTGATCGAATTTCAAAATACGAAAATTCCAATACCCGAACTCTCTTTATGCGTCCTACCGGTATTTTCATGTCCAACGTATCATATACATTACCCATAATCATTTTGAACCGGAATTTCAACAAAAAAAAATTTTCAATTTTTTGCGAAAATCCATGATGGGTTAGCCTTACTTTTTTTGAACCGATAAAATTTATTGTCGCCGATTCCGAATGTTTTGTGCATTTTGGATTATTTAGGATATTTTAAGTAGATCAACGTTTAATTTGCTGTAATATGTCGCCTCATTCGCTTGCAATCCACGTTCGATTACAAATGTGATCGAATTTCAAAATACGAAAATTCCAATACCCGAACTCTCTTTATGCGTCCTACCGGTATTTTCATGTCCAACGTATCATATACATTACCCATAATCATTTTGAACCGGAATTTCAACAAAAAAAATTTTCAATTTTTTGCGAAAATCCATGATGGGCCTTACTTTTTTTGAACCGATAAAATTTATTGTCGCCGATTCCGAATGTTTTGTGCATTTTGGATTATTTAGGATATTTTAAGTAGATCAACGTTTAATTTGCTGTAATATGTCGCCTCATTCGCCTGCAATCCACGTTCGATTACAAATGTGATCGAATTTCAAAATACGAAAATTCCAATACCCGAACTCTCTTTATGCGTCCTACCGGTATTTTCATGTCCAACGTATCATATACATTACCCATAATCATTTTGAACCGGAATTTCAACAAAAAAAAATTTTCAATTTTTTGCGAAAATCCATGATGGTTAGCCTTACTTTTTTTGAACCGATAAAATTTATTGTCGCCGATTCCGAATGTTTTGTGCATTTTGGATTATTTAGGATATTTTAAGTAGATCAACGTTTAATTTGCTGTAATATGTCGCCTCATTCGCCTGCAATCCACGTTCGATTACAAATGTGATCGAATTTCAAAATACGAAAATTCCAATACCCGAACTCTCTTTATGCGTCCTACCGGTATTTTCATGTCCAACGTATCATATACGTTACCCATAATCATTTTGAACCGGAATTTCAACAAAAAAAAATTTCAATTTTTTGCGAAAATCCATGATGGGCCTTACTTTTTTTGAACCGATAAAATTTATTGTCGCCGATTCCGAATGTTTTGTGCATTTTGGATTATTTAGGATATTTTAAGTAGATCAACGTTTAATTTGCTGTAATATGTCGCCTCATTCGCCTGCAATCCACGTTCGATTACAAATGTGATCGAATTTCAAAATACGAAAATTCCAATACCCGAACTCTCTTTATGCGTCCTACCGGTATTTTTCATGTCCAACGTATCATATACATTACCCATAATCATTTTGAACCGGAATTTCAACAAAAAAAAATTTTCAATTTTTTGCGAAAATCCATGATGGCTAGCCTTACTTTTTTTGAACCGATAAAATTTATTGTCGCCGATTCCGAATGTTTTGTGCATTTTGGATTATTTAGGATATTTTAAGTAGATCAACGTTTAATTTGCTGTAATATGTCGCCTCATTCGCCTGCAATCCACGTTCGATTACAAATGTGATCGAATTTCAAAATACGAAAATTCCAATACCCGAACTCTCTTTATGCGTCCTACCGGTATTTTCATGTCCAACGTATCATATACATTACCCATAATCATTTTGAACCGGAATTTCAACAAAAAAAATTTTCAATTTTTTGCGAAAATCCATGATGGGCCTTACTTTTTTTGAACCGATAAAATTTACTGTCGCCGATTCCGAATGTTTTGTGCATTTTGGATTATTTAGGATATTTTAAGTAGATCAACGTTTTAATTTGCTGTAATATGTCGCCTCATTCGCCTGCAATCCACGTTCGATTACAAATGTGATCGAATTTCAAAATACGAAAATTCCAATACCCGAACTCTCTTTATGCGTCCTACCGGTATTTTCATGTCCAACGTATCATATACATTACCCATAATCATTTTGAACCGGAATTTCAACAAAAAAAAAATTTTCAATTTTTTGCGAAAATCCATGATGGCTAGCCTTACTTTTTTTGAACCGATAAAATTTATTGTCGCCGATTCCGAATGTTTTGTGCATTTTGGATTATTTAGGATATTTTAAGTAGATCAACGTTTAATTTGCTGTAATATGTCGCCTCATTCGCCTGCAATCCACGTTCGATTACAAATGTGATCGAATTTCAAAATACGAAAATTCCAATACCCGAACTCTCTTTATGCGTCCTACCGGTATTTTCATGTCCAACGTATCATATACATTACCCATAATCATTTTGAACCGGAATTTCAACAAAAAAAAAATTTTCATTTTGCGAAAATCCATGATGGCTAGCCTTACTTTTTTTGAACCGATAAAATTTATTGTCGCCGATTCCGAATGTTTTGTGCATTTTGGATTATTTAGGATATTTTAAGTAGATCAACGTTTAATTTGCTGTAATATGTCGCCTCATTCGCCTGCAATCCACGTTCGATTACAAATGTGATCGAATTTCAAAATACGAAAATTCCAATACCCGAACTCTCTTTATGCGTCCTACCGGTATTTTCATGTCCAACGTATCATATACATTACCCATACTCATTTTGAACCGGAATTTCAACAAAAAAAAATTTTCAATTTTTTGCGAAAATCCATGATGGTTAGCCTTACTTTTTTTGAACCGATAAAATTTATTGTCGCCGATTCCGAATGTTTTGTGCATTTTGGATTATTTAGGATATTTTAGGTAGATCAACGTTTAATTTGCTGTAATATGTCGCCTCATTCGCCTGCAATCCACGTTCGATTACAAATGTGATCGAATTTCAAAATACGAAAATTCCAATACCCGAACTCTCTTTATGCGTCCTACCGGTATTTTCATGTCCAACGTATCATATACATTACCCATAATCATTTTGAACCGGAATTTCAACAAAAAAAAAATTTCAGTTTTTTGCGAAAATCCATGATGGTTAGCCTTACTTTTTTTGAACCGATAAAATTTATTGTCGCCGATTCCGAATGTTTTGTGCATTTTGGATTATTTAGGATATTTTAAGTAGATCAACGTTTAATTTGCTGTAATATGTCGCCTCATTCGCCTGCAATCCACGTTCGATTACAAATGTGATCGAATTTCAAAATACGAAAATTCCAATACCCGAACTCTCTTTATGCGTCCTACCGGTATTTTCATGTCCAACGTATCATATACATTACCCATAATCATTTTGAACCGGAATTTCAGCAAAAAAAAATTTTCAATTTTTTGCGAAAATCCATGATGGTTAGCCTTACTTTTTTTGAACCGATAAAATTTATTGTCGCCGATTCCGAATGTTTTGTGCATTTTGGATTATTTAGGATATTTTAAGTAGATCAACGTTTAATTTGCTGTAATATGTCGCCTCATTCGCCTGCAATCCACGTTCGATTACAAATGTGATCGAATTTCAAAATACGAAAATTCCAATACCCGAACTCTCTTTATGCGTCCTACCGGTATTTTCATGTCCAACGTATCATATACATTACCCATAATCATTTTGAACCGGAATTTCAACAAAAAAAAATTTTCAATTTTTTGCGAAAATCCATGATGGGCCTTACTTTTTTTGAACCGATAAAATTTATTGTCGCCGATTCCGAATGTTTTGTGCATTTTGGATTATTTAGGATATTTTAAGTAGATCAACGTTTAGTTTGCTGTAATATGTCGCCTCATTCGCCTGCAATCCACGTTCGATTACAAATGTGATCGAATTTCAAAATACGAAAATTCCAATACCCGAACTCTCTTTATGCGTCCTACCGGTATTTTCATGTCCAACGTAGCATATACATTACCCATACTCATTTTGAACCGGAATTTCAACAAAAAAAAATTTTCAATTTTTTGCGAAAATCCATGATGGTTAGCCTTACTTTTTTTGAACCGATAAAATTTATTGTCGCCGATTCCGAATGTTTTGTGCATTTTGGATTATTTAGGATATTTTAGGTAGATCAACGTTTAATTTGCTGTAATATGTCGCCTCATTCGCCTGCAATCCACGTTCGATTACAAATGTGATCGAATTTCAAAATACGAAAATTCCAATACCCGAACTCTCTTTATGCGTCCTACCGGTATTTTCATGTCCAACGTATCATATACATTACCCATAATCATTTTGAACCGGAATTTCAACAAAAAAATTTTTTCAATTTTTTGCGAAAATCCATGATGGTTAGCCTTACTTTTTTTGAACCGATAAAATTTATTGTCGCCGATTCCGAATGTTTTGTGCATTTTGGATTATTTAGGATATTTTAAGTAGATCAACGTTTAATTTGCTGTAATATGTCGCCTCATTCGCCTGCAATCCACGTTCGAAAACAAATGTGATCGAATTTCAAAATACGAAAATTCCAATACCCGAACTCTCTTTATGCGTCCTACCGGTATTTTCATGTCCAACGTATCATATACATTACCCATAATCATTTTGAACCGGAATTTCAACAAAAAAAATTTTTCAATTTTTTGCGAAAATCCATGATGGTTAGCCTTACTTTTTTTGAACCGATAAAATTTATTGTCGCCGATTCCGAATGTTTTGTGCATTTTGGATTATTTAGGATATTTTAAGTAGATCAACGTTTAATTTGCTGTAATATGTCGCCTCATTCGCTTGCAATCCACGTTCGATTACAAATGTGATCGAATTTCAAAATACGAAAATTCCAATACCCGAACTCTCTTTATGCGTCCTACCGGTATTTTCATGTCCAACGTATCATATACATTACCCATAATCATTTTGAACCGGAATTTCAACAAAAAAAAATTTTCAATTTTTTGCGAAAATCCATGAAGCCTTACTTTTTTTGAACCGATAAAATTTATTGTCGCCGATTCCGAATGTTTTGTGCATTTTGGATTATTTAGGATATTTTAAGTAGATCAACGTTTAATTTGCTGTAATATGTCGCCTCATTCGCCTGCAATCCACGTTCGATTACAAATGTGATCGAATTTCAAAATACGAAAATTCCAATACCCGAACTCTCTTTATGCGTCCTACCGGTATTTTCATGTCCAACGTATTATATACATTACCCATGATCATTTTGAACCGGAATTTCAACAAAAAAAATTTTCAGTTTTTTGCGAAAATCCATGATGGCTAGCCTTACTTTTTTTGAACCGATAAAATTTATTGTCGCCGATTCCGAATGTTTTGTGCATTTTGGATTATTTAGGATATTTTAAGTAGATCAACGTTTAATTTGCTGTAATATGTCGCCTCATTCGCCTGCAATCCACGTTCGATTACAAATGTGATCGAATTTCAAAATACGAAAATTCCAATACCCGAACTCTCTTTATGCGTCCTACCGGTATTTTCATGTCCAACGTATCATATACATTACCCATAATCATTTTGAACCGGAATTTCAACAAAAAAAAAATTTTCAATTTTTTGCGAAAATCCATGATGGCTAGCCTTACTTTTTTTGAACCGATAAAATTTATTGTCGCCGATTCCGAATGTTTTGTGCATTTTGGATTATTTAGGATATTTTAAGTAGATCAACGTTTAATTTGCTGTAATATGTCGCCTCATTCGCCTGCAATCCACGTTCGATTACAAATGTGATCGAATTTCAAAATACGAAAATTCCAATACCCGAACTCTCTTTATGCGTCCTACCGGTATTTTCATGTCCAACGTATCATATACATTACCCATAATCATTTTGAACCGGAATTTCAACAAAAAAAAATTTTCAATTTTTTGCGAAAATCCATGATGAGCCTTACTTTTTTTGAACCGATAAAATTTATTGTCGCCGATTCCGAATGTTTTGTGCATTTTGGATTATTTAGGATATTTTAAGTAGATCAACGTTTAATTTGCTGTAATATGTCGCCTCATTTGCCTGCAATCCACGTTCGATTACAAATGTGATCGAATTTCAAAATACGAAAATTCCAATACCCGAACTCTCTTTATGCGTCCTACCGATATTTTCATGTCCAACGTATCATATACATTACCCATAATCATTTTGAACCGGAATTTCAACAATAAAAAATTTTCAATTTTTTGCGAAAATCCATGATGGTTAGCCTTACTTTTTTTGAACCGATAAAATTTATTGTCGCCGATTCCGAATGTTTTGTGCATTTTGGATTATTTAGGATATTTTAAGTAGATCAACGTTTAATTTGCTGTAATATGTCGCCTCATTCGCCTGCAATCCACGTTCGATTACAAATGTGATCGAATTTCAAAATACGAAAATTCCAATACCCGAACTCTCTTTATGCGTCCTACCGGTATTTTCATGTCCAACGTATCATATACATTACCCATAATCATTTTGAACCGGAATTTCAACAAAAAAAATGTTCAGTTTTTTGCGAAAATCCATGATGGTTAGCCTTACTTTTTTTGAACCGATAAAATTTATTGTCGCCGATTCCGAATGTTTTGTGCATTTTGGATTATTTAGGATATTTTAAGTAGATCAACGTTTAATTTGCTGTAATATGTCGCCTCATTCGCCTGCAATCCACGTTCGATTACAAATGTGATCGAATTTCAAAATACGAAAATTCCAATACCCGAACTCTCTTTATGCGTCCTACCGGTATTTTCATGTCCAACGTATCATATACATTACCCATAATCATTTTGAACCGGAATTTCAACAAAAAAAAATTTTCAATTTTTTGCGAAAATCCATGATGGTTAGCCTTACTTTTTTTGAACCGATAAAATTTATTGTCGCCGATTCCAAATGTTTTGTGCATTTTGGATTATTTAGGATATTTTAAGTAGATCAACGTTTAATTTGCTGTAATATGTCGCCTCATTCGCCTGCAATCCACGTTCGATTACAAATGTGATCGAATTTCAAAATACGAAAATTCCAATACCCGAACTCTCTTTATGCGTCCTACCGGTATTTTCATGTCCAACGTATCATATACATACCCATAATCATTTTGAACCGGAATTTCAACAAAAAAAAAATTTCAATTTTTTGCGAAAATCCATGATGGCCTTACTTTTTTTGAACCGATAAAATTTATTGTCGCCGATTCCGAATGTTTTGTGCATTTTGGATTATTTAGGATATTTTAAGTAGATCAACGTTTAATTTCCTGTAATATGTCGCCTCATTCGCCTGCAATCCACGTTCGATTACAAATGTGATCGAATTTCAAAATACGAAAATTCCAATACCCGAACTCTCTTTATGCGTCCTACCGGTATTTTCATGTCCAACGTATCATATACATTACCCATAATCATTTTGAACCGGAATTTCAACAAAAAAAAATTTTCAATTTTTTGCGAAAATCCATGATGGCTAGCCTTACTTTTTTTGAACCGATAAAATTTATTGTCGCCGATTCCGAATGTTTTGTGCATTTTGGATTATTTAGGATATTTTAAGTAGATCAACGTTTAATTTGCTGTAATATGTCGCCTCATTCGCCTGCAATCCACGTTCGATTACAAATGTGATCGAATTTCAAAATACGAAAATTCCAATACCCGAACTCTCTTTATGCGTCCTACCGGTATTTTCATGTCCAACGTATCATATACATTACCCATAATCATTTTGAACCGGAATTTCAACAAAAAAAAATTTTCAATTTTTTTCGAAAATCCATGATGTAGCCTTACTTTTTTTGAACCGATAAAATTTATTGTCGCCGATTCCGAATGTTTTGTGCATTTTGGATTATTTAGGATATTTTAAGTAGATCAACGTTTAATTTGCTGTAATATGTCGCCTCATTCGCCTGCAATCCACGTTCGATTACAAATGTGATCGAATTTCAAAATACGAAAATTCCAATACCCGAACTCTCTTTATGCGTCCTACCGGTATTTTCATGTCCAACGTATCATATACATTACCCATAATCATTTTGAACCGGAATTTCAACAAAAAAAAATTTTCAATTTTTTGCGAAAATCCATGATGGTTGTTAGCCTTACTTTTTTTGAACCGATAAAATTTATTGTCGCCGATTCCGAATGTTTTGTGCATTTTGGATTATTTAGGATATTTTAAGTAGATCAACGTTTAATTTGCTGTAATATGTCGCCTCATTCGCCTGCAATCCACGTTCGATTACAAATGTGATCGAATTTCAAAATACGAAAATTCCAATACCCGAACTCTCTTTATGCGTCCTACCGGTATTTTCATGTCCAACGTATCATATACATTACCCATAATCATTTTGAACCGGAATTTCAACAAAAAAAAAATTTCAATTTTTTGCGAAAATCCATGATGGTTACTTGATGCCTTACTTTTTTTGAACCGATAAAATTTATTGTCGCCGATTCCGAATGTTTTGTGCATTTTGGATTATTTAGGATATTTTAGGTAGATCAACGTTTAATTTGCTGGAATATGTCGCCTCATTCGCCTGCAATCCACGTTCGATTACAATTGTGATCGAATTTCAAAATACGAAAATTCCAATACCCGAACTCTCTTTATGCGTCCTACCGGTATTTTCATGTCCAACGTATCATATACATTACCCATACTCATTTTGAACCGGAATTTCAACAAAAAAAAATTTTCAATTTTTTGCGAAAATCCATGATGGTTAGCCTTACTTTTTTTGAACCGATAAAATTTATTGTCGCCGATTCCGAATGTTTTGTGCATTTTGGATTATTTAGGATATTTTAAGTAGATCAACGTTTAATTTGCTGTAATATGTCGCCTCATTCGCCTGCAATCCACGTTCGATTACAAATGTGATCGAATTTCAAAATACGAAAATTCCAATACCCGAACTCTCTTTATGCGTCCTACCGGTATTTTCATGCCCAACGTATCATATACATTACCCATAATCATTTTGAACCGGAATTTCAACAAAAAAAAATTTTCAGTTTTTTGCGAAAATCCATGATGGTTAGCCTTACTTTTTTTGAACCGATAAAATTTATTGTCGCCGATTCCGAATGGTTTGTGCATTTTGGATTATTTAGGATATTTTAGGTAGATCAACGTTTAATTTGCTGTAATATGTCGCCTCATTGGCCTGCAATCCACGTTCGATTACAAATGTGATCGAATTTCAAAATACGAAGATTCCAATACCCGAACTCTCTTTATGCGTCCTACCGGTATTTTCATGTCCAACGTAACCGCGGATCTCAAAATACGAAAATTCCAATAACGGCGCATTCCATTTGCAACCCACCGTTAATTTCTTGCTAAACATATAATTACCATTACCTATATCATTTTGAACCGGAATTTCAACAAAAAAAATTTTCAATTTTTTTGGAAATAACCATGATGGTTAGCCTTACTTTTTTCGAACGGGTAAAATTTATTGTCACCGATTCTTTATGTTTCGGTTATTTTGCGTTAATTATGTAATTTTGAGTAGGTCAACGTTTAAGTTGCTTCAATATGTCGCCTCATTCTCCTGTAATCCAGGTTCGATGACATAATATAACCGCGGATCCCAAAATACGAAATTTCCAATAACGGCGCATTCCATTTGCAACCCACCGTTAATTTCTTGCTAAACATATAATTACCATTACCTATAATCATTTTGAACCGGAATTTCAATAAAAAATATTTTCAATTTTTTTGGAAAAAACCATGATGGGTTGGTTAGCCTTACTTTTTTTGAACGGGTAAAATTTATTGTCACCGATTCTTTATGTTTCGGTTATTTTGCGTTAATTATGTAATTTTGAGTAGGTCAACGTTTAAGTTGCTTTAATATGTCGCCTCATTCTCCTGTAATCCAGGTTCGATGACATAATATAACCCCGGATCTCAAAATACGAAATTTTCAATAACGGCGCATTCCATTTGCAACCCACCGTTAATTTCTTGCTAAACATATAATTACCATTACCTATAATCATTTTGAACCGGAATTTCAACAAAATATATTTTCAATTTTTTTTGGAAAAAACCATGATGGTTAGCCTTACTTTTTTTGAACGGGTAAAATTTATTGTCACCGATTCTTTATGTTTCGGTTGTTTTGCGTTAATTATGTAATTTTGAGTAGGTCAACGTTTAAGTTGCTTCAATATGTCGCCTCATTCTCCTGTAATCCAGGTTCGATGACATAATATAACCGCGGATCCCAAAATACGAAATTTCCAATAACGGCGCATTCCATTTGCAACCCACCGTTAATTTCTTGCTAAACATATAATTACCATTACCTATAATCATTTTGAAACGGAATTTCAACAAAAAATATTTTCAATTTTTTTGAAAAAAACCATGATGGTTAGCCTTACTTTTTTTGAACGGGTAAAATTTATTGTCACCGATTCTTTATGTTTCGGTTATTTTGCGTTAATTATGTAATTTTGAGTAGGTCAACGTTTAAGTTGCTTCAATATGTCGCCTCATTCTCCTGTAATCCAGGTTCGATGACATAATATAACCGCGGATCTCAAAATACGAAATTTCCAATAACGGCGCATTCCATTTGCAACCCACCGTTAATTTCTTGCTAAACATATAATTACCATTACCTATAATCATTTTGAACCGGAATTTCAACAAAAAATATTTTCAATTTTTTTTGGAAAAAACCATGATGCCTTACTTTTTTTGAACGGGTAAAATTTATTGTCACCGATTCTTTATGTTTCGGTTATTTTGCGTTAATTATGTAATTTTGAGTAGGTGAACGTTTAAGTTGCTTCAATATGTCGCCTCATTCTCCTGTAATCCAGGTTCGATGACATAATATAACCGCGGATCTCAAAATACGAAAATTCCAATAACGGCGCATTCCATTTGCAACCCACCGTTAATTTCTTGCTAAACATATAATTACCATTACCTATATCATTTTGAACCGGAATTTCAACAAAAAAAATTTTCAATTTTTTTGGAAAAAACCATGATGGTTAGTCTTACTTTTTTTGAACGGGTAAAATTTATTGTCACCGATTCTTTATGTTTCGGTTATTTTGCGTTAATTATGTAATTTTGAGTAGGTCAACGTTTAAGTTGCTTCAATATGTCGCATCATTCTCCTGTAATCCAGGTTCGATGACATAATATAACCGCGGATCTCAAAATACGAAATTTCCAATAACGGCGCATTCCATTTGCAACCCACCGTTAATTTCTTGCTAAACATATAATTACCATTACCTATAATCATTTTGAACCGGAATTTCAACAAAAAATATTTTCAATTTTTTTTGGAAAAAACCATGATGGTTAGCCTTACTTTTTTTGAACGGGTAAAATTTATTGTCACCGATTCTTTATGTTTCGGTTATTTTGCGTTAATTATGTAATTTTGAGTAGGTCAACGTTTAAGTTGCTTCAATATGTCGCCTCATTCTCCTGTAATCCAGGTTCGATGACATAATATAACCGCGGATCTCAAAATACGAAAATTCCAATAACGGCGCATTCCATTTGCAACCCACCGTTAATTTCTTGCTAAACATATAATTACCATTACCTATAATCTTTATGAACCGGAATTTAAACAAAAAATATTTGCAAATTTTTTTGGAAAAAACCACGATGGTTAGCTAGCCTTACTTTTTTTGAACGGGTAAAATTTATTGTCACCGATTCTTTATGTTTCGGTTATTTTACGTTAATTATGTAATTTTGAGTAGGTCAACGTTTAAATTGCTTCAATATGTCGCCTCATTCTTCAATAATCCAGGTTCGATGACATAATATAACCGCGGATCTCAAAATACGAAATTTCCAATAACGGCGCATTCCATTTGCAACCCACCGTTAATTTCTTGCTAAACATATAATTACCATTACCTATAATCATTTTGAACCGGAATTTCAACAAAAAATATTTTCAATTTTTTTTGGAAAAAACCATGATGGCTAGCCTAACTTTTTTTGAACGGGTAAAATTTATTGTCACCGATTCTTTATGTTTCGGTTATTTTGCGTTAATTATGTAATTTTGAGTAGGTCAACGTTTAAGTTGCTTCAATATGTCGCCTCATTCTCCTGTAATCCATGTTCGATGACACAATATAACCGCGGATCTCAAAATACGAAATTTTCAATAACGGCGCATTCCATTTGCAACCCACCGTTAATTTCTTGCTAAACATATAATTACCATTACCTATAATCATTTTGAACCGGAATTTCAACAAAAAAAAATTTCAATTTTTTTGGAAAAAACCATGATGGTTGTTAGCCTTACTTTTTTCGAACGGATAAAATTTATTGTCACCGATTCTTTATGTTCCGGTTATTTTGCGTTAATTATGTAGTTTTGAGTAGGTCAACGTTTAAGTTGCTTCAATATGTCGCCTCATTCTCCTGTAATCCAGGTTCGATGACATAATATAACCGCGGATCTCAAAATACGAAATTTCCAATAACGGCGCATTCCATTTGCAACCCACCGTTAATTTCTTGCTAAACATATAATTACCATTACCTATATCATTTTGAAACGGAATTTCAACAAAAAAATTTTTCAATTTTTTTGGAAAAAACCATGATGGTTGCCTTACTTTTTTTGAACGGGTAAAATTTATTGTCACCGATTCTTTATGTTTCGGTTATTTTGCGTTAATTATGTAATTTTGAGTAGGTGAACGTTTAAGTTGCTTCAATATGTCGCCTCATTCTCCTGTAATCCAGGTTCGGTGACATAATATAACCGCGGATCTCAAAATACGAAATTTCCAATAACGGCGCATTCCATTTGCAACCCACCGTTAATTTCTTGCTAAACATATAATTACCATTACCTATAATCATTTTGAACCGGAATTTCAACAAAAAAAAATTTCAATTTTTTTGGAAAAAACCATGATGGTTGTTAGCCTTACTTTTTTCGAACGGGTAAAATTTATTGTCACCGATTCTTTATGTTTCGGTTATTTTGCGTTAATTATGTAGTTTTCAGTAGGTCAACGTTTAAGTTGCTTCAATATGTCGCCTCATTCTCCTGTAATCCAGGTTCGATGACATAATATAACCGCGGATCCCAAAATACGAAATTTCCAATAACGGCGCATTCCATTTGCAACCCACCGTTAATTTCTTGCTAAACATATAATTACCATTACCTATAATCATTTTGAACCGGAATTTCAACAAAAAAAAATTTCAATTTTTTTGGAAAACACCATGATGGTTAGCCTTACTTTTTTCGAACGGGTAAAATTTATTGTCACCGATTCTTTATGTTTCGGTTATTTTGCGTTAATTATGTAGTTTTGAGTAGGTCAACGTTTAAATTACTTTAATATATCGCCTCATTCTCCTGTAATCCAGGTTCGATGACATAATATAACCGCGGATCTCAAAATACGAAATTTTCAATAACGCCGCATTCCATTTGCAACCCACCGTTAATTTCTTGCTAAACATATAATTACCATTACCTATAATCTTTATGAAGCGGAATTTCAACAAAAAAAATTTTTAATTTTTTTGGAAAAAACCACGATGGTTAGCTAGCCTTACTTTTTTTGAACGGGTAAAATTTATTGTCACCGATTCTTTATGTTTCGGTTATTTTGCGTTAATTATGTAATTTTGAGTAGGTCAACGTTTAAGTTGCTTCAATATGTCGCCTCATTCTCCTGTGATCCAGGTTCGATGACATAATATAACCGCGGATCTCAAAATACGAAATTTCCAATAACGGCGCATTCCATTTGCAACCCACCGTTAATTTCTTGCTAAACATATAATTACCATTACCTATAATCATTTTGAACCGGAATTTCAACAAAAAATATTTTTTCAATTTTTTTTGGAAAAAACCATGATGAGCCTTCCTTTTTTTGAACGGGTAAAATTTATTGTCACCGATTCTTTATGTTTCGGTTATTTTGCGTTAATTATGTAATTTTGAGTAGGTCAACGTTTAAGTTGCTTCAATATGTCGCCTCATTCTCCTGTAATCCAGGTTCGATGACATAATATAACCGCGGATCTCAAAATACGAAAATTCCAATAACGGCGCATTCCATTTGCAACCCACCGTTAATTTCTTGCTAAACATATAATTACCATTACCTATAATCATTTTGAACCGGAATTTCAACAAAAAATATTTTTTCAATTTTTTTTGGAAAAAACCATGATGGGCCTTCCTTTTTTTGAACGGGTAAAATTTATTGTCACCGATTCTTTATGTTTCGGTTATTTTGCGTTAATTATGTAATTTTGAGTAGGTCAACGTTTAAGTTGCTTCAATATGTCGCCTCATTCTCCTGTAATCCAGGTTCGATGACATAATATAACCGCGGATCTCAAAATACGAAAATTCCAATAACGGCGCATTCCATTTGCAACCCACCGTTAATTTCTTGCTAAACATATAATTACCATTACCTATAATCATTTTGAACCGGAATTTCAACAAAAAAAATTTTCATTTTTTTTGGAAAAAACCATGATGGTTAGCCTTACTTTTTTTGAACGGGTAAAATTTATTGTCACCGATTCTTTATGTTTCGGTTATTTTGCGTTAATTATGTAATTTTGAGTAGGTCAACGTTTAAGTTGCTTCAATATGTCGCCTCATTCTCCTGTAATCCAGGTTCGATGACATAATATAACCGCGGATCTCAAAATACGAAAATTCCAATAACGGCGCATTCCATTTGCAACCCACCGTTAATTTCTTGCTAAACATATAATTACCATTACCTATAATCATTTTGAACTGGAATTTCAACAAAAAATATTTTCAATTTTTTTTGTAAAAAACCATGATGGTTAGCCTTACTTTTTTTTGAACGGGTAAAATTTATTGTCACCGATTCTTTATGTTTCGGTTATTTTGCGTTAATTATGTAATTTTGAGTAGGTCAACGTTTAAGTTGCTTCAATATGTCGCCTCATTCTCCTGTAATCCAGGTTCGATGACATAATATAACCGCGGATCTCAAAATACGAAATTTCCAATAACGGCGCATTCCATTTGCAACCCACCGTTAATTTCTTGCTAAACATATAATTACCATTACCTATAATCATTTTGAACCGGAATTTCAACAAAAAATATTTTCAATTTTTTTTGTTAAAAACCATGATGTTAGCCTTACTTTTTTTTGAACGGGTAAAATTTATTGTCACCGATTCTTTATGTTTCGGTTATTTTGCGTTAATTATGTAATTTTGAGTAGGTCAACGTTTAAGTTGCTTCAATATGTCGCCTCATTCTTCTGTAATCCAGGTTCGATGACATAATATAACCGCGGATCTCAAAATACGAAAATTCCAATAACGGCGCATTCCATTTGCAACCCACCGTTAATTTCTTGCTAAACATATAATTACCATTACCTATAATCATTTTGAACCGGAATTTCAACAAAAAAAAATTTCAATTTTTTTGGTAAAAACCATGATGGTTAGCCTTACTTTTTTTGAACGGGTAAAATTTATTGTCACCGATTCTTTATGTTTCGGTTATTTTGCGTTAATTATGTAATTTTGAGTAGGTCAACGTTTAAGTTGCTTCAATATGTCGCCTCATTCTCCTGTAATCCAGGTTCGATGACATAATATAACCGCGGATCTCAAAATACGAAATTTCCAATAACGGCGCATTCCATTTGCAACCCACCGTTAATTTCTTGCTAAACATATAATTACCATTACCTATAATCATTTTGAACCGGAATTTCAACAAAAAATATTTTTTCAATTTTTTTTGGAAAAAACCATGATGAGCCTTACTTTTTTTGAACGGGTAAAATTTATTGTCACCGATTCTTTATGTTTCGGTTATTTTGCGTTAATTATGTAATTTTGAGTAGGTCAACGTTTAAGTTGCTTCAATATGTCACCTCATTCTCCTGTAATCCAGGTTCGATGACATAATATAACCGCGGATCTCAAAATACGAAATTTCCAATAACGGCGCATTCCATTTGCAACCCACCGTTAATTTCTTGCTAAACATATAATTACCATTACCTATAATCATTTTGAACCGGAATTTCAACAAAAAATATTTTCATTTTTTTTTGGAAAAAACCATGATGGCTAGCCTTACTTTTTTGAACGGGTAAAATTTATTGTCACCGATTCTTTATGTTTCGGTTATTTTGTGTTAATTATGTAATTTTGAGTAGGTCAACGTTTAAGTTGCTTCAATATGTCGCCTCATTCTCCTGTAATCCAGGTTCGAAGACATAATATAACCGCGGATCTCAAAATACGAAATTTCCAATAACGGCGCATTCCATTTGCAACCCACCGTTAATTTCTTGCTAAACATATAATTACCATTACCTATAATCATTTTGAACCGGAATTTCAACAAAAAATATTTTTTCAATTTTTTTTGGAAAAAACCATGATGAGCCTTCCTTTTTTTGAACGGGTAAAATTTATTGTCACCGATTCTTTATGTTTCGGTTATTTTGCGTTAATTATGTAATTTTGAGTAGGTCAACGTTTAAGTTGCTTCAATATGTCGCCTCATTCTCCTGTAATCCAGGTTCGATGACATAATATAACCGCGGATCTCAAAATACGAAAATTCCAATAACGGCGCATTCCATTTGCAACCCACCGTTAATTTCTTGCTAAACATATAATTACCATTACCTATAATCATTTTGAACCGGAATTTCAACAAAAAATATTTTCAATTTTTTTTGTAAAAAACCATGATGGTTAGTTAGCCTTACTTTTTTTTGAACGGGTAAAATTTATTGTCACCGATTCTGTATGTTTCGGTTATTTTGCGTTAATTATGTAATTTTGAGTAGGTCAACGTTTAAGTTGCTTCAATATGTCGCCTCATTCTCCTGTAATCCAGGTTCGATGACATAATATAACCGCGGATCTCAAAATACGAAATTTCCAATAACGGCGCATTCCATTTGCAACCCACCGTTAATTTCTTGCTAAACATATAATTACCATTACCTATAATCATTTTGAACCGGAATTTCAACAAAAAAAATTTTCAATTTTTTTGGAAAAAACCATGATGGTTAGTTAGCCTTACTTTTTTTGAACGGGTAAAATTTATTGTCACCGATCCTTTATGTTTCGGTTATTTTGCGTTAATTATGTAATTTTGAGTAGGTCAACGTTTAAGTTGCTTCAATATGTCACCTCATTCTCCTGTAATCCAGGTTCGATGACATAATATAACCGCGGATCTCAAAATACGAAATTTCCAATAACGGCGCATTCCATTTGCAACCCACCGTTAATTTCTTGCTAAACATATAATTACCATTACCTATAATCATTTTGAACCGGAATTTCAACAAAAAATATTTTCAATTTTTTTGGAAAAAACCATGATGAGCCTTACTTTTTTTGAACGGGTAAAATTTATTGTCACCGATTCTTTATGTTTCGGTTATTTTGCGTTAATTATGTAATTTTGAGTAGGTCAACGTTTAAGTTGCTTCAATATGTCGCCTCATTCTCCTGTAATCCAGGTTCGATGACATAATATAACCGCGGATCTCAAAATACGAAATTTCCAATAACGGCGCATTCCATTTGCAACCCACCGTTAATTTCTTGCTAAACATATAATTACCATTACCTATAATCATTTTGAACCGGAATTTCAACAAAAAATATTTTTTCAATTTTTTTTGGAAAAAACCATGATGGGCCTTCCTTTTTTGAACGGGTAAAATTTATTGTCACCGATTCTTTATGTTTCGGTTATTTTGCGTTAATTATGTAATTTTGAGTAGGTCAACGTTTAAGTTGCTTCAATATGTCGCCTCATTCTCCTGTAATCCAGGTTCGATGACATAATATAACCGCGGATCTCAAAATACGAAAATTCCAATAACGGCGCATTCCATTTGCAACCCACCGTTAATTTCTTGCTAAACATATAATTACCATTACCTATAATCATTTTGAACCGGAATTTCAACAAAAAATATTTTCAATTTTTTTTGTAAAAAACCATGATGGTTAGCCTTACTTTTTTTTTGAACGGGTAAAATTTATTGTCACCGATTCTTTATGTTTCGGTTATTTTGCGTTAATTATGTAATTTTGAGTAGGTCAACGTTTAAGTTGCTTCAATATGTCGCCTCATTCTCCTGTAATCCAGGTTCGATGACATAATATAACCGCGGATCTCAAAATACGAAAATTCCAATAACGGCGCATTCCATTTGCAACCCACCGTTAATTTCTTGCTAAACATATAATTACCATTACCTATAATCATTTTGAACCGGAATTTCAACAAAAAAAATTTTCATTTTTTTTGGAAAAAACCATGATGGTTAGCCTTACTTTTTTTGAACGGGTAAAATTTATTGTCACCGATTCTTTATGTTTCGGTTATTTTGCGTTAATTATGTAATTTTGAGTAGGTCAACGTTTAAGTTGCTTCAATATGTCACCTCATTCTCCTGTAATCCAGGTTCGATGACATAATATAACCGCGGATCTCAAAATACGAAAATTCCAATAACGGCGCATTCCATTTGCAACCCACCGTTAATTTCTTGCTAAACATATAATTACCATTACCTATAATCATTTTGAACTGGAATTTCAACAAAAAATATTTTCAATTTTTTTTGTAAAAAACCATGATGGTTAGCCTTACTTTTTTTTGAACGGGTAAAATTTATTGTCACCGATTCTTTATGTTTCGGTTATTTTGCGTTAATTATGTAATTTTGAGTAGGTCAACGTTTAAGTTGCTTCAATATGTCGCCTCATTCTCCTGTAATCCAGGTTCGATGACATAATATAACCGCGGATCTCAAAGTACGAAATTTCCAATAACGGCGCATTCCATTTGCAACCCACCGTTAATTTCTTGCTAAACATATAATTACCATTACCTATAATCATTTTGAACCGGAATTTCAACAAAAAATATTTTCAATTTTTTTTGTTAAAAACCATGATGTTAGCCTTACTTTTTTTTGAACGGGTAAAATTTATTGTCACCGATTCTTTATGTTTCGGTTATTTTGCGTTAATTATGTAATTTTGAGTAGGTCAACGTTTAAGTTGCTTCAATATGTCGCCTCATTCTTCTGTAATCCAGGTTCGATGACATAATATAACCGCGGATCTCAAAATACGAAAATTCCAATAACGGCGCATTCCATTTGCAACCCACCGTTAATTTCTTGCTAAACATATAATTACCATTACCTATAATCATTTTGAACCGGAATTTCAACAAAAAAAAATTTCAATTTTTTTGGTAAAAACCATGATGGTTAGCCTTACTTTTTTTGAACGGGTAAAATTTATTGTCACCGATTCTTTATGTTTCGGTTATTTTGCGTTAATTATGTAATTTTGAGTAGGTCAACGTTTACGTTGCTTCAATATGTCGAATCATTCTCCTGTAATCCAGGTTCGATGACATAATATAACCGCGGATCTCAAAATACGAAACTTCCAATAACGGCGCATTCCATTTGCAACCCACCGTTAATTTCTTGATAAACATATAATTACCATTACCTATAATCATTTTGAACCGGAATTTCAACAAAAAATATTTTCAATTTTTTTTGGAAAAAACCATGATGGTTAGCCTTACTTTTTTTGAACGGGTAAAATTTATTGTCACCGATTCTTTATGTTTCGGTTATTTTGCGTTAATTATGTAATTTTGAGTAGGTCAACGTTTAAGTTGCTTCAATATGTCGCCTCATTCTCCTGTAATCCAGGTTCGATGACATAATATAACCGCGGATCTCAAAATACGACAATTCCAATAACGGCGCATTCCATTTGCAACCCACCGTTAATTTCTTGCTAAACATATAATTACCATTACCTATAATCATTTTGAACCGGAATTTCAACAAAAAATATTTTCAATTTTTTTTGGAAAAAACCATGATGGTTAGCCTTACTTTTTTTGAACGGGTAAAATTTATTGTCACCGATTCTTTATGTTTCGGTTATTTTGCGTTAATTATGTAATTTTGAGTAGGTCAACGTTTAAGTTGCTTCAATATGTCGCCTCATTCTCCTGTAATCCAGGTTCGATGACATAATATAACCGCGGATCTCAAAATACGACAATTCCAATAACGGCGCATTCCATTTGCAACCCACCGTTAATTTCTTGCTAAACATATAATTACCATTACCTATAATCATTTTGAACCGGAATTTCAACAAAAAATATTATCAATTTTTTTTGGAAAAAACCATGATGGTTAGCCTTACTTTTTTTGAACGGGTAAAATTTATTGTCACCGATTCTTTATGTTTCGGTTATTTTGCGTTAATTATGTAATTTTGAGTAGGTCAACGTTTAAGTTGCTTCAATATGTCGCCTCATTCTCCTGTAATCCAGGTTCGATGACATAATATAACCGCGGATCTCAAAATACGACAATTCCAATAACGGCGCATTCCATTTGCAACCCACCGTTAATTTCTTGCTAAACATATAATTACCATTACCTATAATCATTTTGAACCGGAATTTCAACAAAAAATATTTTCAATTTTTTTTGGAAAAAACCATGATGGTTAGCCTTACTTTTTTTGAACGGGTAAAATTTATTGTCACCGATTCTTTATGTTTCTGTTATTTTGCGTTAATTATGTAATTTTGAGTAGGTCAACGTTTAAGTTGCTTCAATATGTCGCCTCATTCTCCTGTAATCCAGGTTCGATGACATAATATAACCGCGGATCTCAAAATACGACAATTCCAATAACGGCGCATTCCATTTGCAACCCACCGTTAATTTCTTGCTAAACATATAATTACCATTACCTATAATCATTTTGAACCGGAATTTCAACAAAAAATATTTTCAATTTTTTTTTGGAAAAAACCATGATGGTTAGCCTTACTTTTTTTGAACGGGTAAAATTTATTGTCACCGATTCTTTATGTTTCGGTTATTTTGCGTTAATTATGTAATTTTGAGTAGGTCAACGTTTAAGTTGCTTCAATATGTCGCCTCATTCTCCTGTAATCCAGGTTCGATGACATAATATAACCGCGGATCTCAAAATACGAAAATTCCAATAACGGCGCATTCCATTTGCAACCCACCGTTAATTTCTTGCTAAACATATAATTACCATTACCTATAATCATTTTGAACCGGAATTTCACCAAAAAATATTTTCAATTTTTTTTTGGAAAAAACCATGATGGTTAGCCTTACTTTTTTTGAACGGGTAAAATTTATTGTCACCGATTCTTTATGTTTCGGTTATTTTGCGTTAATTATGTAATTTTGAGTAGGTCAACGTTTAAGTTGCTTTAATATGTCGCCTCATTCTCCTGTAATCCAGGTTCGATGACATAATATAACCGCGGATCTCAAAATACGACAATTCCAATAACGGCGCATTCCATTTGCAACCCACCGTTAATTTCTTGCTAAACATATAATTACCATTACCTATAATCATTTTGAACCGGAATTTCAACAAAAAATATTTTGAATTTTTTTTGGAAAAAACCATGATGGTTAGCCTTACTTTTTTTGAACGGGTAAAATTTATTGTCACCGATTCTTTATGTTTCGGTTATTTTGCGTTAATTATGTAATTTTGAGTAGGTCAACGTTTAAGTTGCTTCAATATGTCGCCTCATTCTCCTGTAATCCAGGTTCGATGACATAATATAACCGCGGATCTCAAAATACGGCAATTCCAATAACGGCGCATTCCATTTGCAACCCACCGTTAATTTCTTGCTAAACATATAATTACCATTACCTATAATCATTTTGAACCGGAATTTCAACAAAAAATATTTTCAATTTTTTTTTGGAAAAAACCATGATGGTTAGCCTTACTTTTTTTGAACGGGTAAAATTTATTGTCACCGATTCTTTATGTTTCTGTTATTTTGCGTTAATTATGTAATTTTGAGTAGGTCAACGTTTAAGTTGCTTCAATATGTCGCCTCATTCTCCTGTAATCCAGGTTCGATGACATAATATAACCGCGGATCTCAAAATACGACAATTCCAATAACGGCGCATTCCATTTGCAACCCACCGTTAATTTCTTGCTAAACATATAATTACCATTACCTATAATCATTTTGAACCGGAATTTCAACAAAAAATATTTTCAATTTTTTTTGGAAAAAACCATGATGGTTAGCCTTACTTTTTTTGAACGGGTAAAATTTATTGTCACCGATTCTTTATGTTTCGGTTATTTTGCGTTAATTATGTAATTTTGAGTAGGTCAACGTTTAAGTTGCTTCAATATGTCGCCTCATTCTCCTGTAATCCAGGTTCGATGACATAATATAACCGCGGATCTCAAAATACGAAAATTCCAATAACGGCGCATTCCATTTGCAACCCACCGTTAATTTCTTGCT
This sequence comes from Nephrotoma flavescens, assembly GCA_932526605.1. Taxonomy (NCBI): domain Eukaryota; kingdom Metazoa; phylum Arthropoda; class Insecta; order Diptera; family Tipulidae; genus Nephrotoma; species Nephrotoma flavescens. The sequence goes on from OW052221.1 coordinate 230,757,931, forward strand.
AAACATATAATTACCATTACCTATAATCATTTTGAACCGGAATTTCAACAAAAAATACTTTCAATTTTTTTTGGAAAAAACCATGATGGTTAGCCTTACTTTTTTTGAACGGGTAAAATTTATTGTCACCGATTCTTTATGTTTCTGTTATTTTGCGTTAATTATGTAATTTTGAGTAGGTCAACGTTTAAGTTGCTTCAATATGTCGCCTCATTCTCCTGTAATCCAGGTTCGATGACATAATATAACCGCGGATCTCAAAATACGACAATTCCAATAACGGCGCATTCCATTTGCAACCCACCGTTAATTTCTTGCTAAACATATAATTACCATTACCTATAATCATTTTGAACCGGAATTTCAACAAAAAATATTTTCAATTTTTTTTGGAAAAAACCATGATGGTTAGCCTTACTTTTTTTGAACGGGTAAAATTTATTGTCACCGATTCTTTATGTTTCGGTTATTTTGCGTTAATTATGTAATTTTGAGTAGGTCAACGTTTAAGTTGCTTCAATATGTCGCCTCATTCTCCTGTAATCCAGGTTCGATGACATAATATAACCGCGGATCTCAAAATACGAAAATTCCAATAACGGCGCATTCCATTTGCAACCCACCGTTAATTTCTTGCTAAACATATAATTACCATTACCTATAATCATTTTGAACCGGAATTTCAACAAAAAATATTTTCAATTTTTTTTGGAAAAAACCATGATGGTTAGCCTTACTTTTTTTGAACGGGTAAAATTTATTGTCACCGATTCTTTATGTTTCGGTTATTTTGCGTTAATTATGTAATTTTGAGTAGGTCAACGTTTAAGTTGCTTCAATATGTCGCCTCATTCTCCTGTAATCCAGGTTCGATGACATAATATAACCGCGGATCTCAAAATACGGCAATTCCAATAACGGCGCATTCCATTTGCAACCCACCGTTAATTTCTTGCTAAACATATAATTACCATTACCTATAATCATTTTGAACCGGAATTTCAACAAAAAATATTTTCAATTTTTTTTGGAAAAAACCATGATGGTTAGCCTTACTTTTTTTGAACAGGTAAAATTTATTGTCACCGATTCTTTATGTTTCGGTTATTTTGCGTTAATTATGTAATTTTGAGTAGGTCAACGTTTAAGTTGCTTCAATATGTCGCCTCATTCTCCTGTAATCCAGGTTCGATGACATAATATAACCGCGGATCTCAAAATACGACAATTCCAATAACGGCGCATTCCATTTGCAACCCACCGTTAATTTCTTGCTAAACATATAATTACCATTACCTATAATCATTTTGAACCGGAATTTCAACAAAAAATATTTTCAATTTTTTTTGGAAAAAACCATGATGGTTAGTTAGCCTTACTTTTTTTGAACGGGTAAAATTTATTGTCACCGATTCTTTATGTTTCGGTTATTTTGCGTTAATTATGTAATTTTGAGTAGGTCAACGTTTAAGTTGCTTCAATATGTCGCCTCATTCTCCTGTAATCCAGGTTCGATGACATAATATAACCGCGGATCTCAAAATACGAAAATTCCAATAACGGCGCATTCCATTTGCAACCCACCGTTAATTTCTTGCTAAACATATAATTACCATTACCTATAATCATTTTGAACCGGAATTTCAACAAAAAATATTTTCAATTTTTTTTGGAAAAAACCATGATGGTTAGCCTTACTTTTTTTGAACGGGTAAAATTTATTGTCACCGATTCTTTATGTTTCGGTTATTTTGCGTTAATTATGTAATTTTGAGTAGGTCAACGTTTAAGTTGCTTCAATATGTCGCCTCATTCTCCTGTAATCCAGGTTCGATGACATAATATAACCGCGGATCTCAAAATACGAAAATTCCAATAACGGTGCATTCCATTTGCAACCCACCGTTAATTTCTTGCTAAACATATAATTACCATTACCTATAATCATTTTGAACCGGAATTTCAACAAAAAATATTTTCAATTTTTTTTGGAAAAAACCATGATGGTTAGCCTTACTTTTTTTGAACGGGTAAAATTTATTGTCACCGATTCTTTATGTTTCTGTTATTTTGCGTTAATTATGTAATTTTGAGTAGGTCAACGTTTAAGTTGCTTCAATATGTCGCCTCATTCTCCTGTAATCCAGGTTCGATGACATAATATAACCGCGGATCTCAAAATACGAAAATTCCAATAACGGCGCATTCCATTTGCAACCCACCGTTAATTTCTTGCTAAACATATAATTACCATTACCTATAATCATTTTGAACCGGAATTTCAACAAAAAATATTTTCAATTTTTTTTGGAAAAAACCATGATGGTTAGCCTTACTTTTTTTGAACGGGTAAAATTTATTGTCACCGATTCTTTATGTTTCGGTTATTTTGCGTTAATTATGTAATTTTGAGTAGGTCAACGTTTAAGTTGCTTCAATATGTCGCCTCATTCTCCTGTAATCCAGGTTCGATGACATAATATAACCGCGGATCTCAAAATACGAAAATTCCAATAACGGCGCATTCCATTTGCAACCCACCGTTAATTTCTTGCTAAACATATAATTACCATTACCTATAATCATTTTGAACCGGAATTTCAACAAAAAATATTTTCAATTTTTTTTGGAAAAAACCATGATGGTTAGCCTTACTTTTTTTGAACGGGTAAAATTTATTGTCACCGATTCTTTATGTTTCGGTTATTTTGCGTTAATTATGTAATTTTGAGTAGGTCAACGTTTAAGTTGCTTCAATATGTCGCCTCATTCTCCTGTAATCCAGGTTCGATGACATAATATAACCGCGGATCTCAAAATACGACAATTCCAATAACGGCGCATTTCATTTGCAACCCACCGTTAATTTCTTGCTAAACATATAATTACCATTACCTATAATCATTTTGAACCGGAATTTCAACAAAAAATATTTTCAATTTTTTTTGGAAAAAACCATGATGGTTAGCCTTACTTTTTTTGAACGGGTAAAATTTATTGTCACCGATTCTTTATGTTTCGGTTATTTTGCGTTAATTATGTAATTTTGAGTAGGTCAACGTTTAAGTTGCTTCAATATGTCGCCTCATTCTCCTGTAATCCAGGTTCGATGACATAATATAACCGCGGATCTCAAAATACGAAAATTCCAATAACGGCGCATTCCATTTGCAACCCACCGTTAATTTCTTGCTAAACATATAATTACCATTACCTATAATCATTTTGAACCGGAATTTCAACAAAAAATATTTTCAATTTTTTTTTGGAAAAAACCATGATGGTTAGTTAGCCTTACTTTTTTTGAACGGGTAAAATTTATTGTCACCGATTCTTTATGTTTCGGTTATTTTGCGTTAATTATGTAATTTTGAGTAGGTCAACGTTTAAGTTGCTTCAATATGTCGCCTCATTCTCCTGTAATCCAGGTTCGATGACATAATATAACCGCGGATCTCAAAATACGAAATTTCCAATAACGGCGCATTCCATTTGCAACCCACCGTTAATTTCTTGCTAAACATATAATTACCATTACCTATAATCATTTTGAACCGGAATTTCAACAAAAAATATTTTCAATTTTTTTTGGAAAAAACCATGATGGGTATAATAGAGGTATATGGACAGACAAGTCAAACAGGCAAAATTGTTAATAATGGTCGTAGCGAAAAACCACTTACATATTCGGATTCAGCGTGAAATTTTACATGGGAATTGCATATTAAATAATTTTTTGTTAGCCTTACTTTTTTTGAACGGGTAAAATTTATTGTCACCGATTCTTTATGTTTCGGTTATTTTGCGTTAATTATGTAATTTTGAGTAGGTCAACGTTTAAGTTGCTTCAATATGTCGCCTCATTCTCCTGTAATCCAGGTTCGATGACATAATATAACCGCGGATCTCAAAATACGACAATTCCAATAACGGCGCATTCCATTTGCAACCCACCGTTAATTTCTTGCTAAACATATAATTACCATTACCTATAATCATTTTGAACCGGAATTTCAACAAAAAATATTTTCAATTTTTTTTGGAAAAAACCATGATGGTTAGCCTTACTTTTTTTGAACGGGTAAAATTTATTGTCACCGATTCTTTATGTTTCGGTTATTTTGCGTTAATTATGTAATTTTGAGTAGGTCAACGTTTAAGTAGCTTCAATATGTCGCCTCATTCTCCTGTAATCCAGGTTCGATGACATAATATAACCGCGGATCTCAAAATACGAAAATTCCAATAACGGCGCATTCCATTTGCAACCCACCGTTAATTTCTTGCTAAACATATAATTACCATTACCTATAATCATTTTGAACCGGAATTTCAACAAAAAATATTTTCAATTTTTTTTGGAAAAAACCATGATGGTTAGCCTTACTTTTTTTGAACGGGTAAAATTTATTGTCACCGATTCTTTATGTTTCGGTTATTTTGCGTTAATTATGTAATTTTGAGTAGGTCAACGTTTAAGTTGCTTCAATATGTCGCCTCATTCTCCTGTAATCCAGGTTCGATGACATAATATAACCGCGGATCTCAAAATACGAAAATTCCAATAACGGCGCATTCCATTTGCAACCCACCGTTAATTTCTTGCTAAACATATAATTACCATTACCTATAATCATTTTGAACCGGAATTTCAACAAAAAATATTTTCAATTTTTTTTGGAAAAAACCATGATGGTTAGCCTTACTTTTTTTGAACGGGTAAAATTTATTGTCACCGATTCTTTATGTTTCGGTTATTTTGCGTTAATTATGTAATTTTGAGTAGGTCAACGTTTAAGTTGCTTCAATATGTCGCCTCATTCTCCTGTAATCCAGGTTCGATGACATAATATAACCGCGGATCTCAAAATACGAAAATTCCAATAACGGCGCATTCCATTTGCAACCCACCGTTAATTTCTTGCTAAACATATAATTACCATTACCTATAATCATTTTGAACCGGAATTTCAACAAAAAATATTTTCAATTTTTTTTTGGAAAAAACCATGATGGTTAGCCTTACTTTTTTTGAACGGGTAAAATTTATTGTCACCGATTCTTTATGTTTCGGTTATTTTGCGTTAATTATGTAATTTTGAGTAGGTCAACGTTTAAGTTGCTTCAATATGTCGCCTCATTCTCCTGTAATCCAGGTTCGATGACATAATATAACCGCGGATCTCAAAATACGAAAATTCCAATAACGGCGCATTCCATTTGCAACCCACCGTTAATTTCTTGCTAAACATATAATTACCATTACCTATAATCATTTTGAACCGGAATTTCAACAAAAAATATTTTCAATTTTTTTTTGGAAAAAACCATGATGGTTAGATGACATAATAACGTTATAACCGCGGATCTCAAAATACGACAATTCCAATAACGGCGCATTTCATTTGCAACCCACCGTTAATTTCTTGCTAAACATATAATTACCATTACCTATAATCATTTTGAACCGGAATTTCAACAAAAAATATTTTCAATTTTTTTTGGAAAAAACCATGATGGTTAGCCTTACTTTTTTTGAACGGGTAAAATTTATTGTCACCGATTCTTTATGTTTCGGTTATTTTGCGTTAATTATGTAATTTTGAGTAGGTCAACGTTTAAGTTGCTTCAATATGTCGCCTCATTCTCCTGTAATCCAGGTTCGATGACATAATATAACCGCGGATCTCAAAATACGAAAATTCCAATAACGGCGCATTCCATTTGCAACCCACCGTTAATTTCTTGCTAAACATATAATTACCATTACCTATAATCATTTTGAACCGGAATTTCAACAAAAAATATTTTCAATTTTTTTTGGAAAAAACCATGATGGGTATAATAGAGGTATATGGACAGACAAGTCAAACAGGCAAAATTGTTAATAATGGTCGTAGCGAAAAACCACTTACATATTCGGATTCAGCGTGAAATTTTACATGGGAATTGCATATTAAATAATTTTTTGTTAGCCTTACTTTTTTTGAACGGGTAAAATTTATTGTCACCGATTCTTTATGTTTCGGTTATTTTGCGTTAATTATGTAATTTTGAGTAGGTCAACGTTTAAGTTGCTTCAATATGTCGCCTCATTCTCCTGTAATCCAGGTTCGATGACATAATATAACCGCGGATCTCAAAATACGAAAATTCCAATAACGGCGCATTCCATTTGCAACCCACCGTTAATTTCTTGCTAAACATATAATTACCATTACCTATAATCATTTTGAACCGGAATTTCAACAAAAAATATTTTCAATTTTTTTTGGAAAAAACCATGATGGTTAGCCTTACTTATGTAATTTTGAGTAGATCAGCGTTTAAGTTGCTTCAATATGTCGGCTCATTCGCCCGTAATCCAGTTTCAATGACATAATATAACCAGGATTTCAAAATACGAAATTCCGAATAACCGCGAATTACGTTTATTTAATATTCACTTTTAATTTTAACAACACTTTTTACAACTTTACAAATTATATATATATGACAAATATATTATATATATACGACAAATTATTTATTTACTAATTTTGATGTGTACACTACGGTGGTTACAACTATTCTAACTTTTAATATTTTCCCAATGCAAAGGAAAACAGATAAAGAGTAATGAACCAAGTGTTCATTACGATCAAACATTATTCTTATTATTCTTTGAATTATTACAACGCATGAAGTGCAATTTTATAAAAAATAAAATAAGATTAATATTTTGAAGACAAAATATTATGATAACAAATAAAATTGAATTTAAATGAAATCGCATGAAGTGCGATTTATCGAATTATAATTTAATAATATTCCGTAGACAAAACGTTATATGATATTTATTTGATTGATGTTGTTGTTGCTGTGGGTTGTTGACTTGTTGTTGAGGACGGTGGGACCACCGGACGTAACTCCTCCCCTCTAAGTAGGTGCCAAAAGGAGAATTTTGGGACCTCTGCGGAATCTTCCAGGGTTTTGGTTTTGTTTTTGTTGTTTTTTATTCTGAAAGATATGTAAAAGATTGTTATACATAATAGAATGCCTATTATGCCGTAGGTGATGGACGTATGCATTTTTTGTTTTATGTTAGAATGTTTTAAATGTTCTAACTGTTGTGCATGTTGATGGTAGCTCGAGTGGTTTTTCTTCGATCATTAAATTTGGTTTTGCCGAGAATGTTCTGTTCATAATTTGTAGGGTACAGTTGTGGAATTCAATGATTTTTTGGCCAATGAGGTTTTTCTGTTGTTGTCTGCATGTTGACGTGAATATTGTGGTGATTGCCGTAAATACGTAAATTTTTCCGTTTGAAATTTCTTTTACAACTTCTTTGGGTTGTGATTTGATTAAGTCGCAGTTTGCTGGAATGTTATTTATTATGGCTGGTATGCATGACTTTTCCGTGGGTTCCAATTTTTCTGCTTCGCATGACGTGAATCCGTTCGTCTTAACACATGGTTTTGTAATATATTGGTAAAATAATTGGTTTATTAGGATTTTTGGGTTTGGAATAGGAATTGTGTATGAGTTGTTTATAATGGTTTGAATGATTTCATAGTATGTAAAATTTAAGGGATTGTACTGTGGAATTTGTATAGAAAAGATTAATTGGGTTTTATTCCTATACGCTTGTAACCATATGATTTCATAGAGATCTTCTTCAGTCTCGATCGCAATTCCTTGTTCAAGCATAATATCTTTAATAATTTTTATTTCGGTTTTATCTAATATGTGTTTTGAAATTATTTTAATTTTAGCAAATGTTATTGATTCTATAATATTGTCTAAGTGTTCCTGTAATGTTTCTATATTGAAAATGATTTGATTTAGGTGTTGGTCTATCTTAAGTATTGTCGTTATTGTTTCAGTTGCGTTTGTAATTAATTTTGTGTCATATTCGATAATTCTAGTTTGGTCTGTTACAAATTTTTGAATTTTTGCGAATCTGTCTATCATTAAATTATTTATTCTTATTTCCTCATTAAGTTTATTTGTAATTTTGTCTTCGTTTTTATTAATCAAATCCAGTGCATTTTCTAAAGTGTGTAGGTCATCTTGGTCTAAATTACCTGTTATAGAATTTATAATTGATCCTATAGCATTTATAAGTCGTCTTTTTTGTCTAGTTTTTGGTAGTAAGTGTTCGTAGGATTCTGTTAATTTGTTTAATTTATATTGGATTGTTTTTACTTTATATTTAAAGATACTATTTCTTTCCTTGCTTATTTGTGCGGTAACGAGGTGAATACTGTTAATTATCCCTGCAATGTTCTCTTGATATCGGTCGAGATTTATTATATGGAGCAGTCTTGTATGGGATGCTATAATTTTTGCGTCATCGATTTTTATTGTTAGTAAGCCTTTCGTGTCCTTGATGTCATTTATCTTGATTAGTTGTCCCCAAACCGGTATTAACCTGTAATGGTTGTTTAATTTTTGTCTTATGAATTTTACCTTGTTTAGTGTGAATTGTAACTTTATTGTTTTTAAGAACTTCTAATTTGTTAAAACGTGGTGCTACTTTATTTCTCCTATTTGTCTTCCAATATACCGTGTTTCCTGTTCTGAGGCTAGGGGGTTTTACTCTACTTTTATTGGCTTTTTCTATCAGTTTCCTTTTTGTTTCTGTGTTTCTATTGAGAATTAATTGTAGTATCTGGTCATAGTCTTTCCTCTGCTTTTCTACTATTTCTTTAAATTTACTAGGCTTGGGTTCGGGAATTGTATTTCCTCTAAAGTAATGTCCGTTTTTCAGTTCTAAGGGTGTCATATGAGTGACAGAGTGAATAGAATTATTATAGGTTATGACTGCATTGGTCATCAAGGTTTCTACACTTTCTTTTGGGTTTTTTGCTTTAAGAACTCTGTATATTTCTAGAATTGTGGAGTGGAATCGTTCCACAGGAGAATTACCAGTTGAACTTCTAGCGGAGGTAAAATGTAATTTTATTTTATGCAATGCACATAGCTCTTTAAAATTATCGTTTTTGAATTCTCTTCCATTGTCTACTATTACTTTCTCTGGTTGGCCATGGGCCATAATATATTGTCTAAAAATATTAAAAACTTTGTGAGATGTAATATCATTGCCATTTAAGATTTGAGCTACCCCAAATCTAGAAAACTTATCTAAAATTGTTAGAAATTGCTCTTTTTCTATGAAAAATATGTCCATGTGAACCACTTCAATAGGTCTTGTGGGGTTCTCTGACATCTGAAGCTTAATAGGTTTTTCATTTCGGTTGTACTTAAGAGTTTGACATATTTCACATCTGTTTATTAAGGAATTTATTTGTACTTTCAATTTGGGAAAGTAATACTTCCTTTTTAAACGTTCAGTATTCTCTGCGATTCCGCGATGATTACTGTCGTTGTGTTCTTCTAAGATCAGTCTGTGTTGCATGTCGACATCTTGTATGTCAATGGCTAGGTGTTTACAACGAATGAGTTTGATATTTTCTGTCTTAAATGTAGTGGTCATTAGTTTACTAAGGGTTTTAAAAGTTTGTTCATTGGATATGAACCCTGTGTTAATATTCGGTTGCACATAATCTTTAATTATTTCCGTTAGAGTTTTTTCGTCATACATACTTTTTTTAAAGATATATCGTTTTTTTGATTCGAAAAGTATTTTGGAATCTACATCGTACTGTATATTTTTGTTGGGGTCGATCTCTAAGACGATTTGTGTTTTAAACTCGTTAAGGATAGTGTTAGTAGTTGGGATAGGTTTGCTTAATGTATCACGAAGATAAACCAACGGCTTTGATGAGTCACTGGAGCTTGAACTGATCGAGTTCAAGTTCATTTGCTCTTCTGGTATGGCTCTTGATAGTGCGTCGGCGTTCGTGTTTTTGACACCTTTTTTGTACGCAATGTCGTAGTCATACTCTTCTAACTTGAGCCTCCATCTGATCAATCTTGAGTTAGGTTCTTTTAGGGAGAAAAGCCATGTTAACGGCCTGTGGTCTGTTATTATAGTAAATTTCTGCCCAAATAAATACGGACGGAAATATTTTACTGTCCACACGATAGCTAACATCTCCTTTTCTATCGTGGAATAATTTTCTTCGGTTTTTGTTAGTGTCCGTGATGCATAACATATAGGGAGATCACTCCCGATTGGCCCTTGGGATAATATACCACCAATTGCTACATTACTAGCGTCTGTGGTAACTAAAAATGGTCTTTCGAAATCGGGATACTGTAATATTGGTTCTTCACAGAGAAGTTTTTTACATTTTTCGAAACATTGAATGTACTGGTCCGTTAATATGATCTTACAATCTTTCCTTGGGCAGGCTGTTAATGGTTTAGTTATTTCAGAGAAATTATTTATAAATTTCCTGTAATATCCTAAGAGACCAAGGAAAGATTTAATCTGCTTTTCAGTTTTCGGTATTGGAAAATTCTGAATTGCAACTATCTTTTCTGGGTTTGGTTTCACTCCGTTTGGGGTCACTATATGACCAAGAAATGCCACATCCCTTTTTAAGAATTCGGACTTGTCTAATTGTACTTTCAGGTTGGCTTTAGCCAAGCGTTTAAATACATGTTCTAAATTTGTTATATGTTCTTGAAGCGAAGTCGAATAGACAATAATGTCATCCATATAACACAAGCAGCTGTTACCTTGTAGCTCTCCAAGGATATTGTCCATTACCCTTTGGAAGGTAGAAGGGGTGTTTTTTAAGCCAAAAGGCATTCGAATAAATTCGTAATGCCCGAAATCTACAGTAAAAGCTGTTTTTTCGATATCTCGAGGGTTCACTTCTATTTGGTGAAACCCACTTGCAAGATCTAAGGTGGTAAAATATTGGCATTTGCCTAATTTATCCAGAATGTCTGTGATATTTGGTATTGGGTAACGATCACCAATAGTAACTTCGTTGAGCTTTCGATAGTCTATTACAAGTCGCCATTTGACCTTTTGGCTTGCGTCTTGCTTTTTGGGTACTATCCATATGGGAGAAGACCAAGGTGAAAAACTGGGTCGAATTATACCTTGCTCTAACATCTTAGAGATTTGATTGCGTACTTCTTCTTTATGTACGTATGGATATCTATAACTTTTTGTGTGTATTGGCTTAGAATTATCTAGCATTATGTCGTGTTTTATTTGGTTTGTGAACGACAAGGGATTATGTTCTTGTTGAAATATATTTGAATATTTCTCACAAATTTTTGTTAGTGCTAATTTTTCCTCTAGATTGAGATGATCGGATCTGATTAACTTCATGATGTCAGTATGAGTGACATCTTCTGACTCTACATTATTTAAATAATTGGTGTTTAATTGGTATTCGTTTAACGATAAGGTTTCGAGGGGTTTTTCAAATAGAAAAGTTTGCTCTAGATTAGAGAAATTTATAATTTCCATGGTTGAAATATGATTGAGTGATTTATATATTCCTTCTGGAATTATCAGTTGTTCTTGGACTGTGATAGGTTTTATGTAAAATTCTCCGTCTGCTATGTCTACAGGGATTTCTATGAGTTTCTTTGATCTACCCTGAATTTTGAAGATATAGGTGTAATAAATTTTGGGGTTGTGAACATTGACATGCGAACATGTGGTGTTTCTAATTGAAAATTAGGTATGTCCAATTTGATTTTTAGTGTCTTCATGATATTTAGGCCTATAAGACCATCAAAAAAGTCATGGAATTTAAATAAATAAAATTCTAAGGGTGAATTTGTTTTGAATTCGGCCATTCCTTTAATGATTATAGACTCAGAAATTTTGTGTTTTTTGAATACCGTAGTTATAGTTATTGGTTTAATTTTTATGGTTTGAGATTTATTAATGAATTTTGGATTTATGAAGGATTTGTCTGATCCTGTGTCGATCAGGAATTTTAGGGGTTTGTTATTTATTTTAAGATATATGTATGGGAGGCAATTTTCCCAAGTGTGGTTGTTTAAGAATCCAATGGGGTTTCTGAGGCGTTCGGCCGAAAATCCTGGTCATCAATTTCTTCTGGTAATGGAATTGTACTGGGATCTGGGTCATAAGGATATGCCAGGCTAGCATGGTCATTGTATTGGTGGCCATACTCGTTCATATCATCAGAATGTTGGTAGTCTTCTACTGAATTAGGGTTGAATTCTTCGATATTGTAGAGTTCCTTAGTTTGAAATTTAGGTGTAACAGTTTGTTGGAAATTATATCGATTGGGATTTTTATTACCGTACTGTGGCTTATTAGGGTCGATTGTATACTGTTTATATTGATTTTGGTTCGATGTTATGTCCATGGGTTCTATTTTTGGTTGTCTTGTCGGAAAAATTGGGGGATTCCTAAAGTTTTGATTTGAATTGTTCCAGATTTGAGGCCTATTGTTTGGGTTAAGTTTGTATTGTTGTTGCCCATAATATGCGGGTGCCCTTATTTGATTAGAATAATTTCTATGGGGCTGATTTTGAAATGCTTGAGTATTTAAAGGTAAATTCCTCGAAGGTATTGTAGGGGGATTTTTATAAGTTTGTTGATATTTATGTAAAACATGTTTTGCTCCGTTATACATAAATTATAGGCTTCTGGCAGGTTGTTCGGGTTTCTGGCCCGTATCATAGAACCAAGGGGTTCTTTGATGCCTGCTAAGAAAGCATTTAAACACATAGTTGTGTATAAATTTTCTTTTGCTTTCCTAACGTCTTCTGTGTCGTGCAGTTTTATGTGTACGATTAAAGAGGATTGTACCTCTATTATTTTAGAGAAGAAATTTTCAATGGTACCATTACCCTGGTACAAGGAATGCAAATCTTTGATGAGACTTGTCTCATTTCTCTTGTCAGAATAATGATTCTTTAAATTCGCTTTAATTGTATCCCAATTTAATGGGGTGCCGTACATTGATAGTACATTGTCGGCTTCATTTTGAATCTTATTCCGAATGGCACGTAAATATGCTGTGGGTACTACGTTTTCACCTAATACTCCAGCACAAGCTACTAATATTTCATCTACGTTTGCTATGAAATCGTGTAGGCCTGATTTGCTGCCACAATAGATTGGTAGATCTCTTATACAATCTGGTAGTTTTAGATGAGCGTTGATTGTATTCAATTGTGCCTCTGTTGCCATTTTTGTGGTTTTTATTTTTAAGTTACTAAGTAAATTTATTAAATTTTTTATTCCTATGTCTATTTTGACTTCGTCGATTTCTATTGAATTAATATAATTTCACTATCACATAAAACAAAAACACTTTTCGAAACTCTATAATCGTAGAGTTATTTATAAGTTAATTCCGTAAACCGCGGATAATTAATATACTTAAACAAAAAATTTCTTTCGTAAACCGCGAAAGTTACTCCATAAACCGTGGAGAATGAGAATAGTGTAAAGGATTTTTTTTATAATGGAATTTTACCAATAATCACTTACCAGATGATAATCACGTAGGTCACTCTGTGGTTGCTCAGCATAATTTCACGATGATACTCGTACCCGGTGGTCAACAGCACTTCTATATCGATGTTCCCTCGATACTAATTGTTTTATTCACAATTATTCACTTGTTGCACTTTGGATATGATTTCACTGTGTTTATGCGTAGCGGGTAATCTTTAAAAAGATTATCCTACCGGCTGCGCCAATTACGTTTATTTAATATTCACTTTTAATTTTAACAACACTTTTTACAACTTTACAAATTATATATATATGACAAATATATTATATATATACGACAAATTATTTATTTACTAATTTTGATGTGTACACTACGGTGGTTACAACTATTCTAACTTTTAATATTTTCCCAATGCAAAGGAAAACAGATAAAGAGTAATGAACCAAGTGTTCATTACGATCAAACATTATTCTTATTATTCTTTGAATTATTAAAACGCATGAAGTGCAATTTTATAAAAAATAAAATAAGATTAATATTTTGAAGACAAAATATTATGATAACAAATAAAATTGAATTTAAATGAAATCGCATGAAGTGCGATTTATCGAATTATAATTTAATAATATTCCGTAGACAAAACGTTATATGATATTTATTTGATTGATGTTGTTGTTGCTGTGGGTTGTTGACTTGTTGTTGAGGACGGTGGGACCACCGGACGTAACTCGCGCTCTCCAAATTAATCCAAACCGTTAATTTCTTACTCAAAATAATATTTTCATTACCTATAATCATTTTGAACCGGAATTTCAACAATAAAATATTTTCAAATCTTTTGCAAAAATCCCTGATGGTTAGCCTTACTTTTTTTGAACGGATAAAATTTATTGTCACAGATTCTGTATGATTCGGTTATTTTGCGTTAATTATGTAATTTTGAGTAGATCAGCGTTTAAGTTGCTTTAATATGTCGGCTCATTCGTCCGTAATCCAGTTTCAATGACATAATATAACCAGGATTTCAAAATACGAAATTCCGAATAACCGCGCTCTCAAAATTCATCCAAACCGTTAATTTCTTACTCAAAATAATATTTTCATTACCTATAATCATTTTTAACCGGAATTTCAACAATAAAATATTTTCAAATTTTTTCCAAAAATCCCTGATTGTTAACCTTCTTTTTTTGAACGGATAAAATTTATTGTCACAGATTCTCCATGTTTCGGTTATTTTGCGTTAATTATGTAATTTTGAGTAGATCAGCGTTTAAGTTGCTGCAATACGCCGGCTCATTCGCCCGTAATCCAGTTTCAATGATATAATATAACCAGGATTTCAAAATACGAAATTCTGAATAACCGCGCTCTCCAAATTAATCCAAACCGTTAATTTCTTACTCAAAATAATATTTTCATTACCTATAATCATTTTGAACCGGAATTTCAACAATAAAATACTTTCAATTTTTTTGCTATAATTACCTAACCATTCACAATTGGCTAATTATTTCAAGTATTGGATAGCACGCCTTAGAGTTTTGTAACACGTCTGTTAACAATATAATATAGTTTTATATTGAAGGGCGTTTTAATAATAAAATTTAAAGCGTTTACCAGTTTCTATGTGCGAAAAACACAGCAAGAGTAAATATAAATCTAATATTTATTTGCACAAAAGCTTCTTACCGTAAAATGGAAAAAGCACCGAATGGAAATAAATTTATTTCTCCCAACAGATTTTCCCTATATACGACTATTGACTTCCGTGACAACAAATAAAAAAACTTTGAAGGTAAAACCATTCTGTGTTCTACAAACAAATATTCTTCATTGTAAGAAAAAAAAATTTCAAAAGCATTCAACATCAATAAATATCACACCGCTGAAATTCAGATTTATAAGGTTGTGCTAATTAAGTTTCGTGCGAATTTCCGATACAGTGATGAATGTATCGATCGAATCAAACCGGGGTGCAAACCGAGAAATTACGATTTTATCTCACGTACCGAAAACGTGCATCCCTCCTTACGAGTACATTTATATACGAATAATTCAAATTTAATCGAATTATGTAAATTCTACTTCTTCTTGCAATTATATTTAGTTAAAGACATTTATACGAATACGAGATCCTTGGCAAGGAAATTTTAACGAGTATTTTGTAATAAACGTTTGGATTACATTGTATTTCCAAGGATAAGGATATTTTTTCATAAAACGTAAATATGATAAAATGGTATTCAAGTTCTATGGAAATTTTATTACATTCCAGTAAAAGTACTCCGGAGACTCGCAAAATGTGTTAAAATAGCGAATGTATAAGGTAGCTATTTATGTACAGTAAAAATTATTATCCTTGTACGGTGACTTAGATAAAATAACACTTTAGTTTTTATGCAAGAACGTGCAAAGTATTGGTTTGGTTGACATGTGGGCAAATATACTTCCTCTCGACCGTCAGATCGTTGATTTTAAACCACTACGGTCGTTGCTGTAGACGCGTAGGTATTCCGTCGGCTCAATTCTCCAGAAGTGGTGATACATTCTCAGAAGCTGCTGGTAACGAATTCTTCCAATAAAAAGTGTCCTGGAGTGAGGATTTTGCAGTCATAGTGAGTACCAACTTTAGGTGTGGAACACTGTGTAGCGTTGTACGATGTGCTTGCAAAATAACTAAAACAGTAAGCTGGTTGACTTTGGGAAGGGTATTCAGATGCTTCCGTGTGTATGGCAAATTCGCTGCCGACCGACGAACGGGTTCCTAGGTCGAAGGAGGCTTTTTCTAGATGTGGTCCGGATTGACATCTTGATATCTAAAAATGAGTTTCTTGAACCAGCTTGGCCCAGAATTAGAATAACCAATTCAGCTCAGGGGTCTATTATGAAACATTATTCGCTTCGAATATTACTATTCTGAATATTACTATTCTGAAATATTACTATTCTGAAACAAAGCGAATCGTCCATTTGTTGTGGACCTGTCAAATTAATTTTATATATTATTAAAATAGATGCGTTATTTATAGTAAATTATTTTACAACTTTCATCTTGGTTTTTACAACTTATATCTATTGATATTTAAAAACAATAATTATAATTGCCTTAATTAAAAAACATAAAAATACATGACAGAATTTATTTTACGATAAAAAAAATTATTATTTTGAAACAACATTGACACAACACGACATTCGCCACCTGTTTTGAAGATCAATCGGCTTTTGATTTTCGTTTAATTCGATTCGTATTTTTTTTTTGTTTAATTAATACCAAAATACGCCGCGAATCGAATTTTCCGAAATCCGAATAAGTTTCAGAATAGACCCCCTGGTATGATGATGAAGCCTTACGAGTGCGTTACTGTGCTGAGATGTCGAAGATATTATTCAGTAACGTCTGGTGTATAAGTTCTCGTTTACGATTTGCAGGTTGTGAAATATTTAGTGATGAATCACTATTTTGTGTATTGTGTAATGATGTTGATGTATCCTATAAATAATCGGTTTGTTGTGATTCAATAAAACACGGTTTAAGTCGGTTTATTGAAACTGTTGATTCAATACCCTTGATAAATAGAGTGGAAAAATGTTCATCTCTTTTGATTACTGGAAAAAGTCCCTCATATGGAGGTTGTAAAGGGCGTCGTATGCATCCGTCCTTACCAAAACAATTAAATTGGTTTCGAAGTTGAATAACGAAATCGGATTGGCTGATATACCTGTTCTCTGTAACAAAATCTGTGGGCAATCAAAGATTTTTCCCATACACTAATTCTGCAGAAGAACGTTGAAAATCCGCTCTAAATGCAGTTCTCAATCCGAGTAAAATTAGTGGAAGAGATTTTGTCCACTGCGTATTAGTTGCACACATAATTGCAGCTTTTAACGTTTGGTGCCATCGTTCTATGACTCCGTTACATACATGATTATATGCTGTCGTTCGTTTGTGATGAAATCCTAATACTTTGGCCATTTCATTAAACAGTGCAGATCCGAACTGGGCACCTCTGTCAGTCGTGATGCTTGAAGGAACACCAAATCGTGGGGCCAATAATATCGCTGTGAACTTCTTCAAATCTATGTTTGGTAATTTTACATTTTTGACAAACAATACAGTTAATTGCCCACGTGTGTATTTCTTTTGTCATTGAAGGACATATGAACTTTTTCGTAAATTGTTTTGTAGTTGCCCTAATTCCGGGATGTGATAAATGATGGTAAAAAATCGAAAATTTGACGTCGGAATGATTTTGGCACAAATGGACGTTGATTGCTATTTGAGATGTCACAAAAAACGTACTTGTCCGACCCAAATATTGATAATTTTTTAAAATTTAAAATTGGATTTGATTCAATCAATGCAGTAAGTTCTTGATCTGTACTTGAAAACGTAATCAATTGTGGTTCCAACGTCCACTTGTTGAATACGTAACGGTGTGTCGGTAACAACATTAGAACTTCCTGAGATGTGTCTAAATGTGTGCAGTTAAATCTAAATGGCGTCGTTGTCTAAGTGAAGCTTTGTCCAAATGTTGATGCAACGCTAATGTTAAGAGGTTTATGATCTGAAAATAAAATGAACACTCTACGCTTAATAAAATTTTTAAAATGTTATATGCTGCCAATAATTCTCTGTCGTATGTGCTGTAGCGTATTTCAGCCGCTTGTAACTTACGTGAAAAGAAAAATAAAGGTTCCCAAACTTTTTCTGTAGGCTGCTGTAATACTGCTCCTACAGCTAAATCACGCATCAACGAATATTGCGAGCTTCGCATTTTGAACCGGATATGCTAATTGTGTACATTTTGCTAATTTAGATTTGCACAATTCGAATGCTTAAATCTCTGAACAGTGAATGAAAAAATCTTTGGAAAGTTTGTGCAGCGTTTCGTAAACCAAATGTCATACGCAGAAATCAAAACAATCGAAAGGGTGTAATTACTTGATGATAAGCTCTAATTAAATCGATTTTAGAAAATATGGTATATGATTCAAGCTGATGAGTAAAGTCCGTGACAAATGGTACTGGATATATACCGATCTGGTTTTGTCAATCTATTTAGTGCTCTGTAATTGCCACATTGTCGCCAACTACCATCCTCTTTGCGAGTCGTATGCAGAGGACTGACCCAATTACATTTAGATGGACGACCGATGCCTTGCGCTAACCACATTTCGATTTCCGATTTGGCTATGAGCATTTTATCTGAACTTAGTCTTCGAACTTTTGCATGGCATGGCTGACCTGACGTTTCAATGCAATGTGTAATATTATGTTCTACAATGTTAAGACTTTGTGAATAGTTGTAAAATACCCGGATGGCATTCGTCGGTTTTAATAGTTGTAATACCGTACGAATTGATTTGTATTGGTTCTCCCGTTGTAGTGTAGTTAGTACAAGTATCAATCAACTTTTTGCGTTTAACATCAACTACTAAACCGAAATTAGCTAAAAAGTCAGCACCTAAAATGCATCTGTCGACTTTAGCTATTATGAATCTCCACTTGAATGGTCTTTGAAAGCCTAAATCTAGAGTTAAATTTCGTTGACCAAACGTATCGATGATTGTTGAATTTGCTGCGAATAACTTAAATTCTGGTGATTTAATTACTTCTGAACTAGTTGGAGGAATCACTGAAACTTCGGCGTCCGTATCAACTAAGAATTGTATTTTATTTTGACGATCG
Organism: Nephrotoma flavescens; assembly: GCA_932526605.1. NCBI lineage: Eukaryota > Metazoa > Arthropoda > Insecta > Diptera > Tipulidae > Nephrotoma > Nephrotoma flavescens. The sequence goes on from OW052221.1 coordinate 230,776,981, forward strand.
GTAATTATAAAACGACTTTTAGAATTTACACTCCCAACACTCGCCGTGAAAAGCGATGGGTTTACTAGTTTTCCGACTTCGAAATTGCCGAATTTAACCGATCGAAAATACACGGTTTCGTACACTTCTTTTCGTGAATGCCATATTTAAAATGATACCAGCAATTTGGATATTTATTAACTTGGTCATTGGATCGCGATAAACTCAATGTCGACTATTATTCTTTGACCGTGGAGCCGCTGACCTGTTTAAAAAATTCTTCAACTTTTTGTGTTAATGGTTTGAATTTGATAAAGTACATCACTTTGCTGCTTATTATCAATATATTTAGGAGAGTTTAATTAATTGGTTTTTGTATTTCAACGATTTTATCAGCCGTCTTTCCTAATTGAACCAAATTAGATTCGTACTTGATAATATTTCTTGAGTATGGGTTGGTGGACGCTGCATCCACAAATTTCTTAAAGCCGACTCAGTAACCTGGTCGATAGATAAACACTCCATCTCTCCCATCTCTCGTTATAATTTAGATGGTTTTTTGTCAAGCGCTGTCCGTTGGTGAGGGCTTGACCCTGATTGTATAACCTTAGTAAATTAATAACGATATTAGACTGGACTGCTGATGATATAAGACTAGACTGCTAGTGGCTGGCGGTATTAGCCTGGGTTGCTAGTGGCTGGCATTATGAGGCTGGACTGCTAGTGGCTGGCGTTATTAGATTTGGCTGCTAATGGCTGGCGTTATTAGGTTGGGTTGCTAGTTGTCAGACGGTATTGGACTGGCCAATAGCTGGCTGGCTTTCTCACCCCTTTATTTGTCCTGACAACTAACTGATGCTGCTCCATAGTTAAAAACTTTGTGTTGGACGTGTCCACGGATCGCTCTGAATCACATCGGGGTCACCAGTTTATGGGTGTTATATTGATACCAAATAAATTTAATGAAGAACTGTCCAACTTATATTTTATAATGTTGAATGAATGATGTTCGATTTATATTTATTTTGTATTTAATGTTTAATTCACCGCTTTTGTGTTTACTGAAAAATGCACTATTATGAATTTAAAAATGCTATTTTGTGTGATAAATAAAAAGTGCGCTATTGTGTGACTTAAATATAAGTTTTGTCACGTGAAATGAAATTACTTTCAAGTCTCAGTGGCGCAAATTGTTGTATAAGTGCCTTATCCTCCTATGAGGCCGCTGGGAGGATGGACCGTTTATTGCCGTTGTACTCGTGGGACCAAGAAATGTATCCTCCAAAACCCCAAAAACCCTCAAAATCAAAGAAGACGGAAACTGATACACAACGAAAAAGACGATTGGAAAAAGCTAAGCAAAAATATAAAAAAGAAAGCCGGGCTACAGCAGATTGTAAGCGTGCCAGATTAGACAGGCAAAGAGAACGAGAATCAAGTGAACAACGTACAGCGCGTTTAGATAGAGATCGCAAGCATATCTCTCAAGCTAGAGCAGCAGAAACAGCCGAAGAAAGGCAAAATCGATTGAAAAGCGTTCGCATGCATATGTCACAATTAAGAGCTTTAGAAACACCAGCCGCAGAAACAACTGAACAGCAGCGAGCACGTGTAGCTCGAAACAGACAAAACATGTCTCAAATACGAGAACGGTTACGATCGGACACTGAGAACTTCAAGTAAGCCATTAATACTTACTGCGATCAAATTTGTGAAGTCTGCACGAAAAGATGCTATCCAAATCAGATCACATCGTGTTTCCCAAGTATCCAAGCTGCTAATTACCCTCCACCCGAGCTTGTGACATCTACAACCCTTCGCGTTTGTCACAGATGTAAGACTCAATTGACCAGCAAGAAAGTCACTCATCCACCGAAAGCATACTAGAATAGTCTTGACCCAGGTGCTATACCAGATGTGATTCAACGGTTGCTGTCAAGAGTAATACCATTCATTAAGATAGTAAAACTAACTAGAGATTTCGATCAACATGCATGTCGTGGACAAGCTGTACTCTTCGGACAGGACATATTTGAAGTCACTGAGAAGCTACCGAATATGCTGCCAAGATCAACAAATAACTCTCGTATCGTATTCGTGGTGCAGCGATTAGAGGATCTTGACGAAACAAGAGAGTTCTCAATATCTCGATCACGAGTCTATGAAGCTCTAGAACGGCTGAAACAGAACAATTCACTTTACAGTGATGTGGCTACTGGCAATAACGCTCACTTCAATGAACGAGATTTGGTTCGTGTGGTAGTAGCAGCTTCTGTAAATGAAGATGTCAAAGGAAGTGATGCTTATATGTCCATTAGCGTAGTATCACGAGTTGTACGTGCTTCATGGCATCAGGGAAATGATTCTGTATTCACATCTGGCTATGGAGGAGTGCAATGTGCCACTATGGTTCTTGCCAATATTGTGAGAGCTGCGATTTTTTCACCAAGCCGATGGAATACTTTGACATTGGACCGAAATATGCGGTAGAGCGTGATGGTATTTATGAGACAATTAGAATATACACCGAAGAACCCCAAGAGCACTAAGAATTGACGGTAATGGTTTCTTAGAAGTTCACCACTTCGATGTGATCAAACGAGACTTCCTCATGTACAACAATAACTTTAGTATCAGCTATGCAGATGACTCAACATTCTTTGGAAGCTTACAAGACAACATAAATCAGGGAGATCTTGCAAGAACACTGAGACAGAGCCTTGAAGCATTGTTCGAAAGTCATAGTGCTTGTATACTGATTTCTCGGTCGCTCTCATTAGGCGTCATGCACTATGATGACAAATACTACTTCACAGATTCACACTCATGTGGAGCTAGAGGATAGCAGTAATAGTAGAGGAATCAGAATAACCAGAAATAGCTATCCATACATTGGTGATGGCACCAATAGATTGTGCCCAGCCAGATGTTGAAGAAGTACTTGAGGTGTCTGATAACTTGAATGAGATTGTACGCAAGACACGGGACAATATTGTGAATGAGGCACATGAGTTAAATGCTGAAGAATTAGCATGGTATCAGCTCTTCCCATACGGCATTAATGGACTAAAGGAACAACGATCAGTTTACATCACACCGCTAGACTACTACCAATATGGAATACTTGGCAGTGATACACGATTCCAGCAAATTGAGTATCTGTTCTATGCACTGTTAATGTTCGAATATTATAGAGTAGCAGCTACGATAGCAGCTTGTGGAAAGAAATAGCCACGATAGCAGCTTGTGGAAAGAAAATCGAAGGACAAGAGAGACAGGTAGAAGAGATTCGCCTCTACATGAAGAACCTGCGAGTTTCGGCTGCTTACTAGCGCTCGGCACTGAATGAGCTTCTAGCTCAAATTAGATGCCTTGGACCACCAACCTACTTCGTCACCTTCAGCTTCAATGACTTGAACTGGTTGTATATGAGAAAAGCATTACTGATTGCCGATGGAAGACCGAATGAAGATCCAAGCAGTATTGATATACATGCAACACAAGTTCTCATCGAGAGATATCCAGTTGTTGTAAGCCGACATTTCATGATACGAGTCAATGCATTAATAAGATTCATGCGAAGCAACACTAATGTACTTTGTTGTCGAGTTAAAGACTTCTGGCGGAGAATCGAGTTTCAGATGAGAGGCAGTCTACATCTCCGCATGGTAGTGTGGATTGAAAACCATCCAGCTTTCGATACACCGAAGGTCTGGCAAAAATAGATCGTGTATGCTCTTGTGAACTGCCAAATGAGAAATCAGAGCTTTATGAGACAGTTAAGAAATGCCAAACTCATATACACAAAGATACTTGCAATAAGAACAATACTGCTGATAAAAGTTGCCGGTTCAGCTTGTTACAGGCTGGCTACTGCCAATCTGCAGATTTCACTAAGCGCACGCAGAGGCCTCCACGGTGATTTTTGCCGGCTACATTCTCAGGGAGAAGTGCGAAGGGTCGTGGGGATTGAGGCATGCGTGAGCTCCTGGCTTACACCGTGATGATACTGGAATTTGAAAAAAATAAAAAAAATGCCAATAATAAAAACCCGATGTTCCGCCAAAATTCGTCGGCCGGAACCTGAGGAACGAACAGCAGAAAAACAAAAATAAAAATTATAACGGGAGAGAGGTGCCTTGGTGCGCGCATCCGTTCGAATTCAAACGGTGGTGGTAAACACCGGTTCCGAATCCAGATGCGGGCACCAAGGAACCGCCAGCCTATGCCGACACGAAGGGCAAAGTCCCTCCCTCATCACACCACACCGAAACAATTTAATAATTCATTTTTTTTTAGTTTATAAAATAAAGAAAAACACGGAAAAGGAAAACGACAACTCGAAAAGAAGGAGGGAGCGAGAGAACCCCAAAACAAACCTTGAGGCGAGACCAATGTACATCGAGCGTGCACCCGCGGCGGTCGATTACAAAAATATTTTTGATAATTATAATATAGCAAAAAAAAATTTTAAAATATATATAAAAAAATAAATCAAAAAAAATTTTAAAAAAAATAAAAATGGTACCTTAATATAACAAAAAAAATATGTTGCGGCCTTACACGGCCGTCATGCCACAGGTGACCTTGCCCCACCCGGACCGTTGCGGCTTTTTTGCCGTTACCGTGGCTGTGCGGCCTTGGTGCCGGTAAATATTTTGGCCTCGACTGGCCGCCAAAATAAATTGGGCGTTGCGGGGCCTTGCCCCGATACCAATATAAATAACGAATAGCCGGTTGGCTACGCGTTAGCTGCGGCAGACCCCCGATAAAAACACAATAGCCAGTTGGCTACCGTTACTGTTGCGGCAGACCACCGATAAAAATACAATATCCGGTTGGCTACCGTTACTGTTGTGGCAGACCACCGATAAAATAAAAAAACATTAGCCGGTTGGCTACCGTTACTGTTGCAGCAGACCACCGATAAATAAAAAACAATAGCCGGTTGGCTGAAATGGAGTGGCCTCAACTGGCCACCCGTTATCACTATAACCACAACACCCTATCGCTTTGATACACCGCACCAAATGCGCTCGAGATTGGTCACTCTGTACCTCGCTTTATCCGCTTATTGAAACACTCGTATTTTCCAAGTAAGATATTAATGCGTGTGATTTGTTATCACTAACATGCAACCACGTGAAATTGAGCTGAATATTTTTCACTAAATTCTTGTTTTATATTTATACTCTTTTGCTCACAATCCTTGATAATTTACAACGGAATATGAATGAACGATTCGCGAAAACACGGCCAAATCAATCGTAGGAAATAAATTTTTATAAATGTTTATAATCACCAACTTTATTTTATAATTTTTAATAAATAAAATGTTTTATTTTAGCATAAAATTCGTTTATAACTTATTTACATCTAAATTTTATTAAGAATTTTAAATTATTTCCAAAAATTATTAAATTTTATTCACAGTAATTTAATATTAGCAAAATTTGTGCCTTTGACAAAAACCAACACTCGAATTTTTCACATCAAAAATCAAGACTCGAATGAATTTAAAAAAAAAAATTCTTACACCGCAACAACGCGCAAAACGTTCTAGAAGAATGTCTTTCTTCTCTGTTTTTCAATTCGCATTGATATAAACGAGAAGCATATAAGAAAAACATTTTTCTAAAACGTTTTACTTTGCACACACTCGATGCGCATTGCTCTCGCTCCCTCGTCATTCTTCTTATAATAGCGCCGTTTTTATAAAGAAACAAAACTGAACAAGGCCGCGCACACTATCATTAATAAAAAGGCACACCAAAGGTGGGGGTGTACTTAATAAAAGGAATATTCATTCTACAAAAAAAATTGGTATTGTTGACGACAACACAGTCGTAACAAGCTTCCCGCGTACTGTGTGCGAGGTAACGAAGATTGTGTCTCATTCGTCGTACGATTTCATTTGAAACGGAGGAAGAATCTATCTACTGAAGCGGCGTGAACAAGACCGGAATATCAATAACTACAATCCCACACTTCTCAAACTGTGGGAAGGTAATATGGATATTCAGCCATGCGGATCGAATGAAGCTATCGCATTTTACATAGCCAAGTACATGTCCAAATCAAAGCCGACAGACCTCGATGTTGGAATTGCACAGGCCATTCAGCAGATACGACGCGAGGAAACCAACATCTCTCGAAAGCTCTTCAAGATCTGTATGAGGATCCTCAAGGAAAGACAAGTATCTGCATGTGAAGCTGTATATCGCCTAGCTCATCCCAAGATGCGAGAAAGCTCTAGAAAATGTGTGTTCCTCAGCATATTATACTCGACGATGAACCACGAACTAGAAAGACCAGAATAGTCGAGCGAGCCACGTCAGCAGTTGTGCAAGTCCCATACTCCATGGCTACATCCGATCCAGAAAATTACTACTACAGTCTCCTCCTTCAGTACATGCCATATCGTCAAGAAAGCGATTTGATTGTAGATTACGATACTGAAGGAAATCAGTAGATATATGGAAACATATAGAGAGCGAGACAAGCAGCTGGAGAATGCATTCAATCAAATGCACGCATTCCAACTTCTGGAGGAGAGCCCACTGCAGTTGTAGCTGACAATGAGGAAGAAATTGAATTTGACAATGCAATGACCAATGAGCAATTTACAAAGCGCGTCGTGCAGCGCTATGAATGTCGAACAGCGTGAGCTCTTCATACACATCACACGAAGCATACAGGAACAAATGGAAGGCGAAACAAATCGAGAAAGACTGTTCATTACAGGAGGTGCAGGTACTGGAAAGACATTCATATTCAACCTGCTAAGAAACTAGGTGAACAGATGCTATGGAAAGCAGGCAACAAAGGCTGGAGCACTAACAGCAGCACGACTTGTGGACGGATTAATAATACACATTCTGCTGAAGCTACCGGTTCTCAAGGATGGAAGACTCGTTAACAATCTACCACTTTTTACTGACAATTACCTCCGATTAATGCGACAACAGTGGAAAGACATAGAGTTCCTGTTTATAGACGAAATTTCCATTGTAGCATACGAGATTTCCATGGTAGCATCTAATGCAGCTTCCACCGATTCGAGGACATCAAGTATTCCAGCAACTAGAGCGAATGATACCAGCTGTACATTTATGGAGACTCTTCAGATTGGTTGAATTGACAGAGAATATGCGACAGCAAGGAGACAATACGTTCATAGATATCCTGAACGCAATGAGAGTAGGCGAATTGCAGGCTCAGCATAAAATACTCATAGGCAAAGTCAGCAATGAGTTTACCGGTGAATTCTCCATAACGTACCCTTCGCATATATTCAACCAAGAAGAAAGTGGATGAGCACAATGAAGCTATGTTACAATTCTTCAGAGACAGAAATACGCCAATGAATACCATCAGAGCTCAGGTTCATTAGTCGATTCTACGCGGAATCAGGACAACATGAACTTGGAAAGACTCACTCCGAATGACATAAATAAGTAAGCTGGACTTCCAACAGAACTAGTCATATTCCGAGGCGCAAAAGTGATGCTCAGATCCAACACCGATGTTGCGAAGGGATTGGTCAATGGCTCCATAGGTCACATAACGGATATCAAGTGGCCACAAGATCGTAGAGGACAATTGTATGCCCAAGACATACCAGCAGTAGAAGTAGATTTCAGTAGCCATGGTATTAACATCATACGTCCGATATCGAAACAGTTTCCAGCCAACTATAGCTATGGCACGATCGGAAGACGTATGCTACCATTAATACTATCATGGGCATCATAATATGCAAGGTAACACAGTTGACAATGCAGTCAATGACTTGGGTTCAGACATGTTCGCAAGTGGACAAGCTTATGTAGCTCTAAGTCTCGAAGGTCGAACTAGATTGCGCGAAATTGGCAGTAAAGAAGCCATGTAATAATGAGGCATTGACAGAAATGGTGAGACTAAGATCTGTGGGACGCGAATAACTGACAAAAAAAAACATATTGACAAAGCCTTATAAAAGTTGGCTATAATAAAAAATAATCATATGACATAGTGCTCTATGTCATATGATTAGATATATTTTTTTAAGTATGATCGTAATCTATACCAATTGAACTAGAAGTTCTTATAAAATTTAAAGTTTTTATTGGGAGTAAAACATACAAAAATAGACGTCTAAAAGTGCAAAAGGTACCCGGGTATCCACGTCACACATTAGGGTTAACCGTTATACAAATTCACCGGTAAAATAAGCTTGTTGATTAAACCACCACATGCGTTCATTGCAAAACAATGTAATCGCAGACAGCTACACTGAAAATTTGATGGGGGACATGAAGGAAATAGAGAAATATTGGGGTTATTTTTATTGCAGCAGTATGCAATATAAGTAAATTCATATGTCTGCATGCTCGGCCCGTTCCAACAAGCAAAGTCCGGCTGGATATCGTGAAATGTCTTGGTTCCCGACAATGTGGATACACCGACAGCGCAATTCGTTGCACTCTGCCGTTTTCACATCAAGTCGGGTATCAATTTTCCTTGGCCGAAATGATAGTGCCCGTTATATGATTACTATGCATGCTCTAACAATAAATCTGAGGCAATTCAACAAAACCACTTATCTATTTTTTAGCTACTTTTCAAGGGGCCAAATTTAAATTTTAAATTAGTTTGTGAAACAATTGTTGGACATAACTAAACTATTTTTGAATTCATAGTATTAGGGTTTTTAAACTGCGTTTCTTGACACCTTACCTTCAAGCACTTGTTACATACTCTGGGTTCACCGAAAATTCCCAAAATATTTATTAAGATAAGTGTTTTTTCTAAATTTATTTCTGATTTTACAATAAAACTATTGTTTTAAATATCACTTATTTCATGCTACAATAACAGAAATTGTCAATTAAGTGATTTTCAATAAATACCAAACACTTATAACAAACATAAGTGGTTTTGTTTTTTGCTTAAATCTCGGTCAAAAATAGTCGGATTTTGATGAAAAATTTCGAATGGAAAGAAAAAACGGGAAATACTGTCGATTAGAATATAGTTCAACATAACCACTTATATCGACTTAAGTGATTATGTTAAATTGCCACTCTTATGTTATAGTTTTATTTCTCTTTTGATAGCGTATCCAGTTTGTTGGTTTATAATTTTTCTGCGGTTCATTTATAAATTTTCTAATAAACTGACTTTTAAATTGAGCAAGATGGCAAAATGCTTTATATTTTTGAAGCGGGAAGTACTGAATTGGGTGCACACCCCTCGACCTCTTTCGACCATGAACAATTCACATGTATAGGCTAGCGATTATGCCAAACGTAAATGAATAATTTAATGTAACGACAATACTGCATGCCCTAATGCAGTTGATAATTCCTCGTCGGGATTCCGACCGTATCGTTTTGAGTAGACTGGATTTAAATAATTTATCTTTAGCACTAACTACACAACTCTAATAAAGAGATAAAAAACAAAGGATAACCTAAAGCAAAGAGAAGGATTTGAAGCACCAAATGAACACTTCGAATTGGATCTGAACATCACCAATCAGTGCAAGAACCTCAACAATAGAATCATGTGCCCAAAATTTAAGTACGATTGAAACTTGTTGGCTAGCATCGTAATAAGGAAGTGATTTGGCGAAAGAAGCTATCAGACCAAGACTTTACGCAACTGAAGCGGGAACTACACACGATCATACTCCATCTCCTGTGTCAATTCACAACACAACAATAATTAGTTCCCATTTTGCTTCGAAGACGTATAAGAGGCTAGGAGAAAATCAAAAGGCAAATAAGTTGTACTGGTAGATTGACGCGCCAGCCTTGCCAGAAATCAAATTATGTTATGTAACTATTGGATGACCGTGAACGCCTGTAATTGTCAGGTCCAGTATTCTGTTACTAATGAATAAAACATAGCATTTGAAAATTTAAATGCTTGCAATATAAATTTTATTGTTATTTAAAGTTGTATGTATATAGTGTGTAATAAACGTCTTGAGACGGGCATATAATTTCCCCATTCTTAATTTAAATTTATTTACAATAAAAATTGTTAATTAAGTTGTGTTAACAGATATAAACTGCCCGCAGCTCAACGATTTATGTTGACATGGCATCGATTAAACTAGCTCGCAACTTATCCGTAACGGCTGTTGGCCGCCCATCATTAAGTTTAAATATACTTTCAACAACTGAAATCTCTGTGGACAGGGTACTCATACCACAAAACGCACACCAATCGTTTACGACAAGACCAGCACCAACAGTGTCACAACCCCGATTTACTGTACCTGAAACAAGCGGTACCTGGAGTAGTGATGATAATTCGTCTTGATCTTGAATTGTAGTCTTTGGGTGTACCATACCACCCTGATTACTGAGCACGGAATATGAACCAACCAAAACATTATTTGCGATTGTTTGCCGGAAAACTTCCACTTGTAAGACATCGCCTAAAATTTCTTCGGTTTCCTTATCTAAATCGGGATGCACAAGCGCCACATAATCATTACATGAAATGACATTTCCAAGTGCCGATAAACGCTCCTCGACACGCTGAATTTTTACTTCATCCGGCAAACTGTTTCGTAAATGCTGCAATTCGGTGTCAGTTGTTGTATTCGGGACTAATAATCCATTTTTATTGCCCACCGTTAGACGACCAATGATTCGGCATCCGGCTATTGAGGCGTGCACAACAGGAATCGTATCGGCCAATTCAGCTTCGTAAACACTAAACCAACATAGAATTTCACAATATTATCACGTTGTATTGTTAGTGTATCACATAACCTCAAAATATTTACCTGTAAAAACTTTCAGCACCACCAATCCCAATTAAACAGTATTTATTTGTTAATTTACTGAATACACCAATATCATCATTGTTTTCATATTGAACACGTAGTGCCATAATTATGTTTACGAATATGTCACAAAATTACACAAAGAAATCAGTAGAGCAAAGTGAGAATGCCGCAGTTTAACTTGCCTGTCAAATATAAATGTCAAATTTTGTGCAATGTGCGAGATTAATAACCGTAAACGTTAAATTGTATTTGGAAGAGAATATCTTTTTAGTGACATCTTACAAAAATATTTATAAACCAATTTCAATTTGGAAATTAGCTTAATAGTAATTTTATTTACAGAGTGTACCAATTGAATAGCACACGTACAAATTTACATATTTTTTTAAATTTATTGCATCGAAAAAAGAAATTGTTCTTTTTTTAGGTTTATTGTTAACATTATTAGAACAAAAGTATTAAAAAAACGAGTTTACTTCTACCTGGTGAGTCAAGGTCAAAAAAATGAGTCGATATTTGTCCAAACAAGAACCGATATGTCGTTTCTGTAGTTATTCTGTGATTCAATCAAGATCAGAGTCAACACTCAAATCAATCATGCCACTAATCAATAACAGCGGCATCATCAGCCCAAATGGCGACTATCTCGACTGTTTGGGCCCATTATGTTGAGAAAATGTTGAAATAGTGAAAACTTGTATTTGTGTTGAATATTATTCTTGTTCACGTGGTTCGTAGTATATAGTGTAGTGTAGGTATAACTACAGCACTTATATGACCGTTCACTTGGAGGTGTAGTGTAGTAACTCTACCATTACGCCCCTATTGTTGAAATATTGTGCTAAGAATGTTTGACATTTCTCGATGTTTTATTTTAATTTATATATTGACGATTGTGTTTGGCATTGGCGTGTTCTTGTTTCTTTGCGAAAACGTAAAATGTTTAGTACAAAAAGAACTCGAAAACCCGAATGATTTTGAATTGAAAATTATAACAAACAACAACTGCCAAAACTAAGTACACTACACTACACCAAGTGTTTACGTGGTGCGTAGTTGCAAATACACTACACTACACTACACCATTTTGACCGTAGTTGGTACTGTTTTTTCTCTGTTCACGTGGTGACATAATATACTACACTACGGACCACGTGAACAAGATATATGTACCTATAATATATTTTTGATCTCGGTTCTTGTTCATTGGCCCTTCCCACACTGTGCTTCTTTGATTTTTTATTGCTACTTTAAAACCTTATTTTATATTTAGACACGAAATTTTTTTGAATTGTTTTATTCTGCTCTCTCGAAAATAAAATTTAAACTAAAATCTACATGTCAAAAATGGTGTGTATTCTCCGCGAAACACGGTTTTAGGCGATCCAGAGACACCACACCCGACCTGCCGTTTACGTCAATAGTGAAGAACTTATCCCCTCTTTCGAGAACTTTAAACGGTCCTGAATAAGGTGGTTGTAAAGATTTCGTCACAAAATCCGACCTTAAAAATACGTGTGAACACGTTGAAAGCTCTCTGCTTACGAAAGATTTTACATTTTAGTGCCTGGTTGCCGGAGACGGCCTAATTTCATCAAAATGTTTTTTAAGATTAATTACAAAATCTGTGTGAAGAATTTTGTTGGTCGAAAAAGAATTTAGAAATTGACCAGGCATCCTCAACGTACTTCCGTAAACAAGTCAGCCGGAGAAGTTTTAAGTTCCTCACTATAACGTGCGTAAACCTAACAGTACGGTTGGCAAGAACGTTACCCAATCAGATCGCTCGTGACACATGATTGCGGTCTTTAACGTTCTGTGCCATCTCACAATCATACCGTTAAGCCGTCGTTCTTACTCGTCTGAATCCGATCAACGCCGACAATTCATTAAAAAGACAAGACTCAAACTGCGAACCTTGGTCGGTGACTATAACGTTTGGTATCCCGAAGCGTGAAATCCATGTGGAGTATTCCGCAGAAGCGAAAGTAGCTGCAGTAATATCAGGAACTGGAACTGCCTCAGCCCACCTCGTATACCTGTCGATTAATGTAACGCAATATCGCTGATTGTCAGAAATAGGCAAAGGACCAATGATGTGATGGAGGAGTTTTTGAATCTTTCGTGATGGAGGGCCAGATGACATTTTTCGTCAATAATTTAGTTGTTGCTTTAATTCCAGGGTGTGAAAGATTATGAAAGGCTTCAAAAATTTTTTTCCGAAATTCTATTGGAATAAAAGGTCTTTGATTACCTGTCGAAATATCACAATATATAGTTTTGTTAGTGTTAAAACTCAACGGAACTTGGACAAACTTTAAAGTTAAATTGTTGCGCATAAGATCTTTAAGCTCGACATAATTGGTTTGGGCATCCGCAATTTGTGCATAATCTATACTTTCAGGAATAGAAATTAGATTAATGCGGGAAAGTGTATCTGCGACGACATTATCTATGCCTGATATGTGTTGGATGTCGGTTGTGAACTGCCCGATGAAATCCAAATGTTGGAATTGACGCGTTGATGTCTTTTCCGGATTCTGACAAAAAGCGTAGACAAGTGGTTTATGGTGCGTAAACAACGTAAACTGTCGTCCTTCCAAAAGATATCTGAAATGCTTGATGCCAGAGTACGTTGCTAACAACTCTCTGTCATAAGCACTATATCTTTGTTGCGTTTCATTAAGACGAACCGAGAAGAAGCGGAGTGGTTGCCAAATATCGCCGATATACTGTTGAACTACTGCGCCGATAGCTGTGTCCGAAGCGTCTACCATGATAGCGAGTTTAGCCGTAGATGAAGGGTGTGCAAGAAGAGTAGCTTTACACAATTTCTCCTTACAATTGTCGAAGGCATCAATGGACTCTGCTGACCAATTAATTGGAATTTTACTATTTTTCTTATAACCTTTAAGAAGATCATTAAGTAAAATTTGATCAGCCGCGGCGTTTGGAATGAAACGTCTGTAGAAATTAATCATCCCCAAAAATCTTTTGAGTTGATTAACCGTTAAAGGACGTTCAAAATTTTTGATGACTTCAACACCTGGAACAGGTAAAATGCCATTTGCATTAACAAAATGTCCTAAAAATTTAACTTTAGGTGAAGCGAAGACACATTTTCCAGGATTGATTATTAAACCGTTGTCTGATAATTTTTGGAAAACTAGTTCGAGATGCGCGTGATGTTCCTCGAAAGTTGTAGACGCTATCAGAATATCATCTAAGTAGATTAATGCGAAATTAAGTCCCAATAATACGGAATGCATGAATCTCTGAAAAGTTTGTGCTGCATTCCTGAGACCAAAAGTCATTTTAGTGAATTCAAATAAACCGAAGGGAGTCGCAATAGCGGTTTTTGGAATATCAGACGGTTCAATAGGAATTTGATGATAAGCTTGGACAAGATCAAGAGTCGAAAAAACTGTACATCCTTCAAACTGGTACGAAAAATATTGAAGATGTGGAATAGGATAACGATCTGGAATTCTCCAATCTCCATTTTTCTTCAAGACAAGATGCAAAGGACTAGACCATGCACTATTACTCGAACGACAAATTCCTAGTGCCATCAGATTCTCGAATTCCTGTTTTGCAATCGTTAATTTATCAGGTGCCAAACATCTAGTTTTACAAGAAACCGGTGCTTAAATATGCTTAACTGGTTTGACGTTTAGGGAGTTTGTCATAATTTCTGAGAATTTAGAAAGAAGTTGCTGGATTTGATTATTTACCTGAGATTTGTCTAGTTGAGACAGTGTTGACTCGGCTGTGAGAGATATAGAACCAACAGTAAACAATGATGTCGTTGGATATAGAAGACGATGTTTGCCAAGATCAACTATCAAACCAGAACTTTTAAGGAAATCAGCTCCAATAATGGGCAGCGAGACATCTGCCACTATAAATTCCCACTTGAAATTACGCTGCAACCCAAAATCTAAATTTAGAATTTTTGTTCCATAAGCTTTAATTGGCGTTCCATTCGCAGCGAATAATTTGGAGGTAGTTAATGCCAGCGGAATGTGACAAATTTTGAGTGGAACAACCGAAACGTCAGCACCAGTGTCTATTAGAAATGCAACTCTTGAATTGGCATCATGAATTAATAGACGACTGGTAGTAGGTTCATCAGTAACGGTCGTCACATTCTGATGAACATTTAAAAATCGTTCTTGATCGACTGACCTCCGCAGGTTTTATCATAAAATTTACAGCCAGGCTGGCAATTCTGAGCCTTTCACCGAACCGAAACTGATAAAAACATAAATCGAATTTTGGGTTAACCCGACCTCTAGATCTTGAACGTGAATTTGTTTGACATCTACTATTTGAACGAGGTCGAGATCTAGGGTTACCCATAGTTTTAATTTCTGCCAAAATTTTAATTCTAAAGTCTTCTAATTTAGTGTCTAAATTAGAAGCATCAGAAATGCCAGCTGGATCAACATATCCGTTAGATGCTGCAGACGAGGATGGGCCGAAAGGGTTTCACGATTTAACAGCATTTAACCCTAACGGTGGCATTACCTCCATCATGTTATCGGCTCGTGCTGCTAAAACATCTAACGTCACGTCGTTTTCAAAAGTGGTTAGTATAACCTGAATCTGCGAAGGCAACCTCTTCATCCAAAATTGTCTGAGCAACTTGTCATTGAAATTACTGCCAGAAATTACTGACTTAGTAATTGTGACGGCTTTTTACCCCCCAAAGTCAGGTTCGTCAGGACGTTATTGAGGCGTGACATTTCTGACTCGCCCAATACGCGAATCACTTCCTCTTTGAAAATCGAGTAAGGAAGTGTACCCTTATCGCGGAGAATTAAATCCGCGAAACAACCATGCAGTCTCGCGTCCAACGCCCCCACTGCATGAGAGAACTTGGTGGTCTCCGACCTGATGTTCGCGACAGCGAACTGCGATTCCAGAATCGTAAACCAAACGGCCGAATTCTGAACATACAACGGTTGTGGAGGTCGGATTCGGACCGCTCCAATCCCCAAATTTGGATTTTCGACCCCAGTCCAACCAGGTCCTGAACCAGACTGCCCAGACAACTGAGCAACTCCTGGATCCCGGAATAAATTTTGAGCTTGCAGAAACAATTGAAACTGTTCTGCGAATAAACTTTGTAGTTGCGATGCAGAATTAATTGGATCTGCAGAACTTGCATCTCCATAATCCTCGTCATTTACCGGGGAGTTGGATGGAGTATCAGACGACATTTATAAATTTACAATAACCCGACAAAAACGAAAAAACAAAAAATAAAATAAGCAGAAGGAGAAAATAAATAAAAAAACCGAAATTTAATGAAATTAATTTAAATCAAATTTAATTTTTATTGTCAGAACTCACTAAAATAATGAAAGATCACTCACCCGATCTACTTCCGTTTACAATTCAGTTATTTCAAAAAAAAAAATAAAAATCAATTGTATTGCTGGTCGATATCCCGTTGGCTTGTCCGCTGGTTACTTGTCAAAACTTCTGTGTTCTACTGCTGTATCCTGGTGCACAAATTAACGTCGATCTGCAGCCGTATCTTTCCGCACAATTTGACGTTTATGATTACGTCGGAGTCACCAATTTAAAGGGGGATTATTTTACTTCCCACTATTTAATTTATGTGGCTGCATATACCACAGTAACTGTCTACAACACTATAACAGTAACTGACAGCCAGTAAGACACAAATCAATTCACCTCCAAACTATGCCAATTTTAAATTTATTCGGAAAAATATATTCCTCATAAGATTTTTTAATATTATTTTTACTTAATTATTCTACACAAAAATAATTGACTTGCAGCTTTTTATTTTTTCTCTTGTTGTGTGTAAAAAATAATCGAACATTTTTATTTTTTAATAATCACAACCTA
The DNA here is from genome assembly GCA_932526605.1 of Nephrotoma flavescens. Classification (NCBI taxonomy): domain Eukaryota; kingdom Metazoa; phylum Arthropoda; class Insecta; order Diptera; family Tipulidae; genus Nephrotoma; species Nephrotoma flavescens. The sequence goes on from OW052221.1 coordinate 230,793,629, forward strand.
CGCCGATAGAGCCGTGAAATTTTTTCCTTGTCACCACCGGGAATCGAACCCGGGACCTCCGGTCGCTGGAGCAAGCATGTTGACCACTTTGGCACTGGGACGGCGTCCATTCGCTTTGACTGATTATTTCGAACTCGTTGCGAATAGCCCCAGCTACAAAAATATATGAGTTACACTAACTAGTCAGCAGCGCCAAATCGTTTGAATCGCGAACTAGGTTATTCTTATTTAATGCGTTAATGGTTTGAAAGCGCGGAAATGAGACTTTGAATGTCGTTTAAAGCGAGGTAGTAGCCACAAAGTCAAAAATTTCCATCCTTTTGTTAATAATGTACAGTGAACTGGCCCACTTACTTTTCGACTGCATGGCAAGCCTGTCGTTTTGCGTCAACGTGTGACATTATGTTTGTCGAACAACAAATTTAGAACTTCCGCAGGAAATGCGTTGGTTCTGACTGTCGTTATACCATATGACGGTGTTGAAATCAACTTGCCTTTCACGCATAAAACCGTGATTAGATCGATAAGTTTTTTATTATTAACGTTGACCAATAAACCTGAATATGAGAAAAAATCTGCACCGAGAATACAACGATCGACATTTGCTATCATAAATTTTCAAATTAATGGTCTACCAACTAATATTGAGAACCAGATCTTTGCTGTCGTGGAAGTATATGTGGTATATAATTTGAATGTTGACATGTTAGATTTTTCAAGAGAAGTTGGCGGTATTACCGAAATATTCGCTCCTTTGTCTATATTAAAAATTGCTGTTTGCTCTGTGAACGTTAATTATATTGAGACGGAAATTGGAATTTTAGTTACCATCACCTGCTGAACACAGTATGAGGCGCCTACGGTTTTTTTGATTGCATAGAAATGCCGGTGTTGGCATCGAAATGACAGGGCTTTAAACACTTTAGTACTAAATCGGTACAATACCAAACAACATATTGGGTGATTTTGAACCTGAATGCGATCGTGATGCGATGCGATGGCATTGTTGCCTCGGACTACTTTTGCATCGCCGGACAGTGTGGTGTCAGCGGAAAACCGTGATCTGAAAAGATTCTCAACGCGACCTGACGAGTTAATTCGAGTTTTTAACTCGAAAGATTGTGAGTCAGTGCCTCTGTTCGGATTTGCAAGGAATGTGTGAATGCACGCAGGTTTATTAACGTTCATTATTTTATCGGCTATCGTCGCTATAGTTTTGATAAATCGGCGTCTTCCAAACACAACAAAATGGCTTGCGTTTGTGTTGATAGCCGTTGTAACCACAAGTTCCTAAGCACCAATTCCGTGTTTTGATTTTCGGATAATTATTCCATTTCATTATTCCATTAATTATTCCATTTGAGAGCTTTATATTTCCCGGATGTTGATGGCTTGAAAATTTTGTCGCGTACGATACAATGCGTCGAAAAATGTTCGGTGTTATCCTTGACACATAAAACTCAAATTATAACACATACGATTTATTGACGTGCTCAGCACAGAACTCAATTATCTTGTTTCCATGCAGAGTTTAAAGTGGCTTGAGTTGGAGTTAGCGTTCATGAAAACAGAGTAGAGTTGAGTTTTCGTTAAATTATTTTGAACTCGACGAAACTAATGGGATTGAGTAGAGTTGAAATTCAAAATGGCGGCAAATGAAAAGTTGTCATTTTTAATGTCAAGGATATTTATATTAAACATTTTGAACCACAAATGTGTATATTTAAAACAAAAAAGTATTTTAAAATAATTTTTCATACATATAAAAGTATACATAGAGTATTATTATGCACAAATTAAATTAACTTTATCAAGCGGTATCAAAATTTCAACTCAACCTAACTCTACTCCATGGAAACGATCAACGCCATTTTTTAATTAACAAAAACCTAATTTCAACTCAACCTAACTCCAACCTGGTTCATGGAAACATGGTAAATATTTATATGCGTACATAATAAAAACTTATAATTAATTGGATAATATAATGGGGTCGATTCAGGGATCGAAAATTTTATGTTATGTTATTTTATTTCCCCGCTTCTTATTGGAATTTGTATTGAAAAAACAAAAATAACATAACATAACATAAAATTTCAGATACCGGAATCGACCCCAATATATACAAAAATACCTACGTGTTTTCTTATGGCGTATCGAAATAGTAAATTAATTATTAATAAATAAATAAATAAATAAATAAATTAAAATTTCTTTTTTTGCGTCCATTCGCTTTGACCGATTATATCGAACTCGTTGAGAATAACCCAAGCTGCAAAAATGTATGAGTCGCGTTGACTTAATAGCAGTAGTAGCGCTCGACCGTTTGAACTGCGAACTAGGTTATTCTTATTTTGTGCGTTAATAGTTTTAATGCTTTAACAATTTTAATGCATGTGAATGAGACAGGTGATGTCACCACTCAGGTTTAAAGAAAAGAAATAGCACGTTGCACTCATGAATTTCGACAAATTTGGAAAGCTGTAATAGTGTGGAGCAGTACGTGGCAACCGTAATCAACACAGCTCATAAATTAAATTCCATTCATTTAAATATATCAGAGGAATGAATCGGATGGATTATTGGAATTAAGAATTCCGTAATCAAAAATTATTAGTTTACAATGATGTTGTGATTGTAAATAATTCAAAATTGAAAGTAACTTCAGTTGGATGTGCAGAGGTTGATGTGATATTAAAAAAACAAATCTAGAAAATAAATATTAGAAACATTTTGTTCATCAAAGATTTACGTGCAAATCTCGTATGCTTAAGGCCGGGATTACACTATAAAAGATCTTTGACAAAGGTGTTTTGTAAAACATTTTTATTAATTTTCTTTGATAGTGTAATATACATGCTTTATAAAACTATCACTTTTATAAAATTTATTCTCATGCAGGTAAATTTGATAAATTGTTTTTGACATACATATTGCTTATTCAAAATGGCGACTAAATATGGACGGCAAAAACCACAAAAATATTAATTCAAGAATACGAAGGCGAATAAATTTAGCTAGAAAGCGAAGTGTGGTCATTAGTCTGTCCTCCATACTTATTGAATTTCGTAAATGCGTTTCCTGTCGTTTAATTGGCGGCGAACTTTTGTGGACAATAAAATTAAATAAATTGTCATCCATTCTGAAATATTTTATGTGATCATGTCCTTGGGTCTGCAGCGCCTTTAATAAATTTTGATGGACACGTTTTAAATCCCATCTGATACTCAGAGTTTCATCCAGATTCTTTCTTGTCTGTTTCTTTTTTAATTTTTATTAACGATATAATAATAAAATCGCTTAAAGTTGCTGCACACGCTGTTCGGTGTTGTTCCATTTTTACTGAAGTTTAAGGAAAATCTTGATAAAATCTTTTATGTAGTGTAATTTTCAAAAATTATTTGATCAAAATCGTTTAAAAAAAAATGATCCAAACATTTTATAAAACACCTTTGACAAAGATCTTTTATAGTGTAACTCCGGCCTAAGTCAACGGTTGCAATGAAGACTTGGGCACTTAAGTTCTAGCGGCATGAAAATATTAAAGGAAATTTTAATCATTCTGACAACAACTGTTTGCCGTGCATAAGATGTAAACTGACACCAGAAGTTCTGGAACTTGCCAATTCAGATGTTTTATGGTCCTATACAGATAGATTCGATAGGAGGAAATCGTTATTTTTTAACATTTATTGAAGATTTTTACTAACAAATAGCTTGGTTTTTTGTTAAAAATTCGAAGCCGCAGCAAAGTTCCAGGGATTCAAGAATTTTTGTAGTAGAACCAAGCCGAGAACATTACAAAATGTTTGCAAACCGACAATGAAGACGACTACGGACCACTGTTCCATATACGCCGCGAACAAAATGGAACCGCCGAATAAATGAATCGGACAATTGTTGTGAAAGTGGGATGTATGGTTATTGCTACATAATCAACCGCTCTCTTACACGAAGTATTAAACGTGACGTAACATACGAATAAATCTAGACTGGGTGAAACCCCAATCTTAAACATTACTCGTACGCGTTTTTAGATGCAAAAAAAAAAATAAAAAACTAAACTGAGTGAAAACTCGAAATGATATCGTTTGCATCAACCATCAACGGCTGGAGCAACGTTTAGAAAAGATTACAGAGTGACCTAAATCGAGACGAATGTGTGGCTGCACCAACATACCCGCTGACAAACGCGCACGTATAACCGGACGCACCCGCTGTTAATGCAAATTCCCGACACCGGAGCATGATGGTAGTAGCTGCTCTGGATGCAGAAACAATAAAGTGTGTGCATGATGTGGTGTTAAAACCTCCTGCAGCCGTTAAATATCCTTCGTTAAAACAGCAATAATTGAAAGATTATGGGACTCTGCCAGACGCAGGTTAAACCGTTTACTTTCCGGACTGCAAGTAGTTGACAGACGCAGTTACTTCGCGAGATGCAGGGGCTCTCATTAAACAAAATTCAGCATTGAGTATAATTTGTGGCTACAGCGATTACCACCAAACGTCAAGGAAGTATACTCTCCTGTATGGAAGGGTGCGATTTGGAAAAAATCGCCACGTCATCGGAATCATGGAAATTCATAGAGACCAGCGACCGCGCAGCAGATCGCGATCCCATAAACAAACAAAAACATTTCCAAATTGCTGGTATCACTTTAAGTGGACTAAACCGTGCAAATTCGGTCGAGGTCGAAACTCGGAAAACCAATAGGCTCGTCACTCGTCGTGACAAGTATCAGAAGCCACTCAAATTGTCGCTTAGTCGTATTCAAGGTAACTACAAAGGAGTCGAATTGTCCGTTATAACGCCAAATGCTCGCGAAAAAAATGCGACCTAAAATTATTCGTGACTATAATTCAACGGTAATCGAAACATTCGGCATAAAAAATGTAACCTTAAATTTAGGACTATGGCATCCATTCACTTGGAAATTCACAATCGCCAACGTATACAATATATCATCTGAGCCGATTTTCTGTTACGTTACGGGTTATTAGTTGACATTCAAAACAAAACATAGATCGATCCACTGACGTCCTTGTCAAAAAATGGAGATTATACGGAGACGGACTATATTCAATACAATTCGTCACAGATTTCACCCACCAGTTATACACGGCTGCAATAACTTTTCAAAAATTGACCTCGTGTGGGCCTATACCACCAGATCCCGATAGATATCAAAAAAACGGCTATATGCACTCAGTTTGGTTTGTTTGAATTCCCTCGCGTGACTTTCGGGCTTCGGAACGTGGCTCAAACATTCCAAAGGCTCATCCATTCAATTCTTCGCGGCATCAAATTTGCGTTTCCATATACATGGACGACATCCTAGTCGCATCGATCAACCTAGAACAGCATGTCGAACATCTGAAGCTAATATTCCAGCGATTGCGGGACGCAGGTCTAATAATCAATCAGAACAAATGTGTATTCGAGGAGAAACAGTTAAGTTTCTTAAGATTTGACGTATTAGCCGCCTGCTCAACATCGAATTGAGGCAATATCAAACTTTGCACGTCCAATCACAACTAAAAGCATTTAAAGATTTTTGAGTATGATAAATTAATTATCGCATTTTCCTACCAAACCCAGCTCCGGTTGCGAAATTGTATGGATTCAACAAGCAAAATTGTATGGATTCCTAAAAAATCGAGACAAGAACAGCAAAATCAGTTGGTGTGAATCGGAGTGAATTTTATGCCAAAATAACAAAACCACTGTATCCTATAAGTACATAGAATTGAAAAAACACTCGTTATTGAACTTTCATAATAATATCTGAAATTTTTTAATAAACACAAATATTTCTACACTAAACGTAGCGAACATTTAATTTTTATGCAAAGTTGTGAGTGAATTTAAAATAATGAAATTTTTTACAACAAACACACTATGAATTGCACAGAGATGATCGAAGTGGTTCTGAACTATTAATTGATGTAAGAAATCAATTTTATTTATCCACATGTTCGGAAATCTTTGAAATTTTTATTATTCGAGACAGAACATCATTGAGTGTAATACGAAAATTCTTAAACATTTGAAATTATTTATATCGGCCCCTACGGATTGCACAAAGATGTTCGAAGTGGTTCTGAACTAGTATGATCGAAGTGGTTGTGAACTCTGAGATTTTTTTTTTATTTGAGACCGAACATCATTGAGTGTAATCTGAAAATTCTTAAACATTTGAATTTATTTATCTCGGCCCCTACGGATTGCCTAGAGACGTTCGAAGTGGTTCTGAACTAGTAATTTACAGTATCGTTCGAATTAATATAAACACAACAAATTACTGAGACAAATTATTTATTATTAATTTGAAATGAATATTAATAATTTATGTGTCCACATGTGGCCTTAATGACATCTTACGCACCGTTAGGCTTCGAATTAATTAAATTTTGACAATTTTGTGTTATCTGTGGATCCCAGAACCAAACCTCGATAACAGCTTCCACCATTTTTTTACTGTTATACAGTCTTGTTTCCGAACTCTAACCTTACAAATGCCAATAAATTTTCTATCAGATTACATAAAGAGAGAGAGAACATGCTAATGGGCCAACTCATGACTGGAGAAAATTTTTATTCTCGGACGAAGCGCATTTTGTCGTGAAGGGACAGCGTTCACGGTTTGTACGAAAATCTGCAGGGGAAAAATTGACAACGAAACATTTCGAAGAAACAGTCAAACATCCACCAAAAAAATGTTTGTAAGTAAAAAACAAATCTTATTTATCCACATGCTCGGAAATCTCCAAGATTTTTGTTATTCAAGACCGGACGTCATTTACTGAAATTTTAAAGTTCTTAAACATTATTCATCTCAGCCGACTACTGATTGCGCAGGGATGATCAAAGTGGTTCTGAACTAGTACGTAAATGTAGTAAATGTTTAAGAATTTTCGTATCACATTAAATGACGTTCTGTCTCGAATAACAAAAATGGATGTGGATAAAAATGTGGATAAATAAGATTGGTTTCTTACGTTAATTACTAGTTCACAACCACTTCGAACGGATCTGGACAATCCGTAGGGGCCGAGATAAATAATTTCAAATGTTTAAGAATTTTCGTGTTTCACTCAATGATGTTCTGTCTCGAATAACAAAAATCTCAGAGATTTCCGAGCATGTGGATAAATAAGATTGGTTTCTTACATCAATTAATAGTTCAGAACCACTTCGATCATCTCTGTGCAATTCATAGTGTGTTTGTTGTAAAAAATTTCATTTTTTTAAATTGTAGAAGATTGTACATTTTTTAAAGTGTAGAAATATTTCGCTCATTTGCTGCAAGAGTGACACAATCCAAAATTTTTAATTTTTCAGTAGAGCGATTTGAAAATATCACTCAAAATTATTTGTAAAAACAGCGGTTTTCAATAGTAAATGAAAATACATTCTGATTAGTAAAACAAATTTTTTTCTATTCCTACATCCTCAGTCGGATCTTAATTTTTATAATTCTTTAATAATTTGCAAGTTTTCTTAGGATAGTTTCTAATATCTGAAAATGTTAATTAAATTCGCTAATTGAGTAATTTTAGATATGGAATTTTACCTAATTTGCTTGAAATAACTACATAAGAGAGTATATTTTGAGACAAAATAATAAAAATGTGATTTATTGGGAATCGTTTGATTCGAATATCTTAGAAGTGAGTGAATTTTGAGTTGTGTCACTGTTGCAGCAAATGAAAGTCCAATATTTGAGTGTTTTTTCAATTCTAAGTACTTGTAGGTCACAGTGTATATTTTGTTATTTTGGCGTAAACTTCACTCCGATAAACAACTAATCAAAAAATTGCCATCATAGTAGACGCCTCAAATCAATGTCTCGGAGCAGTGGTACAGCAACTCGCAACGGAAAGATGGCAACTACTGAGCTTCTTTTCGCGGAAACTCACGGACACGGAGCAGAGATACAGTACGTACCACAGGGGCTGCTGGCGGCATACGCAGCAATAAAGCATTTCAAACATTTCATCGACGTTTGCGAGTTTAAACTTGACAACGACTACAAACCCCTCACGTACTACACCAAAACTTAGAAAAAGCATCACCACGACAGCGCAGACATCTTGATATGACAGCACAATATACGACTGATACACAACACATCTCCCGTAAGGACAACGTGGTAGCGGGTGCACTCTCTCGAATCGAAGAGCTATATCGATCACGGGCACCATAGATTACGCTCACATGGCGGATGAACAAGCCGCAAGGACGACGACCTGAAAACACTAATGGAGAACAACGATAGTCTCAAATTTGGCAAAATGCCAATCTTCGGAATGGATAAATTCTTGTACTGCGATGTTTCTTACGGGTCACCAAGACCTTACGTTCCTCAAAAATATCGACTTTTGATCTTCGAAGCATTTCACAATGTCTCACATCCAGAGATACGGGGCTCTGCAAATCTAACTCGAAAAAAATGTATTTGGCCAGCATTAAACAAAGATGTTCGTTTATCGGCAAAGTGTTGCATCAATTGCCAGAAATGCAAAATAACGAAATATGTTAAAAGCCCGTGCGGTAATTATCCCATCATAAGCAAGCGATGTTTTGAAATACATATATAGACATTATAGATCTCCCAAAATCAACGATATTGTTTGACCATATCGATACACGCGATGGCCAGAGGCCACTCCATTGGTGGACATTAGAGCCGAAACAGTCGCAGACACTCTGCTAAAAACATGGATAAGACGCTATCGAGTACCAGCTAACATCGTCTCCGACAGAAGAGCAGAATTCGAGTCGAAATTATTCAACAGTTTAGACAATCTAATCGGCTTCCAACACAAACGAACTACTTCCTATAATCCGGCCTGCAACGGAATGCTCGAGCGATGGCATCATAGTTTGAAGGCAGCAACAATGTGCATCAACAATCCACAATGGACTAAATCTTTACCACTAGTACTATTATGGTTGAAGACAGCATTTCGAGACAATTTCGAAGCTTCCTTAGTCGAACTCGTTTACGGAGAACAGCTGTGTTCACCAGGGGACATGTTGCAACCGTCATTATTCTCGTTACAGAGCGAAGTTATTGGACTGGTTTTCGTAAGAACAATAAAAATTGGAAATGCATTTAGCAACTGAACAGAGGTTACCTGCCATTCACAGTTTAAGTCTGACTGTATGAAGAATATGTGCGTTGAGAACGGCATCGATCACATTACTTTAAAAAAATGAACAAAATCTGACGAAAATCTGTAATAATGTGCTATAGCTATATATACACCTTCGTATGCACTGAAAATAACGTAAAAACAAATGACTGGGCAAAATATGAAATCCAAGTTCGATTTGATTAAGCCCCTGGAAAGCGATGTATGCAAATATGGGACGAAATGGAGCAACAGTTCAACGACCATCACTGAACAGGCTAGAAAGAGTTCTATTTTGGTGATGCCGTTTATGAAGTTCGAGAACTGTGAATTGGCGTATGTGATACAAATCGAACGGTTACCTTATGCGGAGTCATAGCAATCAATTGAAATTCCATTACGCCAGAATGACCAGCGGGAGCTTTACCGCTGGGAATATGTTCAGTCGCTTTAATGATTTTTCATTGAAGTAATTTTTCTCTGGGTCACTGTGTTACATTTTCACAATGAGTACAAAATATTTTCAAGGAGATCAAAACGGGATCGCAAAATTTATGCGATTGCTAGAAAGAGTGCTATACTCTGGAAAATTAGCACATCTGGTCACCTTATATGCCAGCCGCCTGAGTGCCTTTTACCCAGATGGTCTAGTAATTATGCTTAGAAAAGTTTAAGATATGTGGTAGATGACATGAACTTTTCGTAATTGTACACCAATCTCTATATAAAACACATTTGATCAATTCCGTTCAAATGTGAACCGAACAGATTATGTGAGGGATGCTTCATCTCATAATAAAAATTAAATACAGTTTGTTACAAAATATTTTTATTAAAACTTAAAAATCACAATATTTATATCTAAATTACCATTAATTGTCAGACCATAAAATTTCCAAAATCAACACCTGGTTGAGCCGCAGCCACGCTTATATTTATGCATTCCCAACTACTTTACGTCAGTAACTTGCTCATTCTTCAAAGTAGTTTCCATCCCTGCCCCATTATTTTTTAATTTTTTAATACTCATGTCTAATAACTCTTGAGTGCGACCATTCTTCTCATCACTTGTTTGAATATCAACCAGCTGTCGTTTCGTATTGTATGGTCTTGGGCCAATTAAACTAAGTACGACAGGTAAAAAAACCACACCGTGAAAAAGTCCAAATATTATAACTAGTAAAAATATTTTAAAAAATGATTTAAATGTATAAGCGTCTGAATTAGAGAGCATTGATAGTGCTAAAATTGTTGAACCACCGCCATATAACACGGCTGATCCAATATGTAATACAGTTTCGAGGGCACGTTCGGTGCGCGTACCATCGGCAATCGTTAAAAATGTGTGCCCAATATGGGCCGCATAATCGACACATAAACCAACGGCCAATTGTAATCCGATGCATGAAACCAAATCTATTGTTAAACCCCACATATGCATGTAACCACTTACGTTGACCAGCGTTAGTACAACGCACAAAAAAATCCAAAAACAAACTTGAAAATTTACAATTAAAATAATGGTACAGCCCATCACACAAATCAGGGCCAAACCAATATTTCGTAACACCTCCTCGTCAATAATTTCGTCCGTGATCCAATTACCGAACACTTTGCCCCATACCGTGGAATAATTATTCGGGCCACTCTTATGATCGTTATTCGTTATATTCGCTTCAGCTAAAATATGTTCAATTGTTTTCATCGCGGGTAAATATTCGGCCCGATTTCTAAACTGTTTAAATTTAAATTGTAAATAGGCAACATTTATGTCGGGGGCATTTTTACCGCACGTCAGTGGTTCAACAAATCGTATATTTGCCTGATATTTGCCACCATCGTTGCTGTATAAAAATTTAGTTAAGTAGAAACGCCATTTAGAATCCGAAATATCATCCGTAGCCATGTCTGTAAAATTAAAATTTTATAATGAAGTAACTACCTATAAGTAATGGTTTAAATCGTGACTTACCGATGTCGTAATAAACTTTTACAAAATCATAAAATTCATCAACCCACGAGGTATAGTGATGCAGGATATCTGTTTCATTTTTCAGCCTTTCCGATATCTCGATCAATTCGGGCATATGAGCACTGTAATTTAAATTTCCCATGTAGATTCCACCTTCGTAGCCCATTTCCGGATAATATTCGTTCTTTATTGCAAAAAATTTACTCAAGTACGTCGATTCTGGTATGAACCAGGTCGGATCGAATTTTTGTTCTAATTGGAGTAATCCGGTTATTCCAAATCCTGTGTAGCCCACCACCAGCAACAGAACTGTAATTTTACCAGGCATTGTCAATATTATTTTTGAGTATATGAACTTCAGTGATTTCTCCATTAGATTTCCCTTAAAATAATGTTTCACTCTATTCTCGTCGTGAACAATGCACGGTATTAAAGCATTTCGTCGAGCTTCGATACGTCGTTCATCCAATGCAAAAACTGCAACAAACATGGTTATTGCTAATAAATACGTAAACAAAACACCAATTCCTGCGTACAAACAAAACGATTGCAGTGATGGTAGAACAGTTGTAGCGCCGACCATAAATGCAACCAAATCGGTTATTGATGTCACGGTTATAGATACACCAGCATGTTTTAACATCCAGCCGATTCGTACCGGAATACTATCCTTGAAGTGTACGGACTTTTGCACTTTACGCCAACACGCCATCATAACAAATATATCGTCCACCCCTAGCCCCATCAATAGAAAAGGGAGTGATGTATGCACGGGTCCATAAAATATTCCAATAAGAGAGCAAAATCCACAACTTGCCAAAAATGCTAAACCAACAGATAACAATCCTAAGCTACCAAGTATTACACGAAGTTCCACCCAATTAAATTTAGATAACACGATTTGCATATAAATAAACATTAGTACGCCGCCCAATAAAAGTTTATCAATATCCTGAAACATGACGGCTGCACTAATATCGCCGTAACTTCGTCCGGCCGAATAGTAAAATTTAAAATCATCATCCTCCAATTCTTCTTTCAATTGGCGCATAACTTCTAAAAATCCTTCCTCCCATTCGAGTACACTTTCGGTGGCCCAATCTTCGGTACCGGCCATATTTCCAGTTGCACCGTGGTCGATATCCGAAAAATTTAAGTACACGTACCAATTCTCCATTAGAGTGCTAGCCGAAGTAATATAACCCGAAGAATTTCGTATAATACCGCCTAAAAGTGGCTCAACCTTCAGTTGGTGACCTGTAACGGGGCTAAAAAAATATTTAAAATTTTTATTTTAATATAAGAATGCGCATAATTTACCTATTTCTCGTTCTATTTAGTGCCCGCAAAATATCATCCAAACTTAAATTTTCGACTTTTGCCGCATCATTTTCCCAAATTTCAAGTGGATTATCTTGCAAACAGCCCTCTTTAAGCGAGTTAACGATCGTACAAAAAACGAGCGAATTTAAATTAACACTCGGATTAAAAATTTTTTTCTTTTCAATAATTTTTAATTTTTCCACGGTTGTTGCGTCCGTCGCGTTTTTCGGTTTAGATGAGAAAATATTCATTAAATTAAAAAGATCTCGTTTCTTTCGTTCCTTGTTTACATAGGCGGCAATCAATGGTACTTTAAAGCAAACATCGTTCCAACCAATCTCGGTGCCGTTTCTAATTTTAACTCGAAAATTCTCAATTGCCTTATTGATTTTTATAATTTTTAGTAAATTATTCGGTTCCAAAATATTTCCTCCATTCGGCGTATGAAATATAATGGTTTGTTCGCGGTGGCCTTCTTCAAAATTTTTCATTAACCATTCGGTGTCGTATATAAATTTGGAATTTTTCGGTATCCATAATTTGATGGGATTGCGTTCGTTGTAAAATTTTAAAAATCCTAAACAGCATAATGCTACACATAATATTGAGATGGCTATCGTCGGCCATGGATTTGATGCAACGAGCACGCCTAATCTGTAATGAAATATAAATGAGAAAAATTTAATGCAACGAGTAAATTTAGGGACTTGAGTCCCACTTATAATTAAATGGTAAAGTTAGCCGACCTGCCTTACACGGATGGCGAATAATTTGCCAACAGCACCGAAAGGGCGTATTAAGAAATTTTACAAATTATTTGCCTGATCCAAGACCTTTCAAACGATATACTACTCGAGTATATTGGAATAAAAAAAAGAGAGGAAAGTCATATTGTAGTGTGATTTGTTTGTTTGAGTGATTTCTGACAGGTAACCAACCCCCTTGATATACACATTCTCCAAATAAAAAACAGAATTAGATTGGCGATAGCAAAATCAAATCAAATAAGACGTTCTTGGGATATCATCGGTACAACAATGCAGACATTAAAACGGACAGAAAATATTTTTACTTTGCTCAAGGTGTCAAAGACACCCCAAAACGTCAATAAACTGATTGGACCAAGTCCAATAAATTGGAGAGAAATAATATAGGAAACCCTCCAAGAGCAGCATTAATTTGTTCCGTGTTCTTTGAAACCGTGTTGTTTGAGACTACCAAAAATAAAAATAAAAAAAACGTTACGTTTTCAATAAAAAACAAAATAAAACAGAATACTGAAAATCGTGTTGTTTGAAACCGTGTAATTCAAGAGAATGGGTGACCGTGTTCTTCGAAACCGTGTTATTCGAAACCGTGTTCTTCGAACACTGTGTCCTTGGAGGGTTACACTTACCTGTTTTCATATTTTTTGATACGTACATTTACATTTACATTTACATTTACATTTACATTTACATTTACATTTACATTTACATTTACATTTACATTTACATTTACATTTACATTTACATTTACATTTACATTTACATTTACATTTACATTTACATTTACATTTACATTTACATTTACATTTACATTTACATTTACATTTACATTTACATTTACATTTACATTTACATTTACATTTACATTTACATTTACATTTACATTTACATTTACATTTACATTTACATTTACATTTACATTTACATTTACATTTACATTTACATTTACATTTACATTTACATTTACATTTACATTTACATTTACATTTACATTTACATTTACATTTACATTTACATTTACATTTACATTTACATTTACATTTACATTTACATTTACATTTACATTTACATTTACATTTACATTTACATTTACATTTACATTTACATTTACATTTACATTTACATTTACATTTACATTTACATTTACATTTACATTTACATTTACATTTACATTTACATTTACATTTACATTTACATTTACATTTACATTTACATTTACATTTACATTTACATTTACATTTACATTTACATTTACATTTACATTTACATTTACATTTACATTTACATTTACATTTACATTTACATTTACATTTACATTTACATTTACATTTACATTTACATTTACATTTACATTTACATTTACATTTACATTTACATTTACATTTACATTTACATTTACATTTACATTTACATTTACATTTACATTTACATTTACATTTACATTTACATTTACATTTACATTTACATTTACATTTACATTTACATTTACATTTACATTTACATTTACATTTACATTTACATTTACATTTACATTTACATTTACATTTACATTTACATTTACATTTACATTTACATTTACATTTACATTTACATTTACATTTACATTTACATTTACATTTACATTTACATTTACATTTACATTTACATTTACATTTACATTTACATTTACATTTACATTTACATTTACATTTACATTTACATTTACATTTACATTTACATTTACATTTACATTTACATTTACATTTACATTTACATTTACATTTACATTTACATTTACATTTACATTTACATTTACATTTACATTTACATTTACATTTACATTTACATTTACATTTACATTTACATTTACATTTACATTTACATTTACATTTACATTTACATTTACATTTACATTTACATTTACATTTACATTTACATTTACATTTACATTTACATTTACATTTACATTTACATTTACATTTACATTTACATTTACATTTACATTTACATTTACATTTACATTTACATTTACATTTACATTTACATTTACATTTACATTTACATTTACATTTACATTTACATTTACATTTACATTTACATTTACATTTACATTTACATTTACATTTACATTTACATTTACATTTACATTTACATTTACATTTACATTTACATTTACATTTACATTTACATTTACATTTACATTTACATTTACATTTACATTTACATTTACATTTACATTTACATTTACATTTACATTTACATTTACATTTACATTTACATTTACATTTACATTTACATTTACATTTACATTTACATTTACATTTACATTTACATTTACATTTACATTTACATTTACATTTACATTTACATTTACATTTACATTTACATTTACATTTACATTTACATTTACATTTACATTTACATTTACATTTACATTTACATTTACATTTACCTCAGCTCCATAGTTGGCAGAAAATGTGGGCGATCGAACCGACGATTGGCAGATAATTTGAATTTATATCGATTTAACAGAGGTTTACATTTTTTTGCACTATATGTGTGTTTTTTGCAAACTGTTTCATGTTTTTAAATTTGTTTCGATTTTTTTGCCAATCATCATGTTTCTAGTGGGATTTGACATCAAAACTGACGAAATCTTGGTAATAATTTTTTTAAATATTGTATTTTTTTCCGAAGGAATGGTATCAGACAATTCCACAATCATCTAATTTTTCCCAATAATATTCATGTTTTTATATAACTTGGTACTTGGTTGGTAATTGGTTCCTATAAGTTCCCGAAATGTTCGAATTATTATATCAATTGAAATTGTTTGAAAGAAATTATGAACCTGATTCTATTTCGATAAATCGTAAAATCTTCATAGGAAATTTCTTTGAGACCTGGAAAATGTGCAAAAGCGAATTGATTCAATTAATCGAAATTATTCAGAATGATTTGGGAAGAGGGTGGGGGAGGGGGTGATGATTGAGGGGAATAACGGAGAGAAAAATACTGATGATAATATTGGAGGGAGAATAATGACGGGGGGTGTTTAATGACCGGAGGAATGCCCTGTGACACTCATCTAACGTTCAGATGCCGATCCAACAGTCGATTATGCCGCAATGTATCGGGCGACTTCGGAAAAATGTGCACTGTTTGTTAACATTGCAATGTATGTTGTGCGAGCGGAAAGGTACAATTAGGACAATTGGCACCGCCACCAGGGCCACTGGCATCATTGCTTTCTGGTCAGGAACCTCGATGGCAGTATTTCTTGCAGAATATACAAAAGTACAACAGTTCCTTCCAAATGACATCATTTGGCGCGAATTTTATCGAAGCACGAGGTTTTATCCCAACTTTTAAGGTAAATGCTTCTTCGATTATAACACACATCACATATACACAAACACATTGTACAAACCCACAGCAACGATTCACAACGTTTACCTTCGAGTCCACTAGGGAATAATGTGGACCTTTGAGGCCCATAACTTAAGGATTGGTCTACAATTTTACAGATTAAGGACAAATTCACCATCATGCAGAAGCGTTGTTGCCACTAGTTAATATTGATCACAAATTTATTCAGATTTATTTTCTTGGAAATTCTGATGATGAAATCAATCAGCATTTTGTTATCAGTCAACAAATCTTACATGACCAACACAATCAATTGTCCAAAACTGCACTAGAAATGATGGCTTCGGATGATCACAATATAGTGGTCAGAGCAGACAAAAGGTCAACAAAAGGTTGTTCATTATTCAAAAGTTCATTATTCATTAACAGGTCCAGAAACAAACAAAAAAGTAAGTTCGATGAATTTTTATGCCTATTGTAACGACCGCATGGCAACGCGCAAGGTGCGATAACCTACGTGCTCCAATACGGGTGACCAGACTTATTCATTCAAATCACGCAGTTATTATTACCTGGCCATTCATCCAGCGATCGCAACGACATTACAGCATGAGTATTCAAGCAGAAACTCAAAGCGCTCATGGACTTCATTGTGAAGTATCGTGTTTTCGTAGATGTGCGTTGTTGAATGTACTGTGGCGGAACTGGCAAAACGTTCCTAATTTCATCGAGTTTAGCTTCGATTCGCGCACACAGTCAAATAGCGCTGGCCGTAGTATCATCTGGGATCGCTACCACATTGTTAGAAGGAAAACGAATAGCTCATTCTGCGCTCAAACTATCACTGAATTGGCAAACGAAAAATGGACTGACATCCAACATTTCCCAAAAATCAGCTACGAAAGTACTACAGAATTTCAAACTAATCATTTGGGATGAGTGTACGATGGCGTACAAACGAGCATTGGAAACACTCGATTGAATGTTGAAAGGGTTGCGCAATAATCAGGACCTCTTTGGAGGTACGATGATTCTGCTAGCCAGAGATTTTTGCCAAACTTTTGGAATGATTAGCTGAGCTTGGCTGAATTTTAGAAAAAAAATCTACCGCGGCCCTTAGACCCAGGGACCCAGCCCTAATCTTACAAGAAAGAAAGTCGAATTCGAAAAAAGTCGAATCGAAAAAGTGAAAGTTGTGTCATTTTTGCCTTTCGAAAATGATACAACATACCGCCATTCGACTTTTTTCGAATTTCGATTCGAAGTGATGGTACAACATACCGCCCCAGATTATGCTATTTACTTTAAAAAAAATTTAAATTAAAACGTGTAATTACAGAAAAACCTCGATTTAACGGACTAATTAGGGGAGTCCGTTAAATCCGAATGTCCGTTAAATCCGAATATTTTTAAATTTAATCAACTATAGATTTTGCACTTGTTATGGAATATGGCCACCTAGGACAGAACTCGTTTATCTCCTTACCGATTATGAAGGGATTTTGTTTGTTGGATGGAAATGAGATTCGTAGGTTCATAAAAAGTTTGTGGAAGAAGTTCCAAGTTGGGGTTGGGTGTGTTGGATGGAAATGGGATTCTTAAATTATTATTTAATGAATTTCTGGAATATGGCCACCTGAGACGGAACTCGATCATGGGATTCTTAAACGAATTTTGGAAGAAGTTGTGGAATTAGACCACCTGGAATGGAACTCAATCAATTCTTAAACGAATATGATGGGATTGGGTATGCTAGATGGAAATGGGATTCTTAAATGATTTTTGGAAGAAGTTCTGGAATATGGCCACAAATCGTTTAAGAATTGAGTCCATCCAACATACCCAATCCCTTCATAATCAGTTAAGAATTGATCGAGTTTCGTCCCAGGTGGCCATATTCCAGAACTTCTTCCAAAAATTATATAAGAATCCCATTTCTATCCAACATCCCCAACCCCATCATAATCGGTTAAGAATTGAACGAGTTCCGTCTCAGGTGGGCATATCCCAGAATTTCTTCCAAAACCTGTTTATGAATCTCTGTTTCATCCAACAAACAAAATCCCATCACAATCGATTAAGTATTGAACGAGTTCCGCCCAGATGGCCATATTCCAGAACTTCTTCCAAAAACTGTTTGTCATAATCGGTTAAGAATTGATCGAGTTGCGTCCCAGGTGGCCATATTCCAGAATTTCTTCCAAAAATCATTTAAGAATCCCATTTCCATCCAACATACCCAATCTGATCATAATCGATAACCGAAAAATGGAAAATAAAAAAATTGTCCGTAAAATCGGGTTTCGTTGAATCGAAGGTTTACTGTATTCCGCAAAACGTCTATTGTTGCTGGTTTATCAGCATAATCTCGTGATTTTAAATAACCCTTCTGAATCGAGAGTTGTCAAATCTCACAACCTCGGTGATGAACGCTATTTTTTTGTCTTTCTGTCGGAAAGAAACGAATAGCACCGGCTGATGGTTTACCAATGCGGTTGGAAACAGTGGTATTCTTGGAATCAGAACATACTCACCTTTGACTTTTTCTATGATTATCGTTGCTTCAATCACGTTGTTCATCAGCCACTTAACCGCGAGACTTGTTCCATTGCATAGTTTTGGTTTGTTCAGTTTGCGTAACATGATTATCACCGAACCGACCTGTGTGGCGGCATTCCTGGCAAATCCAATGAATCCAGGAATTCAATTGGATAGTTGTCGACTTCATCTGGAACTGTAATGATAAATCGATCGATTTAAACGAATGCAATTGGCCAGCGATTTGACTTTGAAATTTTATATTCAAATCGTCTACGTCCTTATTTTTCGCTGTCAAAATGGCTCGTTCGCCCAACCAAACATGTTTTTTGTAATTGTAATTGCAATATTCGGGAACACTTTCGTGATCAATTCTTCTTTAGAGATTGTGAATTGACAAAAATTAGGAGGAAATGAAATGAGACCAGTCGAAGCGTCAACCTGAATTTTTCCATTTTCCATTCCGTCTAATAATTGCTTGGAAAATACATCGCTGATTCTTCATTTTGCACTTCAAGCAACAGTTTATTTCATCAGCAGCTGTTGATCTTGGAATGGTTGGCAGAGTTTGGCGAAAATCACGAAAAATTGAAATTTTAGAAAAAAATTTACCGCGGCCCCAGGTGATGCTTCCGATACTAAATTCCTGTCATATACGATTTCAACTATACAGTGACATCGAAAAATCACCTGCAAAATATCCATAGTTCAAAGTCATTTTAATTTCTCACGTGCAACACCAGGTAATTCGAAATTCTCAAAAATAGTACAATTTATAATTAATTATAACGCATTTAGAGCAGATTAGTGACCAGGCCTAATTCTTTCTAGAGTGCCTGCGTGAGAGCTCTATCGAGCGACTTTCTATGTATTTATAATGGTTCGTAAGATTGCTACAAACTAATTTGGCCAAATGAAAATGTTATTATAACCGGGCAGATAGATTAACTGAGTACATCCGGAACTATTATTTCACATCCAGACCATTTGCGTAAATAATACTAAAATTTAAATTTAATTAAATTCTAAAATTTAAATGGTAACTCATTAAATGACAACAATCATTACCTTCGAATGAACAGGTTTCTGTTATAACCTGTTTATTACGGAATTAACTAAACCTACAGATTAACAAACCAATAATAATAAACAATTTATCAAAGGAATTTTGTAATAAGGTAATTAAATTGAAATTTAATTATATATAGAGTTCAAAGTCAGCATTTCCGTTACAAACGAAGCATGCATGCAAACATCTAAGCATATATGTTCAAGCAAACGGACATTAATTACATATATTGTGAAATGTACTTTAATTTTAATTAAACGTTAATTAAATATTTTAGTGTTTGGATACGAGTAAACGAAAACGATTAAAATTAACAAGTTAAGTGCTAAGATGGACTAACGTGTATTGGTGAGGTACACATTTAAGATGTCCACTGGGTAGTAAGCGAGTCGACATCACGTAAGAAGCTAGATTTTTTGTATGTATAACATATTTTACACATTTATTTACCTTGTACTTAACTCTCTAATTTGAAAGTATGTAACATTTTTTTTTACTTGCGTCATAAAAAATTCAGGTAGTACCTGGAAATCTAATTCTGGGTTAATGTTCAATTTAAGATATAGTATGTATTTATTTACACTTACATATGGGGTGTGCAATGCATTAAGTGCGAGGTTTGAAACTATTTTAAACAAGATTATTTAGACAGTTGAAAATCTGTGTTTGATCTCCAGTTATTTAATGTACTCGTATGTAGATACAGACGAAAAGCAAAAATAAAATATACGTCACTTCGCGTAATGTGTGTGAGAATTACCCATAATTCTAGCGTAAATAATAATCAATCATAAATCAATATATTGTTCTTATTGATTCTATAATAACTCAAATAAATATTGACCATGTTTATTGGTGATCTTTAATAATTGAAAATTCTAATCATGTTTAGATATTGTAGAATTCAAATATTTGGGGGTTTCCATTCGTACCACATACTATATTGCTACTACCTACTACCACATACTACTTCCAAAGTACCACATACTATGTGGTTACCGACGAAATAAACCTGATAAAAATATTGTATCAGAAACAATTGAAAAGTGTGAGCACCAATTTGGGACCAACTTTTTCTTTCTACATATAGTACCCACTTTTTTTGAGGTGCTGGGCGCGTATTCTTGAGATCGGTGGATATTTCCACGTGCGGATTATAATTTGCTTTACGAACGCGACCGAATTTCTTCTAAATCGACTATTCTAAATTAGATTCATGATTTTTCCGCAAGAGGCGCCACTATCACGCAAAAGTTTAGTGTTCGAGTAGACTAAATCATTCTTATTTATGTTTCCTAGTGTTCAACTGAACAACTAGGGTCGACCTAGATAGAAAGCTGATTGTGCATTAATGTAATATTACTCTAGATATAATTAATAGAACTATATGTACAAGTCACTGTCATGGGAAATGCCGACTCAGCAAATGATTTTATTATGTTAATTCATTTAGGTTAGACAGAGCATTTTCTACGGTGTTTCCGGTGTACAGTACTGAATTTAAATTTGTTCATTATACTAATGTAGACACTATGTCAGCATTTTTTATAGTATATAATGTTTTATAGTGGAGTTTAATAAAGGCAGTATAATTAAGTACATCAACATTCAAGTACGTAATTATTCATTGGTCCTTCGAGCAAAACAACATCCAAGTTCGAAAAAATTAAATACAGTCCACGAAATAATTAAGTGCACATATACCATCAACTACCATCAAAGTGATTCATAAAACATCAACCAGGCGGTGACATAATGGATAACCTATGCAAGGAACAACAGCAGAGGTTCAAGGAGATACAAACCCTTTGGACCAACTACAAGAAGGATTCCATCAACAGGAAGACAAGTACATACATCGACCGCAAAATAGGACGGTTAGAGGATATGTATGAAGAATTCGTTGATACTGATGAACATATAATAAGTCAGTATAAAGACAACTTTCCAACACATGATTATTGGAAATCTCGAGAAGCAGTGGCACCACTAGTGCAAAACTTCAGAAAGGAGTTAGAAACACTTAGGAAATCACTAGCGAGAGAGACGAATACCTCATCAAGCATACCTGGGTTTAGTTCAAGTGGCGGTAACAAAACAACCGGTAACGAGAAACTAGACGAAACGCAGGCGAAGCGCTATAAAGCACAACAATTCAAAATGAGGCAATTCCACGCCATGGTACGGGATGCAAATAGTGCATTGGAAAACGAGCCTGAAAACGCCGAGTTAATGAACATCAAAATCGAAGCAATATCCTCCAAGAAGGCAGAAATCGAAAAGCTGCATGAAGAAATATACATCGAAGCAGCAGAGGATGAAGAAACTACGTTGCCTTATTTCATAGATGACTACTATGGCACAGTCATAAAACAATTCGAAACCATCAAATTAAAACTAGCATCAAAAATAAGGCAAAATCAGTCAAAAAATCAGCAAGGCACAAGAAGTATGCCGAAACTACCTCGAATCCAAATTCCAACATTCGACGGCAACTTCAAAATTTGGACATCATTCATCAACACGTTCAACAATCTGGTACATGATAACAGCCATGTATCAGATTTTGAAAAATTAAGCTACTTTAAGGAAAGCTTAAAAGGTGAACCATCAACCTTAATAGGGCACCTAACATTACAAGCAGAAAACTACAAAACTGCGTACGACATCATTATGGAGCGGTACGACAATAAACGAAAAATCGTAGCCGAATATATTGATACCGTATTGAACATTCCAAAAGTTCAACTTAATGCAGCTAAGGACATTAGGAAAATGCATGATACACTAAAGGAGTGTATAGAAGCGTTGCGAAACCTGGGCTACAACATAGATGAATGGAGCACCATCCTCATTCATATTAACATCAAAAAATTGGATTACAACAGCCTGAAGCACTATGAGGAATCTCTTCATGGTAGTCGTGACTATCCCACGATGGACCAATTCTTACATCTATTAATGGAGAGAATGAATGTGCTTGAAGCCCTGCAAAGTGCAAATCACATCTCCAGCAAACAATTCAAGGTTGAGTCACACAGAAAAATTTTGGTAAATCAAGAAGGTCCGGAAAAACCAGAAGGTCCGGAAAAATCAGGTTGCAATAGCGAATGCTGTAAATACTGCGAAAAAAGGGGGCACAAGATTTTAAATTGTGTTCATTTTAAACAAATTACCCCAAACCGGAGAATAGATTTCATCAATAGGCAAAAAATGTGTACCAACTGCCTATCACACAGCTCAACAGAAGCATGTCTCAAAACAGAATCATGTTCAATATGCAACAACAAACATCATCAACTACTGCACACCTACAATAATGATGCCAAAAAGGTATCCATCAATGCAATCGATGGAAATACCACGACTCTGCTCTCAACGGCTAAAGTGATAACCAAAACCTCCA
Organism: Nephrotoma flavescens; assembly: GCA_932526605.1. Taxonomy (NCBI): domain Eukaryota; kingdom Metazoa; phylum Arthropoda; class Insecta; order Diptera; family Tipulidae; genus Nephrotoma; species Nephrotoma flavescens. The sequence goes on from OW052221.1 coordinate 230,817,193, forward strand.
CAAATACAACAGTGACGCTACGGGCATTAATCGATCTAGGATCCCAGGTATCGTTGATTACTGAAACTGCATGTAAACAGGTGGGATTACATCAGAAAAACATACAAACTAGTTTGGTCGGAATTGGAGGCAATACGAATAACACCTGTAGCTCTATGGTACAACTGGAAATTCAACCACATTTTCCATCGGTGTTTAAGCTACAAATAGAAGCATACGTTTTGCAGAAAATAACATCAGATGTGCCAGAGCAGAAAATAAAACGCAATAACGATTCTCGGTGGGAAAATATAATATTGGCGGATCCGCAATATGATTGTCCGGCTCCGATAGACATCTTGTTAGGAGCAGACGTCTATGCAGACATATCAGAATCTCAGATCATTCGAGGAAATCCAAATGCAATGAAAACAAGTTTGGGTTGGCTGATAGTAGGTCCGGCAACAACCGTTCAACCCAGGACTCTAATGGTTAACTTCAGTAGCAAGGAGGAATTAGCACAAGCTCAAGAGCTACACAAGTTTTGGGAGTTAGAAGAGGTACCGATTGAATCTCCACTGACCAAATCTGACGAACAGTGTGAAACCATTTATCGACAAACGGTTAAGCGGAATCCAAATGGACGCTACGTGGTTACCTTACCGTTCAAGGAAAATGATACCAGCATCCTTGGTGCGTCAAAACAAAGAGCCACGCAACGGTTTTTGCAAATTGAGAAAAGATTGCAAAAAAAATGAAAGACTACAACAATTATATATAGAATTCATGAGAGAATATCTTCAAATGGGGCACATGACACCATCACCCGACTGCAAGGGACAATTTTACATTCCACATCATGCAATATTTAAGGATAATTCAAGGGAAAAAAAGTTTCGCGTTGTATTTGACGCTTCAATGAAGTCAACATCGGGTTGGAGCTTGAATGATACGCTGCATGTCGGAGCTGCTCTGCAAAATAATTTATGGTCACTTATTCTACGGTGGAGAATACACAAAATAGTATTCGCAGCCGACATAATCAAAATGTATCGACAAATCAAAGTAGCAAAGGAACATCAAGATTATCAAAGGATACTATGGAGGGAAACTCCAAATCAACCATTACGGGAGTACAATTTGACTACCGTTACCTATGGCACATCAGCGGCGCCGTTCTTGGCAATAAGAACACTACATCAGTTAGCAATGGATGAAGGTGAACACTGCCCACTGGCCAGGAAGGTCTTAATAGAAGACTGTTATGTCGACGACGTTCTAACCGGAGCTGATAACCTACACGATGCACTACTTCTACAAAAGCAGTTAATCACAATACTTCAAAAAGGTCAATTTCAACTGAGCAAGTGGTCGAGCAGCCACCCAAAACTATTGCAGTCCATACCAGGGTCAAATAAACTAATTGGAAACATGGAGTTGGCCGAAGATGAAACTATTAAAACGTTAGGAATCCATTGGAACCCGATATCAGACTGCTTCAGGTTCAAGGTAAACCAAATATCATCAACAACTGAACTTACCAAGAGAGAGCTAGCCTCAGAAATTGCAAGACAATTTGATCCATTAGGATGGTTGGCACCCATTACAATTACATCCAAACTTATATTACAAGATCTGTGGGCCACGGAAATAAACTGGGATGACAAAGTTCCTAAAGAAATTACAGCAAAATGGGTAAAGCTGCGAAACGAACTCGTACACCTTGAAACCCTATCCATTCCACGCTGGATAGGAACAGTATCATCAGGCACACAAAATCTATATTTACACGGGTTCTGCGATGCGTCTGAAAGGGCATATGCAGCGGTCATATACAGTCGAATCGAATTGTCAGACAATACAATCATCACACGGCTACTGACTGCCAAAACCAAGGTAGCACCTACCCGAGTTAAGCAAACTTTACCACGCCTGGAACTTTGCGGAGCACTTCTTCTGTCACGTTTAATTAGCCAAGTGGTTCAAACTCTAGAACTGCAACCGGCAAATATTTATGCATGGACGGACTCATCCATTGTGTTGGCTTGGCTACAAAAGCCAGCCACCAAATGGAAAACATTTGTCTCGAATCGGGTATCAGAAATTCAAAACAATACTAAAATCGGGGAATGGAAGCACATCACCTCAACACAAAACCCAGCGGACCATGCATCCCGTGGCATTTCATTATCAAAATTAAGTACTCTGGAACAATGGTGGACCGGACCTGAAATAATAATGGAACCGGTAGTAAATGAAACCACGAATAAGTTTGACACGAGTATCGATCTGAAACGGGCCACAACTGTTTTCCACGTACTCAATAAGGACGCGACATCTGAGAACACCATAATCAAGCTGATCGACCACAAATCAGATTATTTAAAACTCCTACGGGTTATTGCCCATCTTCTCCGATTCATATCCAAGATCAGGAAGAAACCAACGTGTGCCGGAGAAATACGAGCAATAGAGCTACGGACAGCGTTAACCACAATCGTAAGAGCAGTTCAAAGTGTTTTCTTTGCATACGAAATATCAGCATTAAGGGATCAACAGTCAATTAAGAAGAAGAGCACCATCGCCTCCCTGACTCCGTTTATAGACATCGACGGACTTATAAGAGTAGGAGGCAGACTAAAAAATTCGGACCTACCATTCGGAGAGAAACACCCGCTAATCCTACCAGCTAAATCACACCTGACAAGCCTAGTTATCAAGTGGGCACATGCTTCTACGCTTCATGGCACTAATGCATTAACGTTGGCGTTTATCCGGAAAACGTTCTGGATAATCAGGGGAGCTCAAGGAGTAAGGAATCACATTCAAAAATGCATTGTCTGTTTCCGATTTCAAAGTAGAAGGACGGAACAACTCATGGGCAATCTACCAAGAGGTCGAGTAACCCCGTCGCGGCCATTCACACACACGGGTGTCGATTATGCCGGTCCTTTGAATATACGAATTGCAAAAGGCAGAGGAAATAAGGCCTACAAGGGATACATTGCTGTCTTTGTATGTCTTTCAACAAAGGCAGTTCATCTCGAAGTGGTCTCGGATTTAACTGCAAACACCTTCCTGGCAGCATTCAAAAGATTTACATCGCGCCGAGGGAATATCGCCCACATATACAGTGATAATGGTACGAACTTCGTGAAGGCAAACAAACTTCTAATCCAAAACCAACGGCAGTGGGAGAAGATTATCCAGGATCATTTTTCAACGCAGAGCATTACGTGGCATTTTATACCTCCAAGCGGTCCACATTTCGGAGGATTATGGGAAGCGGCAGTGAAATCATTGAAACATCATCTATGCCGAGTCGTTGGAAATCAAACGTTCACATATGAGGAGTTATCCACCACGCTATGCATGATCGAAGCATGTCTCAATTCACGTCCTTTGTGTCCTATATCCAACGATGCAGATAATGTGGATCTTCTAACTTCCGGCCATTTTTTAACTGGTGACGCTTTACTGGCTCCCCCGGAGAACGATGTAGTAGATAAAAACCCCGGCATATTAACCAGATGGGAGTTAGTAAATCAAAGTCACCAACAGTTCTGGAAAAAGTGGCACCAAGAATATTTATCCCAGCTTCAACACCGCACTAAGTGGAAGATCAAACACCCAAACATAAATGTGGGGGACTTAGTACTGATAAAAGAAGATAACTTACCTCCTTTGATGTGGGCAAGGGGCCGAATCAAGGAAATTCACCCTGGTAAAGATGATCTCGTAAGAGCAGCTACGGTTTCTACTCTCAAAGGAGAAGTTAGACGTCCTACTGCAAAATTGTGTCCTCTGCCAGGCGTCGAAGATGAAAGTGAGAGCCCATCAAATGAAGATGAAAGTGAGAGCCCATCAAATGAAGATGAAAGCAAGCCAACTTTACGAAGATCATGCCGCGTACCAAAGGCCGCAGTAACGATACTCACCGTATTATCACTTTTAACTAATACGTTATTTGTTAACACTCACCCAACCAAGTTGCAGATGCATGAGTTAGAAGATGCAGGAGGCATATATTTCGATAATGTAGGAGAGGTTCAGTTACTTGCTGCACATTGGAATCTCATCATACGCTACAACTTGAAGAGTTACTGGGATGAAGTCGCAAAAGCAGAGAAAAGCCTCCAGTTACTTTCAAGAGCATGTAACAACATACAATCGATACATTGCGATATCATTGTCAAGCAACTCCAACTGCAGTTTGACAACATCAAAGAAGAAAACAAACTACTTGAAACCAAATCGAAAAGGCATCGCAAGCGAGGAGTTGGAGACACGATTGGGATCCTCTTAAGTGACACATTTGGCATCTTGTCTCAACGAGAAGCGGAACATTACGAACAGCACTTTGATTTAATCGAGCAGAATGAGCAACATCTCCTACAATTGGCAAAGAACCAAACGTCGATTATAGATAACACCATACGTTTATTTAAGCAAAATAATAATTACACGATCACTCATCTGAACAAGCTAGAAGAACATCAGTATCAAGTGGATTTGGACTTGAAACATCTTCAGGAATACAATACAAAGATGAATCAGAAAGATATTATAGTAACTGGCATTCTTCAGCTGATGTTAATATTGAAATTAATGCAAGACACACAACAGAATATTCTCGAAGTAATGCTCAACACCCAGCACAATACCCTTCATCGGTCTCTATTGAGTCCATTACGCCTTCAAGACGAAGTTAATCAGATCAGGGAACATCTGTCCCCAGTGATGTCTTTGCCGGGCAGGAAGCAAGGGGATCTATTGAAGCTGTATCAAATATTAAAAACCGAATCTCGAATTACCAGCAATAACATCATTATACGCGCTCGCATCCCGTTGGTAAAGATACATTTCTACCAATTGTTTGCACTCATATCGGTACCCATACCTACAACAAATCTTCACACTTCGATAATACCATCATCCGAATACCTGTTGGTTGATCATCACCGGGAACATTATGCACCAATCAACACAGACGCTTTTAATCAGTGCTTACCTATATCCGAGGGATTGTATGTGTGCCACATCTCACCCATTTACACAAAACATTCAACTGTGTCTCAATGTGAGATCAACCTGCTATTACGAAAACAAAACCTGCATTCCAGTTGCATCGTGCAAAGTCTTACTCCTACCAATCATTGGATACCGTTACATAAATCAAACCAATGGATTTATGTCACCAAATCAAATTCATCAAAGGTTACATTTGACTTGATTTGTGATTCACATCTCACGCCACTCAATCTTCAAGGTACTGGAAGGATCTCTATAAGCCCGGGATGTATCATTAAGGATGAAACATTGCAAATCTCCTCCATCGAAAGAGAAGTAACTAAGATCCACCTATCATTCCTGGCAACAGCCAGTATGAGTCAAATAGAGCCGTTTTTACGCAACATCAGCCATCAACATCAGGGACAGCAAAGGACGATGTCTACTACCACAGCACCTTTAACGACAATAGACACCCACGAGCTCGAAGAACAAATAGAACTTCAAAAAAATCAGGAAACCATCAATAGTCATCACATACACCATTACACGATGACTCATTTAACATTTGGGGCCGTTATCATTATCATAGTGATTGCAGTCATTCTCTGGAAACGAAGTCAACCATATCGATCAGCACCAAGTGTCCTACCACAACCGCTTCCGCGATCTTCATTGGCGCGCGCAGCATGTTCAACTGAACAACTAGGGTCGACCTAGATAGAAAGCTGATTGTGCATTAATGTAATATTACTCTAGATATAATTAATAGAACTATATGTACAAGTCACTGTCATGGGAAATGCCGACTCAGCAAATGATTTTATTATGTTAATTCATTTAGGTTAGACAGAGCATTTTCTACGGTGTTTCCGGTGTACAGTACTGAATTTAAATTTGTTCATTATACTAATGTAGACACTATGTCAGCATTTTTTATAGTATATAATGTTTTATAGTGGAGTTTAATAAAGGCAGTATAATTAAGTACATCAACATTCAAGTACGTAATTATTCACCTAGAATAAACGTAATTATTTTAGTGTATAGTAAATTTCTAGTGTTCAAAATGAGTTTGCAAAAGAATATTCAATTCGTTGTACGTATATTGCAAGTTGATAATTGTTATATTTATATATAAGCACAATATTTAAGTTATCGTCCAAAATGTATTTCTCAGAAGAAATGACGATGAATTTTATAAATGCCAGAATGTAATGAATTAGTAAAATTGTTTAACACCCCTGCTTATATTAAAATGAAATATTATGTACTTGCTCGTATTATATACTTAAGGGTAATAAAATTTCATATACAAATAGGTAATCTGAAATATTGAAAAATTGATAAAAAAAATTAGATATAGATTGAATTTGGACCAGTAAAGGTCAATACTTGTGATATATATATATTAAAATAAATAAAAGATTAAACATTGAACAATAAAGGTGATATTTTTCTTTAAAATACAAGTTAAAGTGCAAGTTAGTGGTTACGTGTTGGAGAAATAGCCTTGCCAAATCGGTCCCCTTACATATTCTGGTGGCAGCGATGGGTTCCGACGACAGTTATTTTATTCTTCTAAAAATGCGTAACCACATGTTTTAAAAGTGAAAGTAATACGTAATACCATGCCGCATGTGTGTTGTACTTGCAAGCAAATCAATATTGTTAACCAACGGCATTGCTATATACCACGATCCAGAACAACGTTTTAATCAAGAAACTGCAAATACATATTGTAAAGGTTCACGTGTATTTTGATGATGAAATGCATGCATATCAACGAGAAACAAAAAAAAAATTCAATTGTTTCTGTAAAGCTGGATATATAGCGTAATTTACTGCTACGTACACAATAAAATATCTATCATCAATAGCCGATCCAATTCTTCCAATTCATGAAATTCAACTGTAAAATCATCAAATTCATCGATTCAACAAACGCAAAGGGAATGCAGTACCTATTTGCATCCAACTACATACAATATCCTCATTAAGGATTGTCCATACAAGGTCAACCTATTGTCGGAGTACTCACTCAAATTCAACTATCGTGTTGTGGAGCACGTACACGCAGAAAATTATCACTACTGTAAGTTGTGTATTATTCTAAAATAATTAAATAATTACTGATAAAAAAAAAAAAATATATATATATATTTTTGCAAATTCTAAGTTAAAATTAAAAAAAAAAAAAAAAAAATAAAAATAAAAAATAAAAAATAAAAAAATTCATAAGTATCAAATTAATTTAGAAAAAAAAAATATTATCAATTTCAAAATTATTAAATTTTATGCATTTCTTCAATTAATGTCAAAAGAATTAAACAATTTATTAATTAATTTAATTTCCGCTAAATACGATAACGCGATGTTGACAGTATTCATCATGACCATTTTCAATAAAACGTTATATTTATTATTTACCTAATTCCACTACGAACTTTCGACCTTGATACCTTGATACCTTAATAATAAATAAATTATAATAACAGCAAATATATTAATAAATTTTGTTTCGGTATATAGAATTGTGTAATCATGGGTAAGGGCAAAAGAAAAAGTCAAGCGATTCCCACCAATGACGATATTAATCATGAAAATTCTCAATCTGATTCATTCGATATTTACTTAGCACTGAAAATAATTCCTAACTTTTCCGGAGAAACCTCTGAATTACATAAATTTATTTCATGCTGCGATATAATTTATGAACCACTTGAGAGTATTGAAGATATATTACAGTTTTTAAATGTCCTCAAAGCCAAATTAAGTGGTCCTGCATATGATATTATAAAATTCAAAAATTATACGACGTGGTCCGAATTAAAATTCGAACTAAAACGGCAATTTTCAATAAAACGTAGCGTTGAACAATTACAAATCGAATTAATAAACTGTAAACAAAGATCTGATAATGTGAAAATATTTGGAAATAAAATAGAAAAATTATTATCTGAGTTAAATGACGCGTGTGTTGCAAGTGAAGGTGCACAAGCAGCGCAACATTTTGTAAATCTTAATGAGGAAACAGCTTTACGTTCTTTCGAAGATGGGCTTAACGATCCTATTAAGATCATCATCAAAGCTTGTAGGTTTACGTCGCTCAGATCAGCAATTCTAAAAGCAACAGAGGAAGAATCAACATTATTAAAAGACAATTTAAATACACCACAATCATCCAAATCTTCAATTCAATGCCAAATTTGCAGTAAGAAAGGACACAGTTCTCGTAACTGTTTTCACAGATTCGATAGAAACCAACCGTTAAATAATACCCGTTCAAATAATAATTTCTCAAATCCAATTCATAACGTAGCATCATGTTCGCAATCTAGAAATATCCATACTGCAGTTATAACTTGTCGCTATTGTCATTATCCAGGTCATAACATAGTACAATGTAGAAAGAAAAAATATAACGATCAGAAATACAATAACACATCTTCCACAAAAACTTTTGAAAATAGAAATCCAAAACAACTATTGGCCAACAACGCCTTGGAAAACTCCAAAACACTCGATTCGAATTAACAGGACAAACCGATTCGAGTAGAAGAACTGAAATAAAGCGTCCAAATTCTTTGAAAATTAATTTCCCTACTTCAAAAATTACTTCAAATAATGAATCCAATCAAACAATTTTTACTATCTCACAGAACGAAGACAAAAAATATATTCCATTAAATTTAAATATTCTCAACAATGATTTTCACTATTTCCTTGTCGATACAGGTGCCGATGTATCAATAATTAAAAAACAGTTTATTTTACCAAATACTCCTTGTTTCCCAAATCGAAAAATTAATGTTACAGGAATAGGTTCTGAAATAATCCAGACTCTAGCACAATGCGAAGCCGAAATATTTTTCGACGACAATTTCAAAATTCAACACTATTTTCAAATAGTACCAAAGAACTTTCCAGTACAATGTTCCGGAATCATAGGAAAGGACCTACTTTCAAAATTAAAATGTAAATTAGATTATTCGAACAATATTATAGAAATTCCTAATCCGTGCACTGGAAGCAAACCATTTAGTTTAAATATAAGTTCGCTTCCACAAAAATTACTAATTCCTCCTCGCTCTGAAAAAATTATTAATATGTATTTAGATTTTCCCGACAATGATTATGTTTGTACATGTCATGAAATTGTTCCTGGAATTTACGTTTGTAGTTCTTTGATTAAAGTTACAAAGGGAATTTCTACTTTATCAGTTTTAAATACTAACCTCCAGGAAACTGAATTAAATGTTACTTCATTTAACCCAGAATTTTGTAAACCTTTGGATGTATTTTACATCGAGGGTTGGAAAAATAATGTTCCCAACAGATTAAATGTATTAGAAAAATTAATCAATACAAATCACTTAAACACGGAAGAAAAATATTCGATAATTCAATTATGTCGTGAATTCAATGATTTATTCCATTTAGATGGCGATAAATTGTCTGTTACTAGCACAACATTCCATAATATTCCATTACTTCCGAATTCAAACCCTATAAATATCAAACAATATCGATTACCAGAAGCAACGAAAATTGAAATTAATAAACAAGTTCAAAATATGCTTGATAACGATATCATAACGAATAGTACCAGTCCGTGGAATTTTCCAATATTAGTAGTTCCTAAGAAATGAACGAAAATAGCGCTTAGTGATTGATTTTCGTAAATTGAATAGTATCACGGTGGGTGAGGTATTTCCTTTACCAAATATTTCTGAAATACTAGAACAACTAGGCAATTCAATATATTTTACTACGCTTGACTTAGCAGATGGATACCATCAGGTTAAATTAGATGAAACAGATCGCGAGAAAACAGCATTTAGTACTAATTTGGGGCATTACGAATTTCTACGAATGCCTTTTGGCTTAAAAAATGCGCCAGCAACATTCCAGCGTATGATAAATAACGTGTTGACTGAACTTAATTCTATACATTCATTTGTTTACCTCGACGATGTAGTAGTTTACGGAGCAAGCCTAGCAGATCACAATAAAAAATTAAAATCCATATTTGAACGCTTCAGAAAATTTAATTTGAAATTAAACGCTTCCAAATGTAAATTTTTATGTAAAGAAATTCTGTATCTTGGACATTTGATTACTAACGATGGAATAAAACCCGATCCAAGTAAACTAAAATCTATTTATGAGTATCCAATCCCAAAATCACAAAAGGACATCAAGTCTTTTCTTGGTCTCGCCGGTTACTACCGGAAGTTCATTGACAAATTCTCACAAACAGTTGAACCTTTAACCAAATTACTAAAGAAAATTTCTGTATTTTTATGGAATCCATTTTGCGACGAAGCTTTCAACTTAATTAAATCTAAACTTACGACTTCACCAATTCTCAAATACCCGGGTTATCTAAAACATTTTTATGTTACCACCGATGCGAGTGATATCGGTATTGGTGCAGTTCTATCACAAAAGTATGATAATGATGACTTGCCAATCGCTTTCGTGAGCAGAAATCTGAATCCTGCTGAAAAGAACTATGCAACAATAGAGAAGGAACTCTTAGCTATTGTATGGTCATGTAAACATTTTAGGCCATATCTATACGGCAGAGAATTTACGATTTTGACTGATCATCGTCCGTTAGTTTGGTTTCAGAATATTAAAAATCCAGCATCAAGGCTTATCAGATGGCGTATCGAACTTGATGAATTAGATTATAATATTGAGTACAAACCCGGAAAACTAAATTCTAATGCTGACGCGTTAAGTCGTGTAACACTTGATTCATCTAACCCTAATCAATCGTCTACTATTTCAACTTCAATTCTACCAGTTCTTACTAGATCACAAGCAGCATTACAAAATCAAGAAAACTTTACTCCATTACAACATCCTCAATCCAACGAAACGAATACCAAATCATCCGATGACATTATTGAACTTGAGAATAACGACGAAATAGCAAGAATACTACATGAGTTTCACTACACTAATGTAGGGGGACATCAGGGCATCAACAGAACGTACAATCGTATGAGAAAATATTACTATTTCCCTAGAATGCTTAGTAAAATTCGTGAAGTTATTAAAAAATGTGAATTGTGTCAAAGAAATAAAACAACACAATTAACAAAATTACCAATGGCCATTACCACGACATCCAGTAAACCGCTTGAAAAGATATTTTTGGATATTGTCGGCCCTCTTCCTTTAACATCTCAAGGTAATAAATACATCCTAACTATTCAAGACGATTTATCAAAATATTCTTTGGCCATACCACTACAAAATCAAGAAGCAACTACTATAGCCCAAGCTTTTGTCGAACATTTGGTTTGTCGATTTGGAGCACCTATTTTCGTTTTAACTGATCAAGGATCAAACTTTGTTGGTCAACTTTTTCAAAACGTATGTAAATTACTTAAAATAAAAAAACTTCAGTCAACTGCATACCATCCGCAGGCAAACGGAGCTTTAGAACGCTCACACCGAACATTCACTGAATATTTGCGTAATTTTCTAGATGGAGATCAAACTAATTGGGATACATGGTTGCCATATGCTATATTTTGTTTCAATAGCACTCCACATTCAGCAACTTCTTTTATGCCATTCGAAATAATCCATGGATTTAAGCCTAATATTCCCACTTCACTCCAAGCTAACCCGACACTCATATATAACTATGAAGATTACATTATCGAAATTAAAAATAAGTTACAAACGTCCTACACTATGGCGAAAGAAAATTTATTAAGAAGTAAAGAAAAATATAAAATTTTATATGATAGAAAACTTAATTCAAAGGTATTCAAGGTTGGAGACTTAGTATTTTTAAAAAACGAAGCTAGGAAGAATAAGTTAGCTCCATTATGGAATGGTCCTTATGAAATAACTGAAATCATCTCAGATTATAACTCAAAAATAAAAATTGGACGAAATTCAAAAACTGTTAACAATAACCGGTTAAAATTAATGAATAATTAATATAGTTCTTAAAAATTATATTGAAATAAATTGTTTATTCTTAACATAGTTAGTTAAAACTCTCTTATTATTATTATACTATATTATGCACCTATAATGAATTAAATATCTAATAATAACGATAAATTAAAAATTTAAATTAGATGATAAAATTAAAGAAAAAAAAATTAAAATATGAAAAATGTATAATATATTTAAAACAATAAATAAATAACAAAATATTTAAAAAATAAATAAATATAAAATGATTAAACCTATATTACTAAATTGAAATATTATAAGAAAATGAAAAATGTTAATATAACTTTAAAGTTTAAATATTATATATTGTAATTTGAAAGATGTAAATTATAATTGTTAAGTTAAACTAATATATTATTATTAGTTTCTAATGAAATACCCTCCAGGAATTTCATACTTCAGTGGGAAGGTGTAATGAATTAGTAAAATTGTTTAACACCCCTGCTTATATTAAAATGAAATATTATGTACTTGCTCGTATTATATACTTAAGGATAATAAAATTTCATATACAAATAGGTAATCTGAAATATTGAAAAATTGATAAAAAAAATTAGATATAGATTGATTTTGGACCAGTAAAGGTCAATACTTGTGATATATATATATTAAAATAAATAAAAGATTAAACATTGAACAATAAAGGTGATATTTTTCTTTAAAATACAAGTTAAAGTGCAAGTTAGTGGTTACGTGTTGGAGAAATAGCCTTGCCAAATCGGTCCCCTTACAAGAATAGAAAATGATATATTATTTACAAATGGAAAATTTTACAACAAGGATTTATTGGAGTATGATACGTGCAAAATATAAGTATTTTCACCTAAAAAAAACTGGGTGTGTAACGAAACGAAAAATCCCGGTTTTTTCCTAAATCCCGGTTTTAAAATTCCCGGTTTTCAAAATCCCGCTTTTATATAAAAAAAATATTTTTAGGAAATCCCGGTTTGAATTTTTAAAATTTGGCATGTGAGAAACTGGGACCGTTAAATGTTTTTTTGACAAAGTTCTAGAAAATGATGGCTAATAGGGAAAGAATTTGGTTGGAAGGGTAAGTGCCCGTTGAGAGTTATCGAAGCCGTCATCCTCTACAATTATTGCATTTAAAAACGTTGCATTAACATAATATTTCTTTTTTTTATTAATCTTGCAAAGCCATCAAAAACTATAAGAATTCGATCAATACTAGAGCGGCTGTCAATATATAGCACTGTTGTGGTAAGTTTGACAAAAAAATGGGTGTTCATTTTTTTCCGACTACGACTCCGATAAAATAGCACCGACTCCACGAAACCGACTCCCGCCTTTGATTTCGCAGCATTGGTATTTTCTAGTAAATTTTTGGGCAAGATATCTTATTTTTATGTTAAAATATTATTAGTCCGGCCGGCTTTTTTATGTTAAAATATTGTTTTTTTAAAAATCAAGACTTTAGAACTAGAAGAAAAGAAACCCGGGGTTTCGAAAACCGATATTTTAAAAACTTGGATTCCGGGATTTTAAACCGGGATTGATTTCATAACACCCAAAAAACCATTATAAATTTTATTGTTATTTTATTGTCAAAAAGTCGGTGCTGATGCGGGCATAAGTGAACCACGGCAAAAGCTACGAAATTATCAAACATCATGGACCGATATAAAGTTAGCTGTAACAAATGTATTTTAATGTTTTTAATTTTTAATGTAATTTAATTATTTTATTTAAGAAAATAATTCAACCACCTACTAGTTCTGGTACAGAATATCCCAGCGAGATAGCCAATAACTGACCATTTTTTGAAATTATTCATAGTTATGCCTCGAATAAGTATAATATCGCTTTTTCAACCAAAAAAATTTAAGTCCAAACCACACAAATGTGTGAGTAAAAAATCATAGTACGTAATGGCGGTTTTGATAAAAAATTTCGCTTGATTTGAAATACAACAAACACAATTGTGTGTATAGATACAGAGTTTTTTTCGGGCGAAAATAAGTTTTAAAGGAATGCACAAATGTGTAAGTTGGATGAAAACACATACAAAAATAAATTTTTGACATGGTAATTTTGCCGTACCCGCACAATTGTGTTACCGGGCAGGAAAAGGGATATAAATCCAGCTCTCATTACTGAATCTTGCCCAAGTCAAATGATCCCACACTCACCTACAAGCTCAACATCAGCACAGCAACATACCTCGACTTCAGATAATAGTTGCTCAACAACACGGGGAACGAAATGATCAAGTCATTCATCAAGACGGTCTCCAACATATGAGTCGGCGTACGCCTACAAAATTAAGAGAAGCAGTGATGAATGTTTCCGATGTTTTTCTTCAATTTATGGAGATGAGATATGACAATACACCACCTAGAAGTACTAAAAGTAACGGAGTAAATGAATCCGATGACTGCGACTAGTATTATTACAATTCCCAAAAGTTTTAGGCCTAATTCTAATTGTAATATTAAACAATATTGAATGATTAGAAATTGGCATATACTGATGTGATGAATTTTAATAATAATGAATTTAATTAAAACTATTATTTTAGTTTTAATATTTAATTTTCCGAATTATACATGTTAGACAATTTTAAGTGTTTTGCAAATTAAACAGTAAACTATTTCTTTAATCGATAGCTTCTTGATTATCTCGTTCAAAAATAAAATTTGAATTTCCTCCACCATCGTCTCCGGAATCTACGAGATCTTCTGAAAAATCTAATACATCAATGTGCTCCACAATATAGGAGCACACAACATGCCACTATTATTTTAATTGAGCTTACAATTTTTAGTTCTAAGGTATTCGTAAAGATGCACGTTCATCTTATCTTCATTTGACAAAACGTGCATTCGATAATTGATCGGGTTTTACTATGTGCATCGTTAAATTGACGCTGTGCTGATGTTATTCAGATCCAGATGTGGCTTTGAAAGGAATAATTATTTCAACTTGTGCCAATCTACAGCTGATACCACTATCTCCAAGGTAAAGTGGTAAAAGCCTTTCGGTGGAAAATTTCCATTTTTGTACAGAGAACCTCTATGCCTTAGTACTCTTTGGCCAAGTACGGAGCCAAGAAAGCCACTACAGCAGCCCTTTGCCCATGGTACGGTTATATTAACATGGCACCCATCAATCGCGCTAACTGCAATGGAAAATATTGCTGTTCTAGCACGTCTATCAAAGCCCTATCCGATACCTTCAAACACTTCTTGGCTAGAGAGTGTTTAATAACTTGTCCACATATGCTGAGGCAAATTCTAGTATTTTTGTACTACGTCTGCTTCAGTTGATTTTGACATATTAAAGGGCACTACTGTCACCTGCTCCGCTAGCCAACCGAAATAAAAAATAACATTTTAAATTTAGGTGACAATCCATGGCAGCGTTTACTGTACCGTCTAACAATTTCATTAAAAAATTCTAATGTAATCCTTAATAAATAACGCCTTATAGCAGTTCTGTCATTCACCATTATTTTGTTGAATAATTCACGTGGGATAAAAGGGTTATTTTGTGTACTATTAAAATTTATAAATATTTATATCATTACTCTTTTATTTGATATAGATACAGCATTTCCATCAATTGAGAGTGATTTATATAAAGTAAAACTAGCAATTACTTCACTGACGCAAGAAATTATAAAATATTCTTCAAGATTAAATACAAATTTAAAAATAGTTATTTGAATAAATATGTAATTTCAATTAAATATTTTTAATTTACTAACTATAAATAGCAATACTAACAATGTAATTACTATACATATTTAATTTAAATAATTTAAGAACAATTTTAAATTTAAACTTTCCTGATGTGTTGTATGTTTGACAGATCAAGATAGAATAGAATAAAAAATGAACTCGGCCGCTCGATGTTCTAAATTATACTGCCATCTGTTAATATTACTGTTGAACTGTAATAATAATACAAGTTTAGTCGATTTAGAACAAATTCGGACGCGTTCTAAAATTGTTTATATTATTCGAATTTTTCGCCGGCTACTTTAATCGTTTTTTTAAATTTGTATATAAATATTCTATTATTTATTTCCCTACTATGCGAAAAATTCCACATCGATTTACCCAGGCGGAATTTTTCCCTTAGTAAGGGGAAAAAATTATATTTCTTAATTTTAAAAAAGAAAAGAAATTTAAAAAAATGATTAAAATAGCCGGCAAAAAATTTGAATAGTATAAAGAATTTCATAGTCTGTTCATTGCACGACTAAAATTTACAAAAAGTTAGGTATCCAGCTCGCGCTAAGATAAATTTTAACGCGGTCTCCACAAGTCTCCACTAAATTACAGATAAATTAGTAAGCTAAAAAGTTTATGTAAACATAAATCTTGACGTTTCTTTAATTTCTCCTACAACAAAGAAAAATATAGCCCAATCGACTATTAGCTCGTTTAGCTTTTTTATTTTTAATGTTAGATAGTTTTGGCTTCCTTTTTCCGCTTTCTAAATTTTCCGAATCCACTTCTTCGTAGTCAATCAAGTATTCTTCTTCATATTCGAAAGTTTCATAATCTATAGAATTAATTAGTTCATCCATTTAAAAAAAATAGTTTTCACGTTGTGCTGTCAAAATTTATCTCAATTTTATCGTTCTAGGCAGATAAATGGCTGCGCAAACGTTTGTACAGTTTTCACTAGCGCAGTCTATAAGAGAATGAGATACCTACAAACTTTTCGCGTCAGCTGCGTGCCTCATCTGTGAAATCGCGATCTAAATTGTTAATGTATGTTGCAGCTGTCATTCTTGCCATTTTCAAAATGGATAAGGAATTTCAGTATTAATTGAAGAAAACAATTTTGTTCAATAAAAAAATTTAATATATATATTTAATTTGGGAATATAATATGTAAATTTAACAATATAACATATTTAATTTGGAAATATTTACAACATTATTTATTAGTTTATCCATGGTTCACAGTCATAAAAATAATAATTTTTTTAATATTCTCACTTTATTGATAATTCTGTGGTATGGATATAAAAGGTCATAACTCAATTTGTAACCTTATTTATCTCTTTGATGCAATAAATAGTCCATAAAAAACTCTATTTGGGAATATTTACTTTTTATTTTTTGATGTAATAGATTCGGAGGTACAGAGAAAAGAAAAAAGGTAATAACTCAGTTTGTTTGTGTTACAAGGTATATAAGGTATCTCATCAAAATTTAAATAAATTGATATTTAACTGAAATTCAGTTAATGAAGGAAGACATAAAACGTTACAAGTCAAACTATTTACAAAAATTGAGCATTGATTATCGCATTTGGAGGAATATATAAAAGGTAATATCACGATTTATTACATTTTTGCATTTTATGGTTTGAAAAATATTTATAATAACTGGAATTATTACCTTTTATTTCTTGAGAAAATTTTAAATTTGAGAAATAAGTGACTTGTTACTTTTTTCATCTATTTTACTGATGAATTTAGTGTAATAACTCTATTTGTGACCTTTTACAGTGTGTTGATCACTGTTTTCCAATCAGTTAAGTGGTACTTGTTCAGTGAAAAATCGCAAAAAAAACGATAATATGAAAAAATTTGAAACGAGAAGTGAACGAATACTTAGAATGCGACCAAAACAAACTATTACTAAGAATATCACCGTTAGTAATGTTGTTTGTACTAATATGGCAACCACTGATAGCCAAAATAGTGTAATGAAACACTGCAATAATTCTAAACCAAGGGTATCTGTTCCAATCTCTACGAAGTTGGGTAAGTATTGTTTCTAATGATGTTATAATGAATTAAATGTGTAATTAAAAGTTTTATTACTGGTTTCAGAAAATATTTTGTTTTCATCTGTGTCAAATGATGTAAAATTTTTTGAACCGGTTTGTCCAAACGAGACAACCTCAATTGTCAATTCATCGATTGCGGAGCATGATTTAGAAAGATTGAAACTTGTTTTTGACCCTACAAAGAATCCTGTGTGCTTAGACACTTTAACGTATTCCTCAAACTCATTGAACCAAACCCAAACTGAAATTTCTGTGCATGAGGCTGTTTCTTATTATGATATGCCAGGCACTTCAATACTACATTGTGACAATACAGGTTGGTAATATTTATTATTTTATTAAGCGTATAATCCAAATTGTAATAATTATAGCACAAGCCAACAAAAGTCCATCTCAAGATTCTGAGAATTCGGAGTTTGACGATAGTGATAATGATCCTATTTATCGACCACCAAATTATCAAGAAAGCTCTTCAGATAGTGATAATGATATTTCTATTGAACAAATGGCTGCGGAGAGGTTGAAAGACGTATTGAAGTAAATAAAAAAAATAAAAAAAATAGGCAAAAACAAAGAAACTCTGGAAAAGGATATGTGACTTTAAACGGATTACAAATTTTAGAACGAAAATGCAAACCCCTTGCAGTTTGTAGGAAAAAATGTAATAGCCGGATTTCATGGGATGAGCAAAATCAAATATTCAAACATTATTGGTCATTAGGCGCCTACGATCTCAGATCAGCATACATTAGCTCTTTCATTGAGGTATTCAATAAAAAGTCGTTGAAAATCTCTCATTCTCCACGTAAAAAAACCGTCAGATTTCTTGCAAATACTTTCTACCTCTTAATAATACCAAAATAGAAACTTGTAAGGAATGTTTCCAAAATACATTCGGCGAAATAATTAAGTTTTTAACCACAATTGTGAATAAAAACTTTAACCAACCGGAGTTCATTTCAAAAGACATGAGAGGGAAACACTGTGCAACCACAAACTTGATACTTGATCCACGTGGACTTACAGGCGAATATTTAAGACCATGAATATAAAGTTCAAAAAACCTAGCATCGACGTATGCAACAAATGTGACGTTCTTAATTGCAAAATTAAAGCAACAGAAGGTGCTGAACGAACAGTCTTGCTACAAGAGCAAAATTTACATCACCAAGAAGCCGATTCGGCATATGGGGAGAAACGAATTGATAAAGCTGCCGCATTAACAGATAAATCAAAAGGAGTTTATACGTTTGACTTACAAAAGTGCTTGGCCACTCCCTTTTTAAACACTTCTATATCATTCTACAAGCGAAGTCTCTGGACTTTCAATCTCACCGTACACGACTGCGTATCAAATCAAGTTGTTAATCATATGTGGCATGAAGCCATTGCCAACAGAGGTGAAAATGAGATCGCTTCATGTTTGTTTTTAATTATATAAAAACATTGCCTTCGTCATTTAAAACTTTAAAATTTTATAGCGATTCTTGTCCTGGGCAAAATAAAAATTCTTTTGTCTCATCTATGTTTTTAGTCCTAATGCAATATAATGAACAAGTTCAAACTATTAATCACAAATTTTTGCAAGTTGAACATAAGCACATGGAGTGTGATTCAGACCACGGTACCATAGAAAAGCAAAAGAAGAAAACCTCAATTAATATTCATCATCCACATGACTGGTTTCAGTTTGTACGGTCAGTATGTCCACATAAACCATTCCACGTAACTGAAATGAATTCTGCGCAATTTTTAAATTTTTCAAATTTAACTAAAACACATTTCCTTTTTCGAAATATTGATACGGATGGAAATCGCTTTGTATGGAACAAAGTAAAATAGCTGAGATATACAAAAGATTTTGGATCAATCCAATACAAAAATTCGCTAAGTTCGACTGAGCCTTTTAAAACGTTAAATGTTGTACGTCGAGGAATTTCGAAAGTAAGCCACATAACACCATATGCTACAATGGGCCACTAGCTATTAACCCGCGTAAAAAAAGCATTTAATGCCACTAATATCTTCCGAATTCCACGAATTTTATAAAAACTTAACTATAGAAGAGGCACCCGATATTCATCCCGATGTAATGGAAAATGATGAAGATGACGTCTAGGATTATATTTATACGCAAAGCAATATTAGTTGTTAATTGAATTATTATTTTATTTTAATTTATTTTTTGTTTTATTATACAATAACATGTATTACAAAATAAATAAGTACAAAATAAAAATGTTTATATAGTCATAACTTTAGTTATTTTACTTTTTTCATATTAATTAAAGAAATAGAAGGTAATAATTGACTTATTCCGACTTTACTTTTAATACTAAATATTTAAAAGGTCATAACTTGCATTTTTCCATAAATTCAGAAAACTGTAAAAACAATCCATAATTACAGTTGATCCTTAGAAACTATATTGCAATATCTACAAACATATAAAAACCCAGAATTGTATAACCGACGACATTTTTCAGGTAAACATCTAAACTATAAATGAACCCTACCGAAAATTCAATGAAAAGCAGTTATGACCTTTTATATCTATACCACAGAATTATAGACAGACTTCTATAGGCACGCATACTATATTATATATTATGAATATAATTTAAAACTGACAGATGGACATAAAATGACTGATTGTAATTCACTGCGATAAAAGCTGCGACTACCGAGTACACCGATGTCTATTTGACATTTCTAACAACGACAACCATTTTCTGCAGTGAACAGCACCATAACAAAATATATTCCGATTGGGGAAATTTCCACCGATTTCAAAAATACGGCGCCTGGACTAGCCTACCACACTAATCGAACAGCTTTTAGAAATATTTCATTATATTTTATTGAACCAATACAAAATAAAAATTTATGTAACATAATATTCAATGTTTTTGTAAAAAATAGCCATCCACTATGGAATTCCTCAAAACAATATACATATATGAATTCAACGTCACAGAGAAGACATTGCTTCCTAGCATTTTTTTGTACACAAGGCATATTTAAGTTGTTTTCATTCAGGTGTCCGTTCTATAATATGGCATGTGGTCCTATTCTGGTTTTCCCCGGGGATAGGGAATTGGGAGTTAGTGACGTTTTTCTAGCGGTTGGGCATTTTTTATTCCTCAAAGTGTATTCTGTGGCGTTTTGAAATTTTTTTTAATTGGGAAAAAATAATTCCATTTTATAGAAGTTTTGACGTTAGTTTTCCCCATTATTTTTTTGGGGGAATTTGGATTCGAACATTTTTGAATTTTTAAACATTAGTTTTGCTAATAAACAAATATATAAAAATAAATTAACCTTGTAATAAGGTTGCAATATGTGTTTTAGTTTATAAATATTTACATAAAAAATTTCCCCAAACCATAATTCCCTGTCTGCCAGAATACACATTTAGGAACAGGAAATATAAATTTGGCAATTAGATCAATTTGTAATTACAGCAAAATATTTTCCCAATTCTCAATTCTCCGGGAAAACCAGAATAGGGCCACTGGACCACTTTTGTTCGATTTAACACTGCTCTTGTGAATTGAAGATGTTGAGGGTCCACCCTTATTTAAGGGATTCGAAATAGAATTTCTTTTGAGATAATTCATTGCAATCTCTCTGGAGATGCCAAACTTCCACCGTGGCGCGTCCCCAGGTGGCGGATAGGGGAATGCTCTTTAAACGGCTTGCACACTTACCATTGTTTTATGTAGACCGGTTACAGCGGGAAACCAATAAGGACATAATATACGAAATTAAGAAGATGGTATATTGCAAGGTGTCTATTGAACCACCTAAAAAGGTAATAGGTATACCTCAGTGCACAAATTGGCAACAGTTAGGACACACGAAGAACTTCGGCAATAGGCAGGCCAAATGTGTCAAATGCGCAGAGAGTCATCAAACAAAACAATGTCAATAGCCACGAAATGTTATAACAACTTGTGCACTGTGCGGAGAAAAAGGTCATCCGGCTAACTAGGTATAAAGGAAGTCTGGTGTATCAGAAAAAACTAAATGTTCAACTAACGAGAAAAATAACAGTAGCAGAGCGCCTACAGCAAAAGCCAAATCAACAATACGACACTATTAGAGAGGGGGTTTTCTACGCCCATGCGCCCAAAACCTCAAATAACAATATAAATCAAGAAAGCAGACAGAAACCTGTGCTGGACGAGCCAACCATTAGTAATATAATGAAAATGCTCACCGAATTTCAGACAGAAATGAGACAAAATTTTAGACAGCTTACTAACAGGGTGGATAAACTGGAAAATAATTCCAAGCCACCAAACAAACCGCTAAAACGTGAAAAGTAAATGACTGAAACGTTCCTACGTATAATTGCCTGGAGCTTAATGCAAGAGCTCAAGAACTTGAAGTATTTCTAAGAACCAATAACATAGATGTAACTTTTATAGCAAAGACGCACTTTACGGAGAAAAACTTTATCAAAATTACAAGATATACAGCCTATTGGACATTGCATTCCAGTGGTCGTGCTCGAGGAGGGACAGCAATCTTAATCAAAAAAAATATCCTACATTTCCAACAAGAAGAAATGAAGAAGCCATTTATGCAAGTTACCGTAATAACGATTAACCATGGTGGTGCTGAACTAAGTTTAGGGGCGATCTACTGCCCATCAAGATATAATATCGTAAAAAATCAATATGTCAACATTTTTAATAAACTTGAGCCAAGGTTTATTATAGGAGGCGGAGAAAAAGGACAAAGTTCCTGATTTGATTGACTTGTATATCTCGAAAGGAAGAGCCTCAAATTACATTGAAGTCGAAGGCATTGACGACTTTACATCCGATCACACACCAGTCTTAATGACTCTGAGTACATTAGTCATAAAAAAGAAAACCAAACTTAATCTTACTAATAAATTTACTGATTGGGAATTATTTAGAGAGAAACTAATTGAGTTAAAAGTTAGTCTTAAAACTAAGCAAGAACTTGAATTACAAACTAAATATTTTATTTACTCCATGCGTGAAGCAGCTAAAGAAGCTACACCCATCCGTATTAGGTGAGAAAGTCGTATACAAGAGATCAACTACCTCCTGGCGATTCGGGAACTGATAAAAGAGAGGCGTAAGAAAAAACGCATATGGCATAGAATCAGAAACATTATTGACAAAAGAGAGTTAACCGATTAACTAAAGAACATAACGAAGCTTGTACTGAATTTTTTTTGAGAGGACTGAGTCCTGAAGCTAACATAAACTATTTTTTATGGAAAGCTACTGAAAGATACAAGAGGCCAATAATCCAAGTGCCACCTATAAGGCACATAAATGGAGAATGGGTGCGACGTAACGAAGAAAAAGCAGAAATGTTTGCACAACATCTGGCGTCAGTACTTCAACCACACAACATACAATCTAGGATTGATCCTAAACCAGTGTATAGATCACCATCAAACATCAGAAAATCACCATCAAACTATAAATTGTTCAAGAAATAGATATGAATTTGACTCCCAAAAAGTCTCCCCTGGAATTGATGAAATTTTGCCAAGGATGTTTAAGGAGGTATCAAAGAGAGAGAGTCACTATGTTAACATATGTATATATATAATGCTTGCTTTCGACTTAAATATGTGCCTTCGACTTAAATATGTGCACAAATAATCATGATAAAAAAACCAGGCAAGCCAGCCGAGCAAATTAGATCATACAGGTCGATCTCTTTGTTACATACTATTTCAAAGTTGTTTGAGAAGTTGTTATTGAAACGACTAAAACCAATGATCATTATACCTGACTTCCAGTTTATGAGAGAGAAAAAATATTGCCCTGCCGTATTTCTAGATGTATCACAGGCCTTCGATAGAGCTTGGCATGAGGGTCTTATCTACATTGGCGCAGATTTTCTAACGAAATTCGATTTATTAGTGGGTCTGAATAATTGCAAATCCTATTCACTAAGCGTACTATCAACGCAAAATCAGCACTCGTTAATACACCATCACGATTGTTTTACATAATCAACAAGGGCTATATGGAACATTGTTGAAGATATTTCCTTCTTTAACAGATCTACTGAACTACAGCTTTCCGGTATGGCACAATGTGGTACACCACATCGTTACTACAGACCAGTTACCATTTGGGAGACCACGTAGACTTGATCCAATTCGGCATACACAAAGCAGCATCCCTAGATTTCCAACACATGGTGGAACTAGGAATCTGATGACCTTCTTCTTCAGCAATATCATGTCCATTACACATGGTGAAGAAGAAGAACAACGACTGGTGACCATGTGGGGATGACAGGAGGCTTAACGCAGTCGCAATTCCTGACCGTTAATCTATTCCTCTCATTCAAAATTCCTCTATGCAATTATCTATGGTCTAAGACATGCTGCACAAACATTCCAGCGTTTCATCAACGGAATTCTCAGAGATCTCGATTTCGTTTTTGTATATATTGACGACGTTCTCGTAGCACCTAGAGACTAGAAACAACACTTACACCATTTGGAACAACACTTCCAAAAGTTATCAAATTATGGCGTCTATATTAACCCAACAAAATGTGTGTTTGTGACAAGTAATCTTGACAAGTAATCACTAGCATCGCAAAGCGTTAAACAAATTCAACAATTTGTCGGTATGGTAAACTACTACCACCGATTCATCCCAAAACTCGCAGAGAAAAATACCCCAATGCATACACAATTGGCAAAATACTTCTTAAGAAATCAGAAATGCCTCAAAATTTTCCTTGACCTGAAGAATGACAAAATACTTTCCTTTAGCTGAAAAACAACTTAGAAGATATTGCTCTTTTAGCGCACCCGCTAAATGCAACAAAATATAGCATCACAACTGAGGCATCTAATACACCAATAGGCGCGGTCTTACAGCAACTAAATAAAGAGACTTGGGAACCTGTTAGATTTTTTTCCAAGAAATTATCAGCTGCGAAAGAAAATATTCCGCATTTGTTCGCGAATTACTTGCAATCTTCCAAGCAATTTAACACTTTCACTATTTTGTCGAAGGTCGGGAATTCACTATTTTCACCTACCACAAATCACTTACAAGAGAAAATTCCTCTAAAGCGGAACGAACCCCTAGGCAAGCACCACTATTTAGACAATCACCCTGATTCTGAACCACAGTCAGTGACTGAAAAATGTTCTTAGGTCAGACTTTTTGTCTTTATTTTGAGTTTAGTTTTAATTATGAGACTTTTCGTATTCTGTGCGCAGTCTGTGACCAATAGGACTACGAAATATGTGTGTCTTACGTAAGACATTTTTAAAGACCAACGCCAACTAGGAATATGCGTAGAATACGAAAAGTCTCATAATTATGACTAAACTCAAAATAAAAACAAAAAGTCTTACCTAACACTATTTTTCAGTCACTAACTGTGCTTTAGAATCGGGGTGAATGTCTCTCAACTTAAGACAGACATACAGCACATACAAGGCAAAGACAGTGTGGTCGCCGACACACTTTTTCGGACTTCCGTCCACGAGCTTACATCTAGAACAACTCGCTACGACATCACAACTAACGATCGCAAAAGCTCAACAAGGCGATCAAGAACTACAAAGCTTAATCTCTCTGGTTCTACAAATCGGCGCTCTTTCAAATGGAAATTAAATAAATTTCCATTAGCTGATTTGAAATAATTACAGACAACAACATCCTCTTCACTCTGCATACTATTTCACATCACCCAAGTGTACGAGCAACTCGCAAACTCGTTACTTCAAAGTATTTTTGGTCCAGTATCAACAAAGATGTAACCCTGAGGACGAAATCTTGTTTATCCTGCCAAAAATACAAAGTAAAATTCACCGCATGGGAATTTTCAAATTGCACCAGGTTGATTTGAACACATCCATTTATTGTTGGACCACTTCCACCATCTAATGGATTTACATACATTTTAACTTGCATAGATCGTTTCACGCGGTGGTCAGAAGCCTACTGCATAAAAGACATCTCTGCACAAACAATCGCAAAAACGCTCGTCAGAAACTACATTTATAGATTAGAAGTTCCGGTCAGCATAACGACCGATCAAGGCACGCAGTTCGAATTCAAACTATTCGCTGAGCTTATGCAACGCTTAGGATCACATCGAATACGAACAACTGCCTACCATTTACAAGCAAACAGTTCGCTTGAGCGCTTCCACCGCAGCGAATAGAAGAGGTAAGTGTTATACTTTTTAATATTTATTTTAAAGTCGATGAATAAAGATTTTATTTAATAAAATACTAAAGTGGTGTTTTTATCTTTATTGACTAAACGGAAGTACTTCTTATTTTTTACATTCATAATTTAGTGATGCCACACTTACAAAAACATATAATTATGATTTCAAGTTGGTAGTGACACTTAAATTACATAGACTTATAAACTTGTACGAAAATGTGCGTTGTGCGAAAATGTAACATGCCTTTTTTTAATTCAAATTATATTTTAAATGTAATCTTTGTACCAAATCCATTATTTTCTTAAATTCTGAAACTAAACAATGTTAAACTTGTATAATTTAAAATTTTACATTACTAATGCCCGGTTGCACAGAAAAATTACTAACGACCGGTTAGTTGGGCGCCAGTTAAAAATTTTATATGAAATCGATTTTCGCAATCAGAAAAAAATCAAAGCAAACTTGATTAAATATATTTAATTCCATGGAAATATTTAACGACTAGTTAAAAAATTATTCAATCAAAATTGGCCATGTAAATATTTATAGGCAAGCTAAATATTTCTACGGACTAAAATATATTCAATCAAGTTTGCGTTGATTTTTTTCTAATTGCGAAAACCGATTTCAACTAACCGACCGTTAGTCATTTTTCTGTGCAACCAGGCATAAGAATAATAAATTGCCAACTAAAGATCGAGTTTACAAGGCTTTCTTATATTTCTACTTGATTTTATTCTTACGTTATTGTTAATCGTACGTTACTTTTAGTTGCACATTGCATAAAACTATTTGAAAGAAACAATTCAGATATAACTGGAGTTATATCTGAATTGTTTCTTTCAAATCTTTCCTTTATCAAAAATCTATTACGTCTGTAAACAACGTTATCTTCTGAAAGAATTTTATAAAACCGAGGAAGATCTTACAAAACTTCGATTATCTTTCCCTTCATCCATAACGATTTCGGATCTTTCTTTAAATAAACTGATTGATCTTGATTTAAATTAGACAACGAATGTTTCGTATTCTTATCATGATAATATTTCATTTTATTTTGATTCTCTATAATATTTTGTCTGCATTTATCACCATCAACTAGTTTAGGTTTTAACTTATTATCAGTATGCATAGGCAATTTCGTAGGCTGCTTAGTATTGTTGGAAAACTGTTTCATACAAATATCACATTGCTGAATAGGTTCCTTATATCGCTCGACATATTTGGCCAATAAACTAATTCCCTAGCTAACCGTATACATTTTTCTACACCCAAATGACTCTCGTGAATTTTCTTTAACATTTCTCTATGAAGCCTATTGGGTATTATAATATTTTGTCCTTTCGAAACTAGATTATCAAGTAAGCAAATTTCGTCTCTAATATTGAAGTATGGTTTTCCACCTTCAGGCACTTAGTTTTTTGTTTCTGGCTAATTTTCCTTTGCAATATTTTATAATCAGTTGTAGTGTATAGTGTCCTTGACAAGTCATTAACAAAATTAATACATACATATTTTTAAATCATCATCCAACTCATTATTTTCAGCATTTAGAAGTGGTAACCGCGATACAGTGTCTGCTATGACTAATGATTTCCCAGCTTTATAAATAACACTTAAATGGAACTTTTGGATCCTTAACATCATACGTTGTAGTTGTAGTCTAATAGGTACTTGATGTAGAGATTTTTTTGAAAAGTGTGACCATATGGGTTGATGATCCTATTCTACTTGAACAACCTGACCATACAAATATTGGTGAAATTTTTGACATCCGAGGACTATGGCTAATAACTCTTTCTCTATTTGAGCATACCGTTGTTGTGTCTCTGTCAGCGATTTAGAAGAGAAAGCAAGAGGTTTATTTTCTAGTAAAATGACCGCTCTTAATGCAAATTGTGAAGCATCGACAGAAAGAACGATGGATTTATTTGAGTCAAAATAGGATAATGTAGGTACGGCAGCTATATCTCGTTTAAGATTATCAAAAGTATTCTGATAATTGTCATCCCCCTTGAAGTCTATGTTTTTTGTTAATAACTGACGTAAATCCTTAGTATTAATGAACATTCTTAAATAATTAACCATGTCTAAAAAAGTTTGTAAATCTTTCTTATTGTTCGGACTAGGAATTTCCTTTATTGCTTCTATTTTGGAAAGATCAGCTGACATGCCTTGAGCATTAAATATATGTCCTAGATCCGTAATTTCGGATTGTGAAATTTGCATTTCGCCTTGTTAAATTTTACCTACCGATTTCGCTTTTTCAAATACCCTTACTAAATTATTATAATGTTCTGTTTGATCCTTGCCAAAAAACAAAATGTCATTTATACCGGGTGTTTCTTTTAAACTGAGACGATCAAATATCTCGAAAAATAGCCACTCTCTACCGCGGGGGAAATACATTAGTGCAAAAAAATAGTCCCCCACCCCCGCTTTTTAGGTGGGGCGGGGGTAACTTTTAAACTAAGATAGGAAGCCATATTTTTTATTGCAGATTCGGATTCTACGACTAAAAGTACGTATGATTTGAATGAAATATTTTGTTCGGTTCATGATAGATGGCGTTGTAATCGATGAAATTCAATTTTTTCAATTTCTTCTTCTTAGAACACACGCATTCGATTCTGCAAAACGTTTGGAATAAAAAACATCACGTTTTCATTGGAAATACTCGAAATTCGTCATCAAAACAATTTATTAATGTAAATGGCAGGTGAATAAAATAATTTTAGCTTAAAATAAGTGTTCAAAATGATGGCCTGCGACTTCAATGCACATATTAATACGCATTTCCAATGATTGTACACAACTGAGAAGTGTGTTTGGTTGAATTTCAGCACACGCATTTCTGATTCGCTCAATCATGTTCTCACGTGTTGTTGGTTCCTCTTTGTAAACTTTGTCTTTGAGATAGCCCCACAAAAAGAAATCTGGCGAAGAAAGATCTGGTGATCTGGCGGGCCAATTTATCGGACCAGCTCTACCGATCCAGCGACCATTGAAATCACGATCAACTATTTCACGTGCCACCACCGAATAGTGTGCAGAACAACCATCATGTTGAAACCACATGTTCCGTCTCACTTCTAAGTTCAAATTTTCAAGTAATATTGGCAGTTCATTTTCCAAAAAGTTTCGGTACATTTGACCATTCAAGTTGTCTTCAATAATGTGGGGACCTATGAGTTTGTTGCCAATTATTCCACACCACACGTTGACAGTATAAGGACGCTGATGTTCAACTTGACGAAGACAGTGCGGATTTGTAACACTCCAATAATGCATGTTGTGTCGATTAACCGTTTCATGGTTTGTAAAAAAATTGGGATTTTGTTGTATTTGTTCAAATGCCCATTGACAAAAAGTTACCTGATTTTGGAAATCAGCGCCATGAAGAGCTTGGTGTAAAGACACATGATATGGATAATACTTGTGCCGTTTTAAAATTCTCCAAACACTGGTGAGGGACAATCCGGAATCGTGAACTATTTCTCGTGTACTAACATGAGGATTATGAGCCACTGCTGCCAATACAGCAATTTCATTATTTTCTCCAGTGACTGTTGCTCTACGGGTCCTCTTTTTCGGTTGAACATTTCCATCAGTAATAAATTGTGTGATAGTACGGCCAAATGAAGCACGTGAACGAATCCTATCCGGAAAACGTTGAGAGTAAATAGCAACAGCATTTTCAAGATTTCTGCCAGCTTCTCCATAAACCAGAACCATTTCAATTTTCTCTGGCACAGTTAAACGGTCCATTCTAAAGTATTTTATCGTTTATTTTGCAATTACGAAAAACATGAAGATAAGAAATAATACAAATGTTAAATCTGATTTACTAAACTGAATAAATTGTTTTGATGACG
This sequence comes from Nephrotoma flavescens, assembly GCA_932526605.1. Classification (NCBI taxonomy): domain Eukaryota; kingdom Metazoa; phylum Arthropoda; class Insecta; order Diptera; family Tipulidae; genus Nephrotoma; species Nephrotoma flavescens. Next base: position 230,847,021 of record OW052221.1, read on the forward strand.
AATTTCCAGTATTTTCAATGAAAACGTGATGTTTTTTATTTCAAACGTATTGCAGAATCGAATGCGTGTGTTCTAAGAACAAGAAATTGAAAAAATTGAATTTCGTCGATTACAACGCCATCTATCACGAACCGAACAAAATATTTCATTCAAATCATACGTACTTTTAGTCGCAGAATCCGTATCTGCAATAAAAAATATGGCTTCCTATCTTAGTTTAAAAGTTACTCCCGCCCTACCTACAAAGCGGGGGATGGGGGACTATTTTTTGCACTAATGTATTTCCCCCGCGGTATGGTTAAATTTTGATTATGGACATTTTTTCCGTAGACTGGCTATTTTTCGAGATATTCGATCGTCTCAGTTTAAAAGAAACACCCGGTATAAATAGATGTACCTGGAGATTTTTAGATTTTTCGGTCAGCATCATCAATAACATATATGTGAACAATCAATCAACATCATACTAAAAATATATTTGAAAACTTCGTATTTAAGCATCTAAATTTTTTTTAGTATTTATCAGAACTTCTTTGGGACGACATGTCCCTACAGCGTTGAAAGGGTTAAGGTATGCACTAACAATATATTAACTTGAGCGCCTATATCTATTTGTACGTTAATTTTGACTTTATTTATAACTACTCTAACAAACCAACTATTTTCATCTGTATTCGTTGTCCTATTGACAATTCCCACAACCCACAAACATATTACAACTTTCATAATTTGAATTTTCATCTGTCACCACATACTTAATTTTTCGTTTATTTTTGAAACAACATTTAACAAAATGTAATACCTTTTGTAATATATACATGTAACCTTTCATATTGTAATATGTATATACATGTAACATTTCGAGCAGGAGCACACATAGTTATGAACTTCACCACATCGAGTGTAAGTAGTCTTACTATTATAAACAAACTTTGACCGTTTTATATTCAAATTGCGATTCTGATAATTAATTTTTTTAAAATTAAAATTGTTATTTCCCTCATCAGACTGTATGAACATTCCTTTTCTAAACTTGTTGTTCTTGTTTATCTGCTACCGCATTGTCAACTTCACCATGCGTTGTATTTACTATTCTTGACACTTTTAGTTTAACATTTCCCGCTTTAGTAGCTCCTTTTCTACATCATTATTTTTCTCATTAAGCCCCACAATGACCCTATTAAAGTTAGCCGATAGTTTCCAGTCGAAAGTAAAAAAAATCGATAATGCAGATAGTGTCTTTGCTATCTCAGCCGAAAATATAATATGGAATGTCAAATATTAATATGCTTCAGCCGAAAGTTATCAGCCGACATTTTTCAGCCGACATATATCAGCCGACATATCTCAGCCGACATTTCTCAGCCGATATTTTTCAGCCGAAAGTACTTTTTTTACAAAAAGTTCTTGTTTTATACAAAATAAAATCAAATGAAATTTAACCAATAAAACACTAAACTATATTTTAAATAGCATTATTGTTTAAAAAATTCATTTTCCAATACGGAAACTTGTATATAAATATATCGACGCACAAAATTTGAAAATTTCTAAAAATTGACCATTTAAAGTGTCATGGTTGGAAATAGATTCAAATGAAAGATCTTACTGATGTTCACACCTGAAAAAAATTTCAGGTCAATTTTCATGTGGGGAGCTCGGGAAACATCGATTGAATATATCGCACGCACAAAATTTGAAAATTTCTAAAAAAAATTTCCAAGTGTGAACATCAGTAAGACCTTTCATTTGAATCCATTTCCAACCATGACACTTTAAATGGTCAATTTTTAAAAATTTTCAAATTTTGTGCGTGCGATATATTCAATCGAGTTTTCCCAAGCTCCCCACATGAAAATTGAAATGAAATTTTTTCCAGGTGTGAACATCAGTAAGACCTTTCATTTGAATTTATTTCCAACCATGACACTTTAAACGGTCAATTTTTAGAAATTTTCAAATTTTGTGTGTGCGGTATATTTATATACAAGTTTCCGTATTGGAAAATGATTTTTTGAAACAATTAATAATGTTATTAAAAATATAGTTTAATGTTTTGTTTTCAACCATTTCACTTGATTTTTTTTTGTAGAAAACAAATATTTTTGGTAAAAAAAGTACTTTCGGCTGAAAAATATCGGCTGAGAAATGTCGGCTGAGATAAGTCGGCTGATAACTTTCGGCTGGAGCATATTAATATTTGACATTTCATATTATATTTTCGGCTGAGATAGCAAAGACACTATCTGCATTATCATTTTTTTTACTTTTGGCTGGGAACTATCGGTTAACTTTAATCGTATCCCGCAATAAACAAATCTTTCACAAACTCATCTTGTTTCACGCCTAAATCACATTCTCTTACTAACTTTTTTATTGTTGTCAGGTATTCCTCTACACCTTCATACTGTTAAAGTTAGCCGAAAGTTTCCAGCCGAAAGATAATGCAGATAGTGTCTTGAATACAGCAAAAATCAGTCATGAACTCGAATTTAGGAGAATTTAGGATCGGGTTACATCATTTGGGTGAAGGAGAAATTATTTCAGTTTAAAGGAATTTAAAAATCGATAGCAGCAAGAGTATAAAGAGAGTTTAAAAATAGTCAAGACACTATCTGCATTATCTTTCGGCTGGAATCTTTCGGCTAACTTTAACAAGGTTACACCTTCATCTTTGTTTTCTTCGGAACATTTCTTACCTTTTTAGGGTTATGTTTTTTTCTGGCTGAAAATGTTTTTGAAATTCGTCGATCAGCTCCTGGTGAGTAATTTTTTCTTTGTCTAAAAAGACGAATTAAACGTTCTAATGTATTCATCACCGATGAGTTGCAATAAAAGTGCATTTTTTCTTTTACCAGCGAACGATTGATATTCATTTCCTTTTAAAAAGAAATTAAATTTTTGGAGTCATATATTTCACTCCGGAGGACATTTTAATGGTGCAAGATTACCAATGTGCGCCAATATTCTATCATTAATCAAATTCACTCGGGAAACTAATTACATCACCTCTACCATTACAATGATCATTCACCCATCTAATGGCACTATAACCAAATCCATCCACTCACTGCGTGGTGTGTGATGTAGCGGGTTGCTTCGATCACGATAAGAAACATCGCACAAATATTTCTTAACGGACAATCTTCCGAAGGGTCAAATGTTACTCCAAGAAACTTGCGAAGGGCAGGTCAACCTTATCCAGATGTGTAACCTGTATAAGGGTGTCCTGTCCTCCGCAAGGCCACGGAGTAATATTTGATCCTAATATCTGGTGGCGGTTTTGTGTAATAAATTATTAAAATTGGTTAAATAGACGACTTTGAAATAAAACTCGTTTTGGGGTGGAATTTACTCTAAGACAAGTGATAGGGGCCACTTGAGCTAACCAATTCGTTGTAATTAATTTATAATAAATTCTGATGCCAGAAATGTTCCGATTTGATATCGGATATGGTAGCTACATCAAAAATTATTATTTGTTATAGGTTTCAATGAGGCGGGCTAATTTGGCCGGTGTAGTTTTAAAGCACTCATTTCATAAGCAAGTTAAATATTTAAACCTTTTGCGCACCAAAAAATAAATATTTTTAAATTTTCGAAACGTAATCCCATTCAAGAATTTTTTTCAATTGTATTGCTATGATCGGAAACCTATAATATTTTAAAAACTATATTACAGTTAACAGATGCAAAAACTACTTTTAATCTATTTTCTATCTCAAAGAAAAATAATTAGCATCTGAACCACTATTGAAGAAATAATTATTCGATTTCGAAACTTCGCGAGCTAATAATTTAATTTAACATTGGTAGATGCTGAACGACAAAGGGACACTACGAGATGAAAACATTTTCAGAAGTCGAAACATTTAAAAGTCTTGACCCTTATTTTTTTTTTCAAATGACCCGCAAACGCAAACAACGTGTGACGTGTAACGACTATAAAATATAAAAATAAAAACACTTTACGAAAGCGAAACTGCAATATTAATATGAGAACGAACATTAACATATCATTATTTAATAGTTTTAAAGGTTAATTGGTGTAACCTTGAATTTTGAAATTAGCTGTTGTTAATAATAATATTGTTTAGAATTTACGATTGTGCTTTTTTACGCACCAAAACGGACAAGTAAAATTTTTCCATAATGTTTTTGAGCGTTAATCAAAAGAATTATGTATAATTAATGAACTTATGTACTAACAAATTAAATATTTACCTGTAGAAACAGTCGCCTATTTTATCCGACATGGATGATGAAAATCTTTGACATGGTCCTTCCGATGCATCATTTTCAGTTTCCTTATCATCATTGTTATACTGGTTGGTTGGTACCTTGGCAAACGAAATACGTTTTCTATCCATAATCTTCGTCGTTGTTAATAAATTATTGGGTTTTTAAATTTGAATGAAATTCATTGTCACATTGAAACTGCTGAAAAATAAATAAAAACACTTTAATTTATAAAAAGGCACTTGTTAGATGCTAAACATAAGGTTCTTGTGGTTAATTAACTGATTAATATAGTAAGATGCACTTGAGGTGTTAAACAACCAAAACTAAAACTTCCACGAAAATATGAGTAATACTTGATAATTTAGTTTGACGTGTATAACACAAATAAGAAACAGATTTCAGTGCAACTTGTGCGCATGTTCAAAATTTATCCTTATTGTGTGGGGAAATCATTTGTTTGTGAACAGTCGGTTACAAAAATTGTCGGACAATTTTTGGTTTCATATTTCAAACTTTGAATGGTCCTGTAAAATTAATCATTAACATTTTAAAGCAGCGAGTATCGTAATTTAAAGACGTCCCACTGTTGAAGACATTCCAAAGTGTCCACTGTATTTCTCGTAATATACAAAGATTAACATTTTACATCTTCTAAACCAATAAAATATCATTTAAAACTTGTGGCATTAGTTTTAAGTTCAATCGTATAACTCAGTGCTATGTTTAGTGGCCAGAAGTCACAATGTCATCATAATGGATGGAATGAATGGAATTATGTAGTTAGTTACAATATCATCAACAAGAACAAAGTAAGGTTACAACAAAGACATAGGTGTCATTGCCAAGTATTGTGATTGGCATAACAGAGTTTGGAATATTCGCGCTCTAATGAAATCAATGTCACATCAACGACTATAAGGTAGTGGCACTAGGATTGCTAGATAAATCTTGTTTAGAATACGTAACACATCGCCTGAAAAAATCCCGACCTATAACAAAGAAAACATAATTTTTTCGGAAAAATACATTTTATTCATCAATATAATTTTCTTCTAGTGCGATACAATCAATCCAACGCCTCTCTAGAACGATTTATCTTTGTCTTCAAAATAGGCTTCAGTTTCGACAATCACTCCTTCATTGGAGCCAAATCTCTTTCCGTGGATCTTTTTTTATAAGGTCTGCAAACAAGTAACAATCGCTGGCGAATACGGGGGATGCGTAAGCAATTTAATATAGAAATTCAATGTGAACACAGCTTTCTCATGGACAAATGTTCGTGCAAAATATCAAAAATACGTTCAAGTAATTTCTTTAAAATGTCAGCTATCTCACGCTGCGCAACTTCACTTTACTTTTGATCTTTCAAAACAATCCCGTGCATTTTTTTATGTTTTCTGGATCACAGCCTTATTTGGGCGTCCAGAACGTGCTGCATCATCGGTGGATGTACGATCACCTTTAAATTCAGCATCCAATCAATGTGAATTGATATTCCTGGCGCAGAGTCCGGATAATATACTTATCAAGCAACTGCTTTGCTTGAACGGTATTTTTACCATCAAAAAACAGTATTTAATCGTGTCTGTCGCGCCAGCCGGAACCATATCAGCCGAAAATAAACAAACTATGGTGCAAGCAGCACGACGCATCATTGTGCACTAAGCAATTTTTGCGAGGGATCCTTATAATTCCAGCCGGGACCTGATAAGGCCAAACAGAACCTTATACCAGCAAAATCAACTATGACACAAGTAGCATGATGCCTTGTGTATCATTGTACACTACATAATTTTCAGCCGGAACCTTATAGATCCAGCAATATACGAATTGTTGGTAGAAACCTTATAATTCCAGCCGGAACCATACCCCTCCATAACCAAACTAACTATGGCAGAAGTAGCACGATGCATTGTGCATAATTGTGCGCACTATATAATTATTTAGCCAGAACCATATAAATCCAGCAGTATAAAAATTTTCGGTGAAACCTTATATTTCCAGCCGGAAACGTTGACATGGTTATACACAGCCAAACTAACTACGGCACAAGTAGCACAATTGATTGTCCATCATAGAGCACTTTATATTTTTTTAGCCGGAACCTAATTGCTCCAGCCAAAACGTAATAAAGCCAGCCAGAGCCATGTAACAGCCAATCCAACTATGTCATAAGTAACACGATGCATTGTGCATCATTGTGCACTATATAATTTTTCAGGCGGAACCTTATAAATTCATCGTTATATGATTTTTCGGTATAAAGCTTATAATTCCAGCCGGAACCATACACTCTACAGCGAAACTAGCACGGCACAAGTAGCACAATGTATTGTGCATCATTATTGCTCCGAATGGTGCACACCGACTTCATATGGTCCCGGCTGGTCTTGCTGGTTCTGATTGGGTTGGCATTCTGCGCTGCGACCATTGTGCAAGCGCCAAAATCATTTTTGTAAACATTTTGTTTCGACTGGATTTGTATTTCTGGATGGCATTATATGGTTCGGCCGCAAATTTATATAGTGAAAATGATTGTTGGTTCCGGCTGGAATTATAAGGTTTCTATCGCAAAATCGTATATTTCTGAATGTATAAGGTTCCGGCTGAAAAATTAAAAAGTACACAACGATGCACAAAGATCGTGCTACTTGTGCCATAGTTAGTTTGGCTGTCATATGGTACTGGCTGGCTTTATCAGGTTCTGGCTGGAATTATATGGTTCCGGCTGAAAAATCATATAGTGCACATTGATACACAATGCATCGTGATACTTGTGTCATAGCTGGTTTGGTTCCGGCTGATATGGTTCCGGCTCAGGTATCATTTGAAGGTTGGTAGAATTTAAAAATCAAACGCGGGTTTTAAATTTGTGGCCACATCTATGTTTCAGACCGGCAACTTTTCAGGCGATGTAATACATCTCATGATAAACCTATACGAGTATAATTGAGCCTTTAGAATACAGTCCATTGCTATATTTATATTTTGTTGTTGTAATGTTGCCGTATAAATTTCACTCGCTTCTAAAGTTGTGGTTCGGTAACCATGATCCGGCAGCAAACCTTCCAGGAGTAGTTGAGCATGTTGAGCAAGTGACTTGAATTTTCGAGCACCTTTCTAAAATTCTATCGATCTCTGAAAATTTCAGGACAAACTAAATCAAGGATGTTTTGATGTACACATGGTTTTCATCTAATCTATAATGCGTCTGGTCAGACGCCACATACATTTTATGTGATGCATTTTTTCAAATTTTCTTACTTGCTAATTTCCCACTCAACGTATCATTTAATTCTCTCGTTCTATTCTCTTAGCAGTGTGTGCTCATGGTCAGAAGTGTAGAGTCATTTCTACTTTTTTTTTATTCATTCCCGTTAGTTGCTTAGTGAACGGAACGTTGAACGCATAAAACGTTAGTGTTAATAAAACATATTTTGGGTCAAACTCTTATAATTGCTTGCTTTTCTCAAAATGAGTGTTGAAATGGAACTAGTTTATAATACGTGATGTAGGACGTGAAAGAGCTGCCGAGGAGGGCAAGGAAATCGATCCATTCGCAGATAATAACGACGACAATAATTTAGATTATGTGTCAATAAAAGACGACGCATCTGATATTGATGACGAAATTGTAATCAAACCAAATGAAATATTTGCCAGTGATCATGACAAAAAGAAAATATAGTCTGAAACTCAACGACAAAGTGCTGCTCGAGATTGTTTCTATGGTAAAAATGGTACCAAATGGGAAAACAATGAACCAAATGCTGCTATTAACCTTCACACCAAACCCATCAACTAAACTATTCTAAACGTGTATATGTGTTGGTGCGTATCAAAATGATACCTGTATAAAGCTCAAAAATTGTATCATTAATATCATTAATTAATATTCACTAACTCGAACATTGGGGTTAATAAAAGTTATAAAAAAATAACTAAAAAATGGGTATCCGAAGCAGAATAGTAACACACACTACACGCTGAACTACGTGGGATGAATTATTGAAATCAAATGAGTGAAATGAAAATATGTATATTCATATGCTCCCCATCTAGGGGAGGGGACAATTATTGAAATCAAATGAGTTAGAAAATACATTCAGATGTTCCCCATCCAGGGGAGGGGATAGTTAATAAGATTTTGTGTTATGACGAAATATAATAAAAATTCTTAGGCCAACGGAGGTATCCCTAGAGATCTAAACACAACCGCAGGTATATGGGGTGTTAGTTGGAAACTATGCCAATTAGAAAAACATATTAGGAGCCCCCATCCAGTGGTGGGAACAGGTTAGAGGATTTTGTATTATGACCAAATATAATAAAAAAATTTATTCCAACTGGGGTATACTTAGAGATCTGAACATAACTTTAGGTATATGAGGTGTTAGTTCGGGGTCATTTCAGTTAGAATAAATTATCAGGAGTCCCCCATCTAGGCGTGGGACACAGTTTAGAGAATTTTGTATTAGAACCGAATATAATAAAAATTCTTAGACCAACTGAGATTTCCGCAGAGATCTTAACAGAACCTTATGTATATGGGTCTTAGTAAGAGACCAAGTTAATTAGAAATAATATTCAAAAGCTCCCCATCCATGGGTAGGGACAATTTAATGAATTTTGTATTAAAGCCAAATATAATAAAAAATTTTTTAGGCTAACTGAGATATGGCCAGACATATTAACACAATCTCAGGTATATGGAGTGTAGGTTAGGTTAGGTTAGAGTGGCTGCTATCGCACACTTAGGCCAATAATGGCCCATTGTGATACCACAGGATCCAATCTCCCCTTACTCCCGCTGAAACCAACCAGAGCTACTGATGTAGCGTAAAATATCTCGCACCCCAAAGTCCGCGAGTTCAGAAAGGCTGTCCATGTTGTACACACCCAAGTACCTATGTCTTTTGTAGGATAGTGCTGGACATGAGCATAGGAAGTGAACTAACGTCTCTTCCTCCTCTTCGTCCATACAACTTCTACAAAAGTCATTCGTCTCTAGACCCAGCCTTCTCGCATGTTCCCCAAAAAGGCAGTGTCCTGTCAGTATCCCTACGACCAATTCTAAATCTCGTTTTCCCAGGGATATAAGTGCCTTGGAGCGCCGCAGGTCCAGTTTTGGCCAAACCTGTTTTGCTACCCTGCACGTGAGAGTGTTGGTCCAAGTCTCATCTGTCAAGGCGATTGCCTTTTTACTGAGCGTCAATTTAAGCGCTGCTATAGGCCTCCCCTTTCTGGTTGCATCTGGAGAGTCGTATATGGAGTGTAAGTTAGGAGCCATGTAGGAACCACAAATAAATCATCAGGAGCTATTCAAAACCAGGGATGAAGATAAATTATCGAATTTTGTTATATGACCAAATATAATAAAAAATTCTTATGCCAAGTATAACATTTTTTTTATTATATTTAGTAATACTACAAAATCTTATTAAGTGTCCTCTTCCCTGAATGGAGAGCTCCTTATTAATTTTTCTGAAACGGTCTCCAATTAACACCTCATATACATGAGGTTGTGTTAAGATCTCTAGGGATATCTCAGTTAGCCTAATATTTTTTATATTATTCTGTCGTACTACAAAATTTTATTAACTGTCCCCTCCCCTGTATGGGGAGCAACTGAACATATTTTCTAACTGAAATGGTTCCCAACTAACACCCCATTTGCCTGATGTTATGTTAAGATCTTTAGGGATATCTCAGTTGATTTAAGAATTTTTATTATATTTGGTTATAATACCAAATCCTCTAAACTGTTCCCGCCCCTGGATGGGGGGCTCCTGATATTTTTTTTAAACTCGAATAGTTCCCAACTAAGACCTACTACTACCGATACTTCATTTTCAAGAATTCTTAATAAATAGTTTTATCTATACTACATATATTGTATAATTTGTTGCGTAAATTTATGAATACGAGTTATTTTTGCCGTCTGAATATGAGCATGTTTTCCTTAGCGGTAAATGCAACAGGCTTTTTTCTGTATCATTTTTCATAAGATACTTTTTTAATTATTTGCTTTGCATTCCCTGAATTAAGGCAAATTTGTATAGTAAGTTTAATAATTAGGAGTGTATTGCTCGTTTTTTGAGAATTTTAAATATTAAACATTCATGTAAATAGTCGAGACACAGGAATTTTTTATTATTCAGTTAATTTTAATAGGATAATACTGATAATAAATTTGATTCTGTAATTTTCGATAATGTTCCGTCTTACCCAGGTAATATCACTAATGCCGAAATTACACTATAAAAGATCTTTGACAAATGTGTTTTATAAAAAAATTTTATCAATTTTCTTTGATAGTGTAATATGCATGTTTTATAAAACTATAACTTTTATAAAATATTTTATCAAATTTAGCCTCATGCAGGTAAATTTGATAAATTATTTTTGAAAAATTTCTTATTCAAAAATGGCGACGACATACGGACGGCAAAACCACAAAAATATTAATTCAAGAATACGAGGCGAATGAATTTTGCTAGAAAGTGAAGTGTGGCCATTAGTTGGGCTCCATTCTTATTGAATTTCGTAAGTGTGTTTCCTGCCGTTTAATTAACGGCGGAATTTTGTGAACAATAAAATTAAATGAATTGTCATACATTGACTGCAGCTCCTTTAATAAATTTTCATGGAAACCTTTTAAATCCCATCTCGATACTCAGAGTTTCACCCAGATTCTTTTTTGCCTCTTCCTTTTTTATTTTTATTAACAATATAATAATAAAAACGCTTAATGTTGCTGCACACGCTGTTCGGTGTTGTTCCATTTTTACTGAAGTTTGAGGAAAATTTTGATAAAATCTTTTGGGTCGTGACATTTTCAAAAATTATTTGATCAAAATTGTTATGTTTGCTTTCATTACGTTTCAGAGAGTAAGTAAAAGTATTCGTACCGTATTTTGCATAAATAAGAAATAAAGCGTAAAATTAAATCATAAAAAGAAAAAAGTTTTTTTCCACATTCTACAAATATATTTTAATATTTGTACGTGTTCAGCAACCGGACAAGTGGTGCAATGGTTGAAGCTTCGGAACTTGAACCGGAAGCTACTGGGTTCGAATCCCATCAAACGCTAGATGTAAATATAATTTTCATCATCGATTACAATCGGTGATGTTAATAAACACAAATAAGACCCTCTGATGGAGTGCAGAATTCAGCGCCGACCCACCGTCCAAGTCAATGTACAGGTTGACATGGAGCTTCCAATGTGGAGTTGGTATACTGTAGTTGTGTAAGTAGGTGAATAGGTGAATAGGTTAATGATGTGGCGTAAATGCGTGGTCCCAATGGGCCAAAATTGGCCTAAGTGTCAACCACTGAAACCTCACCTATACGTGTTCCGCACATGTGCAGACAACTGAGAACAAAACTAAACAAAATGGTTACGTTACGGAGGGTTAAAATACGATTTAAATAAAAACTAAATTAAGTAGATTTTAAGAAAAATGCAATGCTTATCGCGGGCCATGTACTGCTCCTAGCGGAACTTAAAAGACAAATAGAACGTTTATTACCAGGTCAGTTGTTTGGTACGTATTCTTACACGTGCATCATAAATTCGATTATAAAAAATACGTACTGTACGACGTCTGGTAACCCTAACTGTTACTAAACAATAACTTATGGAAGATTAATACACCAGATCCTGAAGCATATAGAGCTTTTTGTCACAAAGCTAGGTGAAAGACTGGTCTTCGAAAATAAAAACAACCGCACAATTAAGGTTATGAACCGAGGTTTTCTTTACACTTGCAAGAAGGAGGACACTTGCATAATCTCTCAAAATGACAGAACTGCAACAAATTGGAGGCATAGCGCCAATGGAACCTGTAGAAGGAACCAAGATATTTTTAGTATCAAAGTAATTCTCAAGATGATAGTTAAATTGAACCATAAGTTAAGCGAACCATTAATTGAACGATAATTCCTATATACAGAATGTACAGAAATGCCGAGGTTTTAACCACATCTAAATATTTGGTGATCGAATGGCGGTATCAACCGCGTCCTTAATTTCAAAATTCTAGCGTTACAAGAGAAGATTTCAACTACAACTGCAGTCGTCACCAAATCATAGCCCTCTTATTCTTCTTTTGCTAAGAAGGTGATAATGCTAAAGGCAATAATTGCACAGAGACAGAGTAATGATAAATTTCATGTTGGGTTACTTGCAGTTGTGTTCTTGGTGTTATCTCAGTCACTAAAGTTATATTTTCCCATTTCGTTATTTGTATGCCGTTCCATCGAGGTCATCGATAGCCTGGCTTTCCGTAGATCTGATGATATAATTTTCACTTCAAAGAGTATCTTATGAATCTTTAAAGAGATCGAATCTTCGAAATTATTCCGCTATTTGCGATTCAACAATTCCTACTTCTTTTAGCTTAACCCATGCGGTATGCTGACTCCCAGGTATTTTTAGATTTAGTTGTTGTGTGTATTCAAAAGGATATCAATTGGTTTTTTTGAGCGTCTTTGGGGTAGAGCATCCGAAAAAGTGCATGAAAGTTTAGATACGTCAATTTTTGAGTGTTGTTGTGTAACATTTGAGTGTAACAGTTTTCCAAAGATGTCTGTAGTCAGTTCGTTTTGAAATGCTTTGAGTTGCTTCAAGCATTAGATGTTTAGTTCCTGGCTATCATTGAAAGGTGCTGTTGAGTTAGTTAAATTTTTTCTATTTCTTTTTCATAGTGCTGATCGCCAAGAACCACAAATAAGTCAAATTTGAATAATAGGGTGAGAGGTAACAGTAAACTGCTACATATATCTACCACTGCTGAGATTAGTGAATCTAGTCATCTTTTTTGGGGGAACTCGAGAGGTAATGGACCTTTACAATATGGAACTATTACCCCCTTCTACTGGAATTACTGTAATGCTAATTTGTCAGCATTTAGATCAGGTAAAACTGGAGCAAGATGCTCTTGAATTGAGCCATACTTCTATCTGCCATGTAACCATTGCTATTTCTTCATATATGAGAGTTTTGTTTTCAATTATTAGTTTTAGGTACAATATTTAAGATTTCACTTTCTTTCCCAAAGATCATTTAAGTGACGAGCACCAAATATTAGACATTCCAAGCGAATATTAGAATATTCGAAATTCGAATATATTCGGCTTGTTTTGCACTATTCGATATATTCGAATATTTTGTAACGAATATTCGATTTTAATTTTTTGGTTCAATTTCAGATACAAAAAAATTTGAATCGTACTATACTCAAGTATAAAATGTTAAAACCCCTAATTTGGTCCAACTTAAAAGTAAGAACTATTATCAGGATGTTTAAGGTATCTCCTGCAAAATACTCAATTTTGCAACGAAACGTTCCAATGTGGGAAAAAATTATGCTTAAATTGGAGTATTATGCGTTGAGTATTATGCTTAGGCGTGAAAACGGCAAACTGTTTCTGAAAGTGAAATATTGGTCAAAGATAAGATACATTTTCTCATGCTGGTAGAAACAGCCAAAGGCGTCTATAAATTTTTGTTCAATAAACTTTCTGGGTGGGATGAAACATTAATGACACTTATTTTTTACCTTGAAACAGGAAATATTATACGCTCAAATGAATATTTTAATCTGCTCCGATTTCCTTAGCGCAAAAAATAATGGAAGTAATCGATCCACAATCGGCTAATGACGGTAAAAAAGCCAACATTATGAGCTTATCGAAGGACTCAGTTTCAGATATTTTGCAAAAAGAAAGTGAAACCAACGGTAACGAATGAACTGCAGAAAGAACTCCAGAACCATTAGCGGAATAACGCAACAACCAAACTGTACAACTAATAAGATACAGCGAGCTTAAAATACAGTTTCGTAACGAGTTTTTTCCACAGCAGATGTCATAAAAATAAAAAAACCGTCTGTTTTTTGAAACTTTCAACCTTTTACTATTTTTAAAATACATTTTTTTTAAAATAAAATAATTTTGCCAAAAAAATTAAAATACACTTGAATGCAAAAAATTCGCCCAATTGCATTTTTTCTTTTTCTAATTTTCTCGTGAATCGAAATGTTTTTTGAACTAAAGCATGTCAAGTTAAAGATCATTTCATCACCTATAAAATCATGCCACATGTGCGTATTCTCTGCTGAAAATCAGAACAATAACAACAATAGAACCCAACAACCCGAAATCACTCGTTCGAAGTAGCACCAGTGGCGGAGCTTGTGGCAAATATAAAATGGTACGATTGTCATCATTCGCGTATCAACGCTTAGCCTGAACCACACCAGAGTTAGCCGCTCAAGTGGTTGCACTAATTGATGCGAGGCAGAACCAAAGTGAAGTGGGTCGTCAACTAAATGTCAACCGATTTTCCGATCGTCGAGTGTGGCAGAGATATCAAAAAACTGGCAGCTACAGACAACGACAAGGATCTGGCCGACCTCGTGTTACAACACAGCGAGATGACCGCTATTTTGTGACGACTTCGTCGCTAAATGGTCCTTTGAATGTGGTTCAACTGGAACAGCGCTCCAAGATGTTCATGAAGTCGAAGTCAGTCGGTGGATAGTTAGAAGATGATTTCCAGAAGGTGATCTGACTGTACCCAGAACAGCAAACGGACCAAAAATGATCCCAGCCCACCGATGAGGCGCGTTCAGTTCGTTCAAGAGTATTTGGATTCTACAGAAGAACAATGGAGAACAGTCCTGTTCTTTGACAGGTGCAGGATGTGTTTACATTGCAACGATGGGCGAGGAAGAGTGTACAGAAGATCAGGAGAGTGATTTGCACAATGTTGCATTGAAAAACGTGTCTCGTATGGCGGTAGATCGTGCATGTTCTGGGGTGGCATGTCACTGCGCGGTGAAGATAGCTTGTATTCTCCGGCGCGAATACTGGTCGTCGATCAAGAGGATTGATTTCTCAACAGTACATTGAGGAAATACTCAAGGACTACGTCGTACCTTTTCCTGGTTTTATTGGTGAAAACTTCCTGTCGAATCCCATGGAACATTTACATTTATGGGACGGGCTGAAAAAAGACTTCGAGCCAGAGATATATTGATCGAATGGAAACTGTCATTCGGGCTATGGGAGGGAATACTTCTTATTAGTAAAAATGTTTTTTTTGCTTAATTCCATGATTTAATTCGATGTTTACCATTCATCTTCATGCTGACAAATTCACAAAAAACGTGTACTTCAGAGGTTGACCCTAAAAATCCCTTTGTTAGCATGGTATAAGTTCAAAAAGTACCACGGCACAAAATTAAACAAACATTGAATTTTTTAATATTTTTGAAATTTTGGTGAAAATTGATCAATGTGCGAATATGTTACACCGAAGTGTAATGTTCATTATTACTAAATTAACGTTTATTTTTTGTTATGTTTTGAAAGAAACCGATTTTTTTTATTGTTAACATTAAACTTTTTTTTGTTTGGACGAATAATTTGAATAATCGAATACTCTCAATTTTACTATCCGATATTCGAATAGCTCACTTGACCGAATAATTGGAATGTCTAGCAAATATTAGTTTGAAGGTCAGAAGTTGCTTATTTTAGAACTTCTTGTTTTCTTTTGATTGATATAACTTAGTTCTACGGCTTGTCGATGTTAAGTGAGATATAGGCGCACATAATTGATATTACGCGACATCCTCCTAAAAGTCAGTTAGTACAATTTTCACGCCTTAGTTTGTTGAGGGTGCTGTACCATATACCGTTATGGGTACGCAATCTCTGTACTGAGTTGCTAGTTGTAGATTTATGGCAATGCGTTTATCTTTAACCAGAAGTAAGCATATCATGACAAATTTTCGCGAGCAGCCCAAAGGCTAATAATAATAAAGCTCCGAGTTAAAGTGTATTTTCACCATACATTGCGTTATCGTTGTTACGATGATGACTGATTTCATTCTTATCCTTCTTCAGTGAATGGGCGCTTGCAGGGAGTCTTCTATTTCTCAAAATGATTTTACTTGTTTTTCTAAATCCACTGCGCTTCTACTGTCCTTGTTTGGATTACCAAAATGTTGTTACAATAAACCGCCAAATGAATGTGAACCCAATTTTGTTTGTTGTGCAATTGGCTCTTCAGAGCAAGGATTTAAAATATTATTTAAACAATTAGTATTTTACTACGTAAAAAAAGGAAAAACGACACACAAACGCACACACACGCAACATACAGACACATACACACAATCACAAACAAGGGTAGGGATTACTGGTGGTAAGCCTGCGGTTACTTGAAATCCTTCGGTGAAGCTAGTCCGAAGCAAAATTCAGAGTTGGGTCACATAGGTCATTTGTAAATAATGGACCTCGAAAAAGAATCCACAATCAGTTTAATAAAGTGGAGTTTAGCTATGGTGCAGGGAGTAGTAAACCCAGTACTGGCTGAAGGGAGTGAGCAAGCAGGCTCCAAACAGTCGAGATTCTTCCAGTTTAATGTTGAAACGGTGGGGAAGTTCGCGGTATTGACAGATATGTCTATAAGCGAAGAGAAAGAAAGCGGCAAATCAATGCCAGTAGATACCACACTCGCCACCTTGTAGAACGACTATCATTGTTCAGAGATCTCCGAAGAAGAGATCAATGACCGGCTCATTGGTGAGATGTTTTCTATCGGCTTTTTTGGGAGGTAAGAAATCCGAAAGCAAATAAATAACTCTGACTATAGGCTTGGAACGAGAATTGAAGAGCTAATTAAATTTGTCAAACCAATAATGGAATAATGTGCATAGTGAAATCAGGAAGATGACCAGGAAGATGATCTCTATGGTTCTGCTCTTAACAAGATGACTAATGAATTAGTCTACGAAAAGTGAGCAAAAAACAGGTAATAGGGAAAGCTATACCAACAGAAATGTACCAATAAACTTAGAATCTTAATAAAAGACACTGAAGTTTAAAAAATATTAAAATATGCTGTTTTACTGGTTTTACTATGAAATTATTTAAAAAAAATCGTTTATCCGGAATTATTTGCTCCAGTCGTTCCGGATAAAAGAGGTTGCAATGTATGTCGAGCAAAAGTGCAAAGATTTACCACTGTTTGCAGTCAGGGGTTCACAATTATAGCTGAGGAGGAGATGGAAGCCGTACTAATTTCTACGAGGAAGGTAAAGGAGATCATAAATCTGGATGCGAATGCGTGATTACCTAACAACCATTGATTAAGTCTTTAGGGATGACCATTTATAGTAGATTAGACTTTAAGGAAGATATGGATACTGCTGCAAAAATCGCCTCCACTGTAAGCAAAGCACTGAACGTGTTTTCTTAGTTTCTCGTGTTTTAAGTGTTTCAATTTCGATTTTTTTTTTGTAATTTAAATCGATGAAATTAGGATCTCGTATATAGGGGTAGGCTTATTCCGTCCATTGACTTAGAGGTTTATGAGTGAACTGCGCTTATCGAACAATTTTAGACGAAGCAGTGTGTGTAATCGTAAGAAATTAGGAATGCCACTGCTGTACCCCTTAGCTAAACAGCGTAAAACTTTTTTTAAGAACGCGGTAGTGCTATTAGTGTTGCAGCACTTCCTATTGGAAGGAACACTTTTTAAGGGGGTATCTCATTCACTGCCTTAAATCACAAAATGCTTCACAGCACACATCGAATATCAGGTTATAATAATACAAAATAGAGAACCTTGGTTATTCTAGTATTTTAGTAGACTTATAACACCACATAAAATGCCAAAGTATTATAAACTGGAATCAAAGATTTATAAATTCGCAATTAAGCGGAATATTTTATTTTTTGGGGTTTTCTTCTCCACATGATTATCGTGTATCAACCAAAACTTTTAAATTTCTGTCAACATTCAGAGATGACATCATTTTGTTTGTTTTTGTATGTATTATAATCAAATTATTCAAAACTACTGACCTATCTCAAATTTTTCTCGACATTTGCGCGCGCTTATCATCCAAAGGCGAGAAATAAAATGTTTCCGACGCGATGTGTTGCCAATAATTAGTTGTATGTTGTATAATCTAAATTGATATTAGCTCATTCTAATTTACCCTACAGAAATATGATATGTCGGTCAGATTGTGATGCTATTTAATATTCATTTAATTTGTCCCATTAAGTACAAACATTTTCATCTGAAGCATATGGAGAACATGCTCCATCAATAAAAAATGATCATCTTCCTTCGATCTCACCTCAGTTTTCTCTTCACTGAGGCCAAGAATTTCGATTTTTGTAACATTTTATTTCATTCTCTAGTTGTGCTACCTTTGATGCTTCTGTAAGAGTTCTAATGTTTCCATTTACGATTCATGTAAGATAGCCAAGGGCCGATATTTGCCAGTTTGTATTAATTCAATATTCGCTGCCGTAATCATTTTGATTGTGGTCCTACCTATCTCTGTCACTCGTCAAAAATCAATTGTCTACACTATTTTTGACAATAACATGTAGACAATTCGGAAATACGCATACACGTAACAGTTTGCCGGATCTAAACCTATATCGATTGCTTGAAGTAGGTGTATTTTAAATAATTTTTGTTACCAGGCATATTTAATAAAAAAAAAATTTTCTTATGAGCTCGTATGTCAAAATTCTATTCATCATTCAAAAACGCGATACCAAAAATATAGAAGTCATCATATTTTTGATATCGCGTGGTCTTTGTTCTCGTTATCACACAAATCAATGTGTCGTGTGTTGCACCTGTGGTATGTGTATGTTTCGTAATCTCATAATCTCAAACCGTTGTCGAATTTTCTGTAAAATAACACAAAATGTGTTCGAAAATAAATTTTTCTAAAAATAAAACAAAACCCGAATTTTGATAAAAAAAAAATTTTTTTATCAAAAATCGTCATTTCGATTAAATTTTAGTAAAATGACGTAGTCCAATTTTATTGCGAATTTAATTTAAAATCTGCTCGCTTTAATTGTTTTTTCGTAAATCCTATATTATTCAAGATATAAGGTTGGGGAAAAAATCCATTATTGCCGCTTTCCCAAAACGCCTTGTCCTATTAGCAAAAAACTGAGACCGCCGGTTTTCACCAGTCTCTCTTGAGGCCATTTTTACAACACCAAGAGCGTTTGCCATGGACAAAATGATAAGATGATAATCGCTTGGTGCTAGATCCGAACTTTAAGGTGGATGCATAATAGCCTTCCAACAAAGCTCCCGGAGCGTCTGGCGGGCCATGGACGTGTGAGGTCTGGCGGTGTCCTGCTGGAAAACAACGTCTCTCGTATTCGCTAATTCTGGTCGCTTTTGGTCGATTGCTGCGTTCAGTCGGTTCAATTGTTAACAGTAGAGGTTCGAATTGAGCGTTTGGTCATTGGGTTGCAGCTAATAGAAGATGGTCTCTTCCAATCTCACCAAACACACAGCAATATCTTCCTGGGCGGCAACCCTGGTTTGATTACCGTTTGGGTCGTTTTCGCTTAACATTGTCGTAGTGAGCCATTTATCATCGCCAGTCACTCGTTCCAACTCTGGACACAAATATCGGGTTTCTTTTGAAGCCAGCCTTATGCAAATGGTTTAAAACTGTTTTGTGGTCGATCTTCAGCTCCTGGGTGATGCTACGACAGCTCGCATGCCCGTCTACCTCGATAATTTCCAGGATTTTATCGACATTTTCGACTGTGGCGCACGTTTGATATCGAAATTACCGGAATGGAATTGACGAGCTGGGAAATTCATTGGCTGGGAGAGTATCGGGACCACATACACCATTCACAATTTCAGCCGCCTGATTTCCGTTTTCGCCTTTATTTTATCAAAATTGTAAATAAAGCAAATTTTCTCTTTGTTTACCTCCATCCTCGACAAGCTATAACTCTAGTGTAAGTATGGCCTACTGCGACAAATAATCACGAAATATGTGTCATTAAAGCCATTTAGCGAAAACAAATTGAATCTCTTTTTCTCCAACTCATTATTTGCAAAAAACGAAAAGTTCTTGTAAAACGGAATTTTATCAAAATTTTCATTTCCAAATTCATTTTCCGAATCTGCCAATTTATCACCCATCAACCATAAGGCTGTAGATAGCCGAATTATGGTGTAATAACAGTTTATTATTAACAATTATTGTTAAGTTTAAATTTTGGAGAATTGACTTGAACCTGTTTTGTTTAAAATTTAGTATAGAATCCATTTGTTCTTCCAAATCAGTAAATCCAGATCAGACTTGTAGGAAGGAAACAGAGAGACAAACATCACCCCGAAAAGTCCGTGATTATACTACTACAGGATGCGCCATCTGTTATCTCGGTACTTAAACATTGAATAACTGTTAAATTTGTCAACCGATTGTCTTGATTAGACATGTTTTTGAAACGATAACTCAGTACATTTTTAAACATGAATCGTTTGACACCGAAACAACGCGTCGAAATAGTGACGCTGTACATTGAAAATAGTCGTTCGGTTGTGTTAACTCAACGTGCATATCGTCGAAAATATCGTGGCCAACAGGCACCGTCTGACAGCACTATTCGTTGTTTGGTGTTGAATTTTGTTGTTCACGAGACAGTGAGAGATCGTCAACATACCGTTCATCAACGATCAAGACGTTGAATTAAACTGGTTGAAGTGGTTCAAGAGAGCGTTTCTCAAAACCCAATTGTCGTATCGTCGCCACGCTCAGTATTTTGGCGTCAGTGGAGCCACTTTGCGGCGCATTTTGAGGGATGATTTACATTTGTTTCCGTATAAAGTGCAATTAACACAAAGAATATTGTTGACAGACCAGCCAGGTCGCTTGGAATACAGTCGCTCGAATGGTTGACATTGAACCTGAGTTTTGGAAGCAAATTGATGGAAGGCGTTTGCGCCAAAACTATCATTGCGCTATATTTTTTCAAAGAAAACGAAACAGTCAATGGAAATCGATATCCAAGACGGCGCGACATGCCACACTGCAAATCAAACAATTCAGTCTCCGGAGCTAAAATTCCCTAGACGTCTGATGTCAAAAAGAGGCCATATTGACTGGCCACCCAGATCTCAAGATTTGACCCCTCCGGACTTCTTTTTGTGAGTTATTTGAAAAGAAAAGTGTATGCCAGCAAGCCTCAGACGATTGACGAGCTTAAGGCAAACATTCGTGCCAAAATCATCGCTACACTGCCCGAGATTTACGGAAAGGTAATGGAAAACGCAGCAAAAAGGGCATATTTTGCTTTCGACAATAAAGGAGGCCACATAATTGATGTTGTATTCAAGAACTAGTCCAAATTAATTGCAAAGGACCAAATTGAATAAAAATACCTCATATATAGAAATCGGTTGTTTTAAAAAAAAAAAGAAATTATTCAATGTTTACATACCGACATAAAAGATGGCGCGCTGATTAATACTGTTACTTTATAGAATAAAAAAATAATTTTAGGCTAATTTAAATTGACAATTTCCCAGAGGCATGCCCAAAATTTATATTAGATTCCTATCTATATTCATCATTAAACTGAGTTCTATCCCCTTCGATTAAGATGACAAAATGGGCATATTGTGGAACAAGACGCACCATTTCGACTAAACCGGAGTACCTCTAAACAAATTTCCCAAAATCATGATAATGAAAATATCCTCTCTCAAATTTTTCATCAATATCGTTCAGACCGATCGTTTTTTAAATAGGGACTCGAATCCTGATTCCATAAACAAATTTTCCCGAAGTCAGAACTCACAAGAATCGATTCTTAGCACTTCAAAATTCATATCTCACCAATTTTTATCAAAAGCCGTTCGACACAAAAACTCAAATTGAATTTTCCCAAAATTAGGACTCACTGCAATCAATTCCTGGCATTAGGAAACGTTTATCATCACAATTTTTTTCTAAATCGTTCGAGCCGATTTTTTTTTTAAATAGAATTCTGGGCCCCAACGAAGGACCTCCTAAACGAAATTTCTCGAAATTAGTACCAAACAAAATCGAATCCTGTGGCCCTATTCTGGCTCTGTGGAATTGTGAACGAACTGGGTAAGTATTTTGCTGTAATTATAAATTGCACTAATTCCCAAATATTTATTTCCCTTTCCCACATGTATATTTTGGAAGACAAATGGGGATTTTTTTATAACCTACATAAAACCGTACCTACATATACGTTATACACTAAAACACGGATTGCGACCGTATTACAAGCTTAATTTATTTTTAAATATAAATTTACGAGTATTAGAAAAAATATAATGTTTAAAAATTCGTACGAATAACAATTTCCCAAAAAATAATGGGGAAAAACTTACGTCAAACGCCAAAAAAATCTACAAACGACAGAATACACTTTATTTGGAATAAAAAATTCTCAACTGCTAGAAATACGTCACTACTTCCCAATTCCCTATTTCCGGGGTAAACCAGAATAGGACCACTGTTATTTCATTCCTTGGCATTCTTCTCCCCAATTTGTATCAAAATAAAAAATTAAATAAAGAGACCCAAACCGAACCAGACAACATCAAAATCGTTTGATGCGTAACAAAATCTGAAAAAGAACTAAGGTAGTATAGAAAAATGTTTCGCCGTATTTTTTGACGCTTGATCTGATCCGGTTCAGTTCAAACTTCATGAATTCATTTCAAAATTAGTGATCCAAAATAAAATTTGGGCCGACATGTTGTAACTATCACTATTTTCGTTTCGATGCATTTTCGATAGAATAACGGTATTTTGGAAGTAAACATTTTTTTTCTTTCATGTAAGTTTTTAAATTTTCATCAAAGTAGCATGGTTTTTTCGTCGAAGCGAAAATAGTGATAGTTACAACATGTCGGCCTTGGTTTTCCATATAAAATTTGAATTGATCTGGATCAATGGGTGTCATTAAATTCAGTTACAGCTCAATTCCCTTAGACGTATCACTTCATGCGACGTGACTATGGATCTTCCTGGTTGCTAGATTTTAAAATCAATATTTACTAAATAATTTTGTGCAAATCGCAAGGAAATATTTATAAAGCAGCATACTAAGATTTAAAAAACAGCCAGAACGTCTTTATTGAACAATTATTTTGTAAGTTTCGATTTAATGATCTAGTAACCAGGAAGATGAGTAGTCTTGTCACTTGAAGTAATGCGACTAGGGGAATAGGGGTGTTAATATCGTTACTCATCACAATCAACATTTTCAAAAAGAAGCGATAAGTGTCCATCTACGGACACGCAATCATCTAATGTCAAAGTAACGCAGCCAAATTAACATGGTGCACAATCCGCAATATGATAAAAGTCACAACTACATGCAACTTGACATAACATAGTACAGCATGGCACACATGACCCACGAGCACTATGCATGGACTACAGGATATGTGAAAGCTCGCGATACGATCATCGCGATATGACAACGATATCATATGTAAAGATCGCTTCCCAAATCCACTGATTGGTGATCAAGTAGGTGACCTACAGGATGCAGAAAACTCTTTTACGATTGATCTACGCAACGGATTTTTCCACGATCCTGTAGCAGGAAACTCATTTAAGTATACGGTATTTAACATCCCATTTGGATTGTTTGAGTACGTAAGGAAGCTGATTGGATTATGTAACAATCCTTCAGTTTTTATACTTTATATTTACATCTTTCAAAATTTGTGTATCGAAGCAGTTGCATCCTTTAAAACAAAGTTAGAGAGGTCCTAGCTAAAGTATGAGAGTCTATCTGCTTGGGTTGTATTTCAAAATAATTACGGATTGTGCCGCATTTAAAGAGACGACGGAATGGTAGAAACTGAGGTCAAGGATTGCTAGATGGGCATTGCAATTACAGGAGTTTGACTTTAAATTTACCCGTAAATGGTCTTTTTTCAGGCCAGACACACAGTAATACTTTCGTGGCTGGAATATTAATTTGTGCAACTGATGTTGCTGTCTGGCCATCAACTCATGGTTTTCTGCGTTAAGGATTACCATATACAAAATCCACTTTTCATTACCCGTAATGATTTTGTGCAAAAAATTTTTCTTTTGTACCGAGAAAGCAAATTCGTGCAGATGTTAACTCTTCGGTTTTTGTTTTTTTCGGTCAGATTATGAGGAACCCATTTTCCTTCCTTCTGTGTTTTTCCCCAAAGAATATTTACTCAATGTCGCATTAACCAACTCCATAGCTTGTGCAGCAGTTGTTTTGACAATTGATGCACACGGAACGACAGTTCATAAATGACTGAAACTTGTCTCATAAAAACAGCAATGACTATGCTATACATATCCAAAATAGCGGACGACTTGGATACGAACAAGCATATTTTCTAATGCAACTAAATCCAGAGTCGAGTTTCTCTTTGAACACCTGATAATAATCAAACCCATCGAAAAATAATCCAACCCACAAGAGGAATGGTTCAAACATAGCAACCCATTACAACGGAATCTCAATAATTCAGTTCAACGAAGTGTTGGTATGATTCCCTTCAAGCTGCTAATCGGTGTAGAAATGCGCTGTCCAGAATACGCAAAAATCTTAGAAGTCGTTAAAGAAGAGGATGAAGAGGATGAATTATAAGAGAAGGCCAAATTTTATACGAGTAGATATTCCTGATGATGACCTAACAAGTCGAAATCGATCGAGTGATTTTTTAAACTTTTTGACCGAATTTTTTAATTAAAATATTCAAAAATCTAATTCTGCGAAATAAAAACCAAGTGTTTAATAAAATGTGTTTAAGCTCTATAGTTTGAATGAAATTTTCAACCTTAGCGCGGCTTTCATTATTGGATGTTGATGAGTCACTGATAAAAATAAATCTAATTCATCGCTGCCACTTGCATACAATACTAAAATCTAAAATTTATTTACATATTATTCTTATGGATTTATAAAAATATTTTCTATTTACCTGTTCCTCCATTTATATATTTCGATAAACAAACAAATAATGTATACAAATGTGTATACTATTAGTACCCTGTATTATACAAGTTAGTAATCGCAAAAACAACAATTTCGCAATTTTTTTTTGTTGTATCTGGATAGCCGCTAACCAAATTTATAAAAAAAAAACTCGACAAATATTACAAAAATTGTAAGATTTATTTATGTGACATTTTGCAAAGATCACTAGATCAGCATCGCGTTTTAGAACTCACATAATATTGTCATTTTATTGCAGTTGTATTTTTAATACAAAGTCACAAAAAATTGTCATTTGTCACTTGATCAGAATCTACCCCCTGGAGAGTCGTACCGTACCGAGCTAGTTTGTCTACCCTGCAGTTTCCCGTGACGTCCGAGTGACCAGGGATCCAGATTATCTGGATGCTGAAATACTCGCTCAACTCGTTAAGAGATGACTGGGCAATCTGGCGCCACCCGTGACTTCAAACAAACCAACTCTATCGACGTGACCGCCACATAAATGGCGATATCCCTCAAGGATACCACGTTATGCTTCAATCATGTTCCGACTTCGCCTATCGCCACCACTTCAGCCTGGTACACGCTGTAGTAGTCAGGGAGACGAACGGAAATATTAACATTAATCTTTTCACAGAAGACTCCGGCCCCTACCTTTAGTTTATAACTCTATCTCAAAACTAAAACGCCCATCTTATATACTAAAATTTCGAGGAAATCTACGAAAAACAAATGTGCATTTTCCGTGGTTGCAAGATTGCATTTTCATTTTTTGTACGCAATTATTTTGTTAAAATTGAACGACCTTACTAACAATGCGGGAAACAAATAAATGAATCGACTTTTCCGGTATATTACACAACAAAAGTAAAGCGGAACGACCGTTTCGATGTTCAAAAAGTCGTTCAGGGTGAAGGTCCATGCACATCAACAACAGCGGAAAATATGAAACTATACTACACTAAGACGCCTTCGACGAGATCAAAAGAACAGGATGACGGAATATAAATAAGCGAAGCAAATAGTCAAAATAGAAGCAGATGCCAGACCATCGAATGAGCCATCGTTTTACTAAATTCAATCAGAGGCACTGAGGCTCGATACATCTAACCGAAATAAGGTATATAGATTAAACTGAAACGAACAGAATGCACGATAATACGAGGAAAAATATTTTCTACTTCATAACAAATTACATAGCAATGCTTAAAATGTATTCGTTTTATGCATTTCAAGGTGGAATCGATTATTTTGAAAATAAATAGACTTGGTAATTGCTACCTTATCAATGTACAATTAGCAATGTACTTTTATATTTAATTAGATATTTTCATAATATTATTTAGATGCAATCTACTAAACTTTGATTAAAATTGATATATTTACATATATTCACATGTTTGATTTGTTTCAGCGCCGTTTTTCATAGACTATACAGGCACGTGCTTAAAGCATGTAAAATAAGAGAAATGGAAATCGTTTAGAAGTTCAAGTTTCTTACATAGAAAACTAACGCTAACTTATATGAAATGTGTAACAGTTTGTTTGGTTTATTTTGAAATTGTTTCATAGTACCGCTAACCGTGAAACAGATCTTTCATGTTCTTGCGGTGAAGCAGCAATTTAACAATTAATGCAACCAAGTGAAGGTTATAACAATTGCGGGGACGACTCACATTCAGGGGATGTCTCATAAGCCGAACCATAAAATGATGCTTCAAAATAGTGAAATGAATTGTTTGATATTTCACAATTAGAACTTCACCGAATGCCCTTTGTGTGGTATACCCCGATATATTAACCTAATTTTTCCGTGACCTCATATGACACGTTTCCAATCTTAGTCAGAAATATACCGCTTTCCAGAATTTTTTTTTACGAAATTCTTTACTACTCTGATATTAAACGATCTGTTCCTAGCGCGAAGGTTGCATGTGGAAACATTTTGCCTATGAGCTTTACGCAATTGGCTTAGAACAATCTTTTGAGAAGAAGATAAAATTTCAGCATGATCAGGCCTGTATAGGTTTGAATATCACTAAGAGAATTTAAGTTCCGCAGTAAATGATAAGTGGAACCGTGTAATAACTTCTGCTGGCCAAAAACATGAAAGTGTGGCGAGAAATTTGTATACTGGAGTGTTTCACATTTCTTAATGCTCCCGTAATTTCATCCAAGTGTTGATCCCAATTCTGATGATCATCTTTAATGTATACGCTCTAATTACAGAAACAATTGAACGAATAACTCAATCAACTGAATTGGCCTGTGGATAATATTTACCCGTGAATTCGTGATTAATTCCACATTTCCTGATTAGTTTGTTTACCTAAACACCGACTTATTTGTGGACACCGACTTATTCAAATAAGTCACCTCGCGAGGAGACTTTATGAAAATTACATCATGGGCGAAGTGAATAAAAAAAGTATTTACTTCAAAGTTTTTACTTTTAAGTACAATTAAATTACCATATTTGTGTGATTAACCTTTTACTTTTACTTTAAAGTATCAACTGGGGAATATTCAAAGTATTTACTTTTTAGACATTTTATTGCTTAAAATTGTTCTAGTATTTACATTGAAGAAATTTAATCTCAAAAATATTATGATTGTAGTGACATACCAGTACAACATATTTTTTTATTATTAAAAATACAGTGATAATTTGCATATATGTATAATAATAATTGCTTATGTATATAAAAATGGATACTTTCGAAGTAGAAATTTTAAAAGAGAAATGCGTTCTAAAAAACTATTAAATTCTGCATAGTAATGGGCCTATTCCATTCAAAAATACGAGATTTTGTACAAAATTAAAAAGAGACAAGAATAAAATATCTACACGAGGGTGACTGAGACACAATTTTTTTTTTTATAGTAGAATATGTAGGGGAATTTTTCGACTACGATACAAACATAACCTAAAAATTATTTAAATATAATGAAAAATCGTAGTTTTTAATAATTAACGATGTATTTTATATCGTATAAATTATTTAAAAAAATTAATTTTTTTTTTTGAAGTGGCGAAAATAGTCTTGTTTTATTTTAGTTTCTTTAATTTGGATAAATACGTAAAAAGTACTCTGCTATAAAAAATGTGAGGGGAAAATTTTGACAAGTTCCGGTATAACCTAAAAAACAAAAAATTATGTTACATATAATAAACCAAAATGGCTGTAATAGAGAAACCTAAAGTGAAGATAATTTTTTTAAAATAATACGTCTTTTTTAATAATCATAAACTAATTATATTTGTGTGGTTTATAAAATGTGTAGTTGATTTGTTACCGTTTTAACAGTAAACATTATATTAAAAGTGTAAATCCATTGCTCTTAAAAATTTTCACTTGTGGCATCAAAATCAGCTGTTTCGCATTTTACTGGGAAACAAGTTTTATTGTTTATTATTGAATTTTATTAATTCGGTTACGTTTTAATTTCTTAAGAAATATTCAAAAAGTCGAGTAATGATTAGGAATTTATTAGCTGAATTGGAAATTTTGTGCAATAATATTATAAGCTGAATGAAAACTGATTGTGGAAAGTAAAAAATCATATCGCCACTGGATCGACCTCCTGGTGCAAGGGTTAATGCAAGTCGGCGATGGCGGGCGATGGTCTGTTGATCTACAACACAGAAAGATAATGTCATTTTGCAAAACGTTTGGGGCGATTAGTTCATGTTGTTTTATACGAAACCGATACCCACAAATTTCACGTAAGTGTCACGAATTTGATTTGGCATACAAATAAAACATTAATTTCGTTTAATTTCAGGCACCAACCGAATAAGACGAATGATTTAAAACTTGTATATCGAATTCAAATTCAATATAAATCGTTTATATTACGAACTTGCCACTATATCTACAGTTCGCGACGTCTTGCTACATGGCAATATGTATTTAATTGATTTACCATTTTCAACTTTAGAGAAGCGCACATTATGGATTTTATGATATTGCTTGACGATTGGGTTTCGTGACACTTCTCTATTTAAACTATGAGTTACCGAACCAAATCAATCATATTCCAAATTTTGTAGACAAGTTCAATGATGTTACAACTGAAATTGCAGCCAATAGATGACATATTATTTGTTGCAAACATTTTGGAATATGATTTTATCGAGAGAACATTGTGACTGGGAATTCATTAAGACTGTATTAAAGATATTTGAGGTAGAAATTTAAATTGCTTCTTAGTTGCTTCCTATTCTTACTAATTAAATTTTCTATTATTTTTTTCTTAGGTTGAATTCAATAATCAGCCGACCTTTATAATATTTCGGATAAATTTACTGAATTGATGTCCAACATTTTATGGCGTGTTAAAGTATTGCCGAGATTAAATCATTAGCATTCTAATTATTTAAATCGCGTCCGCTGCACCGAGGGATCCAGCATTTGATGATTTTGAAATTTTATTAGCTGGCTTTTAAAGTTTAATATTGATTCAAACGAAAGCTCAACAGCTCGCATTGTTAAAAGTCATATAAATTGAAGATTTGATGAATATTATTGAAGCTTACATTTTTTATTAAATGTTTTGTAAATCTATAGAATGTATGAATGATTTATAATAAAATATTTATCTGCAAATTGTGTAATATTTTTGCAATGTGAACTGGGGTAGGGTGTTTCTTTGTAGTCAAAGAAATATTTATAACTACTTAGTAGTTAAAAGCAACGATGTCACCATAAAAATAATTTTCAATTTGAAAATTTTTTAAATTTAAAATTGAGGAAATTTTAACGGAAACGTGCAACCGGTGTAATGAATTTACAATCGGTACAACCGGTAGGAATTGAATTTTGTAATTATTCTAACAGATTACCGTTACAATATTGTTAATCTATTACAAAATCGAAATGGTCGTTTCTTCATATCTACATTCACTAATCCTAATTTGAAAAGTTGTAATCTATCATGGTTGATACATCTTTTTAATACATTTAACTTTTCCGGTTATATTCTATGATATTCTATGATGATTATTTTATTATTATTATTTATTTATTATCGAATTTATTTTTATATTAAAAATGTATTATGTAATGCACAGTAAAATTCAACACCACACGAATCTATTTATTAAAGTTTTTTTTTCTAAAATCACGGCATCATAAAAAATTGAACTGCTAAAGTCACGTCGTCGCATATCTGTTCACTATAAAAATTTAGAAAAAATAAATTAAAAAGAGTGGGGGATTATTATTTATGATTTTTATATTTTCTGCTATAAAAAATACTAAGCTTGATATTTTTCAAGGAAAAATTATAGCAACTCAACAAAAACAAAAAAAATCGGAATATCTTTCTCACAAATAGAAATGGTTTATTTCCCTCTCTTTTTAATTTTGTACAAAATCTCGTATTTTTGAATGGAATAGGACCATAAATCACAGCTTCCGAACATGAGAAAGGAAAATGATCGATGATTCAAAATTAATCGATAATCGAGTGCCCCAATAACGTTCGGAACCTTAAACATTTTCAACCATAGATCTTTTGCGGGAATCATTTTTCGATCAGTTTAGGCGAATATGTACTACAAATTCATGTGATTTTGCAATGACGTTATCTAATACTTGAGAAAATATTTATAAGTCCTCCTACTCTTCTCCTACTCCTTCTTGAAAACCTGGGCGTGATTTTGTGGTCGCATCTCACACATTTATCTCATTAGTGGAGACTTTTTTTGTGAGATAAATTAAAATAAAAATTTCTCCAAGCTCAACCCTGCCAAATGAATTTTGTGTAGAAATGATGAATCATAATGTGAGGTGTTGACGTTTCGAAAGCAGTATATGAAATTTTTTTATGAAGTGCTATTTAGTGTGTGATATAATCTTGTGAGATAATTTTGTGTGATAATTTAGTGATTTTTAATATAATTTGTGATAATATTTGGTGATAAAACAATTATGGTAAATATATATAGTATATATACACATAAAATTTATTTTATTATACATATTTAATTTATTGAAATCGAAAAATTTAAAACGTTCATAACATAACCTCGAAAATAAAATAAACAAACATACACATATATCTAAAAATTAAATATTTTATTTTAAATTTTTTAATGTATTATAATTATAACGTTTTCGCAGGAAAAGTTTGTTGTTCCATTTTTGATCCAAAATGGCTTCTTTGTTTACATTTTTTGTCTTTTTATTTTTTGATTTTGGATTAAAAATAAAATCCAAAAAAATTGTTGGATTTTTTTCACGTTTACTTACACATATTGTGATATTGTGTGAGTAAACGTCAAAAAAAATGCAACAAATTTTTTTGATTTTATTTTTAATCCAAAATCAAAAAATAAAAAGACAAAAAAAGTAAACAAAGAAGCCATTTTGAATCAAAAATGGATCAGAAATGGATCAACATTTTTGTGC
Source organism: Nephrotoma flavescens (assembly GCA_932526605.1). Lineage (NCBI taxonomy): Eukaryota > Metazoa > Arthropoda > Insecta > Diptera > Tipulidae > Nephrotoma > Nephrotoma flavescens. Next base: position 230,878,524 of record OW052221.1, read on the forward strand.
CTTTCACATTAGTAAATATGAAAATGTCAATATGTAGTATAAAGTGCGAAATTTGTAAATTTCACGGTTTTTAATCAAACGTATCTTGTTTAAATAATTTTCGAGCTTGTGTTTCTTTCGTTATAGCACATGCAGTGCCACTCATCATTTACGATTAGGTTTTAATAAAATTCATTTCTCTTTCCAGTCTTCTCAGAATTCAAACCGTCGTCGAATAACAAGTAATCAAAAAGAAGAATTGGTGGAGCGGGTAATCGCAAACTACCATGCAGCTGCGGGCTCATTCCAAGCAGCGGACGGGAAACGTACAAAACAACAGTTTTGAGAAAAACTCAGTAACGACCTTAATAATATGGACGGAAGTATAAAGGATGCGAAAGGGTGGCAAAAGGTAATTGATATACAAAGAAATCAAGACATACAATCAAGAATACGACTAAAATATCAAAACATAAGAAATTTCGCCAATAGGACTGGGGTGGTGAGCCATTGCAAAACGAGTTAACTGCATTAGAAGAGAGGTTGCTGGGCGTGCTACCCTCTGAGCAGATGGATGGCATCGGATGTGCGGAGGGAGGATTTGTATGAAAAATTGCCAACAATTCTTGTAGTGAATTTTACTCACTTTATTCTTCTTCTAGGTTACAGACACTGCACCGAACATGTTGGAAGGACGGGCAATTCGGATATCGGATGAGGTAATATTGGAGACCCCTGAACATCCAACATACTCAATAGATTTCGAGCGCTCGGTTCTAAACGAATACAGCCAATTGCCTGGGCCATCAACTGGCAATAATGTCGTCAGTAGTCCGGTAAGCTTTGTTAAAATTTTATAAATTTTTTTTTATTTTTATCAAAAATAATCATTTAAGGAACGATTGCCACCTTTAATATTGGCATCAGCGAGAGAGACAACATCTCCAGCACATCCAACTGCATCATCGGACCTGACGTCACAGGAAATATTGCCACCGCCCACAAGCCGGTTACAAACTTTACCACCAACCCCGCTGGAAACCAATAGAAGTCGGCGACCAAGAACAAGCCGTGCGGCCCAATTATATAGGACGTCGCTGACACAGAATAGCCAGAAGGGGTTGGCATTACAAGAACAGGCCTTAAAAGAGTTGCGCAGAACCAACGATCTAAATCGGGAAATGTTGGAATTCATGAAAGAGGAACGTATTGAGAAAAACCGTTGGCGTGAAGAAATCACATCCCTTTTAAAGGAAAATACATCCCTTTTAAAAGAAATAAGGGATAATCAAAATTAAAAAAACGTGTGATGTATTTTGTTTTATAAATGTGATAAAACAAAATTAATAAATTAATCTTAATATACTTAATAATTAATTAATTAAATGTATTTTAAATTGAAATATGTATTTAAATAAAAAGATGATAAAACGAATTGTTTATTTTTAAATTTTCTATTTTATCGTGAAAATTATTATAATTACAGTACGATATTATCAATAATAGTTTGACGAGTTTGTCGACCTGCTTCAAGGTAAGGATTATTTCCTCTTTCTCTATTTCCATTTCCTGCAGTGACTGTAACCATTTCATTCTCCGAATTATCGTACTCGTCCTCATAACCATTTAAAATTAAAAAATTATAACAAACTGCGACAGCATTTATAATTTTCGCAGATTTTAAGGGGGCATATGTAGTTTTCTTTCTCCGAGTATACATCGAAATCTATTTTTTAATATCCCAATTGCTCTTTCAACTTGGCTACGGATGAGTTTATGCCGACGATAAAATTCGATTTGCTTTTCAGTGGTTCCTTCTTCGCTGACGGTAATAAGAAAAGGCGACAGAGGGTATCCTTGGTCGCCCAGAAGCCAATATTTTTGATTTTCGGGAGTGGTATATTCATTTTGGAACATGGCATACAGTTCGCTCGCTCGACTTTCGTAAGCGAGAGCTGGACCATGACCTCTAACGATTGTACATTGTTATCTACATTCGAAAAGAATGTCATCCGTTCAATTTTTGGTCCAATTAAAGTTGCGAACAACGAATATCGGATTCGTATGAATCACGAAATAAAGCAACTCCTCGGAGGCAGCGATATCATCGGATTCATTAAGTCCAATCGAGTGAGATGGCTCGGCCACGTTACAAGGTCCCCACAACAACGAATGATTCACAAAGTGTTCCATCAACACCCAGCCGGTGTACGTCGTAGAGGAAGACCCCGACTGCGCTGGCGTGACGACGTCGAACAAGACCTACTCGCATTAGGATGTCGAAACTGGAGGACGAGAGCAATGGATCGGGATGGATGGAGGGTCATTGTGCGGGCGGCAAAATCCCTTCATGGGATGTGAAAACCAGAGAGAGAGAGAAATAAGAGACGTGACGCGATTCATTTATGATTCATCAGGATATAAGCTACGAGAATTTTTTATCTCAAACATTTATCTCACAAAATGTGAGATGCGACCACAAACTCAACGTCCTGGATCACTCAAATAGCGTATAAATATTTCCATTTTTTATTTTTTGTTTATTTTACCACCTCGCGTTTCATTTTGTAAACCGATAAAATAAATAATTTTATAATTGTCTAAACAATTATGTTTACGCGGACGAATTGTTTTTTCTTAAATTAATTCTAACTAGATTATTCAAATTCGAATAATCAAGTATTCGAATATCCGATTAATTTGGGGTAAATTTAAGTATTCGTTATCCGAATATGCAAATATTTTTTTTATCTTATAAAATATCTTTTAAAACAAAATGCGAATGGATTCTCATCCATCCCTTCATTCCTTTTTCGAACTTCGAATTAGTCAACAAGTGTATTTCCTATTTTATATGTGTTTGACAGCGAATCGGAATATAGTGAAATCGAAGATGATTTCCCTAACGGCGATGGTAACACCGTTGATACCGAACCGATTTATGCTGATACAAACTTTTGAAAATAGTAAAAAAAATCGTAAGCCTCCAGCCAAAAATATTAAACTTTAAAAATATGTAATCAAACAGGAAAATCAAAAACTTGGCCTTCTTTACGACGCAAAATTAAGTTGGAATTTATTTACAAAAATTGCTTGACGTATTGACTCCACTTGAAATTGCAGTCAAAGAATTTAGAAAAGAAAATTCAACACTTGTGACAGCCGCGGGCGTTTATACATTTTTATTTAACTTTGTAATGGAAATCAACACTGATTTAAGTAAAATCTTACTCTACGAAATTAAAAAAATAATGAATCAGAGAACAGACAAAACCTTAACCAGCTTATAGATATATCTTGAAACTAGAGCTATATACCATGATCGAGCGGGAATTTTGATAACGCATCAAAAACTGCCGCGAAAACGTTAGCAGGACATCTCGCTAAAAGACTTCGCCTCAACTATCATAGATGTAGCGGATTTGAGGAATGAAAATAGTGTTAAGGAGTTGCTGGTTTCTTGTGATTTGAATGATTCACTTGCAGTCAACAATCAATGCGAAAATATATTGCAACAACAGCTGCAACTATCGATTAACTCAATTACCGATTCCGCGGCAAGAGATACAGTAACAGTGGTAGTGCAATCGCGGGAAGTAGTTGAAAAAAGATTTTTGTTATTTAGTTTCGTTAAAAAAAAAATAACAGATATATTACATAATTTGTATAATGATTATTGACGATTAGCCTCACTTCAATAGAAACTGAATGTTTTTCTACGGCGGGAAATCTAAAATCAGAAATGACAAGTAGCCTAAAATTTAAACATCGCAACGCATTTCATTTCTTAAATGCCTCTTTAAATTTATAATTTGTTAGACGAAACCTGTATGTTTTTTGTTTTATTACCGATTATTTATGGTTCTTAGTACTTCTTTTACTTTTCGAATATTAACCGAATATCTGGATATTTAAAGAAATGATTATTTGAATGCTCTAATTCTAACTCTTAATAAATTAATCATTTTTACCATTAAAAGTTGTTATCTACTTTACTTGTGTTGAAATTTTTTCCCAGCTCTTGCAGTGCCGTATGTTCGTATTAATGTTTCAGCTTCGACGTATTTAGCCTACACATTTGTAACTTTGCTTTCGTCTGCATTCTTGCTGCATCTGTATTCACCCGAGTGTGTTGGTAGCTGTTTCGAAATGGCCTGATGGCATCGTTCTAAAATTTATTCTAATTTGTCTTGATGCGTTTACTCGCAGATGCCGCAGGCTTAATTTTGTGTGATGTTATCAGTTCGTGGTTACTGTAAATGCCTGTATCTCTCATTGTCCTGACATCCTGTAATGACATGAGAAAATTCTTGGCTTCATTCATTACATGATGTATTTGGTTCCTTGTCCTCTCATTAGACGATATCCATTTGTATTCGTGTAGGTTTTTGTGTGGACTTATATTCATTTGAATATAGCTATGGGTCGTTCTCTATTATTATCATACACAGAATGTAATGTTTGTTTACCCATGATGGCTTGTTACGATTATTCTGCTATTCACTGGTTTTTATTCCATTAGTGCCTTCTTTGCTTTAGCTGTTGTTAATAGGAAATCTACGTATCAGTGCTGGAAAATGAATTTGAAATCATTTATAACACGGAAATATAGCTGTCAAACTCGCACAGTTCGGCAGAGAAGTTACCCCCCCCCCCCCCCCCCCCCAAGAGATTTGTGTGCGGATATTATTGACATGAAGAGCAACTAGTTGGAGATATTAGCTTGTTAATTTATTTTCAATTTTTCAATGGAAAGCTGGTGTTGATATTTATTGTTTACATTCCATACGGAGAGCTATCTGCATTTTCTCAAACCAACTAGCAGTTGCTGCTTTTGATTTCGATTATGTGATGATATTGAGGGCTCCCACTTTTTAATACCCCATCTCAAGGTTTTGACAAAAGTGATGATTGAATTCGTTTGGTCAGGATTGGCCACTAGTTTTTATCGTTTGGTCACTTACGATTAAACGGTAAATAAATAATGAAAATTTAAAAAAAAAATATTCCCGGGTAGCACCTCATAGTTTTTATTGCGAAAAAACAAAATCAAAATTGTATTAATTCAATAAAATCAGGTTCGTCGGTTATTTGGGAATTTCATATTACAAAATTAATAAAAAATTCAATTGGAATTTACCATTTAGATAAAAATATTTCTTTTTTCAATGAATTGTATCTAAAATAGAAGACATAAGAATTGTTTGGTCTTCTCTACATAACGATTTATTGCGAAAATTCTTTAACCCTCGTCAGGCGGCATAGGTACAATTGTACCTTTTCTGTTTTTAAATCCTAATAAGTCTTCTTGTAGAAGCCGGAGAGAGTTAAAGCTTTGTGAGATCTCTTCATTTTAATAATGTGGAAATTCCAAATATTATTTATTTACAAAAATTATGACTACAGTAACGATTTTCATATAAAATATATGAAAGTACAATTGTACGTCTGCCGCCGTTTAGCTTAGTAAAACTATGCCGCGGACGAGGGTTAAAAACTCTTAAATTTCTACACGATTTGAAGTATTACGGGGCTCGAAACTTGACCAATACTAATAATTTTATAAATCCAACGATTGGAATTATTTGGACATCTGACACTGAGGATTAGTCACTATTTATTTCCGTTTGCTCATCCACCCCACCCCCCCTAAAATTATGAAACCTGACTTAACGATTGCCTAACGAAATTCGATAAAACAGTATATGATTTTCAGTATTGACTTTTTTCAATGAGGTGCAACCCGATAATTTTTTTGTTGAAATTTTCATTATTTATTTACTTTTTAATCGTAAGTGACCAAACGATAAAAATTAGTGATCAATCCTGGCCAAACGAATTCAATCATCACTTTTGTCAAAACCTTTAGATGGGGTGCTAAAAAGTCGGAACTGATTTTGGGAGATTTTTGAGAGAAGATGATCTTCTGGTTCTGATCTTCTGATGAATTCAATATGTTCACTCAGACAGATTAACAAAATCAGGAACAATATTCTCGATTTGATACCTGACCCATTCTCGAAATCGATGGAAACTTCCGCATTCGAATATACTTTAATCTTTTTTTTTCAAATTTGTTTTCAAGTTTTCTATTATTGATTTCCCTACTAAGGGCAAAATTTCGAGTGGGTAAATCGGTGCGGAATTATTCCATTAGTAGGGAAATAAATAATAGAAAACTTGCAAACAAATTTGAAATATTCGAGATGGGAAATTTGAAATATTCGATGCTTTAAAGGAGTTTCTGGACAATATTAATTGGGATCGATATAAAACGGGTAGTTTGGACGCTTACATGGATCAGTTTTTAACTTAGCATTTGAAAAATTGATTAGTCATTCGTTCTTGGTTTTGTCTTGCTATTCAACAGAGCAAGTAAAATATTTTTAACGCTATTTGCCGTAGGCACTTGGCAACACACTTATACTTAATAAACACATTTTTATTAATCACTTGTTTTTTGTTCCGCAGAATATTTTGAATGTCTTTCAAAAAGTTTAAAAAATCACTCGATCGATTTCGACTTGTTAGGTCATCATCAGGAGTATCTACTGATTTGTATTAGTAAAACTTTTTGTTATATAATAGAAAAAAGCAAAATATAATAAAAGAAGGAGAGAAGAAAAAATAAGCAATAAAACTTAATCTACGGATCGCGCAGGTAGGCGATGAGTCATATGTAGGTTGAGTAACAAAATTCAAGGTATATTATTGCGTACGTGAGAATAGAAAAGGGCGGGGTCTGTAATTGGTGAGAACCGGATTTCTCTTTGTTCGTTAAGGATATTTTGGTTAAGAAATTTGATTTTCGAATTTCGTAAGATTCTAAGGTATCTAAACGTCTGCCTTTGGGTTGTATATGTAATATGTCTAAATTGTTCAAGCTAGCTGTATGATTTTCTGAAGTTAAATGGTTATGGAAAGTTGATTGATTGCAACCAGATAAATGTTCCTTAGCTCTAACTCCAAAATTGCGCCCAGTCTGACCAATATAGGAGAAACTACAATCATTGCAATTGATCCTATAGACACCAGATTTGGAAAAGCGATCAACTCTAGGTTTATTGTTAAAAATCATTTTCTTTATTGTGTTATTATTATAAAAAGCAAAACTAATATTGGTATAATTGGACACGATGTTGCTAATCCGTTGGCTCGTTTTTCCTATATACTCTAAGCGACGCCAATTTTCCCGCGTTGGACTATCCGGTGGATAAATACCCGTTAGAGTTTTACGCTTTAGCTTTTTATTTAATAACTTTAATATAGTCCTAGTTGCATATCCGTTATTCGTTGCTATTTGAAGAATTATGTTAAGCTCAGTGTTATAATTTGAATTTGACAGAGGGATGTTTATTAGTCTATCTATGAGTGAGTGGAAAGCTGACATTTTAATATTATGGGGATGGTTTGAAGAACTAGGGATAACAGCGTCTGTATACGTGGGTTTCCGATAAATTTTGAAGTCTAAAGTAGAATTAATCCTGGTTATTGTTATATCTAGAAAATTAATACATTTATTTTCTTCTTTTTCTAACGTAAAATCAATGGTGGGATACTGAGAATTTAACCAAGTAAGGAAAGAGTCTAACAGTCTATCAGTTCCATTCCATAGACATAATATGTCATCAACATATCTATACTAAAAGATTATATGACGAAAATAAGGATTGTTATTTGATAAGATCATTTGTTCGAAGAAATTCATGAAAATTTCAGCCAACAAAGGTGACAGAGGGAAGCCCATGGGTAGACCATCAGCGAATTTGAAATATGTATTATAAAAACAGAAATAATTTTGTTTAATACAAGTCTCAAAAACTAACTTCAGTTCACGACGTAAGCTCTCATCTACAACATCCCTATCTAAGTAATTACAAACTATTTGGGACAAAGTATTAATTGGAATAGAAGTGAAAAGACTGGCAACGTCAAATGAAACTAGTTTTGAATGTAACGGAATATCGACGTCTTGAATTTTGTTAATCAATTCTACCGAGTTCTTAACCGAGTAAGCCGAAAAGAAATTAGTATGACAATTGAAAAAATTTATGAAACCCTTACATAGCTTGTAGGCAGGAGCATTGCAATACGCTACTATTGGTCTAATCGGAATGCCTTCCTTATGGATTTTTGGTAAACCATAAAGGATCGGGGCAGATGGATTCATGACAGAGTACTTCCAACCAGTTCCATCAAATAACTTCTGGCATTGGTTGATACACTTACTAACCGAAGTCTTAAAAGACTTAGTTGGATCTCTGCCAAGCTCTATTGCTTTACTTTCTGTAATAAAATCAGAAATTTTATTGCAGTAATCGACTTTTGTGAGCACGGTAATTGTATTGCCTTTATCCGCCTTACACGCTATAAGGTCATGGTCACGTAGTTTTTTCTTTATCGCACCAATCACTTTGAGGTTAGTATTAGAAGCAGCAGAAGAAGAAGAGTTTATCGGAGAAGAAGAGTTATCAATACCTTTCTTTATTTGTAACGCACACACTGATTTTATTTGGGTTATCTGGCCAGATAAGGCCGAAACAGCCAATTTACCTTGAATTTTGTTACTCAACCTACATATGACTCATCGCCTACCTGCGCGATCCGTAGATTAATTTGTATTGCTTATTTTTTCTTCTCTCCTTCTTTTATTATATTTTGCTTTTTTCTATTATATAACAAAAATTTTTACTAATACAAATCAGTAGATACTCCTGATGATGACCTAACAAGTCGAAATCGATCGAGTGATTTTTTAAACTTTTTGAAAGACATTCAAAATATTCTGCGGAACAGAGCAAGTAAATGTAACTATGAGCTGTGGTCCGGACAAAATTCATCCTATTGTGTTAAAAGAGTGTACTTGTGTCTTGATTCAACCGCTGACGTACCTCTTCAATCTGAGTTTAGCGAGTGGAGTATTTCCTTCAATTTGGAAATCCAGCTTCATTAAGCCAATTTTCAACAGTGTACGGATTAAAAATATCAAAAATTACTCCGGCATTTCTATCTTATCGGCTATTCCTAAATTATTTGAATCGATGATTGTCAAGGACCTTACCTTTTCCTTAATTAAAATTCCATCTCAGTAAACCAGCATGAATTTTACGCTGACCGGTGAAAAAGCCGCGCTGTAATTGAACCTCAACAACTTAATTCCATGATATCCTATTTTTTTAAAGGGTCTTTCTGTATTTTTAAATACCGGTGCTAAGATTAACTACAAATGTATTTCTTAAATTATGAAAATAAACATTCAACTTTTTAGGACCGTTTCGCTTTAGAGCAGTATAGAATAGTTTAGAGCACTTTAGAGAGCTTCAGAGTCCATACGAATTCAAAGTTTTCTATTTTCGTACAATCTTGTAAATTTTCATCGCGTCAAATGATTTTTTTTATGTTTTGGGACAAAATCCCCGTTGTTAGAGGCAAATGACGTTTTAGGTGAAGTCGCTTAGCAACGTATGTATGTAAGTGTAGCAAAATCAATCGGGTGGTGGCGTCTTCACACCTTGTATCGAAATTCATTATATAAATTAATTAAAATTGACTATCCCCTGATTGGTTTGTGGCGTCCTTCAATACTCGAGCAACAGTTCACGGTGGCGGATATAAGAACTGAGGCAACGCGGTATGCTCATGCGGTTGCATTTTTGGATTCACGGCTCCACGACACTTTCGCATGTTTGATCACCAGCCCAAAAAGTAATGAACCTTATACAGTATTCAAGGCTAAAGTGATCCGGGTGCTCGGCGAGTCGGAAAAGGCGAAGCTGAACAACCCGATGCATGGCTTAGCACTTGGAAACAGAAAGCCATCGCAGTTATTGAGCGCCATGAAATTGAACGCTGGGAACAACTTTAATGAAGCAACAGTTCGCCAATTCTGGATGAAGAGGTTGCCCCAGTCCGTTCAAATGGTGCTCACACCGTTTGAAAATGATGTCTCTCTGCCAGTCCTGGCAGAGCGGGCTGACAACGTCTTCGAGACTATGACACAGTCACAAGTGAATAGTCTCGAGACATCTGCACCTTGTTCGGCCTTTCCAAATTCTTCGTTGTCTTTAGATCAACAACTTTCGAATTTTAAAACAACATCGGAGATTTCGGAAATTGTTAATCAAAATTATAGACCACGATCTAAATCAAATTCACGTGGTCGCAATTATTCGCGATCAAATTCTAGAAATAATTTTTCTCGTAAAAACTCTCCAAATTCTCGAAATTCTTACAATCCATTTTACGGTGAGCCTTCGGCTGAGAATAATTTTATTTGTTATTATCATCATCATTTCGGCATAAAAGCATTAAAATGTAAACCAAATTGTAAATTTGTATCATATAGCTCGGATAATAATGTTTCAAAAAAATTAATAGTCATTCACAATTGGCGGTGTGTAATGACGATTCTAAAGCTAGCCGCCTTTTAATTTTCGAAATTTTTCTCCAGACTCATTTTTTAATTGATACAGGTGCAGATGTCTCAGTCTCGCCAGTCCGTTTTGTTCGGATTGTTCGGATTGTACGGTTCTTCGGTAAATGCATATGGAACTAAATTTTTAAGACTTGACATCGGACTGCGCCGCGAATTCTCCTGGGGATTTATAGTTGCTGACGTGTCGATGCCTATCATCGGCGCGGATTTTTTAAATAAAACTGGTTTTCTGGTGGATATACAGAGACAGAGGCTCATTGACCCGTTAACCTCCCTGTGTTCGTAAGGTAAACTTTCTACCTACAATGGTTCTACGGTATCAAAGATCGACAAGTCAGCAATAGACCAAGGGGTTTTCAACGTAATATCAAAATTTTTAATGGTTCATTCACGACGACTAGCACCGGACAAATTCATCATCGCGAAGACAGAATTCGAAAATATGATGAAACTCGGGATTTGCAGACCTAGTAGCAGTCCTTGATCCAGCCCGTTGAACTTAGTACTAAAAAAGAATGGAGCATGGAGACCATGTGGAGACTGCCGGGCACTAAACAAAGTCACAATTCCAGACAGGTACCCAATCCCACATCTCCAGGACTTTACACAACGACTCGAGGGCGGCACTATATTCACAACAATAGACCTTGTCCAGGCCTACCATCAAATTCCTATTGAACCGACCGACATTCCAAAAACAGCAATTTCGACATCTTTCGGACTATTCAAATTTTGTAAAATGACTTTCGGCCTTAGGAATGCAGCACAGTCGTTCCAACGTCTTATGCATACAGTATTAAGCGGACTTGACTTCTGTTTTGTGTATTTGGACGACGTGCTCTTGAACATATTAAAATTATATTTTCTAAATTAGACGAACACGTACTAGTTGTAAATGTGGACAAATGCAAATCTTTTTAGGCCATTTGGTAACTGGACAAGGTATATTACCATCGCATGAACGGGTTCAGGTCATCAAAAATTTCGAACGACCACATTTTCGAGTTCCAATTCAATGGTCAACGGCGGCTATCGAAGCGTTCGATAATTGCAAAATTAAAATTACGAACGCGACTTTACTTATTCATCCATCATCATCAGCACCTCTGGCCATCATGGTTGACGCTTCCGATACTGCTATCGGAGCGGTAGTTCAGCAGTTTGTATCCAATTCTTGGCAACGACTCGGTTTCTTTTCAGTACGTCTCAATGAAACGCAAAAAAGATACAGTGCTTATGATCGTGAACTTCCCGCGGCGTATTCGGGAATAAAACACTTTCGATATCTTCTCGAAGGTCGTACTTTTACGCTTTATACCGATCATAAGCCACTTGTCTACGCTTTTAATCAGAATCTCCTCGGAAAAAGCATCTCCTCGTCAATTTCGACACCTAGATTTCATCGGTCAATTCACAACCGATATCCAGCACATCTCTAGACTGGATAACGTTGTTGCAGATACTCTTTCACGCATTAATCAAATTTCTATTCCTGAAAGTATTGATTATGCTATCATTGCAGAAGCTCAAACTAATGATGAAGAGCTTCAAGAAATTTTAAGGAGTAATTCAGTTCTCAAATTTGAGAAATTCTCCGTTTCATTTAATTCAAACAAATTCATCTATTGCGATACTTCTACAACTACACCTAGGCCATTCATTCCCTTAAATTTCAGAAAACAAGTTTTTGAGGCATTTCATAATCTTTCTCATCTCCGATTGGTAACTATAAATTAACTTTTCAACGTTTTTCGATTATTCATCTCGACATCATCGGTCCTTTGCCAGTTTCTGATAACCAGCGGTATTGCATAACATTGATTGATAAGTACACTCGTTGGTCTGAGGCGGTTCCAGTTCCGGATATGACTGCTGGAACCGTCGCTTTCGCTGTCTACTCACAGTGGATAGCTCGCTTTGGCGTGCCAGAGTCCATTGTCACGGACCAAGGCATGCAATTTGAATCACAACTTTTTCACGAACTGCCTAACTTACTTGGTTTTGAGCGCAGGAGAACAACTAGCTACAATTCCAAATGTAATGGCATGATCGAGAGATGGCATCGAGTCATCAAATCTGCCATAATGTGCTATAATCGTTCTGATTGGACTAGTGTTCTTCCTGCAATCTTACTTGGACTACGGACGACGTACAGTGACGAATTAAAAGCTACTCCAGCTGAACTGGTTTATGCGGATGTACAACTCGAGTTCCTGGAACATTTTTAGATGCGACGAACGAACAAATTTCACAATCAGACTTTATTACTAATTTAAGACGAGACTTTGACGAAATTCGACCTGTACCGGCTTCTCGACATACTACGGACAAAATTTTTATTAGTAAAGATTTGCTGACTTGCTCGCACGTTTTCCTACGGACTGACGCAGTACGCAAATCACTGCAACCACCGTATACTGGACTGTATTTGGTTTGTTTTGATCTCTCGTCGAGGCCTGTTTTGATTACAAGTTCGGGTCATGAGTCCAGGACTCCAACCAGATATAGAGATTGAAGCAATAGATCTGCGTACTCTCTGGGAAGGGAGTATTGTGGCGTCCTTCACACCTTGCCCAACCAAATCATTTAATAATTTATAAATAAATTTCCTAAATTGTCAAGCACCGTAAATGGTTAGTTGGGTACAGAAAAACCTTTTAAGAGGTATTGTAGTTTTTGGTTTTTTGTTAGCTAGCTTTGAAAAAAATAAAAGTTAGTGAGTTTAAGTTTTTCCTGTAAATAGATATGTCTAATAAATAAAATAAAATTATATTCAAATAAATTATAAAAACCAAAATAATGATTGGATGTGATATTTAATAATTGTTATACATATTTTTAAAATAAAAATAAGTTTTGTTGTAACACATATTTCTACAATTGTTCTTATATAAAAGAAGTTGTGTTGTTCGCGTACCTGATAGATACCATATAAAAGCTTGGTGGAGATACCACCAAAGGTTAGTTGGGTGTAAACCAAATTTTTAACCGAATTTACCGAAAAATTTACTTAAAATTGACTTTTACCCGACTATTGGCCCGCAGCCGTAGAAGCCAATATAAATAACAAAAAATAGTTTAAGTTTTCAATTTTTGTTTAGAGTTTTTTCGAGTTTTCTTGACATTACAAGAAATATTTTTTCAGACTTGAAATAATTGTTTCTATATTATAAAGAAATAATAAATAAATAAATTAAGAAACTATTAAATAATTGGTCTTTAAACTCCAAACGGTCGTTATATTTCAAGTTACTCAAGTAAATTTCACTGTATATAAATTAGAAGCTGCTCATAAGGCTGAAATAAAATTACGGCCAAACTATCAAATTTAACTGACGCTCATATAGTTCGAATCACATTATGTAGATCATAAAACTACCAACAAGGAAATGACTGGTTTACATTTCATAACAAGAATTTTTGTAATACCATTCTATAAAAAACATAATATAATATGAAACGTAAAACTGCTACCACTTTAATTATCGCAAACGGCAGAACCAGACGATAAGATAAAATGTTTATCCATAAAAAAATTTGGTGTGCGTCGTTGCCTCTTCTTGTTTGTCGTTTTATTAAGAAACATATTTTGAAAAATTGATGATTTATAAATAACTTTCGTAGAATCGGTCGGAAAGAATACCGCGATACTCAAATTTCTGATGTCAAACATAATTCAATGCTCACCCCACTGTCAGCACAAATGAATCCCTAACCTACGTCTATATATTATTGAGTAGGTTCGGTCTCTAAAAGTTCAACGTCTTTATATTTTCTTAATACAAAACGAATCACAACACTAAAAACTCGCACACAATTTTTATTTGATTTTAAAAACCTAAATATTTAAATCACATTGAACTTTACACAGGTTAAGTAACTCATCACACCGCACACTTTTTCACAAAAACTAAAATTATAATTAAATACCAAAAATTATTTGAATAAACACACTTTTGTGTGGGCAGCCGTCACAATACAAAAAATGTACGACCGCTTTGAATGCAGCACGAACACCAACTGATTGACTTTATAGCGTTTTATTATTAAACATTTTCGTTGTTCTTTCTTTAAAAAAAATAATATCAATTCTTTTTATATGAAACACACTTACACAACAAAAACATTTCATTCAGCATTTTTAACGATCCACTTTAGTTTAATAAACTTGGCATATATGTAAATTATATACATGCTGTGCTAATCATATGTTGGTGTTTAAAATATACACGCGATTGCGATCCCGGCGTCTTGACGAATCTGCTCTCGTTTTTTAATTAATCATTAAAAAGTATTTGATGCGTAAAGAATGACTGTTTTTGCTTATTGTGTTCTGCCAGTACACAAAAATAAACTGAAAATTGTTTCAGCTGTCCAATATTATTAAATACTGTGGCACTATTCTGGTAATTCCCTGGGAATAGGGAATTGGGGAAAGATTTTATATGTAATTTCAGTTCAAATATTATTTTCCAGCCTACTAAGGAGAAAAGTTTGATGTAAATATTTATAAATTGGGAATAATTTTTCCATATCTAAATTGGCAGGGAAAATTATTCCCAATTTTATTTTGTTTTCAAAAAAATTACCACTAGATTTTTACCTTAGTATGCCAGAAAAAAAATTTTAAAATAGAAATTACATATAAAATCTTTCCCCAATTCCCTATTCCCAGGGAATTACCAGAATAGTGCCACTGGTGGCACTATTCTGGTAATTCCCTGGGAATAGGGAACTGGGGAAAGATTTTACATAGCTTTTATCTATAAATCAGTTTTTCTGGCCTACTGAGAAAAAAAGTTTGATGTAAATATTAGTAAATTGGGAATAATTTTTCCATAGCGAAATTATCAGGGAAAGTTATTACCAATTTTATTTTGTTTTCAAAAAAATTGCCACTAACTTTTTACCTCAGTATGCCAGAAAAAAATTATTTAAATATAATTTATATGTAAATTCTTTACGCAGTTCCCTATTCCCGGGGAATTACCAGAATAGTGCCACACTGGTGTAGATACTCGATTGGTTAGCAAGCAAGCAAATTGCTAGCCAAAATCCTGACTACTCAATCAATTATACCAAGGAAATTTAAATTGCAAATTATATTTTCAATAAGCTTTTGTTTTTTTTTTGCGATTGCACAGTAGAACAACATAAAAATATGCTGTTTAATTTTTGAAGCGAAACATCGCAAAAATAAACAAAAACTTCATGAAAAATGTATTTTGAAATTTAAATTTCCTTGGTATAATTTCAATCAATGTCAGGATTTCGGCTAGCAATTTGCTTGCTTGCTAACCAATCGAGTATCTACCCCACTGGCACAGTGAAAACAAATGTTTTTCTGATTGAACATTGTGGCCAATAATTTATTGAGTAATTATATCATGTACAGTGAAAGAAGTAGTATACTGAAGTTCACATATGTATTGAAATGGCCGCTTGGGCTAGAATATTTCGAAATTTCGAAGTTTGGCAAAACATTTAGGGGACAAGTTTTGGGTTCATGTTACACGCTGTGTTAAATACTGTTATGTCAAAAGCTGCGTTAAATTGTTGCGTTGAATACGTGACATATTAACGTAACATGTTATACAGAAAAACCTCGATTTAACGGAATAATTGGGGAATCCGTTAAATCCTATTGCCCGGTAAACCCCAATGTTTTTCAATTTAATCTATTCGATCGAATTTAATCTGGGACAGAACTCAGGCATCTTAGCCGATTATACTTTTTACGCTATTTGCCGTAGGCACTATTGCGAAACAAAATGTGTTTTTTAGCCGATTATGTTGGGATTGGGTATGATGGATAGAAATGGGATTCTTAAATGATTTTGGTAAGAAATTCTGGTATATGGCTACCTGGGCGAAACTCGATCAATTCTTAACCGAATATGTTGGGATTGAATATGTTGGTTGGAAGCAATAGGATTCTTAAATGATTTTTGGAAGAATTTCTGGAATATGGCCACGTGGGACGGAACTCGATCAATTTTTAACGGATTATAACGAAATTGGGCATGTTGGATAGAAGTGGGACTTTTAAGTGATTTTGGTAAAAAATTCTGGTATATGGCTACCTGGGACCGAGCTCAATTAATTCTTAACCGATTATGTTGGGATCAGGTGTGCTGGATGAAAATGGGATTCTTAAATGATTTTGTGAAGAAGTTCTGGAATATGGCTGCCTTGGACGGAACTCGATCAATTTTTAAACGATTATGGTGGGATTGGATATGCTGGATAAAAATGCGATACCTAACCACAAAAAATTACGTTGTTAATCCTAAAAAAAGGGCTCGGATAACATATACATAAGTATTTTTATCAACAACGACATCGAAAACTGTTCACGGGAACATGCAATATGATGTCTTCTAAGACCTTGAGATTTCCAAAACCTTTAGAACCAAGCGGAAATGTATAATTTTGAGGTACTTGCAATACAAAACTATAAATGGTGTGGGAGTTAATTCCATTAAACCAATCCGATCATAATCGGTTAAGAATTAATCGAGTTCCGCCCCCCAAGGGGCCATATTCCACAATTTCTTCCAAAAATTATTTAAGAATTCCTGAATCCATCCATCATAATCGGTAACTGAAAAGTGGAAAATAAAAAATTGTCCGTTAAATCGATGGTCCGTTAAATCGAGGGTTTACAGTATATCGGAAAAAATAATTTCAAATTTTTCCATCGCCTCCAAAATCACACTCCCAAAATGCGAAACTCCACAAGGAACTGCAGTGTTTAGATAACCATCGACTTCTTGTAGTTAGCGGTGACATACGTGGTTTTTAGTTTTGGACCTTGAACCCCGAAATTTAAGTGATGCGCGTCTTTGTTCTTTGCCTCAAGGATTACTCCTTCACTCAACCAATTGTGATTTTTGTAGTGAGAAATGATGTTCTGGAACACTACTTTGTTGATGAGCTCGTCCTTCGTTGAGACGAAATTGCTTGGAAAAATTTTCAGCAGATGGATCGTTAAGCAATGCAACTCGCATGTTTGTCTTCAGCTAAAGTTTCTTCACACCACAGAGTCGATTATTTGAGGCAAGCGTTTATTTCATCGGCAGCGGTCGACCAAGGAATGACTGTTAGTGTTTGACGGAAATCGCCAGACAGTAGAATCATTGCGCCTCCAAAGCATTTTGCATCGACGAAAAATAAGCCACTATTTCCATCATCAATAGCCATCATTAACGTATCGTACACTTCCTTCTGTTCATGGTTCAATAGTGGTACATTCGCTCGTTCAATGCATCTCCATTCCACAATATGGCGTTGGCATTCCTAACTTGACTAACAAACTGCCGTACATGAGTTAACACATGTCTTCGATCAAAAACAAAACCTGATTATGTATCTCCTCATTCACCTCGAGATCGTAATTCTCTGCGATTGTCATGTTCCATTGAGTATAGTTTTGAATCGAATTGAGCTGTTCACATGCACCACGAAATGTTGGGTACACTGCACTATTGACAGTTCGAAGTGATTCAAGTGATGGCGACCCAAGAACATTCACCAGCAACAATCGCAAGAATGCCTTGCTTCGCCCGCATCGCCTTGCTTCTGACGTTTAAATTTCTTCGACGAAGAGTTCCAAGGGTAATAACGTAGCATTTCAGAGTTGAGCTATGTTCATGCAAACTGATCACTTTGGCAAATCGAAAAGAAACTAGTCAATGTTGTCGCTGGAGGTGTTTCAGCACGGTGAGGAATATTTGTTGCATTGAAATAAACTCGTTGGCAATTCACCAGATACACCGCCAAATGTACAACAGTGGGATAACGTTCATGCATGGGGAATGAGAATACACGCTAAATCACCTCATTACAAAGACCGCCATATCGCTGCCTTTCGTGACATATTTGCAGGTGCATTTGAGGGATTTCTTTAATTGCAGTCCTCAACGTTGCAATGCGCCTTGAATGTTTTGGAAAGAAGTGGCAAATATGGAAAAATCCAAATTTTGTCGACCACGAAATCGTTTCCTTTCACTTTTGTTGTGATAGTTTTACATGTTGTATAAGATAGCGGAATTCGCCGTAAGTGGCAGCACTATCACTAAAGAGAATTTTTTTGTAATGTAATTACCAGCGGAAATTTTTTATTCATTATGTATATATTTTTTCACGAAATAAAACATCTCCGCGGAATAAAATATTAGAAGTGATCCTTAAAATGGCAAATAGATTGATCTCCGAAGTAAAGGAACTCGGTATATGAAATGTTGAAATTTAACAATAATCCTCATTTCTTCCACTAGTAACCAATATTTTCTAATAGCTTAGCTCATACTGAGATTATACGAAAAATTTGGGGAAAATTCATGGACTAGAATTTTCACTAAAATTTTTTGATTTTCTGCCGCCATATAAGTTATTTTCAGTTTATGACCAATATCTCAAAAACTTCCACTAGTAACCAATACTTTCGGTTATTTTTCTAATAGCTTAGGTCTTACTGAGACTATATGGAAAATTTGGTGAAAATTCATTGACTAGAATTTTCACTAAAGTTTTCGATTGATTGTCGATGCGCACACAATGACAACCTAGTCTAGTTTATAGCATATACGACAAAACGATTTAAAACCACAAGCGTCTAATATACTTAGATGGCATATACACGACTCTTCTCATTTGTGAACGTGCTTGGTCCAATGAATTTGGAAATCAGAACATGCCAAACAAAGTTTCCGCCACCGATGTTAAATTTATATTGGATGACTTTTCCATGTAGAAATCGATAGAATCTTCTCCTTGCACCAAACTGCAACGGATGAGCACTATTGAGCTAGCTCTGTTAAATAATCGGTAGTAGCGGCACATACTTCCGTATTCAAAAAACACTTTTTTATCCGCCACCTTACTAGATTTATTCCGATCTAGTTCTGCGAGCGTGTGGTCGCCGGTCGGTACGATTATCTCATTTACCGAATGGCTGAGCTTGACTCAAAGGAATTCTGCTTCCATAACAAGCAACAGCCAAACAAGCTGCGGCATTCCGAGCACCCTACACCAAAAATTAAAAATTGTTTAATTTCGCAATAAATCAAGCAAAAAAACAAAATAGAACATTTCGTAAGATAAGACCAGTAGTCAACTTCCCCGGCGATTAATGGAGAAAAGTACATGAAGGAAGGTACAAAGTTGAGTCGAGGCTTATATAGCTAGGGCATACGACAGCGAGCACCAATCTCTCGCGAAGGACCTTCGATTCGATGGAAGGGCAAAGTTACGCAGGAGCATCGTAAATTTTGATTGGTCATGAATTCATGATATTTATAACGACAGTAATAATTTTAATTAACCCATATTAGCCCAAATTTATTTTCTTTGTAAAAAAGATAAACTATCTAAAAAACGATCAGTTTGCAATAGACTTTTTGAAAAATAAAAGAATTTACCGAAAAATTTACTTAAAATTGACTTTTACCCGACTTTTGGCCCGCAGCCTTAGAAAATATTTCAAATGATGTAGTTGGAAAACCTAAAATTGTTGGTAAAATAAAAAACAACAGTTAGGTAACTGCTACGAAAAATGCAAAAAATTACCAACTTAACCTTCAAAGCCCTTGAAATTGTGTAACAAAGGCTGCGGGCCAATAGTTGGGTAAATCGTTTACTATGGTAAAAATCGGATTTAGAACAGATTTTTCGATCAGTTTGCCATAAACTTTTTGAAAAATAAAAGAATTTACCGAAAAATTTACTTAAAATTGACTTTTACCCGACTTTTGGCCCGCAGCCAAAATATAATTGTAAATGTGTTCTGTAAAATTATGGTATTTGAATAATTCACCTGTGCACCGCTGCGATTACAAAACCATACTAAGGCTGCGGGCCAATAGTCGGGTAAAAGTCAATTTTAAGTAAATTTTTCGGTAAATTCATTTATTTTTCAAAAACTCTATGGCAAACTGATCGAAAAATCTGTTCTAAATCCGATTTTTACCATAGTAAACAATTTACCCGACTATTGGCTCGCAGCCTAAATATTTTTTCGAAAGGATTTTTATTTAAACAGAACATTGCAGTAAAAATATTCCGTTATAATTTCTCCAATTCTCTTTTTAAGAGATTTTTTTATTGATCTATAAATAGATCGCTGGGCTAATATAGGTTAATGTCTCTACCTACCTATTGAGCCTCGCCACACTTTGATTCTTTGGTCGTGATTCAATGATTTCAAAAAATCAATCGCCGTCGACATTTGATTTCTTTGCGCGTTTCTTTTTTATGTATGTGCGTAAAATTATGTTTTTTGATTTATTCGTATAGTAAAAAATGTTTATTATTTGCTGCGAAAACTGCGTCCTTGGTTGAAAAAATATATTTTATGCACTCGAAGCAAAAATTAAATAAAAATTAACCCAAAAACGACAAATAAACAAGGTATCCTTGAAATATTTATCTTTGTTGTTGTGCGAGAATCAGTTGAATCAATAAAAAATATTGCTGAAAAAAGAATCAAAAATTCCCACGCCAAAAAAATAGTTTGTGGGTGAAGGGAAAGGAAACTAGGAAAGAATCACGACCAAAGAATCAAAGTGTAGAACCACGGATTGTGAGAGATAGAAGCTAAACAAAACTGTTCGAATATTACCAAAGTATTACAATACGAATAAAAACCGAGTTCAAGATGGAAAATATCTGGATGAAAAATTCGAAATCCAGTTTTTCAAAACAACGGGTTTTATAGAATTTGGCTGTTACAATACAATTTTGCTCAATAATTATTGAGATTAAAGCTAAGCTAATGCTCATATTATAACAGCTTGTTTAAGGTGTCACATTAATATGTATATTTATAATTAATGTGCATATTAACATGAAAAATAGTATGGAATAAATAAAGGAGGTGTTTGTTTGCCTATTTGTCTCTAGAGGCGCTGATTTCTTGTAAAATATAGGATAAAGTAGATAGATAGGGGAATGACATTAATTCGTTATGAAGGGGACATGTAAATTAGGGGAAAAACGTCCATTCTCAAAAGTTATGAAATATTCTTGCTAAATAAATTGTAATTATTAAACCCATATCATTCCATCGATTATTTTATTATCAAAAATATTTGTATTTTGCATAAAAACCAAATTTCATTGTTCGCAATTAAGTGGGCGCCACTATAATTTTTTTTTTATTAAACCTAAGGCTGCACTAACCCAATTATAATACAAGTAAAGTGTTATAATTATTAGTTTTTAACGATTTTTTCGGATTTTTTTTAAACAAAGGCTGTGTGCCAAACTTAAGGTAAAAGTCAATTTTAGGTAAATTTTTCAGTAAATTCAATTATTTTTCAAAAACTCTATGACAAACTGATCGAAACACTGTCCTAAAACCGGCTTTTAGCGTAGTAAACGATTTATCTTAAGTTTGGCACACAGCCAAAGTCTGTTCAAGCCAGAAAAACATTGTGGGAATTTCAGTTTATTTGTAAGTAATATTTTGTCTAGAAAACGGCCGAAAAATTTTTTAAAAACAGACGAACTTCTTAAAACTTTAAAAACTATAACTATTAGAAAAACGTTCTAAAACCATATTTAGTGTCTTCAATACATTGTTTAATAAAATTAATTTTAGTGGTTACACTAGATTTGTTTTCGAAATTATCGATATATTTAGAAAAAGTCTTTACTAAAATTTCGATGGTTTGTTTCTTTAATAAAAATTCGAACAGATTAATAATGGTTCAGTAATGTAACGCAGTATTGTTATATGGATTTGCATACGTTTTATTTCGAATAACAGAAATTTAAGTTTCTTGCTTCCGCTTGTAATTTTTAAATTTTGTTTATAGTATTTTATGGCATGAAATTAAGGTCTGATCTGATGTGTTCTGAAGTTTTATGGAATGTAACATATTGTATTAAGGCCAGAGGAATGAACGGACTGAAATCTTATCGGAGGACTTATACGATCACAACACAATGTTACGCGTAAATTCTCGATCGCCCTTTAGGAGCCGACCTAGCTCATGAGACTGCACAATATTCACTTTCATTTTTGAGTTATCACGCGTGCGTAAAAAAGCTTCGTATAGCTTACCATGAGCGAAAACAGTTTGACTTCTACCAATATGATACGTTTGTTTTGGAGACTTGTCCATAGTGATGCAGAATGCAGGGAAAACAAAAAATATTCCCGAAAAGGGAATAAAAATTACAATGTCTCTCCTATTGCATTCCGATAGAAATCGCACATCCATTTGGTTTCGCGACGTGAGCTCTACCACCGGTTTGCCGTTGCGTAAGCCTTTTTGAGTTCAAATTGCATAACAACATAATGATTGTACCTTTGTTGAGAAGTAGAGAATGAGGAGGGTCCCTGGTGGAGTTTGCTCATGCAGAAAATTAAACGGAAAATTTAGTACATCGCTTGGATCATAGGAAATGGCGCTATCAGCACTGTAGAAGGTTGAGGGCTCGTCTGGCAAACGATGTATTATCTCTTGATTCATTCATTCTCTCTTCGATTGAATAATCCATCAATGAGATCACTAGGCTTTTCAATGAAAATTGAATCAAATAGGTTTGCATTCTCAATCATTTCTGAAGGAATTTGAATGATTTCTGAGATAATGAATGATTTCTGAGACAATTTTTGCAGACTTACTGCGTCAAAAGAGCTATCTATTGTGTGTGGCATTATATTTTTTTGAAGTGCCGCCACAAAAAGCTTGATTTGTGACACTGTTCTGGTAATTCCCCGGGAACAGGGAATTGGCGAAAGAATTTATATGTAATTTGTATTTAAACATTTTTTTTCTGGCATACTAAGGTAAAAAGTTAGTGGTAATTTTATTGAAAACAAAATTAAATTGGGAATAATTTTCCCTGCCAATTTAGGTATGGAAAAATTATTCCTAATTTATAAATATTTACATCAAACTTTTCTCCTCAGTAGGCCGGAAAAAAATATTTGAACAGAAATTACATACAAATTCTTTCCCCAATTTCCTATTCCCGGAGAATTACCAGAATAGTACCACTGGAGGTGAGTCTCTCCTGATTTTAAGACTTCGCACGTCCTCTCATGATTAACATCAGAGTTTTGTAGAGGAATGTTTTGCCAGATCTACAAGGGCTGTCATAGTAGAAGCATCGAGAAAATTGATCTTCATATTCGACCATGTTGGATGTCCTCAAATGCCTCACATTGCTTCACATTGAGTTTTTCGATGTTAATTTGAGCCAACTGTGCTTTCTCAGCCTCATCATAGAGAGCGTTCCCTGCTGATGTATATACCCCGGAAAAGTATATAGGCAAGCCAAAACTACAGTATTTTAAACAATGCCTGCTGCTTGAGAGGGGTTTCAATCGGGTGTGTAACAAAATCTCGCTTTGCAAAATCTCGGTTTGTCAAAATCTCGGTTTTCAAAATCTCGGTTTTCAAAATCCAGGTTTACAAAATCTCGGTTTTGTATAACAAAAACTCGATTTTTAGGAAATCCAGGTTTGAATTTTTAAAATTTGGCATCTGGGAAAATAGGACTCTTAAATGATTTTTTGACAAAATTCAAAAATGAGTTTGCGATAAAGTTCTAGAAAAATGGCTAATAGGGATGGACTTTGGTTGGATGGCTAAGTGTACGTGAGTAATTTTAATTATTGCATTTCAAAATGTTGCATTAACAAAATATTGCTTTTTTTTATTAATCTTCCAACTACAAAATGTTGCAAGCCCCAAATCTTGCAATTAAAAAACTTTATTAATTATTTTGAGCAATTAGAACTTGAAGAAAAGAAAACCGGTATTTTGAAAACCGACATTATGAAAACCGGGACTTTGAAACCGAGAGTTTGAAAATCTTGATTTTGAAACCGAGATTTCTTAGTACACCCTTTTCAATCGCATATAATGCATTGTAAAATGCCTGCTCCGTAAGTATGAGTTCATGAAAAGTTTTGACCTCGAGATTTTTGCAGATTTACCATTCGCTATATCGCCGAAATCAAAAAATGTAATTTTTAAAATTTTTTTTTGTGTGTTCATGTGAGGGGCTAAATCGGCCCACCATAAGTGACAGCTTCCAAAAGAGCTTTTTCATTTTTTCAAATATGTATGTATATTGAAAAACACATTATCTATTACGATAAAAATGACTAACAATTAAAAGATTTTAAATTAAATTGGCAACAATACCGATCTGCCATAGGAGCTTTTCTAATTTTTTGTTTTAGTTAATAGTTTGTAAAATTTATAGCATTTACGAAAAAACGATTAAAGCCAAAAAGATTGTAAATTAAATTTCAAACAGAATTAGTACAGAGATTTGATAAAAAACAACTTTATTTCACCAAAATTCGGCAACCTACAGTTCATGCTGATTGACTATTCGCTATAAAACTTTTTAATTAAAACTTTTACTGCCTATAAGTAGAGAGATCCGTGTGACATTTGTTTGAAATACCTGTGTGCCAGAAGTGACAGATTCAACGAGAGCTTTTTAAATTTTTGCAATGGTGTTAAAAATTTACAAAAAACGACAATCAATTAAAAGATTTAAAAAATTTGAAAATTATATTTTGAACCAATAAGGGTTACTAGTTCAACCCTGAAATTTAAGCATGAATAATGTTTTTGATTATAAATTTATTGGGCGGTGGCAAGCCGGAAATTTTTTGACGAATGAAAATTCAAAACTATGTCATTTATAGTCATGTGTTTGATTACAAAACAACAACTCGTTTTGGTTATTCAAACTTATTACGAAAATGGTCGTTCTGTTAAAAAAACATTTCGTTATTTATGTGATGATTTTGGTCAACATGGACGGTACTTAGCCCGAATTCGCAAAATTGTTGAACATTTTGAAAACAAACTGGATCAGTTGCAGGTATAGCAGAGCATATGAACACCGTCCAGTTCGTACTGGTGAAATAGTAACAGCTGTAAGTGAAAATGTGCGTGAAGAGCCCCGAGCATCTCTTTGAGGCCTGGCCAAAATTGAATGAAATTGATTTAGATGATCTTTGGTTTCAAAAGGACGGTGCCACATGTCGCACAAATCGTGAAACATTCGATTTATTGGCAACCACAAGTTCGATGGCCATTAAGCTGTTCTTATTGGAAAAAGTCATCAACAATTTTCATGTTCGGAGATGCAGGCCTGTAACAGGAGCCATGATGGTTACATGAATAATATTGTATTGAACCAACCTTCACTATCAAAAAAAAATATTGAATTTCCACACAAGAAATTTTTATCAAAAGTCCGGTCTTCGTGGTAAATAACAGAATCCGCCCAATAAAACATTAAAATTGGTTTATGTTGATCAGTCAATGTAGATAATTGTCGGCTGAAAAAGCGAATACACTTTCTTCCTCGCCTTTAGTTGTCGTGTTAACGTGATACTAATCGTGCTAAAGCTTAATAGATATCAACCGTCAACAAACCAAAATCTAAAAATAATTTAATTGATATCCTCTACGTTTTTGTTATAGCGAAATCAAAATATATACCTTAAATCCACCCCTTTCTTAATGTAGTTAATATCACCAAACCGAAAAAACATCCAAATTTAATTATACAGCAGACGATGCTGTAACATCATTATGGTGTCGTGGCTTATGGTTATATACGGATAGGGATGGCAAAGTTAACTACAACAACAATATATCCACATCCAGTCTAAACATATCAACAAACTGAACCTTTATTATTAACTTACATAAGGCAGACGTATATTCGAGAGTATAAATGTAATGTGGTTGTGCGGTCGCTTCAACCATCCATAGCTTTCCGCATCACAATATAAAAATGTATTGTGGTTAAATCATTCGGGCGCGTACATCATGATATACAATGGGCAACTTTCATATAAATCATTTCAATCACGTAACGTAAACTGAATTTTTTTTATTGTGCGATGGTTTGGTTTTGCTTTAAGACGAACGATTTAATATGTTCAGCCTGGATTACTATATGAAGAAAAAAGTATTAAAGAAATTGTTAGATGTGCTACATCTACCTGTTGCTGCGTATATATTTTTTATATTTTATAGGTTTATGTTGTGTGTCACGATTTGTAGGCTCATCGAGGATATAAATAAGCGAAATAAAACTTCTTATTTTCAGGCGATTCGTCGTCTGCTGATTGCTGCTATAATTTTAATTATTGTTTACATCTACACAATTGGTTTATGGTGAAATATCTCTGTAAACGAGATAAATCTATTCGCACACGTTATGGCTTACAAAAATTAGTATTCCGAATACGATGGACGAAACACATAAAAGGCAAACTATTTATTAGTAAAAAAATTATTGTTAATAAACTGGCATTCCGTGAGTATGATGTAAATGACGCCACTAATAGCCATCAACATTATAATCAACCACTTTCCATAAGTTTCATCTATTCGGTGTGAGTTTAAGACGTTTGTTGCTTTGATACTGAAATCGTCTTGCAATTGGCTGAGTCGGACGCGAACCAATTCTTAATAAAAAAAAATCACAACGTTTTGTTAATTTCACTCCGTTTCTTGGACGCATTTGTTATTTTATTTTTACTTTTTGTATTTATATAAACCCTCTCAATCAACAACAATTAAATTCATTAAATTAAAGTAAAATTCAAAATTACAAATTATAATGCGTTCCTCTACTATACTGTTTTTCCTTCCTCGAATGGTATGATAACAAAGGGCCGAATGTCGAAGGGCTGAATTGGTCGAAGAACCGATTTTTGTTTTTTTATTTAATTAAATTATTTTCCTCATTTTTTGTACCATTATCAGAAGGCTGATATAGGGCCGCATGACAAAATTTTCCTTCACCAAAATGTATCGCTGACTGGATACATGGAGTTTCATGAATATCTATTCATTTATGTTTAATAAAAAAAATTACAAAATATTCCATAAAACAACAAATTTACAAAATCATTTGGCCCTTCGACATTCAGCCCTTCGACATTCGGCCCTTCGACATTCGGCCTTTTGAACTTCGGCCTTTTGTACCTATTCCCCTCGTATTACTCTCCATTTCTCCCTCGCTTCTTTTTTTCATAGAAACAAAATAAATTTAAGGCAGTGCGATAAACGAATAATAGATTTCTTCGCCAAATCACTTTCGAAATTAAACTTTTAGTTCCGATTCTCAACATTTTCCCCCTAGTATCGAGATTGGCCAGGCGAATCTTGCTTACTATCATCTACTTTGAGATCGAGTATTGTTACTTTTCAGCCGGGTATATGTGCCTTCGGCTGTCCTCACAACTACTTGCCTAACCTGATCACTATCCTTTGATTTGATAACATCAATTACTACTCCTTTTACCCATGAGTTTAGTTTCCTTTCAACACAACGTCGTCGATTTTGATGGGCTTAACTTTCTGAACTATTTAGTTCTTCATCGGTATGTAGGTCGGCGGCCTTGAATTGATAATACTTTCAGCTTCCATTAGATAACATCGGAGTACTTTGTCGTTAGGATTTCGTGTTGGCATGGCCGCTGTCAGATATTTTTTACCTGATTGTGTTCATCAGCGATCGCTTCATCCCATTTGACTGCTGTTCGCCATATATCTTGAAGAAAAATCAATACATATACAAGGATATGGCGTATCAATCCAATCGGATCAAAGACCATCAGTTCGAAAAACTTTGTAGGTTGTCCGTTTTGTAGGTTTTCTTGTTCCATCGATGATCTCACTATTCGATGATTCGATTGAAATTTACACGATAGTAAAAAATATCATCTGTGACTGACCACCACGTTCCGAGCAATATTAAAACTCTTGCCCGTTAGTTGCTCAGATTCTTCTAGCTCCCGCAATACTCGTCTAGAATTGGAAATGAAATTTCTTATTTCCAACCCACCGTGTGAATGAATTCGAATCACTTCTTTCGCAATTTTTATGGTCTCTTCTTCCGAAGGTTGCACATCCGAAACTGATATCTTTAGAAGCATTTTCGACACAGAACCTTTTGCTAGTATGATCTTCCTTCTTTCACTACTTGGGATATTTTTAAATTTAGGACGATCTGCCAATAGGTGTGCAGGCTCACATTCCAAAACGCATGTTTGATTAACATCAGCTGTTTTGTCACATTTGTTTTTAGCAACAGCCGCCTCTTACGTCAGATTGCCCAAAAAGCATCTTCAATATCTTTATAATTTGGGGTATGTTATGTGGAAAATATAGATAGGCTTTCACCACATCCCTTGCGTTACCCTTCAAACATTTTTTCAGTATTTCCAGGTTTTCATCATTATTCAGCACGCATAACTGTGTTGTACGTGTATACGTTGATATCAACATAGGCCACTCCGACGGATTACCACAAAATTATGATAGCTGTTTTGAAATAACTTGCCTCAATGTCACCTGCTTCATTGTTATTCCTGGTTGATCGTCCTAATCGGTTTTACTTGGTTTTGGATTTTTCGGGCAAGTTTCTCTAGACATTGCCTTGTATACGCACTTTGCCTAGTTATCGACGGATATTGCTGCTGTTGATCATAAATGTGTTGATTATCAAGCTTTGAATGGTAAGCCAATTTCTGTTGTTCATCCTAAGTGATCTGGATCACCGCTGGTTATTTAATCTTGATTATTCAATGAATTTGATTTAAAATAAATTTCTCCTGTCATCTGATCTGGAAACCCCATATGTTTATTCTCACTAAATTCTCGATTTAATTTACTGCTTCCGTTACGCAAGTGATCTGCTTCACCGGTACACTTGTCAGCAGAATAGTTTGGCTATACCTCCTTCAATCGAGAATGTAGCAGCTCTTCATTATATACGGTTTTCTCTGAACATTCCTTTGCCGGATAGGTTGCAACTTCGTTGATTTGTTGTGTGGCTTATCATCGGCTGATGAGACGTCATTTTATTATCATTTACACATTTCTCATCATGAAATGCTAGCGAAGTTTATCCAAACTAATCAAAAAAGTACAACAACAAACTGATTGTAATAGCCTTGGTATACGTAAACATTCAGGCGAATTTATATTCTGTAATTTAGACGAAATGTGATTTTTGAATTGGTAATTCCAGGTACATTCCAAAGTCATTCTAAGTATGTTCTAAGCACTTAGCATAAACTTCAGGGGTATTAATGGGCCTTAGGTGCATTCCAAAGTCATACTTTTAGGTACTTGCAATACAAGAACATACATGGTCTGGGAGTTAATTCCATAAAACAACCAATAATAATTCCCTCTCTACTACAGCAATAATCAGAAAAGAGGAAAATTATGGTTCGGTTTTTCATCCTCAATTGAGTACAGATCATAATATATAATCCCATATTTATCCGACGTGCCGAATTCCATCATTATCGGTTAAGTAATAGAAGTATCTTGTTCCAGGTGGCCATATTTAAAATCTTCTTCTAGAAATCATTAATGAATCTCATTAACATTAAGCAAATCCAATCGGTTAAAAACTGCCTCAGTTCCGTCCAAGGTGGCCATATTCCAAAACTTCTTTCATAAATCATTTAATAATCGCATTTCCATCCAAAATACCCAATTCCATCATAATCGATTAAGAATTGATCGAGTGCCGTCCCAGGTGGCCATATTCGACTTCGTCTTTAGACAGTCTCCCAATGTCACTGAGGTTCATGCAAAATGCTTAGAAAATACTTACAATGACTTTAAGGTCCATTAAAAAATCACATTTCGTCTAAATTACAGAATATAAATTCGCCTGAATGTTATTACAACAATACTATTACAATAAATTTTTTGTTGTTATATTTTTTGGATTGGTTTGGATAAACTTCATTAGCATGATCTACCGAGTTGAACTCGATGTTTTAAACTATCTTCGTCAGAAATGCTACTAGACCGGTCTGATAATTCTAAAAGTTTCTTCCAGATACTGTTTGCCACTGTTGCTTGTTCAAACTACGCATTTTTTCCTCTAGAATTTTCTTTTCCTCCTTTACACGTAATTCCTCTAGTGCTCGTCGTTCTTTTAAATAAGACCGTACTAACGTCCTGTTTTTAGATACTTTATTATCACGTTTTGAATTTTGTGAATTCTGTGATTTAACCTCTAAATCCCGTACTGTTGTATTCCCAATCTTGATTGTTTTTGTCTCGTTGCTCCGGCACGTATCACTAACTCTCTGCTCCACACAGGCTGGACAGAATCAATGCGGGACTTCTCTTATGCTCGATGTGACGCCTACGCAATCAAAATGATGCCACTTCTTACACTCGTCACATTCAACCATTTATTTCCTATGTATCTAATTCTGTACATATAGTGCACAGCTTCTTGTTTCAAAATGTACCTTTACTTCTTGTAGTGTACACAATTTCAGGGTTGAACGTAGTAACTTATTATTTTCTCCCATAATGTATATTTTTTATTTTCACTTCGTTCGTTCTTAGTTCGTTTTTGTATTACACGGTTAAACTTGTATAATTTGTAAAATGTGGCTTTGATACTGAAATCACCTTTCAACTGGCTGAGTCAGACGCAGACCAATTCTTAATAAAAAAAATCACAAAGTTTTGTTAAGTTCACTTCCTTTCTTGGAGGCAATTGTTATTTATTTATTATTTTGTATTTAAATAAAACCTGTCAATCAACAACAATTAAATTCATTAAATTAAAGTTCAAAATTACAAATTATAGTGCGTTTCTCCACAATCTTGCTTTTCCTTCATTATTACTCTCCATCTCTTCTTCGCTAGAAACAAAATAAATCTAAGGTAGTGTGATAAACGAATAATAGATTTCTTTCCGAACTCAGTTTCAAAATTAAACTTTTAGTACCGATTCTCAGCAACGCTGAATTGTAATATTTTAAAACAAGACGGGTACCCTAGATGCAACCTCGCCCCTACCCAAAAACTAATTTGGTTCTTAGACTGTCATAGCTGGTGGTTATATGTATCATATGTAAGATTCTTTACATTTTATCAAAGCTGTATAACGTTTCCACGACTTTGCCTAGATAATATTAGAATCGTTTTCATGCATTGGCCTAGTTTCATCTTTATCCATTAAAAATCATGTTAAACTCCTAGTTTCGGTTCAGTGGGTTAATTATACAGAACGGCTCTTAAGTAGGTACAATAAATTATTCAGGTAGTTGAGGACATATCCTATCTGTAACCGTTATAGAGATAATCAAGGTTCTACTGTAAAATTAGTCATTTTTAATTTCACTCACAACTTAAAAACTATTACTCACACATTTCTCAAATAAATTTTTTCTTATCGCAAATTAATTAGGTTATCAAACACAGGACCAATAATAATGCAATTTGAAAAAAAGTATTTGGAAACTTTATTGTAATTTTAAGGTATTTAGTCGTATTGACTAGTAACATATTTTCCGGACAAATGCAATTATAACATCATAGTTTTATACGTAAAATATAAGAAAAACGAAAAAATTACTCCTAGTTTCTAAATTGTAAAGAAATATTTAAAAAAAATGCATCTTCTACAAGAAACACCCTTTGGTACAAAATATTGTACGTGTAAAATTGATTTAGTTTGAAAAAGTACTAACTACTTTGTATTAAAAAAAAACATCTTCTACAAGAAACTTCCTTCGGTACAAAATATTGTACGTGTAAGATTGGCTTAGTTTGAAAAATATCTTTTGTTTTTCGGAATGCCATTTTCAAACACAGTACGCGGTGATACGTATAAAGTGGATATATTTTTTAATTGTGTTGTTTAAATTAATACTAATTTGTGTACATCCGAATGCTTGTTACTCCCAATGGGGCATGCTTAATAGTAAATATGCCTGTCGTAAATTTTGAGGCAGCACCTTCGTTTCAAGGATATCATGAGGATGATATTTTGATATTTATGTTTAGTGTCGAAAAGTATTGCCGAAATAATAGCATCTGAGACTCTAATAACAATTAATAACATACCTAAATGTGTTCAGTTTTATCGTGTTTTAATCATAAACCAAAATATAAACAAAACCTCTTTTCAATGTTAAGTTTATGACAAAGTTCAGCCAAACTTGTACCTGCGGCTTAATAACAACTATTTCAAGATGTTAATAAGCGGTACTAAGTACTCGAAATAAATGACAAAAAAACGAAGTAAAATTTCCAGAAAAGCTCACTGTCTGACGATATTTAATATGGTTATCATTTTCCCAAAAAGAGAAGGGATATATATAGTTCACCGATATTTCTTAGTTTAGTCTTTTAAAAACCAGTAATCTGTTCTGCGCACACCTTTCTCATGGTACTACATCTCTACAATTTGTAGAGCGCGCAGAATTAAGTCTACAAGATATTTAAATGTTTATATCTTAAATTGAAACGACCTGGAATTCAGCAAAGCCGAAATAACCAATAAAGTCACATTGGTTTGAATTATCAAGTAATTTTCAATGAATCCTCTAAATTATTCTAATATAAAGCTATAGTAGAGCCCCCCAAAATAATATTTCAATACAATATGAAAATTATAGGCTTATTCAATATTTTTTAAATATTGAGGCTCGTTGGTAACGATGTATTTTGGTAGCTTTAGAAAAAAGTAGTTGAACCCAATCCAAAGAAATAACAAAAAATGGTACGAATAACTTTTGGCTAATAAATTGCCTGTTAAAAATGTTTAGTCTCCATTCTTTAGATAAACACTCAGTGTTTTTTATATTTTATAGGTAGCCGAACCTAAATCAAAAAACGGGTTGAAAATTTAGTTAGGCATGATGTTCAAAGGACCATCATCAAAAAATGTAGGCCGCACTGGATCTTGAGGACACATTGTGGTGAAACCTAATTCAAAAATCCAACATAAATTTAAATTAGAACTCAAAACAAGAACTTATGTTCTATGAATAATTAAAGGCTCTCTGCGCAGCCTAACTAAATGATTTATTTAAAAAAATTGGGCTCTACTTGTTTTTGATAAAATATGGGTTTTCTGCAAATTTTTAGTTGTTGTAAATGCTTATGGTTGGAAATCGAGAATTTAGAATGCAATTCAAGATCTAACAAATAGAAAATTAAAGATCAGGCTAGAAGCATTTCATGGCTAGAGCTGATGATTTAGCTTTATAAAACAACCGGCCGTCACCGTTATAGTGTACAGGAATCAGTTTTCAGAGAAATATTTTAATACATATAAGGATTGTAACTGCTCTATTATGATTCTCGCCTCACCACACCACTCGCCGTGACTATTTAAGTCACCCGAGTTCAAAATTTCTAATATGAGTGTCCCTTTTATTTTGGTGAGCCGTTGTTTGCGGCGTCGTATGTGGATTCTTGTATTTTTTAGAGTTTGTTATTTGTCGTTATGGAAACCATATAGTAATGTCAAAAAATTTTAGTTGTTTACAAATAGTTTTCATATAAAGATATTTTTGTATGTCTTTGTATGACAAAATTTATAAGGATACGATATTTTAATCGTATCGTAATACAAAATAATTATAAAAAAATATTAAAAATATAAAATATATTATATAAAAAATTGTGTATACTATATAAAAAAATTGTGCTCGAATTTTTGCCTTTCTCCATTCCATGCTTTCCCTAATTGGCGCCCCTAAGCTATTCCGCACTACTGACAAATTTTTCCAAAATTCATTAATGGTTAGTTTGGTTTTTCCAACATCTGGAAATCCACGGGCAATATCCCGTTTTTTTCCATTTCAATATAAATTTACTATTTCAATGTTAAAATATTAATAAAATATTATATTTCTAATACCAAAAATACTTTGTCACTTGACTGTCACCCTCATATTTTAGGTGAACATATATGACATTGGACTCGCTCACTGTGAGAATTATAATACCAAAAATTATATGCGGTGATTTCGAGTCGCCAAGCGACACGCATGTGACGATCACTCGCTCACTGCGACAATCATAATACCAAAATAGAATTATAGTGACGACTCTTCACCCGGTGACGAGTAAGTGAGATTCATAATAGACCTATAAATCGTGTGTTTGCGTGCAAGGTTCGCGTTTTATTGTAAAATCCTAAACTAAAATTAGATTCTATTCTTGAAAATGACGTGCTGGCGCCTGGTGGTTGAAGAATTTTCATTTTGCATGCATCATTACTTAGATACATTGGAATCAAGTAATTATTGGTGACGTTTTTTCAGATATTAAATATTGTTCAATGTATATTCACATACATTGTTAGCTGCGTTTTTTTGAAATATAGTGTTCGAGACCGCGATAAAATATCGGGAAAATATAGGGAAAGTTTGAAAAGAAATTAACTATTTTCAAGCCAATAATTTTGTAAAATATATCTAATATTAAAATAAATAAATTAATTTGACCAGCAAATATTAAGAATTATTTTTTTTATTAGAAATACCATTCAGACATTTCATTTTTTTTATTTGACTTATTTTGCAAATGCACCATGTGTGAATGACGTTTTTTTATTATGGCGATTTGATTTTGTTTTACGCGTTCCCTTAATCCTACAGTAATTTTTCATAAATTAACATACGTGACATAATATTTCTTGTTGTATGAGCCAAATATGACACCAAACTTCGAAACTTGAAAGAATACCAGGATTTTTATAAAATCCTGGTATTCTTTCATCTCTTCTCTAAGTTTGTTTCATACTTGGGATTGTATGTATTCATTTGTAGGAATGATACTGATCCTGCAGACGGGTCCTTATCACATGGTATGGTTATGTACATACAGCTGCTATTAATTTTGAAATTGCAGCAATAGTTAAATAATCAGTTGTACTTTGAAATCACAGTTTTGCATGTCAGAGTAGCTATAATGCAAATGGAATAATTTATCTTTCCAATTAATTTGTGCATTAACATGTTTTTGAATACGTACAAAGTAAAATACTTATACTTACGTATTAAGGTCCATTAACTATTATTTTATCGGACCATGCATATCCGCATAAACACATATTCAACTATCATTTTTTTGTAAGTTTCTAGTTGTAAATGAAGTAAGGAACATTCTAAAAATTGTGTACTAAAAATTTTCCGTTTCGTCAGTTCAGGAATTATTAAATTTTTTGATGAACTCTGCTGTACCTACTCTACAAAAACCTAGAATTGTTCAGAGTTGTTGAGAACAAGCATAAATAAACTTTAATTAATAATATAATTTATCGCGGTCTAGAGCTACTTTTTCAAAAAAAACGCAGCTGTCATATGTAAGCTTCTTTACATTTAATCAAAGGTGCTTCGCCCTTTCGCTCTATTTGGCCACAATAAAAATTGTATAAAAAACTTTTATGCCCCCATTTAGTACCATGTAAATATAGACCATTATTGTGCAAAATTAATTTAGAATTGTCCGGCTGTCCAAAATATGCTAGTCGTCTAGACGAAATATTAGAATAGTTTTCATGCATTGACCTAATTTCACTTTATCGGTTAAAAACCAAGTTGAATTCCTATTTTCGCTTCAGTGGGTTAGTTATACAGGGTGACCTTTAAACAAGCACAATAATTTCGGAAGGTGATTGGGGACACTAATCTAAACCAAAAATTATGCAATAGCACATATCACATTTGTAACCGTTATAGAAATAATCAAGGTTCTACTGTAAAATCAGTCATTTTGAATTTCACTCATAACATAAAAACTAAAACTCACAAATTTCTTAAATAAACTTTTTCTTATCGCAAATTAATTAGTTTTTCAAACACAGGACCAATAATCACGTCAATTGATAAAAAGTATTTGAAAACTTTACTGTAATTTTAAGGTTCTAAAGTTTCTAAATTGTAAAGCAATATTTAATAAATTGCATCTTCTACAAGAAACACCCTTTGGTACAAAATATTGTACGTGTAAAATTGAGTCAGTTTGAAAAAGTACTAACTACTTTATATTAAAAAAAAAAAACATCTTCTACAAGAAACTTCCTTCGGTACAAAATATTGTACGTGTAAGATTGGCTTAGTTTGAAAAATATCTTTTGTTTTTCGGAATGTCATTTTCAAACACAGTTCGCGGTGAAAACCGTGAAACGCATAAAGTGAACAAATTTTTAAATTGTGTTGTCTAAATTAATACTAATTTGTGTACATTCAAATGACCGTTATTCCCACCTAACTTATGTACATTGGAATAAAATAATTGTAGGTAAATATTTTTCAGATATTAAATATTAGTTTATAAATGAGCCAATCTATGATTTTTGTTGTTTGCAGTTAACGTTTAATTTTTGTTTTAAAAATGCTACCGAAGAAAATTTATTGTGCAGATTAAAGCATAGTCGAAGAAGATTAGAGCCATAAGCAGAACGTCCTCTTCTAGCGTGAAAACGATCGATGTTTACAACGTCTTACTGAAACACATAGATCGTATGATGCTCTTCAATTCCAAACACTGTTTTTGCAAGGAGAAGGTGAATATAATTTTAACGTGAAAATAATTCAGCAACAGGTGAATAGCGAAAAGGGTTTCTTGTATATGAATTTGTATTCGTATTGTATTATGGTTAGAGCCCAACAATCAAACACATCCTGAAACTCAAAAAACAACTCAAAAAACTCATATATCTCATAACTAAATACCACATTTACGGAGAACGTCGCTTCTGGATGTATTCTATAGAATAGCAAAGCAGAGGTCTATCACACACTCACATTTTAATTTGGTTAACACATGCCATGTAGTATTGAATACAATTCACCTTGCATAAAAAATGGAAAGTATCCGAAAAATATTCTCAAAAGATGAATCAGGAAACACGAAATGGTGACGATGGAAACTGGTGACGGTGTATTCCATACACCTCGCTCCTGTCTAAAACATACAAAGGGCATATTAATGGTGAGCTAAGTCGTTGGGCTAAGTCGAAGTTGAGCATTCGGTAAAGTCATGCTATTCTGAATAGGACGTTACATCAGCAGTAATAAAGCTTGGTGAATTCTGAGTTTTTGTATTCACGAGCAATATCCAACAGATGTACAACTAGCATATACTAGGAAAATATACAACGAGTCTACTTTACGGAAGAAAATCTTCTATAGAGAGCTTGCGCAGAGGCAAGTTATTAAACTCTGCTTGCTTTAAAATTATCAAAACTGGGATAGAATACTAACAGAAGCATCTCTTACGTGTCGTCCACAACCATTACATAAGCTCTTTGCAATTATCATAAAATTAACAACGTACACACCTTCCGACCTGACAATCTTTGGGAAAAGCACAAAGAAAGCCTTAGTGAAGACACACTTCGACAAGCACCTAGTACAAATTATAATGGAGATACAGTTTTCAGCAGAAATTTATAATCAGGCAGTCATTTTTATTGAGGCTGCCAAATTAATAGCAAAGATTGTCATCTTCAAAAATGTCAAAGAGGTCTCTTAGTAGATGCTCAAAAGCAGGCATACACTAAAGTGATGCAATACATAGCAACCGAAGGCACTGGAAAAACACTTCTTCTTGATACTGGCCGAAATGAGACAGCAGAATAAAATCGGACAGCAGAATAAAATCGCCACATATGCGCACATCTGGAATTATATCAAATTTACTCAATGAGTGACACATAGCACATTAAACACATTAAACTCACTACCTTGGAATTTGAATTAAGCAGATAATTTTTCTTGTAACATGGCATGAAATTCAGGTATTGCCACATTGGTAAAAATATGCAAAATTGCTATTTGCGGGATGAATGAACCATGGTACATAATTAAGTAATTGAAGCGCTTGATCATGCTTTGATCGATTTACGAAAAAATAATCCACCAAAGAGAGAAGCTATTATACGAGTAGTGCATCCGCTGATAAACTCAAGGCCTAAAGTGTCTCATCTTTTGAAATATGTTACGGAAGTCCTATTATCTATATAAACATGGGTGTGAATTTACATCACAACGTTACTGCCAAAATATTTGATTTGCGGTTGGTCCCATAACATCAAACGCAGCCGTTAAATCAGGACGTTATAATGAAAGTTTTTCAAACATTTCATACAACTTAAAAAATCTAGATTTGCTTTGCGAGCGTGCAATATTACCTCCCAAGAATGACGGCGTCAATAAAGTAAATAATGAAATACAAATCTATTGACGTAGTTACTGATGAGAATCAAGCTGTCAATTATCATATAGAGTTTCTTAATTCTTTTGAGCCATTTAGTTTATTCAAATTTTTGTCGCTTGAAATCGAACGGTAAATCGGTGGAAACTCTTGAAATGCGCGGAATTAGCACATTTTCGCATTTACTTTTACGAGTAATAATCGTTGCTTCACTCAGATTCGGCAAGAGTTTCTTCACAGAAACGCGAATTCTGTTGCACAATTTCGATGGATCCAAATTACGGAGAAGTATTATTGGTGAACCATTTTTAAAAAAAAAGTGTGTGTGATGCAGCACACACTTTTTTTTGAACTGAAAACTCTTGCCGAATCTGATTGAAGCAACGATTATTACTCGTAAAAGTAAATGCGAAAATGTGCTAATTCTGCGCATTGCAATAGTTCCCACCGATTAGCCATTCGATTTGAAGCAACAAAAAATTTGAATAAAATGCTGGTGTGAATTTGGAATATCCAGGCT
The DNA here is from genome assembly GCA_932526605.1 of Nephrotoma flavescens. Lineage (NCBI taxonomy): Eukaryota > Metazoa > Arthropoda > Insecta > Diptera > Tipulidae > Nephrotoma > Nephrotoma flavescens. The sequence goes on from OW052221.1 coordinate 230,917,459, forward strand.
TTTCACACGGTTAACTATATGTTGCGAATAATTATTTGAAAATGGGTATGAAGTGCCAAAAGCAATGAACCTATCTCAACAAATATTATGTCAAATAATATCACAGAATATTTTATAATATCTTCATGCTTGCAAGTGGTCACTTCTCTGCAATAATGGGAATTGGCTGATAAATTCTTGCCATATATGATTAAAATTACAGCGACATCGACTAGTTTCCTCCAAAATACCCGCAGTTCAAAATAATTATAATTTCTTCAGTGGAACGCTGAGGTAATTCGGCTAAAATAAAAAATCACTGGGATCTCCCAATTTATGCATAAAGCTCAACTATAAAATTTCACCCCGATCAGTCAATCCGTCTGGGCTGTAAGGAGGACACATTCATTTAGACTGCACGACACCACACACAAACACAAACGACCTTTCGAAAACCGCCTTTGCCGACTTCGGCGATTCATTTCATATCGGTAAGTCTTTCTTTTATTTTACTACGTATAAGCAAGTAAAACAAAATCAAAAACAAAACTGCGAATAATCCCGTTAGATTAAACTTTTTGTAAAAGAATTGGCATATGATGTGACGATGCAATTTTGGTATATTTACACCATCGCATCTACATCAATTAAACATTGCTTTGCTACGGCTACACATAAAAAATCATATTCGGTTTGACGAACCATTAACATCGTGATGTTTTTTATTTAAATTAGACCCAGCAAACAAACGTTGATAGCAGTATGAAACAGATTGAACCATTTGCACAAGTCGAAGTGAGAAAACAAATAAATTTACTTCGGTTTCTTTTATAATTATATTACATGCAGATACACTGCATATTACCCCCACTTATTTTCTTGTTTATCAACTTCATTTAGAAAAATTGAATTTGAAGATTTCATTTGAGGTGTGAGTTGATGCAGAATCTACCTAAATATTTATTTAAGTAGATTCTGGTTAATGTGTAAAATATTCATTGTACATGGTATGATGTTTATTTTACAATTGTTTTCAGATGGACAATACATGGACAACATATAAAATTAGTATACAAAATTAAAAATATGTAGTTGTATCTGCGAGTGTATACACTTGGTATATACAACAAAACATAAAAATAAAAAATATTGTTTCTAGTTAAACCGTTAAGTTAACGTAGGGGAAACAAACCCGATTATTCGGTCGGCAAAAATACGAAAAGCATGGAATTAGGTGCATCAATTTGAAGTAAAAATTGAGCGCTCTAATTATAAGCTATTTATGCGCTCATTGTGCGCTGATTTGTATTACTGGGAGAGATCGGGCAGACAAACTCTAAAATTTTTAGTGTAATTATAATTTTTACGTAAGGTGGTTGTACTTAATAAACACATTTTTATTAATCACTTGTTTTTGTTTCGCAGAATATTTTTCAAAAAGTTTAAAAAATCACTCGATCGATTTCGACTTGTTAGGTCATCATCAGGAGTATCTACTATTAAAAGATTAATAAAAATGTGTTTATTAAGTATAAGTGTGTTTCGCCAAGTGCCTACGGCAAATAGCGTAAAAAGTATAAGGTGGTTGTAATGACTCTAGTTATTTGTATGCCGTAATATACCATATATAAGTGTTTATAAATTAGTGTTTTTATTGTTAGTAAATCTGTAATTTGAGTGTTGTGAAAAAATACTAACTGTACAAAAAATTAAAATAGTTAAATAATTAAAAAAACGAAAGAGTTAATTAAAAAAACTATATTTGTGAAGTAATATAAAATAACATTTCTGTCCAAAGAACTCTGCACTATATACACATGCAAGCGATTCCGTGGAACATCAAATCTGGTAAGTACTTTTATATATCAAATCTTTAATTTTTGTTTCTTTAATTGATATTATTCCATAAATTAAATATGAATACGTAATATTTTTATATCTAAAGCACTTTATATTTTTACTGAATTAACTATACCGCTTGCGGTACATCCCACGATGGGATTAGTCGGCTTAACAATATTTCTCCAAATAGCATCCAGCTTGCAACAAAAGCCCGCCAATCTCAAAAACCGATTGAAATTATATTTCTTTCAACGACAACCATCTAGGGGTCTTGGATTTCAGATTCCTAATTTTTCGAAGTGATTTTGAATTTAGTGATTTACACTCAAGCTGTATTTGCCACTTTCTTTTGATAGAACAGCATAGTCCTCTGTTGTGTATGCCATATGCATTTTTAAAGTCTATATATAAACAAACTGAGAACAGGGAAGGCCTGATCATTCGTATATTAATTTGGACGGAATCCCAACTGGTATGCGTCCGATGTAAATCGATCGTAAAAATAAATTTAATCCAGGTGCTTTGGACCATAATTAAGTCATCTATATCAGCAAAAATAAAACCTGTCACATTTATCTATATAGATGAAATGTGCAACACGAAAAACAGGGTTTAGTTAAGCTACTGAGTTAAACTTTGCTGTCATATGTTCTTTTTGCGAACAAAAATTGAAGATTACATCGATGGCACTAAGTGAACGCATGTTTAATGGTACTTTGAACTGTGTGAAGTTAGACCAATTCGTAAATTGCTGGATCCCATGTTTATAATTTATCGTGCCAAATTGCTCTAACTTCGCCCAGCCCATATTACCTTGATGATTATTAGTGCCACAACTCAAATTTATTGCCCTTTAATACGACCAATTATATACTTTGGATTCAGCAATTTACAAATGTGGATGACTGTAGTTTCCCTATTAGGTGTTGGGTTATATCAGAACACACTTTTACTAGCCTTAAATGGAATTGAGGAAATTTGGCCATCAGCTACAAAATTTTTGTCGTTATGAAATGAACAAATTAAATTTATTGTTAGACAAGATTAGACAATTGTTGGAAATCTTTTTACCGTATCGAAATTGGATAGGAAAAATATTACCAATTTAATTTTGTTTTTGAAGAAACTAACATCAATTCTTTACCATAGTTTGCCAGAAAAAAAAAATTGCTGAAACAACAAAAAAAGACCCCAACTCTGAAGTCGCGGGTTTCGGACAAAATTAGTATACAGGTCTCTTTTGGGTTATTTTTACCTTTCAATACCTTTTTCAATTCGCAAGTATTATTCCATGGTGACTGTTATATGTCTATTATGAACTGTTCAACTTCTATAACCCATTCTTCCTTCTTTTTAAAAGTCAATTCGTAATTCAACCTTATTCTATTATTTAGTTCTTTGAATCCTTCCCAATAAGTCGACGCATTTGTCATGGTAGGATTGATTGGTTTGGATATTATTATGTCGCTGAGAGTGCGCAGTATAGACGCCTGGTCAGAGCTCAAGTCGAAACCTTCTGCGATGCTAGCGTGTAGCGTGTTACTTTTCAAAAAAATGTAATAAAAAAAACCGACAAAATTTTCATCTTATAACAACAAAATATAATTTTTAATTTTAATAATAATAAAAAAATAGACAAGCAAAAATAAAGGGTTTCCCAATAAGAGTAATATGATTTCTTAAAAAAAAACACACTAATTGTTAAGGAAATTGAAATGTCTTTTTTTTAATGTGCAAGTCCAATCGATACAATTAAGTTCTGAATAAAACGTCATTCAAATGACCTCCACGACTTCTTCTGCAGGAACGAATTCGAAGAACTCAATTTTCGAGCACTTTTTCCACTAATTTCTACGTTAAATATTGACTTGTAAAGCTTGAAGAGAGTTTGGTTTATTGCTAAAGACCAATGACTTAGTCAAGATCCAATGTCAAGATCAACTTCTTCCAATTTCGGCCATAAAAAGTTGGTTATCATTGATCTATACCGATCTCCATTGACAGCAACGGTGTTACCAGCTTCATTTCGAAAAAAATAAGGACCGATGATTCCACCAGACCAAAAACCACACCAAACTGTCAATTTAAGTGAATGTATTGGTTTTTCATGAATAATTTGTGGATTTTCTTCGCACCTGAATCGACAGTTTTGTTTATTTACCGCACCACTCAGATGAAAGTGAGCAAATTCACGACGTTTACGATGGTCCAATGGCTTCAGTTCTTGAGTGAGAACAATTTTATACGGAGGCAAACCCAAATCCTTTCTCAAAATCTGCCAGGTTGTGGTTTGAGGCAGGCCCAATTCTTGAGATCGTCTTGGAATCGACAAATTGAGGTCTTCAGCAACACTTGCTTGAACGGCAGCAATATTTGCATTACTTCGAGCATTTCTTTGTCTTATTTGCACTTGAACATTATGTAAAGAAAATGTACGTTCAAAATTTTCAACAATTCGACGAATAGCGAGCACACTTGGACGATTATTACGACTATAAAATGGCAAAAGCGCACGAAAACTTGCAATTGGAGAACGATTATTTTGATAATAAAACTGAATAATTTGTAAACGTTGTTCTTGCGTATATCTCACCATGATGAAATTGTAAACATTACTGAATACAATGAAACAAAAAATGACAGATCATAACATATTAGTGGCGTGAGTAAAAGCTGCAAATAAATCTTGTTGGTTCCACGACCCTGTGGCCGATAAAAAACACCTTGACCGCCTTCTGTTTTTGCTGTCAACTAAACTGTATACTTGCGGCCGAATAAAAACCATAATTTTGACCGCCTCATTTTTGTCTTTTATATAAAATATATCACTTTATTTGCGACCCTTAACACCCGCGGATTGTCTTTCCTAGGGCAAATAAGATTATTTTTTCAGACTGCGTTTTATTTTTTTTTGCTTAAATTTATTTATTTAAGTGAATAAAACAAATTTGTTTATACCTTGAAAGGCCAGCCATTTGATAACATCCAGTGTTGTGTTCTCATTCGGCGGCCGACAAAAAAATGTCTTTTTTGTTAGTTGCATCCCCGTTATATAATTATACAAAAAAATCTCCCAGGATACATTTGGAAGGATTATATTATATGCAACTTTTACCGGTACACCTTTAAATGACAATAGATGTCACCATTAAATTCTACACCCGTGTGGAAAAAAAATCGCGCTGATATTCGTCGCTGAATAAAAAAATATAATTTTTTTTCCCTTTGACGTTCGGAAATCAAAACATAAAAAAAATTGTGATCATTACAAACGTAAGTTATTGGTAATTTCCTAGTTATAAAGAAATCGAGTAGATCAGGTTTGATTTATTTTTGATCTAATTTTTTGCAGCTCTTGATCGCATGATCGGCACTGTAAAGTTTAAGCGGAAGATATTCAAGGCTGAAAAAACAAAAACTTAATTTTCAATAAAATAAACTTTTATTTTTCGTAATTTTTTGTTAAGTGCTAAAACGTTAAGTGTTAACTAAAATTATTTAACGTTAATTTTTATTTAACAAATTATGTCCTTCAAATTCACAGCTAAGACATTAACTTTAGAAAATCAATCATAAAATAATAAAACTAGGCGATAAAAAAGATAATTCAGGTACTCAGGTTACAAAATAATAAAGATAAGTAATAATTTTTAAATTAATTAAAATTATTCTTTTGGGAAGCTTCAATTTCAGGAAACGCATAAAGTCCTCTGGCATTTAATAGAGAAGGTGGGCTGCTAACACTACTTGATCGGCCATTTCCAGTTTTGGCCACTCATTTACATTCTTTTAATGTATGTTTCTCTTTCTTTTACTTCCAGTACAGACCCACGGTAGTACTCTCACTCGTATGTAACTATGACATAATCGTCAGGACATATTTTTTTATTTCTTTTACACTCGATTCGCCATCAATTTGAAAATTAGTTTTATGAGCTTGTTTGATATTTCGTTTTATAAACTGTTTCCCTCTTTTATCTTTTGCGTCTTTCAGTTTTTACTTTTCCTCTCTTTTTCTGGCGCGCATCAATTTTTCAGAAATGCCTTTTGTTTATCCATTTCAATTCTCTTTGAGTGTTTAAAATATTTATTTGATGTAATTGCATCAGGAGTAATTTTCCGTTTGACAACTTTCTTCTTTTCAGTAGGAGCCTCCGGGTAATAAAAAGTTTTTTTTAACCTTCCGTCGGTGCACGTGTTTTATATACATGGTCTGTGCATGAGGGTAAAATGTTACCCCAAGTTAGTTTGATACACAATACGAGAAACAAATTTAAAATTTTAATTGGTTAAAATATTTAAATAATAAAAGTAAACATATATCAATAAAATTTATTATAATTCAGTTGAACATATTAAAAATATAGTTTAATTCACTTGCATGTGATAATAAATGTACATTATTTAAAAAAGGAACAATATTTAATCAAAATCGTCTTCAAAATCTTCACAGCTGGCGATAACTTCTACATCTTGAATTTCTATAGCACAGCAGGCATTGCAAACTATTTTATGATGGCGCTTACCTGCGGGCATATCACAGATTTGGCAGCTTATATTAGTTTTTACGTCAGCAGACCGATCACAGAAATTGCAACGACGGCTACGATTTTTGGTACTAAGCGAACTACGTCCAGCAACTGGTTGCCTTAGAGTGTCGACGTCATAACCCATCAATTGTATCGCTATTTTTACGTTCTTTTTCAGTGAGTTTGGATTTGATAGCCGCTTTCGAATATGCTGATCAACCAGCTGTTTTGCCAGGATATCCAGAAAAAGTTTACGGGTGTTGCTTTTCTTTTGTAAGTAGCCATCTGGGCGAGCTAGTTTATGTATTTTAAATGCAGCAATAGCTCCCACATCAATTATGTTGAAAAACAAAACCATGGGCCATCTACGAGTGATACGTTTACATGTATACGTTTTGGCCAACTTATCCATTGTATCTACCCCTCCTTTACTGGAATTGTAGTCCAAAATTATATTTGGCTTGCCGGAAGCTGCATCGATATCATCGTTATTATGAACGGTAGATAATAATAACACATTTTTATTTGGTTTTGGTATGTAACTCACTAAAGTGAGATAACCGTCAAAACAAAAGCGTGATGAACCAACTTCTCGATTTTTTATATATATTTTTCTGTCTGGTGCCTTATGTGCCACCAATTCGACAGGTAAATCAGGTTTGTTACTTCGAATCGTCCCTATGATTGTTGTTTTTTGACGAATCATATCTTCGGCGAGAGCACAGCTGGTAAAGAAATTATCCATAGTTAGAGTACGTCCTTTCTTGACGTAGGGACGAGCCAGCCTGTTCACTAGATTGAATGCATAATCTTTTGCGCTCTTTTCTCCGGGTTGACAACCAATATACATTTCTCCATTCAATGGATACGAGTTTTCCGCATCGACGATCCAAAATATTTTTATTCCATACTTCCCTGGTTTGGAAGGGATATACTGGCGGAAATTACAACGCCCTCTTGTTGCCACCAGTTGTTCATAGACTGTTAGGTTTCCTGGTATATACGCTAATTTCAGATTTTGCTGAAAAAGTAACCATATATCCCGGAAAGCCGCTAATTTATTAGTTTGTATTCGCTTGATTCTAGTTCGATGATTATCGAAACGCATAAAGCGAAGAATTTGCTGCATTCTCTGCAACGACATGGATGCTTTGAAAAACGGTCGACTCTCTTTGTGCCATAGATCAACTAGGCGCTCGTCCCAATTCTTCCTCATTCCGGCATATAAAAGAATGCCAAGGCAGAGGGCATACAGTTCGTCTATTTCAACATCATACCATATTCGAGGTTGTTTATGTTGACTTGGATTTCGGTGATGATCAAAGTAATCTTTCGCCTTACGGTTCGTCTCATTCGCGATAATGCGCATCATCGCAGGTGGCAAAATACTTTTAAAACATTCTTCTTCCTTATTAAAATGTCTAGCAATTCCAATCAATCCCGGTGTCTCACGATTTATTTGAAATTCTGGAACTTTATGAATGTTCCATTTTCGAGAATAATTCATTGGATGAGCATTCTTCATCCTCTTGCAAATCTTCGTTGCGCATACGGTCACGAATATCTGGAATATATTCATCAGCATCATCGATATCCGAAAAGTCACCATCTAAATCATCGCCATCCGCAATTTCGTTATCTTCATCACTAGAATTAACTATTAGTGAATTATCCGACGAAACTGATATATCATCGAACAAATCTCGTAGTTCTTGACTGCTCTGTCGTTTAGTCATTATCTAATAAAAAATAATTGACAAACATCTAGAACGAAAATTATTTTTATAAAATATTGTAGGATATCTATACTCACATAAATCCAGCATCAATTTGCTTTTGCAAATAATTTTATAATACAATAATAAACGGTATGCAGAAACTAAATTACAAATTAACACCTACGTAATTACGCATATACAAAATAAAACTGTTTCACGTCTTACACTCCTTGCAATTATAATATAAAATTACGATCATTTCCTTCACAAGTCCAAACACGAAATGTGATACAGATTCTACACAAACTCATTTGTTTATGAATTCCGCACGGTAAAGTAACGATATAAATATAATTTCTCCCTCTCTTCAAGCGAGTTCATATGTTTTGAAGTCGAGTTTATCTCGATAGCTTGCGAATGAAACGCTCATTTGTTTTTGTTTTTGAACACCTGTTGCTTATCAGGTTATATGGTAAACAATATAGGCGGTAGAAGCGAAACGTGGAAACAAACAACCATTTGGCGATTTGGTACGTGACACTGATGTCTGTATAGACCCAAAACTATGTACTTTTGGTTGCCAACAAGAAACATAATCATATTTTGTTCATTAATTCGTGTTGTCTGTATAACATTTTAACTACCGTTTTAAAATAATATTATTACGATGTTTCTTAGTCTGGGGTAACTTATTACCCCATGCACAGATCGTGGGATATTTTTTATTATTGTGCCACAGTTGCTTTCAAAAGATCTGGTTTTGCCATTTTTTGATATATTATTGTGCTAAACATGTAAGAGGGAGCAGTCCTAAGAGATTTCTAATCAGTTCGTACTAATTCACTTTTTATTTAACTTTTTATACGCCTGAGGTAACTTTCTACCCCCGTGCACCGACGGAAGGATGAGGTAGGGAAATCCTATTTAAACGACAAATAAGAGCAACCCGGCGTACTCATTACTACTGCACTGGATGTAGTTTGGGATTCAACTTCCGGAACATTGTTCAAATCAAGATCATCGAAAAGACGTATTGAGACATCGTTATCCACAATGCAATTCAATACTTGATTTTCCGGCCATAAATGTACGTTTAGCGTTATTTCATTGTCTATCAAAGATTGAATTTTGCTTGTGTCTCTGGCTGCGAAATCTATTTCTTTTTTCAAATCTCGCCAAAATAAAAGAAGACTTTCATCTTTTATATCACCAGCCGACACCTCACGACTTTCCTTAAATTCTAATAATTTTTTCGGCGGCCACGGATAAAAAAGATTTGCTACATATTCGAAAAATATATGGCAAGTCATCTAACCGCTTTTGGACTTACCAATTCCCCAATCGGCAGGAAACTTCTTGATAATGTTTACTGGAATTCGTTAATAAGTGTTAACGATCATTGGAGACGCCAATTCCCCATCAGCACAAACGGTAGCTAACACAGTAAGACATTCTTTTTCGTCGTTGGCGATCCTGTTTTATACGTGTTTTGAACCTTACGCACTAAGACCGCTTTCTTGTGGGCGTAAAAAATGCTTTTCTTGTGGGCATAAAAAATGATGTTTCATCAGCATTGAAAATTCTTGAGAGATCTGCTAAAACGTCCTGGAATTTTTCTTCTTCAAGGAATGATTCAATTCTGTGGAACCATTCCCGTATGTGGTGCTCCGTAGTTGATGTTCGGCTCGCAGTGAAATTTTGCAATAAGCACTTTGTGATGATGGGGTACCTTTTAAGAAATAACTCGTACCAATGTCTTCCAGGTACTCCATTTTTAAATATATTTGGTCGTTTCAGTTCTTTAATCTGCAACGCCAATCTATCAATTAATTGAGTTTTAGTTACTGGAGGTCCCATTTTCCCCATTTTGAGAATCCATTTAACAATATGTTCTTCTTTTTGTTCGCTTAAAATAGTTGGTGGCCCACTCTTTTTGTTAAATGGCACTTTACCAGAAATTTTATCCTGGATAATGGATCTTGGAATACAGAATTTTATACTGCGTCTGCTGACTGTATTTATTTCTTATACTTTTCGTATCTCTTATCTAAAACAAAGAAGTCCAATTAACGGCATACTTTACACTAATTAATGGCATATACATATTTAAGAATGTAATTTATTAGTTTTTAATCGTAAATTTACTGTTTAAATATGGGTTTAATTAAAATACAATCATATTCTTTTAGTAAATGCATATTAAATATTTTATTTTTTATTTTTTAATTAAATTAATATTTTTAGGGTTAAAGCTTTAAGCGTTTGGATTACAATTTTCTTAATACCGGCACATTTAGCACTAATCATTGGCTCACCAATTTTTGTTTGTTAAAAAACGAATTTCAATAACCTTATTTAAGTATTTTTTATTAAATTTGGTGTCCCGTAAATTAGTCAAATCTTTAATTTAACATTAAATAAATACACGTAATTATTAAATTTAAAAACAGTTTAATTTTTGGTTTTATTAATAGCCATTTTTTAAACGCATCAATTCAACCTATTATCGGCTTTTGTAACGAAAATAGAAACATTCTAAATAACATAGGAACCTATTTCCGGCAGATTACTAATTTAGATTTGAAATCACTATGTATTTAAGATTTTACGATAAAAAAATTAATTTAATTTCGAAATACAATCACACACCATTTAAAAAAAGTAAAAATACATATTAAAACCGCTTAAACACAAAATGAAAGGTTGGGTGCAAAATAGTTTACACTTCAACAAATGAAGGACAAATTTAACCGCACTAAAATATCTCGGAATGCAACTTAGTTGACTCGAATCGAGTAAAATGCGTATATTTCAGCTATAACTTTTGTTGCTCGAGAGTGTTTGTCCGAGTACCATGTATGTGTCATTAAGAGAAACAGTAAGTTTCTGTAGTTATCTACGTCTGGAACATTTACTTTGAGATCTCAACTGTTCAGCAATGTTGTTTGATATTATATCTGGTTTGGATCCTTCAACCTTTTTATATTCAAATAGTTTTCAACTTTATTTACAATTAAGGGTGGCGGCTTTGTTTGCGGCGCCTTTTTACTTCCATCAGTATTTTCATGAGTTTATCAGATTGCTGAGATTGCTTTTTTTTATTGTGTTTGGAAAACACAATTGGTAATTTGTTAGTTTTGCGCCTTTTCCTCGTTTACTTTCATGCAAGATCCAGCCGATTTCTCAGAATGATATCAGATTTATGGTGAGTGTTTTCCATCTTTAGAATCCTTGCTTCAAATTGTTTAACATTTTCTATAAGAATCGTTCTTTCTGTTTTTTCCAGACACCGTGTATTATACACGAATTATTCTTTTTCTTTAACCAGTTGATCCTCCTCAAATGTAATAATCTATGTTTTTTTCTTCTAGTTGCAACAGTTGGGTTTCCAAAGAAGAATCCATCGTTCTTAGAATTTGTGCAGTGAAAATGTGACCAATTTACCCACGTAATATACATTTCCGTTGATTGTGGGAACTCATTTCTAGTTAAAGTGACACTAGAGTTGTGTTTCTTTGTTTGGAAATCGCAAAATTCTACTTTAACGGAATTATGACACCGACTAGTTTTTTAAGTTGTTGAAGTGATTTAAAATGAAAACATGAAACAGTGACTACTGAAATGACCGAGTGGGTTAATACAAGACACTGGGAAAATTTAAAATAAATTCAAGAACAATTGATCTAAAATTACACAGCTTGCTTTTGTAGCAGTTGTAATTGAGCAAATCTAATCAAAATAATTAAATTTCCATTGTATGTTTTATCATATGGGGATTCTTTCACTCTCCAACTAGTCAGTGTCATAGCATCACTAGTGGCAGAAGGTTAGCCGATTTGTCAATTTAATAAAGTTTTAGACTCTTACTACCGTCTTAAAACGGAGTGGGAAATCCTGCTTATCGCAGTTATTCTTGCAAGTAAATTCGACGAAGTATTTGACAGAAATCGTTTTCTGTCTATGCGATACAAAAACAAAAACTCTAATCTTTCGATTTTTGAGCAGTGGGAAATTCCGCTGGTAGTAAAAATGCCATTTATGTAAATTTGAGTGTTAAGAAGCCGATTTTGACATTGTGAGGACTCAATAAATCAGCGAAATTTTTCTTGTAGAACACAATCGCATAGAGAAATTGGTCTAACTTGAACGAACATTTTATTTTGCCTAAAGCTCAGTGAAAGAGCCAGACGAACACAATTTTAGTTAGTTCAAAACTCAATGGCCTCAATTTGAGAAGACACAACGAGCATCTTCATATCCTAGCCACGCCTAAATCACAATACCCGTAAATGGTTGATAATGGTCATCAAAATTTGAGTTATAATGAGATCATTAAACATAGAAGATTGAAATTCGTAGCAAACAACCTGAAGTCGTTCATTTTTAGCACAAGGTGGTTAAATAAAACCACCAGAGACTCAATGACCACTTAATTTTCTTTCGTCTCTCCATGACTATTATAGGCCCGGGGATCGTGATTGAGGTCTGGCTAGTACATGAAGTTGGTCAATTTGCGACTAACCAAAACCACTTAATTATAATGATTCACGATTTCGGGTTTTTTGCTACGCTTTTTGATCTTCGGAGATCGTTATTCAGGTCAGGTTCTTATGTTATTTTAACTCAAGTTTCAATTTTAACATTTTTACTTACTGGTAAAGTTTTATTGTACAATCGTTGGAAAGTTCACATCTGTAATAAAAAATTCCTTATTGTCACACAATACCTGGTTAAGTTATTGTGTTTCAGAAAATATTAGAAATTATTATTTATTAAAATTGAGGTTTGAGTTATTTTCTAAAAAAACTCAAGCGTATAAAATTATACTAATACCCCGTTTACACCAGTAGAATAAAAGTATGTAGCAAAAAAGTATGTTGGTGTAAACTCAAACTAAAATACTTTAATACTTTATCGCGTACTATTTTGCTATTAAAGTATAATAGCTATCAAAAAAATATTGACATTATAGTCGTGGTTTAAACTCTACTTTAATGTTATAATACTTTAATTTTGTTTATTATTTTTTTCAAGTGGCCGATAAAGACATTTTTTGTTTGGCTATACATTTCCATTTGTGATATTAACCAAAATAAAATATAGTATTTACCAACAAAAAAAATAATATAGTATTATAGTATGGGTTTACACCGCTTGCGATGTAAACTGGTCGGGTATTATACTTTATTAGCAAAAAAGTATTATACTATTAAAGTAGCTCTGGTGTAAACTCAGTATAAAATTCCCAATAAGAATCATTTTTTTCCTATTTGAAGTTGGTGTAACAGTGTAATACTCATACAAACATAACATCTACGGAAAGTCTTAAATAAATCACATTCGAAAGGGAAGACGTTAGTGGTAATTTGTTTTGAAGACCAAATTAAATTAGGAATAACTCACACTGCCATCTTAGATAAGGAACAATTATTCCTAATTTTAGTTCAGGAAAAAAATTCCATATTTCTTGGAAATTATCAGAATAGTGCTAAAATAGTTCATCTGATACCTCGCCTTTCATTAAAAATTTGTAATAATAACTTTCGAATTATTCTTCCTTAAACTTAAAGTTCAAACAATTTTACTTTCGATAATTGAATAAGCATCATAAAATTTTAAAGTACGTGTGAAACCAAACTATTTAAAAATAACAAAAGTGGTATACAATAAATTATCCCAATCCGATTTCTGGCACAACATCTGTACCAAAAGATCCAATATAAACCCTAAAATATTGATTTCTTCTTTGTAGAAAAAAAAATGAAATTTGAAACCCACGTCCTTATGAAGGATGTTTGAAATGTATTTTTTAAATTTTGACAACGTTCATAAGATTAAATCTGTAAGTGTTTCGGAGTGCTTGAAGCGTAATGAATACAAAAACAAAAATCGTTAAATCCCCGACGAAACTGACAAAATAACCACAACAAATGTAATACATATACACATAGTGGATGTTATACGAAAGCAGATAACAAGGACGTGAAAAAGAAACGTGGTCTGAAGAGAAAATCTTTTTCACTTTAGTTTTCCGTTTCTTCGTTGGTGTACATTTTTTCCTGTTATTTATGATACTTGTATTTTTGTCTGGTATATACAAAAAAAATAAAAACGTTTTCTTGAATATGTGCAGAAAAGTAAGTTAAAGTCATAAATCTCTAAGGTTCCAAATATTTTTAACGGTTTTTTTGGAAGTGGGATTTCGCTTGATTTAAGGTTTAAAGTGTATTGTGAAGTATTTTTAAATTGTTGTAAATAATTCTATATTTTATTTAAAAGAGTACAATGTTATGGAAAATTCAGTCATGTTTATGTTTAAAATGATAAATTGATGACATGGGATAACCATAACGTCGAGATATACTGCATATATACTTCGGTAGACGAAAACATATTTGTTGAAGAAAATGTTAGAATTTCTTGTTTACAAGACGGATTATATTTTATATATTATTCCATTATTAAATCCCAAGAAAATGGAAAATTGTAATTGTTTTTTATCTTTACGACTTTAACATTCTAAAATTTAATGTTTATAATCTTAAAGCTTCTCAAATATTAGAATATCTATCTATATATTACTAAAAGAAAACTTCATGTCTGTTTGTGTCGAATGAGCGCTTCAATTTTCCGAAGAACCGTCGAAGAACAAATCTAACAAATGATTTTTCTCAAAATTTCTGCCGAACAAAAGTTCGTTAACTTGCGGGGTTTTGATAATAATTTGAACAAATTTTTGCCAATTTATATCATAGTGGGTCCAGATCCTTCGGGAAAAGCCTTCGAGTACTTCCCGAATAACAGTTCATTCAAATCAATAATAAAAAACGATGTACACGGTTATGTTAAAAATTGCCAAAACTTTGGCTCATATCAAAAGAAAAAATTATCAAATTTCATTGATGTCCAAACACTTTCGATTACATATAGCATTCGAACGCTCAAAATTTGATGTTTATTAGAACTTCGACGATTTATATTAATGTAAAGTAATGCAAAGATTATGGTGCGAGTTGGTTATACCTAATACCGAAAATAAAATTCAAGTATATTCAAAATAATTAAATATTACATCTATTGCCCTAATACAGATAGAAAAACAGGCAACGTGGTGGAAATAAAATGATTTTATTTTGCTTGTGATCCAATTTTATTACCATCAAAATATAGGATGTTTTTTGTTAGAGGTTCACAATTTTAAATTAAAACAGAACAAAGAAAAACATTTTGAATATCGAAGCTTTATTGTTTGAATGTTTGAATATGATTTCGGCCATATGGCCGCCGCGGCTTGTGTGTAGATGGCGCAATATGGATGTCCAATTTTCACACACTTTTCGCAGCAGTTGCGGTAGTATATCGCTAGTAACTCGCCGAATGTTGTGTTCCAGTTCTTCAATCGTCTCTGGTTTATCGGCGTAAACAGGTGACTTAATATATCCCTACCTCTACCGACCAAATGGTCAAGTGTTTAAAGCTTTGACATTTGGATCGGGAGGTACCGGGTTCGAATTCCGATAGGGGCAGGATGCAAAAGTGAAATTTCATCACAGATTACGATCTGTCGGTCAGATAGCCTCAAAATCGGTCCTATAGCCGGACGTCCTCGGATTGGCTGACGGCGTTAAAGTAAAGATGGAATAAGCAAACCACGAAAGAGCAAGGAGAGTCATGAATAGGCCCCAGAACAGATTGCAGGGATAAATATACAAAAAAAAAATCTAATGGAGTTAGATCACACGATCTCGGTGGCCAATTAACAGAGCCATTACGTGAAATTAGTCTTTCATCAAATGCTTTTTTGTGTAAATTAATTGTAACCGTCCTGTTGGAATCACATATCAGCAAGATTTGTGCTAGCCAATTGAGGTACGAAAAAGTTAGAAATCATGTCTCTATTCAGCGTTCACTACTCTAACATTCCGCATAATTAACATCCTCTAACAACCCCATAATTTTCCTCCGTTTTGTTGAGAGACCTCGAGATATACGTGATTGGCTTGTCTTTGCCAATATCCTCTTTCAATAGTACGGCTCCTATTGCCATGCCCGAAGCGTCAATAGTTTGTTGAAATCGGGAAATACCAGCATTTCCGATGATGATAATAGTTCTGCAATCTGTTGGATGATTTTTGTCCATACAGATTTTTATTTTCGAATGGTTTGCTTTAATTTGAGCATTCTTGCCTCTTGTAAGGTTGTCGATTGTAGGTCCTTTCGATTTTCTGAACTTTCTTAGGGTCGGCCCAAATGCCTTGTTTCTTGATAATGTAACCTAAGAATTCAGCTTCTGATTTTAGAAATTTCGTATTATTCCGTAGGTTGGCTTTTTCAAGTTACGAGAATATTACTTCAATGTGCTTTAGCTGTTCTTCTTCCAAAAATAGCAAGTTTTACCAATAAACTCCTTCAATACGTCGACTATCATCCACTGGAAGATGGCAGGTGCATTTTTAAGATCAAAGGGAAGCCCCAAAGATTCATACTTCTGTTCATGACTGAGAAAGAGGTCTTCGGTATATCAGACTCTTCATTTTGATCTGGTGGAATCCCGATGTAAGATCGATTGTAGTTAGAACATAGAGTTTCCGAGATTCGCAATCGTGTTGGAGATATCCGCGTGAATTGGATTTGTCTCTGCGATGGTGACGGCATTCAATCGCTTGTAATAAATAACCATCCTGTATTTTTGCGTATTAGAAGCATCCAGTTTTTTTTCACTATCCAGATTGGTGAATGCTATAACCAAGCGACGTAAGTCCCAAAAAAATCCCAAATATGTTGCATGCTATAAACGTTGCACAATCAACAGGTTTTTGCAACAAGTTTCAATTAACAAATATGTTCAACAAATTTCAAAAGATACTCGTATGTGGGTATGTTTTCTGAAACACTCGTGATGCGTTCTCTTAACGGTACAAACAAATTGAACGATTCCTGGGTTCGGCGATATAAATAACGGGTCTTTTACAAAAGGGTTGTTGCAACAAATTTCAATTAACAAATTTGTTCAACATATTTCAAAAAATTGACACGTTATTTATATCGCCGTTTCCAAGTATCGTTCAATTCGTTTTTCCCAGTAAGGTTCCTTATCATGAGCATTCCAAAAAACCTACCCACATATCAATCTTTTGAATTTTGTAGAATAGATTTCTCATTTTTGATTTCATATTATATTAAATAGGTTTTGTGTATTTGATCCGTTAATCTGAAAATCTAAAATTTATTTTTATTTCAAATCAATATTATATTTGTTGAGATTTCTGTGCAACATTTGTTGCATGCAGCAAATTTGAGAGTTTTGGGACGTATTTCACACGTGCAACATTTGGTACACCATTTGTGCAACATTTGTTGCATGCAACAAATTTAGGATTTTTTTTGGGACTTATTTCACACGCAAAATTATATGGGCTCTTTGAAAGTATAATCCTATCTTTTAGGAGTTTGTCAATTTGTTCCTCTACCTCGTTTCTCATAATGACTGGATTACCAGGCTTAGAATTTTGCGTATAGACAGCTTCATCTGTATTTGTTCTGATTTCTGTACTTACGGTGGTTTCAATTGGTATTACGTTGTTCACAGGACCAAACAGTGTGCTGTATTTTGAGAACATTTTTGGGTTTTCTCTTTTAGCTCGGGGGAGAGGTGACTATCTCGGATTTGTAAATTATTTACCTGTGCTGCGAGCTTGTCATGAAACGGTATCTTAATATTTGAGTCCAGCGTCAGGCTGTTGTTTCCCCGATCAATAATTGCACCAAGGAACTGCGTTCTTTTAGTGTGTCATCGCCGATTATGCCTTCGGATTTTTTAATCCCGGCAAAATAAAAAAATCAATATTGAGGTGGGGTATCTTCCCGGTCATAGCCGATGCCGAAGGTAAGCCGATATTAGACATTTTCTTCTACTAGGCTAAATTCACGCACCGGACATACCAAATTGAGTTAAAATAAAGGTTGTCAGGAAGCAGCTAAAGGTTTAGACTTCCTCCACTTAGATAAACACAGAGCCCACTAAGATGGGGGTTTTAAAAAATTGACAATTTTAAAAGTAGACTGAGGCAATTAAAATTTAATTTTTTTTTTAAATTTTAAAATTTAATACTAATTTCTGACTTTTGCATTTTTATATAATTTCAAGACATCCTTGTAGACTTATTTCAAGGTTGATTTTCATTTATAAATAAAATCTCTAAATTTATTTATGTACACATGATGTCGAACATTGTTTTCTTTTAAATAAGAAAGAAAACATTTGAATTCTGAACATCGAAAGACAGAACCAGTGTGGGTTTAAAAAGAAAATATAAAAATTTCTTGAACATAAACAATAGAAACAAAATATTTCATATTATGTAAAAGTAAGGAGGGTGGAAAGCATGTCCAAATTCTATTCTTTATTTCTTAAGATGTACGAGAGTAGTTTAGATAAGATTTTTTTTTTTCTCTTTTTTTGTAACATTCGTAGACAATATTGTAAAATCTGTATCCCTCTAGAGAGATACCGGGTTTATACAAAACTTGTAACAAATATTTAAAAGTTCAAATAATAATAATAGCAATTAGAAAAAATATTATTTTTAATTAAACAATTTACCCAGATGGTATCTAATGTTGATAGTATTACATATTTTCATGTACATTCTTTCAGATCAATAAAACCTTTTTCTTCTTGAAAATCACAATTTTGGTGAAGGGGTTTATTATTAATAGTAACTCTTTTTGGCACTAGCTTATGTAGATATAATAGTTTACGGTTGAAGAATTTTTCAAAAAGTTATATTAAATTTTGTGTTTATAAACAAATAGTTTTGGTTTCCTTGATATACCTTAAACATGGGTTTAACATTAAGGTGTGGGATAACTAAATAACAGTATTAGTAAATATATGTTTGTATCAGGTGATGTATATCTTTATTAAGGGTTCAGTTTAATAAATTGAATTTTGTTAAGTGTTAATTTATTATTGATTAAGTGATTCGTATGACAGTTGACACTGTTACATGACACCATTAAAATGATTTTACGTTTTTTCATAAAAAACAAGAGAGGTAATAAAAAAATTTGAATGATCTGTTATAAACTCAGTAGATTAAATTTTCATCT
This sequence comes from Nephrotoma flavescens, assembly GCA_932526605.1. NCBI lineage: Eukaryota > Metazoa > Arthropoda > Insecta > Diptera > Tipulidae > Nephrotoma > Nephrotoma flavescens. The sequence continues at coordinate 230,936,639 of OW052221.1, forward strand.
GTGCTTGTTGAAAATGGTGCGCTTCACATCCCCATTCAAACGCCGCATGCCGTGGACGTTTGGAATTTAAATACACCATACCAATATGAAAATATGATTGTTTGTGAAAAGTTAAACAACTATACCCTCTAAGTCAATATTCCGAATTTTATCATATAAATTTCATATTAATTCTTTTGTATCCTTATTTTTTAGTCTAGACGTATTATAAACAAACATGTTATATGCTTAAAACGATTTCTTATTAAATGTTGACAGCACAATTGAAGCATATGTGTTTCCAAATTCAACTTTTCTTTATGGTCACATAAATGTATATAATGTACATATAATGTATCCGTTCGGTCAAAGAATTCAAAATTATTTATCTTAACTTTTCTAGTAAATTTTTTGTTCACCAAGCACAGTTTTCAAATTACAATTTAATCAGGGGCACGATATTAACTTTGGTTAAGGGGCATGATATTAACTTTGAAATTCACTTTACTAGAGGAGGAGATACATTCAAGAATATATTAAACGGTTTGCGTTTTTTTTTATTGAATGAACATATATTTCAATGATAATTAAATAAACGTACATAAATAAGTTTGCGGATTTTCAGACGCGCTAACTGGTCAGTATTTGAGGATTTACGTCAAATTTTAATCTCTAAGATGCATTTTCTACCTACGAGTGGTCATCCTGGTATATTTAAAACCACTGAGTTAATTAGACGATATTTTTATTGGCCAAACCTCTCTAACGAGGTCAAAGAATTTGTACGTAATTGCGACAAATGCAAATCAAATAAAGCTGTTAATTATTGCACACGCTCCCTCTGTCCTCGCTTCCAATCACCTCGAGACCCTGGCAGAGAATATATCTTGATTTTCTGGAACCGTATCCACGCACCCGGAACGGTAACACTTGTATATTGATTTTATTGGACCATTTTTCTAAATTTGTCCTAACATTGCCTTTACGTAAGGCGCCTTCTACCGATGTGGTGCAGTTTTTGGAAAACCAGGTATTTTTAATGTTCGGGGTCCCTGAGGTGATTGTGACCGACAACGGTATTCAATTTGCATCTCTTCGTTTGAAAGAACTATGTCAAAAATATGGTATCAACCATATATCTACTCCTAAATATTCCCCGCAAGCGAACGCCAGTGAAAGAGTAAATAGGACATTATTGGCGGCGTTACGCGCTTACATTAAAACCGATCAACGCATTTGATTTGGGATACGCATTTGAATTCCGTGACGTTTGCTTTGAGAAACACCCATTTGTTTTACTCCACATTTCGTAGTCTTCGGTCAATATCTAATTCTCCACATCCTCTATATCATCAATTAAAGTCGCTTGCTGGTAACTATTTGACATTGGAAAATAAATCCGATGATTTACAAGTATTGTTTACCAAAATTGAAACTAATCTCCGTAATGCCACCAAAAGAAGCCATCGGCATGCAAATTTAAGAACTCGTTTACAATCTTCAAGTTTATATAAAAAACTTTGTCCAAAGTAAAGCTGTTGATCAATTCGCAGCCAAACTTGCTCCAAAGTATATAAAGGCTAAGATTATTCGGATGGTGGGTAAAGTGTCATGTGATTTTGCAGAAGAGTCAGGGAATTCTCTAGGAATCTACCACCTACGAGACTTAAAAACTTGATTGTTGTTGTTTTTTAAAAAAAAATATAAATTTTTGTTTAATTTTGCCCGGCTTGATGAGACGTTTTCTCGGGGGAGGGTCGTCCCCACGATTGTAACGACGGCCGCATTCGCGAGCGTCGTTCCCAGGCCTGAAGTTAACCAAATTTCCTATTATTTTAATTTTAGGCAAATTTTGATCGAAGTCAAATTGTTTGTATACCCTGTCGATTGGTTGCCCCACCACTTTCAGAAATTTGATATAAATAGACGAATGAATTATGAACCGGGTCTCTTTTTACCTAACGTATTGTAAGGCAGTCTGGATCTATAAATCGTGTTGTGTGCAGTTTCAAAAAGAATCCCTGTTGATTTAATAATAAAACGATATAACGTGTGGGGATCGCGTTTGCAGACTTGTAAATTAAGTTAATATTCATTCATACGAATGGTGATAAATCCTATAAGCTATAATCCCTAGTTCACAAAAATATTTCTAGTGAAACAATTTTAATGGTGGTAAATTGTCGATAATGTACAGTGTTTCTTAGCTAGACAAAAATTTAAACAAATAAAGTAAGACCTATACAAAAACTATCGCAAAAAAGTAAATTCAGTATTCCACGAATAAAACTAATTGTTCTGTGAAATCCTATAACATTATTGAGGATTAGTTTAAAAAAATTGGATAAACTAGTGAAAACCTAAAGTTTAATGTTTTCCTCAAAATAAGTTTTCCATTGGTAAATTTAAGACATTGTTATTAATTATGTGATTTTGAACGAAATAAACTACAAACGTCCATTTTAATACCAAAATTAGTATTTTTGTTTCGTTAATGATCGGTGGTTTAAAAGGAACGTTATATTTCATTTTTTTTTCGTTAGTCATAAATCGAAATAATAAATTTGCTCTAAATTTTAATTGAAAATGAAATGTTTAATTGAAAATGAAATGAATGGAATTCAAATTACGACCGCATATTCAGCCATGTGAATTTATCATCCAACAGCGTGAATTTATTATCGAAGGTAAATTCAAATGCTGACGAAATTACGGCCGCATATTCAGCCATGTGAATTCATCATCCAACCGCATGAATTCATTATCGAAGGTAAATTCAAATGCTGATTAAATTACGGCTGCATACGTAACCATGTGAATTCATCATCCAGACACGTGAATTCATTATCGATGGTAAATTCAAATGCTGACGAAATTACGGCCGCATATATAACTATGTGAATTCATCATCCAACCACGTGAATTCGTTATCGATGATAAATTCAAATCTTGACGAACCATGTGAATTCATCATCCAATCGCGTGAATTCATTCTCGAAGGTAAATCCAAATGCTGACGAAATTACTGCCGTATATTCAACCATGTAAAATCATCATCCAACCACGTGAATTCATTAACGATGGTAAATTCAAATGCTGACGAGCCATGTCAATTCAACATCCAACCGCGTGAATTCATTCTCGAAGGTAAACATTTCGGCCGCATATTCAGCCATGTGAATTCATCATCCAACCGAGTGAATTCATTATCGATGGTAAATTCAAATCCTGGCGAACCATGTAAATTCATCATCCAACCGCATGAATTCATTCTAGAAGGTAAATGTAAATGCTGACGAAATTACGGCCGCATATTCAGCAATGTGAATTCATCATCCAACCGCGTGAATTCGTTATCGATGGTAAATCCAAATGTTGACGAAATTACGGCCGCATATTTAACCATGTGAATCCATCATCTAACCGCGTGAATTCTTGGTCGGTGGTAAATTCAAATGTCGACAAAATTATGAACACTCATTTAACAATGTAAATTCATCATCCAACCGCGTGAACTCATTAACGATGGTAAATCCAAATGCTGCCGAAATTACGGCCGTGAATTCGTTATCGATGGCAAATTCAAATGCTGACGAAATTACGCCGCATATTCAACCATGTGAATTCACCATCCAACCGCGTGAATTCATTATCGATGGTAAATTCAAATCCTGACGAACCATGTAAATTCATCATCCAACCGCGTGAATTCATTCTAGAAGGTAAATTCAAATGCTGACGAAACTACGACCGCATATTCAGCCATGTGAATTCACCATCCAACCGCGTGAATTCATTATCAATGGTAAATTCAAATCCTGCCGAACCATGTGAATTCATCATCCAACCGCGTGAATTCGTTATCGATGGTAAATCCAAATGTTGACGAAATTACGGCCGCATATTTAACCATGTGAATCCATCATCTAACCGCGTGAATTCTTGGTCGGTGGTAAATTCAAATGTTGACAAAATTATGAACACTCATTTAACAATGTAAATTCATCATCCAACCGCGTGAACTCATTAACGATGGTAAATCCAAATGCTGCCGAAATTACGGCCGTGAATTCGTTATCGATGGCAAATTCAAATGCTGACGAAATTACGCCGCATATTCAACCATGTGAATTCACCATCCAACCGCGTGAATTCATTATCGATGGTAAATTCAAATCCTGACGAACCATGTAAATTCATCATCCAACCGCGTGAATTCATTCTAGAAGGTAAATTCAATGCTGACGAAACTACGACCGCATATTCAGCCATGTGAATTCACCATCCAACCGCATGAATTCATTATCAATGGTAAATTCAAATCCTGCCGAACCATGTGAATTCATCATCCAACCGCGTGTATTCGTTATCGAAGGTAAATTCAAATGCTGACGAAATTACTGCCGTTTATTCAACCATGTGAATTCACCAGCCAACCACGTGAACTCATTATCAATGGCAATTTCAAATGCTGACGGAATTATCACCACATATTCAACCATGTAAATTCATCATCCAACCGCGTGAATTCATTAACGATGCTAAATTCAAATGCTGTTGAACCATGTCAATTCATCATCCAACCGCGTGAATTCATTCTCGAAGGTAAATTGAAATGCTGACGAAATTTCGGCCGCATATTCAGCCATGTGAATTCATCATCAAACCATGTGAATTCATCATCCAACCGCGTGAATTCATTATCGATGATAAATTCAAATCCTGGCGAACCATGTAAATTCATCATCCAACAGCATGAATTCATTCTAGAAGGTAGATTTGAATGCTGACGAAATTGTGGCCGCATATTCAGCCATGTGGATTCATTATCAGCGGTGTTAAACTAAAATGCTGAGAAAATTACTGCCGTATATTCAACCATGTAAATTCATCATCCAACCGCGTGAACTCTTTAACGATGGTAAATCCAAATGCTGCCGAAATTACGGTTAAATATGCAACCGTGTGAATTCATCTTCAAACCGCGTGAATTCATTCTCGAAGGTAAATTCAAAAGCTGACGATATTACGGCCGAATATTCAGCCATGTGTATTCATCATCCAACCACGTGAATTCATTATCGGTGGTAAATTCAAATGCTGACGAAATTACGGCCGCATATTTAGCCATGTGAATTCATCATCCAACCACGTGAATTCATTATCGATTCCAAATTCAAATGCTGACGAAATTACGGCCGCATATTCAACCACGTGAATTCATTATCCAACCGCGTGAATTCATTATCGATGGTAAATTCAAATGCTGACGAACCATGTGAGTTCATCATCCAACCACGTGAATTCATTATCATTGGCAATTTCAAATGCTGATTAAATTACGGCCGCATACGTAACCATGTGAATTCATCATCAAACCATGTGAATTCATCATCCAACCGCTTGAATTCATTATCGATGGTAAATTCAAATCCTGGCGAACCATGTAAATTCATCATCCAACCGCGTGAATTCATTAACGATGCTAAATTCAAATGCTGACGAACCATGTCAATTCATCATCCAACCGCGTGAATTCATTCTCGAAGGTAAATTGAAATGCTGACGAAATTTCGGCCGCATATTCAGCCATGTGAATTCATCATCAAACCATGTGAATTCATCATCCAACCGCGTGAATTCATTATCGATGGTGAATTCAAATCCTGGCGAACCATGTAAATTCATCATCCAACCGCATGAATTCATTCTAGAAAGTAAATTCGAATGCTGTCGAAATTATGGCCGCATATTCAACCATGTGAATTTATCATCCAACCACGTGATTTCGTTATTGATGGCAAATTCAAATGCTGACGAACCATGTGGATTCATCATCCAACCGCGTGAATTCGTTATTGATGGTAAATCCAAATGTTGACGAAATTACGGCCGCATATTCAGCCATGTGAATTCATTATCAGCGGTGTTAAATTAAAATGCTGAGAAAATTACCGTCGTATATTCAACCATGTAAATTCATCATCCAACCGCGTGAACTCATTAACGATGGTAAATCCAAATGATGCCGAAATTACGGCTGCATATTCAACCATGATTCATTCTCGAAGGTATATTCAAATGCTGACGATATTACGGCTCATCATCCAGCCACTTGAATTCGTTATCGATGGCAAATTCCAATGCTGACGAAATTACGGCCGCATATTCAACCATGTGAATTCATCATCCAACCGCGTGAATTCATTGTCGATGGTAAATTCAAATCCTGACGAACCATGTAAATTCATCATCCAACCGCGTGAATTCATTCTAGAAGGTAAATTCAAATGCTGACGAAATTACGGCTGCATATTCAGCCATGTGAATTCATCATCCAATCGCGTGAATTCGTTATCGGTGGTAAATCCAAATGTTGACGAAATTACGGCCGCATATTCAACCATGTATGAGTTCATCATCCAACTGCGTGAGTTCTTTATCGATGGTAAATACAAATGCTGGCGAAATTACGTCCACATTCCAACATAGAAAATTTATGCTTCGACGGCACTCATAATTATGTTGGCTTCTGCAAAAGACGCAATAGGGTCAGTACTACACGATAGCTTACTTCGATTTACTTAGACATGTCTAGCCCGCATTTACCTAATTTTATTTACTAGAGAATTGGTACGCTTTGAAAAGTAATTTGTACTAAAATTTCAATTTACTGGACTAATCGATTTACCTGAGAATTGGCCCACTCCCGAAGTACCGTAATTTAATATAAAGATTCGAAAATCAATAAATTACTGTATCTTTTGATGCTCAATCGCTTCCATCGCCCATTCTATAAAAGTGTCGCATTAGTTTCATGAAACTTCTAAGCGTCCAAGCGGCGCAATTGAAAATTCTACAAGTTGAATTCGATCGAGTGATTTTTTAAACTTTTTGAACAAATTTGTAATTAAAAAATTTTCAAAAATCTAATTTTTGCGAAATAAAAAAACAAGTCTTTACTAAAATGTGTTTATTAAGTGTAAGTGTGTTTCACCTACGGCAAATAGTGTAAAAAGTATGGTTATTTGCATACACATTCGTGTATGGTGAACTTAAATACAAGGAAAAAAAATATCTGGCCGGAAAAGGGTTATAGCATATTTATTATTTGTTTTTATAGCATATTAATTATTTTACTATTATTATAGTTATAGTGTTATTTTTTGGTATACATATGTTGGTTCAAAATACATACAAAAATAAATTTTTGACATGATTCTTTTTCGTTACGTACACAATTGTGATGGCACGCAGGAAAAAAGATATCAATGAACATATAAATAAATAAATAAATTAGTGGTTAATTTTTTTCAAGATTTTCAAATTAAGTATTCAGTAGCAGATCAAGAATTAAAATCGGTAGAAAAATATTTTAAACAGAGCAGAAAGAGCAAAACTCGATGTCTACCACTTGAAGGGATTTTCCAACAGTGCTACAGCTCGTAAAATGGAGCATAGCGAGCATGCTGTGCAAAATTATTTAAAAAAAAAAATGCATCATATTAAAGCAAGGAAGATCGACGACAGTTCTGACGCTGCAAGATACTAGAAAAATTCAGAGGCTAGCGTCCAATTCAGCCCTTTCCACCAACAACATCAAAATGGCAGCTGCGGGCGTAATGACGGCAAATCAACAGTTCGTAGATTAATTATAAGTGCTTCATTTTTAAAATCCAATAAATTAAAAAAATAAAGATTGGAATTCGCCAAGCAGCACATGACTCACGATGTGTGTCTGCAAACAATAAATAAGAATTGGAAAAAAATTGTATTTTCGGATGAAAAAAAATTTAACTTAGATGGATCAGACCGCAGATGGCTAAAATTATTATTTTCATGACATTCGCAGAGGAACAATTTTTTGACTCGGCATCATGCCAGAAAAGTAGGAGTAATGGTATGGGGTGCAATTTCATATTGGGGCGCTATTAACTTGAATTTTGGTTCCAATAAAATGACTGGATATTCCTATAAGAATATGGTACAATCAGTTCAGATTATAGGTCCGTGGATCGAGGTATGAGCTAAGAATGTTAATTTACACTAGATTGCTGCTTTGGATTATCTGGATTGCGTGGCTAAATGTCCCGTTAAAACCATGGCTCTCCATCGTCATTTAATAAAAAATCATTGCTATTTTGTTTGCTGATAGATCATTATAACACCGTTTGTCAGAGTGACGATCTAGACGAAATACCAAGTTGACTTAAGGTGATGCCAGTCCTGCAGCAATTGTGGCTGTATTTTCACGTTCCTCAACCTCTCTGATCATTTGTTAAGTTTGTGAGAGGCGAGTGGTCTGGACGAAAAAAATCAATCAATTTGATCCAGAATAACAGGATGATAATTTGTGTTTGCCATGTGTTGGTTGCGTACTCCTGCGTGGAGTCAATAACGTAAATCTAGCATATTGCCATGTATGCTGCGTAGGCGGCTGTAAGTGACTTGTTTATTGCTGATACGTTCCACCGTGAATCTTAAAGATGTAATTAACACAACTAGAAATGTTACCAATCTGGGTATAGCTAACTCATTAGTCATTACAATTGATCATGATAGGATTTTGGAGCTTCAATTTTCCTTTGTGGCAGCATTGAGTGAAAAGGCCATCCGATGGACGCTCTGATAGGAAATTTTTTAAGCCACAAAACTGATAAATAACAATCGTACCACCACAGATGTGAGGATTGGCGCTATTTTTATAGAAGTTGATAGCTTCTTCTCAGATTACTTACCGTAGCTACTGCTGAGCTGGATGCCCTTGTGATCGAAGCTGAGCTAGTTGGGATTTGTGCTCTTCAGGAGTCTTCTAACATGGCAGTAAGCCGGGAATGACGTTATTCTACAGTTTCTTAACTACGTCTCAGTCACTGTAGTTTTGTTTACTTTTTAGCTGTACTACTTTCTTCTTTAAGAAGCTTTTGCGTTCGTCAGGTGTTTCAGTGTTCATTGCGAAATAAAATCTAAATTGAAGAGAATTAATCAAAGTTCATTTTCAAAGGAATTTTTCTAACTTTCATTGTTTTAAGATAATATATTTGAAAATTGAAGTAAAGGAATAATAAAGAATGAAGGTAGAAATTTTTTGATAGGTTTATCTAAAATAAAATTTATTTTAAAATTATTATTTAGAAAATGAAGTAAAGTTGAAATCCAGATGTAATCCAATTATAATTGCTAGTGGTTTTGCAGAAAGGTGGAATAAATAAATGGAATAATCTCGAACAGTGACAGAGCCGTAATTTAAGTGAAAAAAGTAAAACTGCACAGTAAAATAGAAATATTGAAAAGTGATAAATAGTGAAATAGTGAATTGCTGAAGAAGTTGCAGGTGCTGGTATAAATAAAATTTGAAACTTAAATGCTGAGTATTTATTTGCATTTGTATCGAAAAGTTACTAGCACGATTCTTGATATTTTTTGGCGAAATCTTCACCTCGATTTTGTTTGAAGCGTTTTGTATAGCAGAAAAGACTTATAGAGTGTTTTTTCAGTTATTTAATCTGTTTTTATTAAAGTATGAATGAATCTTAATAAATCCCTTAGCGACATCCGCACGAGTCTTGTAAATTTGATAATAATTAAAACCGCTCCTATTTCAATGTCTACAACAAGGAAACTGTTGTTGATGGGTTAACTTGTTATTTCCTCCTTACTTAAGTTATAATAAATAACCTCTATGTAGTCATAATTAAAACTAAAATAAACTAGAATTTTATTTGCATATAGTTCTACCATTACTGGCCATAACTTAACTAATCCGACGAACACACCCCATAACATAATAATTTACGATACATACCCACCCACTGAATTTGATAATATTTATTTTTGCACTGATTATTTTTCTCATCATCGCGCGACTCTTACAATGTCTCCACATATTCCGACCACTAACAAGTGAAAATTTATTTAAAAAAATACAATCGGTTTATTATTATGCCACCATTCACCATATAAGCTCGCACAAAATTACAATAACAACAAACGGTACAACAAACAATTATGTTATAAATAATTAATAAATTTATAATAAAATATAATTAAAATAAAAATGAAATAATTAAAATTTATTTTATTCGCATTCGACGGTGATGTTGATTTTACATTGTTCGTTGTCTTCTCGTAGTACGACGACGACGATAACGATGCAAGCGATACTTGGGGTGGTGAGCCGGAATTTGTTTCGCTTAATAGGGCCTCCTCATTAGAATTATAATCGACAATTTCGGTTGTGTAATTAGGAATTTCGACTACGGATAAATAAATTTGTATATATTATGAACGAATTAATTACGTAATTTTTTTTTACTTACCTTCACCGTTTGTAATGAATCGGATAATGTTACTGTTATCACTCCAACCGTATCGATTTTTCGCGCGTACCGTAACCTCGTATGAATGGGCTGGCCATAATCCGGTTAACGAATGAAATATTGTGTGTACCGGACCTTCTGAATCATCACTGGGCACTGTAATATTTCTCCAATCGATATTATCAAAACGATTCGTTGATAGCATGTATCGGGATGGTACCTGTCGAAATTTTAACTCGTACATGAATATGGGGGATATACTCTCTGTGAACCACACCAAATTATAACTTGAATTGTCGACAGAGGGTGGAGATGTTTCAAAATTTGGTGCTAACGGACGTCCCGTTAGTTCGACATGTGCCCCCTTGTATCCAATCTTATTTTCTGCTCGACATTCGAACGTGCCCAAATCGGTGTCCTGCACATATTTAATCGTTAGCGTATGTCTTGAAACATACACTAATGGTCGTGAATTCGATTCATTTGTGGTCTGAAACTATAAACCATTTACTTAATAATATCACAATATTTTGTACATTTTACATTAATAGTTTACACATACAATTTCATGGTCACGTCGCACTATACGGTAATCGGTAATCAATGGCGAACCCCGTCGAAACCAATGAACTGCTGCTGGTGGATTTGATGTCGATATGCATTCAATATCGGCCCGTAATCCAATCTTTGTATGAACCACATTTTTTGTTGCATTTATTTCGGGTGCGACTGGAATCATTCCAAAAATTTATTATACGTAATTTAGAACGTCAACAAAACTTACACAAGACGATTAAAATAATTCCAGCGACGGCCGGTGAATTAACACCATTATTTGCGATGCATTCAATTGACCCGGCTTGCGTACGATCTCTAACATCAACAAAATAAGAATTTTGGCTGGTATATAATTCCGTCACAATTTCATCGTTAACGCGCCATGTTATTATTGGATTTGGAACGCCATGCGCTTCACAAACAATTTCAAATACACTGCCGATCTTTGCATCGATGTAGCCGCTTGGATTAGATTTAATTGTTGGTGGATCTGAATTATGTAATATGTGTAAAGTAAACTAATTAATTATGTACTTATTTTACTTACATAGTACTTCAATTGCATGAAATTGTCTTGCGATTAAACCATTTGCTGTTTCTATTTCACAGTAGTAGTCACCGGTGTCTTCCATGCTAACAAAACTGAACTGTATACTACCATTAGGAAACAGTTCTACACGTTCGAGTGGTAATAGTGCGGGATCACCAGTGTCCGCTAGAATATCACCATCTCGATACCACCGGATATGATTAAATGGAGCTGGAAGTAGAAAATAACATAAAATTTTTAGAATAGTGGCCGGCAACAAGAATTTTAAATTAATTAATAAAACAATTTTGTTTTGGAACATTGTTAAATTTATTTCTAATCAATTATACAATTAATAAGGATCTTGTTTGTTAGCTATGCTGATATGCTGATTAGTGTAATATTCCATCATTTTGATCATTATGAAAAATTTAAATATCAGAAGGAATAATACAATTGTTAAAGCTAAGAAGACCAGCAGCAACAATGGGCTGCGCACGCAATGAGCTTCATTATTTTCTTCGGAGCTCAAAACGAATTGAAAATTGTCGGGAACATCTACAAAATGTGGATTGGTTTTGATTGCCTCGCTGTATATTGGCGGAGGAGCCTGACTCTATATTCAATTATATTTTATTAAAATAGTTTAAGCCATATAAATTAAGTAATTTACCATTATATGCATCTCGCCTGTGTTAAAAATCCCTTCATGTACAATATTTAAAATGAAACTGTGCTTTAAAAATTTAATAGTTTGTAAAACTATACCTATATACTTAATTTGAGATAAGAAATTTATCAAATAATTTGTAACTCCCGGATGTTGAATATTTTTTTTTATCGCGATAATATTTCGCTTCAGCCACATTATCGTTTACTAATAACAAATTCGTTCAAACGTATGGACTTGCTTGAATGTTGTTGCCATTTTTAAATTTTAAGACAAGCTATTTGCTTAAGGTCTTAAAAAATTTTATTATCCAATTATGTAGTATCAAAAATAATGTAACAAAATTCTATATCCATACAGTAAAACTTTGATAATAGATCAAGCCACACGGGTCATCTTTTGGAGAGTAATGTAAATTGTATTTCCATGACTTTATAAAACTGTCATGGCCATAATAATAATTGATTGATTGATTCTGAAAGTACGACCAAATTCTTGAACAGGAGCTCCCGGATGACGCCGGGCCCAAAACCGAAGGATTGGATAGGTTAAATAAGTGGGACAGAATCGGCCCGATTGAAGCTAGGACACCTTAGTATAACCGATAATTAGTAACACAAAGAAAAACAATACTAATCTGCTAGGGGAGGGATAGACTTAATGGATAACGATGGTGTTGGTCTTCAATAATTGCTTCTTTTAATCAGCAACTTAAGAACAAATATTATTTTTTCACATTTATCTATAAATTTCCTGAAATTAATACTTATCGGCTTCATAAACAAAATTAATTGATTGAATCGGCCAGGTTAAAGACACCTAGATAAAGTCGATAGTTAGTAACACAATGACAATACATTTCTAATCTACACAATCAACAATTAATATTATTTCACAAGCATCTATAGATTTCCTGAAATTTAATTCTTCATTAATATTTTCCGGCCTCCTAACATTTATTAATTTAATTCTCCTAAACCTGAAATTCTTGGAATTTCCTGAAACCATAGTTATTCGAACTATATTAAAAATTTCTTTAAAATCCATTAGTATTTAATAAAAAGTTTTAAAAAATATGTAAGGCATCGGCTTACTGACGTAAAAAGGTAGTGTTAATTTTTTTCAAAACAAAATTAAATTGGGAATAATTTTCCCTACCACCTAAAGGTATGGAAAAATTATTCCCAATTTATAAATATCTACATGGAACTTTTTTCGTCAGTAGGCCGGAAAAAATATTTTTGAACAGAAACTACATATAAAATCATTCCCCAAATCCCTATTCTCGGGGAATTACCAGAATAGTGCCACAGGGACCGTATTCTTGAAATCGGCTTTAACCATTTTTTCAAATTTGTTTTCATGTTTACTAATATTTGTCTTCCTACTAAGCGAATAATTTCGAATCGATTTACCAAGTCGGAATTTTTCGATTATTAGGGGGGAAAATTATGTATCTTAATTTAGAAACGGAAAAACTTTTTTAAAAAAATGATTAAAGTGGCCGGCGAAAAATTCGAATAATATAGAAACTATTGAAGCAAATTGTATTCCGATTGGGTAAATTTCCACTGATTTCAAGAATACGGCCGTAAGGGAATATTTTGGCTCCGTTGTAAACTATAAACTCAGGCCTGCTAGTAAAAAAATTTGAGTGATGCCACGATTTTTTTAAAAATGTGGGTCAAACCAATCCAACCTTCTGACAAAAATTCAGGTCAATTTCCATGTGGGGAGCTCAGCTCAGGAAAACTCGATTGAATATACCGCACACACAAAATTTGGAAATTTCTAAAAATTGACCGTTTAAAGTGTCATGGTTGGAAATAGATTCAAATGAAAGGTCTTAATCATATTCACACCTGAAAAAAAATTCAGGACAATTTCCATGTGGGGAGCTCGAGAAAACTCGATTGAATATATCGCACACACAAAATTTGAAATTCTCTAAAAATGGACCGTTTAAAGTGTCATGGTTGGAAATAGATTCAAATGAAAGGTCTTAATCATATTCACACCTGAAAACAAAATTTTCAGGTCAATTTCAATGTGGGGAGCTCGGAAAACTCGATTAAATATATCGCCCACACAAAATTTGAAAATTTCTAAAAATTGACCGTTTAAAGTGTCATGGTTGGAAATAGATTCATATGAAAGGTCTTAATCATATTCACACCTGAAAAAAAATTCAGGACAATTTCCATGTGGGGAGCTCATGCAAGCCTATACTGGAAGATGCATCGGCCTATGAGTTTTGCCCGGGGTCATAGTTGTGTTACATTTCGCCACACATATCGTGATTCGAACCTGGTACCTCCCGATTGAAACGCTAAAGATTTAACCACGGTGCCATTCCGAACATCTTACTAACCACAAAAATCACAATTGGTTGAGTGAACGAGTAATTGTTGCGGCAAAGAACAAGGACGTGGATCACTTAAATTTAATAACTCAAAAATAAATCGTTGGTCTACTGCATTCCTTCAAATCTATCGACTGTGTAACAAACGTAGACGAAGTATCCAACTTAATTTTTAAACTCCTTGGATCTGTCTGGTTTGCCACCGCACAATTTACAACTCAAGGTTGGCTCGGTAGTCATCATGCTTCGAAACCTGGACCAACCAAAACTATGCAACGGAACGCGCTCTGTGGTGAGAAAACTCATGGACAAGTTCAAAGGTGAGGAAGTTCTCATTCCGAGAATTCCAATGATCCCAACCGATATGCCATTTGAGTTTAAACGAATTCAATTTCCGAGACTATAGCCGACTAAACGAATTACAGAGATGTCACCAAGTGTGTGCATATGTCTTCTAATAGTGGGCGAATAGAGTGGTTCAAAATTGTTAACCACATTAAAATAAAAAGTTCTGGAGACGTGCTACGACGCCAAATTTCATAAAATTCATATATTTTTCAAAATACTTGCTACGCTATTGCCGATTCCAGGAATCTCAGATGTTACCAAGGTGTGGACATATGGCATCTAATAGTGGTTGAATTGTGGTGATCAAAACAGTTACCCACGTTAAAATAGAAATATTTTGGACGACTCTACAAAAGTTTTAAATCACAAAATTTTTGAAAAATTCAAATATTCGCCAAAATAACTGGTTCGATTCTAGGAATCCAGGGCCAGGTTTGGGCATATGTGATCTACACAAGTAGGTGCCTAAATTTTGAAAAACTGAATAATCCGTTAAAATACTTGCTACATTATGGCCGATTCCAGGAATCTCAGAAATGTTACCAAATGTGTACATAAATTGCTTAATAGTAGACAAGTGAAAAGTTCAAAACAATTACTGATATTTAAATAAAAATATTTGGGCTAGCTCCATACATGTTTTAAGGCGTCAAGAAAGTCAAATACTCGTCAAAATACTTTGGCCGATTCCAGAAATCTCAGAAATATTTTAAACAGTTCAATTAGGTGACTATTAGATGACATATACCCACACTTGGTAATATCTTTGATATTCCTGGGATAGGCCATAGCGTAGCAGCTATTTTGACGCATAACATAATTTTTATTAACTTTAGCGGTTTAAAAATTATCGTGAAGCCACATCTTTTGATTTTTATGTGTTAACTGGATCAGCTGGATTCATCCACTATTATAGATAATACACGCCCGTGCTTGGAAACATCCCTCATATTTCTGAAATCGGCAAGTATTGATACCCATGATATCTTACAATATTTTTGGGAGCATCAATTTGAAATAAATGGAAACAATTTTTATAGGTTCACATTACTATTCATTTATTTAAAATTAATATTTTGTGGGTCCACCTTTTGCCTTAATTATGGCAGAAATTCTTTTGAGTAGAGAGCTTACAAGTTTTTTACATTCTGCAGGACGTAAGGTGCTCCATTCTTGGTGCAGACAGCGTTTTAGATCTTCTTTGTTATTTATTGTGTAGCGCCTGGCTCTGCGTTTTAATAAACTCTATAAATGTTCTAAGGGGCTCAGGTCCGGGGTCTGGGCAGGCCACCCCAGAACCTCAATGCCATTTTCTCGAAACGATGCCATTGTGCGGGCAGATTTATGACATGGCGCGTTATCCTGCGAGCAGAGATTGGTTTCTTAATTTCTACTGACAACTCAGCAGCAGTATTTCCGATTTTTTGAAGCTTCTCTTACTAACTTTCGGTCCTCACGGTATGTGGCGATGCGTTTGCACGCGATTCTGTATCTATAACTGTGTGATCTACGTGCGGAGAATCGCCCACTAGTATATTGCACAGATCGGCGTGATCATTTCACAGTTTTAGAAATCTCTACTGGTGATTTCCCTTGCTCATGCAGAGCTGTATTTGCACACGTTGTTCTAAACTTAACTCTTTTTGTTTCGGCATATTGCAATAATATCACTAGATTTAACAAATCAAAAAACCAAAAGCCCACTACATCACTGGATGTGTAAACAATGAGCGAAAGTAGCGACCTGATGAATAAATAGAAAATTTTATTGCACCAGATGGTTTATAGCCACACCTGCGGTGTGAGTCATTGTTTTAACATTAAACTATAGAGGTTGTTCTCTGCTATACTTATCGTGTACGCCCAAAATTTACAGGGTGCTCAATACGGGATCCGTTCATAACTGCATATTTTAAAATTGCTTTTCTCAAAACTCCATATTTAAAAACTGCATAAGATACAAAATTGCATTTTTCAAAACTGCATATTTCAAAACTGCATAAGGTACGAAGCGGCATAAGGTACAAAATTGCATTTTTCAAAACTGCATATTTCAAAACAACATAAGGGTTAAAAGAGCATTTTTCAAAACGGCATTTTTCTAAACGACATATTTTAAAACGACATTTTTCAGAATGGCATTTTTTAAAAGCGGCATTTTTCAAAACGGCATAGGTACAAAACTGCATTTTTCAAAACTGCACAAGACAGAATGAAATATTTTAGTCGATTATGAATCTAGAATTATCTTTTCATTAATTTCTGGAATATGACCAACAGGTACGGTTATTTATTACACGATGAAATTTGAGATGAATGAAATTTTTGAACATTTGTGAACGATTCTTGGATTAAATTCTAGGATAAAGTCAAATGAAAAGGAACTTGACTATTTCTTAGTCACATTTAATTTCACATGTATAGGTTTAGTATAGGTATGTTATAAGAAAGGACCTTCAAGGAAATTAGAAATTATTTGAAGATTTAGTATGCATATAATATTCTCCTTCACCTAAATTTTTCTACCTATGTCGTTTCGAAAAATGAAATTTTGAAAAATGCCGTTTTGAAAAATGTCTTTTTAAAAAATGTCGTTTTAAGAAATGCCGTTTTGAAAAATGCCGTTTTGTACCTATGTCGTTTTGAAACATGCAATTTTGAAAAATGCCGTTTTAAAAAATGCCATTTTGTAAAATGTCTTTTTAAAAAATGCAGTTTAGAAAAATGCCGTTTCGAAAAATGCAGTTTAGAAAAATGCCGTTTTGTACCTATGTCCTTTCGTACCTTATGCAGTTTAGAAATATGCAGTTTTGAAAAATGCAATTTTGTACCTTATGCCGTTTTGTACCTTATGCAGTTTTGAAATATGCAGTTTTGAGAAATGTCGTTTTAAAAAATGTCATTTTAAAATATGCAATTTCGACCTGGACCCGCTCAATACTTTTGGCCAAAGCTGTATATCCATACAGTAAAACTTCGATATGCTTTGATATTATGCACACGAAAGTCAGCTACACGAATTATAAATTCAGAAATGTCAGCAGTTCACATTTATGCAGTGCAGTGTTCACGAAACGAGATAAAAAAGGTGGATTATTTTTTTCCAACGCATCAGATTTGTTCAAAAAATTTGTTTACGGCTGTCATGCGAGTCATATCGCACATCCTCTAAAAAAATGTTACAACACAAAAAAACAGTTTTGAGATAAATGCATTTTAAATTGCTAACGCTACTGTGATCCAAAAAGATTATCTTTATATGTTATATATTCCTTTTGCTGCCCACTAGCACAATTGTGTGTGTACGGCAAAAGTACCATGTCAAAAATTTATTTTTGTATGTGTTTTGAACCAACTTACAGGTTTGTGTATTCCTTTAAAATTTGTTTTCGTCCGAAAAAAGCACTATAACTATACGCACAATTGTGTTGGTTGTACTTCAAATCACGGGCATTTTTTATCAAAAACGCCATTACTTATTATGATTTTTTACTCACACATTTGTGTGGTTTGGACTTTAATTGAGGTATTTTGTTTTCGTTTTTGGTTGGAAAAGGAATATAATTCTTCTGTACGTGTGTATGTGACTGAACTCCTCCTGAACGGCTGAAATTTTATGTGTGTATTTGAGTGGGTCCCTGGATGGTTTAAATTCACAATTGAACCCGGTATGTGGCACTGCAATCGGGTTGTAGAAAGTTTTTTTTGTTTTTGATGAATTTTTTTTTATTTTTTTTTTGTGTTTTTCACATATCAGAACATATAACCCCAAAACTTCACTACCCCACCACCACCCCAATCTTTATACATATATATAATTCTTCTGTACGAGAGTTTGTTATTGAACTTCTAAACGGCTGGATCGATTGTGTTTTTATTTTTTTTAGATTTCCCACATATTAGAACATGTAACCCCAAAATTTGACCACTCCATCTCCTCCTAAACGGCTGGACCGATTTTAATGAAATTTTATGTATATATTTGAGTGGGTCCCTGGATGGTTTACATTCACAATTGGACCCGGTAGGTGGCACTGCAATCGGATTGTAGGAAGTTTTTTTGTTTTTTGACGAAATATTTTTTTTAATTGTTTTTGTATTTTTCACATATCAGAACATATAACCTCAAAATTTCACCACTGCCACCCCCACCACCCCCAAAATTTAATAAAATGAAAAAAACGTAGTGAATAAATCACTTTCTGAGAATAATTCATAGTAATGTTTGTGTACCACAGGCGGCGTTGATGTTAAATTCTGTAGTGTTTGATGTACATATCAATAGATGCACAAGCCACTTGCGTCGTAGCTTGGCGTTGTTCTAATGTTTCAATTTCGGTTCGTTGTGTTTCGATGTTCCATGTATCATATTTGCGTGCATATTGAATGTATTATTCATCGCAAAACATATTGAAATAACGTTTTAGATCATAAATGAAGTGTACTTAAACACTTACATTGAAAAAAAATGTGTAAGTTGCAATGTTGTAGTAAACACCGTATTTGATCTTCAATGAATTTCAATTATACATGCGCATTCATTGGCAATTAATCTAACCTACTCTTCTGCATCGCATTTGCACCGCTGATCCAAATCCCAATATCGATTTTATGCCACAAATAGATAACAAAGCATAATATAGATTAAAGATATTTGCATTCTCATTTCGAATATGCCACTGATTCATTTCGGTATGCTACTGCCAACCCTCCAGCAACAGACGTCATTTACAGCGATGTTCAGCGTGAACAATAGTTTCATGCAGCCCTTTTTATTGCAAATAATGAAGCGGATTCTTTTTTTGGACTCATCTCACTGATACTTGCGCGAATTCAAGTACAAAATCATATTGCGTTGGCAATTGCTTCATTTGGCATTTGCTTGATGGTGGAAGGACTGCACATTCAGCACTCAAGTTTCGCCATTGATCGTTCACACAAATACAGACGGAACGTACAAGATATAGAAGGATTTCGGCATGGCTAAGATTTTGCAAAATTGCAAAATTATTACCTGGGATGAATGCACTATGATTCACAAGCATTCACTTGAACCTCTCGATAAACCGATGAAAAATCTCAACGATAATAGCAGACTTTCCGGTGGTGCTCTACTGTTGCTGTCCTGTCCAGTGATTTCAGACAAATATTTCCGGCCATTCTACGCGTTACATGTGTGGACGAAATTAGCGCAAGTTTGAAACAATCATACTTATGGTGAAATGAAAATACATTAGACATGCATGTCCAACTGCAAAACGATCCATCGGCACTATTGAGTTTTTTCTTTGTTTGCTATTATTTAATCAAAATGAAAATCGTCTAAATTTGTACATATGTGTACATATGGGTCAGTGGAAGCGTCAGCTAGTTCAATATTTAAAGCTAATAATGAATAATCTCAGCATTTCATTAACAATTTAAAATAATAATTTAAAATGCATTTATTTCAAAACAGCTTTTTACGTTTTTTAGCGGATGTGCGATATGTTTTCTCTTATTTTGTATTTTTTATTGTTTACTTTTTTCTGCTGTGTTTGCGATTAGTGATTGTTTTAATTTGAGTGCTTTATTTTAATTTAATCACAAATCGATTTTTTGTGCGTGTGGGCTGTTTAAATTCAGGGTACCTATTTGGGGGTTATAACCTATACAGAGAAATATTGTTCTAAAGAGCTTCACTTTTTAGGGGCAGATTTTGGCAATTTAACTATTCCATTATATTGTAATTTATTTTGTAAAAAATTTAAACGGTTCCTCCCTTTGGGGTGGTTTTGTAGGGGTTTAATTATGCTATTTTATTGTACTTAATTTCTAAAAAAAATTCCAGTACCTCACCAACAAAAAATCACAGAAATGAAAAAAGCGAGGTGTTACGAAAAATAAGGTTTGTGGTAGTATTTTGGGGGTTGAGCTTTGTTAATATGCTGTAATTATATTGTAAAAAATTACAGTACCACCCCTAGTACGATACAAAAAATATTAACAAAAATACGAAAAGCTTTGTCTAATGCCAGCCCACACATAAATTGCACGATAACAGGACCTGTAAAAAAATTTCTAACTTTGTAACAAATTTGTAATTAATTTGTAACAAAATCCAATAGTATTTTCATTGAATTGTGCTACAAGTGCTGGTGCAGCATTAGAGTCATGTGTATACAATATTCGGTTTTACATATGATACAATTTATAAATGATCAAATAATTTATAGCCCAACAGTCGTAGCAAAATAAAATTTTCGTGTCTCACCCCCGAATTGTTTTACTTATGTTGTTTTCGATTGATATTTTCCTACTCTAAAAATAGTACCCTCATTTTGTATCAATGGAACAGAAAACTACACCGCTTATAAATGTCAAAACAATATATGTCATGTCGATGATTGGCAATTGCTTGTTCTAAAAATTCCTCATCAGATGAATCTGAGGAGAATGATCATGTTGATGTGAAGTAGATGTAATTTAAAATTTCCTCTACAATGTAATACTCGAATTAAAGTTCCCGATTATTAAACAAGTATGTTTTGACAATAGTATAGAAAAAAATGGCGTATGACAAAAACAAAAAATGGATTACTCGACCAAAAAACCTGGAGTAGAGAAAATTACCTTTGGTGTAGCAAAATATTATCCTTGTGGTATTTTTTGTTTTCAATCGAACATTTTGACAGCAGTTTGAGTACCATTTCTAACCTCAGTGTAATATTTTTCCTTCAATCGAAATAATTTTGATTTCATCTGACATCTCACATATCGTCGGTTTCGTGCAACAGTGACACAACTCAAAATTCACTCATTTCTAAGATATTGAATCAAACGATTCCCAATAATTCATATTTTACTATTTTGTCTCAAAACATACTCTCTTATGTAGTTAATATAATTTGCAAGAAAATTATTTAAAATTATTCTGTATAAATATCACTCAATTGGCGAAAGAAATTAACATTTTAAGATATTGGAAACTATTCTAAGAAAATTTGCAAAATATTAAAGAATTTTAAAAATTAAGATCCGATTGACAAAAAATTTCTTTTACCAATCAGAATGTATTTTAATTTACTTTTGAAAACGCCATTTTTTCAAGCAATTTTGAGTAATATTTTCAGATCGCTCTACTGAAAAATGAAAAATGGAGGATTATGTCACTCTTGCAGCAAATGAGCGATATACTTTAAATTATACTATTTAACGTGATAAACTTACAAATTTATTCGAAAAATGTGATAAATAAATAACAACAACAAATATTTGAGCAAAATTATTGCTCATATTTCCGGTTATTTTTGTTATTATGTTGGTACGACCAAGATTATTTGACCAAAAGATGGAAATATTTCAACTAAACCGAGATTAAATTGGACGGGACTTACTTGAATATAAAAATTTGAGTGGCTAAAAAGTTGGATAAAAAATAGTCCCATTCAGTAACTTTAAAAGGTCGCGTTCAAACTAAATTTTATATATTTTCTACTTTGCTAGTAATTACTGAGGTCATTTTTTTGAGAGTAATGTAAATTGTATTTCCATGACTTTATAAAACTGTCATGACCATAATAATAATTGTTTGATTGATTCTGAATGTACGACCAAATTCTTACACAGGACCTCCCGGATGAAGCTGAGTCCACCTTAATTGAACAACTACAAAATCGCAACAAAAAAAATCTTTCAAAAAGTTGTAAAAAATATGTAAGGCATCTCAAAAGCAATGTGCCAATGAATGATGGCAACTAAGCCATCGCTCAACAAATGATGGTTAAATGCGGTGTGCAAAGCCGAATTTGTAGAAATTTCGGAAATCGGCCACACCTACAATGAATGGAACCAGGGCGTTTCCCAACCGATAATTCTCCAACTTTGTCTGCAGAGCTGAGCTATGATTCTAATAAACTAAGGTTTATTGTATATAGGATGAATTTTTGAAGACGTTTATTAGCCGAACATTCTGAATAGTCATATCCCAACCTACCATTGTCAAATCAGGTGTGCAGAATTGGGTGGTAGTTTAAAAATGGATTTTAGAGAAGTTTTGAAATTCCGCCGTGCTGGAGAATTTATTAATTAATTATGTTCAAATGTGGTATGTTGAGCTGAACCGAGTTTCCAATGTAAATCCTGGTTGATATTTTTTCACTTGTTAATCGTTTACCTTTCCCAATTTTAAAACTTTTTATCAAATTAGTCTTACTACGATCAAAATTTGTTCTGTTTTGTAAAAATCATTTTTAAAAATGAGAATTCGGTGCTTTCCCCGAAAATATAGATATTAGCTTAATTATATTATTTTCAAAATATGAAATAAAAATTGCGTTTTTTAATTCAATCTACATTTTAACATGTTCCTACATGTTTCTCAAAATCACTTTTTAATACATTTCACATTTTTGAATGTGAAAAAAATGTTACTAAAAATCAATGTGAGGCTAATTTAATTTCGCTCACTGTATATTCAAAGAAAAATTCACTTTTTTCGTTTCAAAACGTTTAAACATATATTTTCTCAACTGTTTCATAATTTTCTTCGATTTTTCATAAAACACTGCTGAGAATTTTTGATTTGCTTAAAAATTTCAAAAAATTTCTGCAGGGGTGACATGTTGTAAACGTGTCGACACTTTATCGAAGCTTATGTCTCTTTTTCCTAAACTGAAATGAGCAATTGTTTCATTTAGAAATTATTTTTATCTTATAACTATCGCAGCCTACTAGAACAAGTGTGAAGAAGGCGTATTTGTCTAATTTCGTTCAAGTATCGAAAACAAATTATTTAGTGATTGAAATTAAATAGAAATATCAAAATTTTTCAATCTAGGAGACTGGTAAACGGTATAAAATTTGAAATACGACCACAATTTACTATAAAGAAGCGAGGCATAAACTTCGATAAAGCATCGAAAATGTGATGGTGACATGTTGCATCCCTGGTTTAAAAAAATTTCAGCACAAACAGTTTACTTTTATTATAGAGATGCCTCTAGCGATGAATAGTAAAACACATTTTTTAATTATACCATAAATATCACACTGTAAAATTGTTGCCTGTAGTTCACCAATAATCTGTGATATTTCGAAATACTGGAACTGTATCACATTTGCTGTTTATTACCCGTGTACATATATAACATTATAATGTACATAGATTAATACTCGTATGTAGCCTCAGTTCTATACATAAATTTAAATTTGAAAGTTGTAATAGTTATCGAACATTTTTGCAAGTTAATTTAAGATTATTGCTATAAAATTTTGTACAACAATATGGTAAAACTTAAAGTATTTTGCAGACTGTTGTATGGCATTAACATTTATTATCAATTCATAAAAGGAACCAACAACCCAGCAAGTCGAATTTAAGCTAATGAATATTCAATCAACACCAACCGTTGCACCGGCGGAAGTAAATAGTAGAACAATTGTGATCGAGGACCAAACACCAACGAAACGCAGCAGGGTTTGGGATACTCAAGTGATTATATGTTTCCTTGTTACAGTTGCAATTGGAGTCGCTATTTTATATGGCGTGATCCATTTATTAGCAGCTCTAGTTATTTTTTTAATATCGTCGTAATCCCATCATAAAATTTCAATTAATATAAAATGTTTAATTTTAAATTGTGATATGTTTTTTTCTATCTATGTGGGGCGATATCGTATATCAAATGTGTGCGCTAATTTGATTGCTGAGTAAACAAAACTTGTATATTTTAATTAATTTAATTTTGTTGGTTCCGAAAATTCAAACCGCTCAATTATAATTTAACCCGAAAAATACCAACAACTGAGTTCTAGAGAAATTTGGTTGTTCTACGAATTGCAAACGGTCAAAAATTACGTTTCCATGCATGTCACCTTTAATTTCCACCTGTAGCGAATACGTCATATCTAAACCAGCAACATTTAATTGATTTGTTTCCTTTTCTTCAAAATATTAAGTTGTCATGTAATCCATAATATTATACAAGTATAATAATTCTAATATACTTGTAAGACGTTTCATCAAGATGAATTTACCAAAATTTAAATATTTATGAAAATCAAACACATAATCACTCATCTTTATTTTAATATTTTAAGTTCATCATCATTGCCGTATAACTCCGCACCCATGGGGCATCATCCCAAACCCAAATTTTTGAAGAAAAAAAAATTACAAACAAAACAATTCAAAAAGGTAAAAAACCACTCAATAATTTGTTATCCTTAAGCTTTTTCCTTTTCCAACGAAATTCTGATATGTTACTAGGAATATTGTACTTGTTGTTTTGGTGTGTTCGTCGAGGGAGAGGAAAATTTTAACAAAAGATTCATTCTCCTTCCTCATAATAATTTGGTAAAATGTCAAAAAAATTCGTATTTTTTTGAAATTGATTTAATTTTCAATTGTTTTTTTTTGGTTGTTGTATTTGTTTAAATAAATTATTATGCCTGATTTAGTTGTAGCACAAAAATTTTTTGGAATACCATTTTTGAGGATGAGCACAGTGATTAATATTTTTAGAATATATACTCGTATACTAGGAAAGCTGTTTGAAAGTTGATGGCTTGTGGTTATACTGCTATATGTCAAAAAATGTACAGATGTTTGGGCTAGAACACAGGGTGTCCTGGTTGCTAATTCGTTACGGGTTAATTTCTATCATCCGGGATACCGTGTTTAACGGGGAGCATTAAGAACAACCAATTTTCTCGACGTGTTAAAGATTTCCTGTACACGAAAATGCAAAATAAAAAATTCCAAAAATTCTGCGAAATTTAATTTAACTCAGTTAGTATATCTTAGGTTTTTGTTTCAATCAGTTTACTGTTAGTGTACTTTTAACGAATTTTCTAATTAGTGACATTATTAGTTGGTGTTTTATAAAATTTTGAACAACAACCGAAGAAATGGGAAAAAATCGAGCTTACAAGGATTACTAGCTTTCAAACCGGCAAATACATATTAAAAAAGGTAGATCAATCTAGGCAGAACCGTAATCAACAATTTTATCAATGAAAACGGGAATTATGAAAAAACTACCGCGCCAGAGAGTTGCGATTAAAAGGGATTTGATGGCCACAAAAATTGTTTTGGGACTTGATCTGCCAGTTGGAACCCGCCGCATACAACAACATTTTGCACAAGAGCAACCGTATTAAATGAGTCAAAAGGTTAATAAAACAATTTTAACGGAAGCTCAGAAAATCAATAGATTAAACTTTGCCAAAAAATACATGTCAATTTGGAAAAATGTTAGGGCGACAAACAGTTTAATTTAGGCGGATCTAATTTATTCAAGTATTACTGGCATGATTAAAATCGGATAAGAACGTACCAATGAGCCGAAACTTTGGAAACGGTTCGTTAATCATTTGGGCTGCATTTTCCTATTTTGGGAAAAGTCATATGTATAAAATTTCTACTCAAATGAAAACTCATATAAGTTGTTACGAGCCCCAACGAAATTTGTTCCGTTGTCGCTGTGAATTTCTTTACATAGTCATCTGCGGGCTATAAATCTACGAAATGCGGCAATGTAAGAGTCGGTATGGTCAAGTCTGAGACTAATTCAATATGGGCAGCTTTGGTGGTCAAACAAACAAATATACAAACATAGCTTTTATATATTTTCTGCCCTCTTCCTCTAATCAAGCTTGTTTGGAAAGGACCTGCGTAATCAATTCCAACTTTGAAAAATGTTCTAACGAGTTCTACTCTTGGATTTGGAAATTGCCCATAATTTGATTCAGCTCCTTTGGAATGTATCTCGTGCATTTCGGATGATTTTTCTTATTAAATTTCTGCCTCCTAAAATCCAATATGTTTGATGAAGTGTGGCCATCATGAGAGTTGGCCCAGCATGTAAATATCGTATATGATGCTCTCTTATTATCATTTCCGTTAGCTTATCGCCGGCTGGCAGAACCAATGGATGTTTTACATCATATGTTATAGAAGCATTTGAAAGTCTTCCTCCGACACGTAATACACCTGCTTGAAGATGATAGATCTTTGTTTGCCTTAATCGAATTTATTTCTGGTTGAAAATGTTTTATCTGGATATGGCTGAATATAAGGCATCTTGGTTCTCCAGTTCCGAACTCAGTAAGTATGGGGTAATTCATTCTCTTCGTATATGCTTTAGTTGAATATTGATAAATCGAAATTTATAAGCTAATACTCGAACCATTTTACTAAAATTGGGCATGTTAGCAATTAACATATATCTATTTGATTGGATTTCTTCTAAAGTGCTGGATTGCTTCTATACGGCTTTTCGCCAATTATCCGAATTATCAAGCCAACATGAACCCTTCCACCATAAGCTAAAGTGCCGTAGTTTCACTTGTTCAATACAATTCGAAGCACAATCTGCTGGATTATCGTGAGTATCTACGTGCCTCCATTGAGACCTTCTCATATTGGTAAGTATCTCTCCCGTTCTGTTACCAACAAAAGTGTTCCATTTGGTTGGATGTGGGGACAGACAGTCTAGCACGATGCTTGAATCAGTCCATGCGATGATGTTCGTAATTTCAACGTTTAAGGCATTTTTCACGGATAGAATTATAGTCTGCTCAAAAGTAATGCCTCACACAGTTCTAAACTTGGAAAGGATACGCGTGTCACCTTAGTTTTCGCTGAGATTATAGTTTAATAACGGCCATTCCGTTGTGTTTTACTTGACTATAGAGTGCAAAATAATTTTTCCATTTTTGGTGGTGTACATGTAACGATCTATTTTAATTTTTTCAGTTTTCGGTAGGTCCTCTCGGATTTTCAAATAATTAGCGGATAAATTTTGTGGCAATGATTCATCCCAACCTAAATTTTCTGCTCATAGTGTTTGGAAGAATATTTTGATGCTTATCGTAGCTGGAGCAAGCCATCCTAACGGATCGAATAAGCGACTTGTTTCGGATAATATTCCTCTTTTGGTGATTGTTAGGTTCTCTTTGAGTTCCACTTTAAATTGGAAGTAATCCGTGGTTGGATTCCAATTTAATCCTAATACCTTAAACGAATTAGGTTCGTCAATTTCTAATACATATGTTATTTTTGGTAGGTTGTGTAATATTGGTTGAAATTCGATCATCATTAGATAACCATTTCCTCAGCTGAAACCCCGAACTTGACAATATGAAATTTATCTGGCTGATTAGACTGTTTGCTTCTTCAACTGTTTCTGATCCTGCCATCAAATCGTCTACGTACATACTCGTTTTGATGTGGTGCGTTGGTAACGAATATCCTTTGCATTTTCGGCTGCCTCGTTGAATGCCCGCGTGGCTAAATACGATGCGCTAGCTGTTCCATATGTTACGATTTGAAGTTCATAAGTGCGAAATGGTTCTTTTAACGAATCTCACCGTATAATACGTTGGTAACTGGTATCATCTGCTGCAGTACGAACCTGCCGATACATTTTTTCTACATCAGGTCTGATTGCAAGGCAATACTATACCCTTAATTTTGTTGTTATGGTGGATTTCTTAATCACGCCGTGGTGGGGTAAGTAGTAGCCATCGTCCTTAACGCTATTTACATCAATAAACTTCATATGACCTATGTAGCTGTGTATACTCTCTCATAAATTCCTTGTATTCCCGAGAAAATTCTTCATATGTGGAGAACCTTATCTCCATTGAATGCATACGCTGAACCGCCGGTCAAAACGAGTTTCCCAAAACACATGGTGTAAGCTTTAATGGTAGTCGAACTTCAAAACGGCCGGAACTATCTACAGTTTTAGTTTGCTCGAAGTAATTTTCGGAAAGTTCCTCCTCTTCAGACAAATTTGGAGTTTTAGTTGGAATCGACTCGATTTCCCAAAACTTTCTTAATACACCTTCCAAATTATCATCGACAATATTGACGGCAAGTGATTGTTTTGTTGAGCTATCACTTTTTGTTTTTCGTGCAACTACCCAACCAAGTAATGCTTCCTTCATAATTAATTTATTGTTAGAAATAACCTTTCCCTTGGACAGTAGCTCGAAAAATGTGTCTACCCCAATAATGATGTCTATTTACGATCATAACGCTCTCGTAGTTTTTTCAAGGCTTCTATTTAATTAGCATCAGTAGTACAAATATTTTAGCAACCCGGTCGCCTCTTTTTTTCAAAGTACCCTTCAAGTATTGCAACTTTTGCAATGGCATTAATCGGAGGTTGCTATGTATCGTTGCACAAAACAGATCATAGAACGACTGCCATTCGGTGTAATCTCCAGTGAAAAGGGAAATACAGATTTTTGGTAATTTTACATCAATGGGACCGCTAGACATAGATGCATCCATTATCGAATCATTGCGCGAAGTAGTTGGCTCCATTTTAATTACAAAATTTCGAATTTGCAGCGATTATTCCCATTTCGTGCTAAGTAGTGCTCAAAGTGCTCAAACTTGTAAAAAATTTGTGCTAGTTCAGACGCCGAGAAAAAGGGAAAAAAGGAAATTAAATATATCTCCTTAAAGACGATAAAAACAAAACTTGATTTCTAGAAAAAAAAAACCTGAAATCATTTAAGCCCAATTTTAACATTTTCCAGAGGCGGCTAATCTTTCAAAACTTGTGCTTATCATAGAAATTTACATAATTTTGATTAATTTTTATTCATAAATAGAGGAAAATCAAACTATATGTAGGTATACCGTTCAATAATATTTGTGTTGAACAACAAATTCAGTAATAGAAATAAAATGTTCTAGATTCCAAGAAACTTAGCAATTCGTATTTTATGTTCATATCAGGTACGCTCAAGGCCGTTTAAAAAATATAGTGACCGACTTTGTGATAATCCAGAATTGGCCCAATTCCATTGACCGACAAAGACCGAATTTGAGCTAAATCAGAATAGAGACAAACGAATCGAACGAGGTCGGCGATACAAATAACGGGTATTTTACAAATTTTTTAACGGGCATACAACAAAATTCAATTAATAAATCTGTTCAAAAAAATTCAGAAGATTGACATGTGGGTAGATTTTCTAAAATGCTCGTGATATAGTCTCTTACCGAGACAAATCGAGCGATTCATGGTGGGGTCAGCGATATAAAGAACGCGTCCTTTACAAAAGTTGGTTGTAACAAATTTCCATTAAAAAATCTGTGCAACAAATTTCAAATAACATTTTCATTTCAAAGAGGTGTTTGCTCAATTCCCCCACTATCCCAAGTATAACAAGACGAAACTCAAAATTGAGCTATCGTATTTGCCTTCGAAATATTAGAAAAAAGTCGAAGAATCAATACTTTAGTATTGGTGCGTATATGTATACTGTGTTGTATCTAGAAATCTGCGTATTATATTTGACATTATGTGTTTAAAATTTTGCCTGTATATTTGGAATTTCCAAGAAATGTGAACACTTGCATTTAAAATAAAATGACGGGTGGAAATTGTATCCGTTTAAAATAAAATTATGGGTGGAAATTGTAAGGGTAATAAAAATATTCGTACCAAAATATGAATTTTATAGTTTTGGTAAAACACAATCATAAAACGTTATTACACCTAAAATATCTATTCTAAATTTTGTTTTATACATATTTCTAAAAAAATGGAGAGGATACACAATTATAGTTTCTATAGTTTTCATTCATCATTCAACAGTTCTAAACGATTTATCGAAAAGTGCATTGAAAATTATATTTTGTGATAACTGTGTCTAATTGTTGTTATAGTAGTGTAACCAAAGATCGTCCTGTGTTGGTGATATTTCATCGCAAAGTTTAAAATTTAATAAAAATTACTGTGTTTTGGAAATATTTTAATTGAAAAAAGGTATGTGTAATAGATTTAGTAGTTTTGGGGTATATCCTCTATCCGGTCGCAAATTAAATATTTGCGATCAGAAATATGGTTACTAGATTTATTTTGCCATGCCAATTGTCACATCTTTTTTAAATTTAAATTTGTTTAGCGATTGTAAAGTAGATATACACGAAAAGACTGCTACGCATTTTCCGAGGTCTCAGTCTTTTCATGCATTTCTACTTTACGATCGCAAAACAAATTTAAATTTAAAAAAGATGTGACAATGGGTATGGCAAAATAAAGCTAGTAACCATATTTTTGATCGCAAATATTTAATTTGCGACCGGATGGAGGATATACCCCAAAGTAGGCCACAAAATTATGTTCGATAATTTAAAGCGATTCAACCGAATTGACAAGTGTTAAATTTTCCAGAAAACTGGAATAGGTGGTTTGAAATTAACAGTGGCTAGTGTGTATTTAGTTGTCTGGTTGGATTTTAATTTGGATGATCAGTATTAAAAATGTCCAAAAGAACTAGACAGCGAAGAATAAAATTTGAGGTTACTCGAAAGTTACCTCAGTATTCCCATTCACATGCTGAATCTTCAACTGCGTCTTTTAAATTTTATCCTGAAGTAGGTCGTGTTTCTGAATTTCCATCACCTCCAAACTACTGCGATACGTTGGTTGCTCAGAATAGCGGACCCATTTTGTTTAACGAAAATATTTATCGTTGTAACTCGCCCTCAATTTCGGATTCCTACAATGCCTCTTCTCGATGTCCGTCAATTTCTGATTACTCGAATAGTTCTGATCGTAATATTTATCAATTAAAAGACGATTTACGACGAATTGCTGTCGATACTACCATATGTGGTTCAACAATGAACAAAATTTTAGTTATTTTGCACGAATATTTCCCATGACTCCCCACAAATGTTAGATTGCTAAAAAATACCCCTCGCGTTAGTGATGTTGTAGATTTGGGTTCTGGAGTTAATTATTTTTATTTAGGACTATCTAGAGCCCTTGATTATTTTCTAAAAAAATATAATTTCAATTATCTAGATACACTAGAATTGGATATAGGCATTGATGGACTACCTATATCTAAAAGTTCTAATAGGCAACTTTGGCCTCTAATGGTTAATATTGTTGGCTTTTCTGAAATTTTTGTGATAGCCTCTTGTCACGGAACAAGCAAAAATATTGATTTTCGTCAATTCCTTAAAGATTTTACAGAAGAAATGGAAATATTGGAAGCTCTTGGTTTTGAATATAACGGCAAAAATATAAAAATTATATTGAGATCCCTAATATGTGATGCTGATGCTAGAGCTAAAGTTCTTTCAGTAAAATCTCACTCTGGATATTTTGCTTGTACAAAATGCACAAGTAAAGGTGCAAAGGTTAACAAGGGCCATATAGTTTTCCCTTATACCCAAATATCAGATTCCATTGCCAGGACAGATGAGAGTTTCAAAAATAGGTTAGATGAAATGCATCATAAACAATTTGAGCGGATCCCACTAGAAAATCTAAATTTTGGTTGTGTGTCTAGAGTCCCGATCGATTATATGCACTGCGTCCTTTTAGGTGTCACAAGGCAGTTAATAACGTACTGGATTAAGAAAAGAAAAGCTGTTTTTTCTTTATCCCATAGAAAAATACAACTAATTTCTTACAATTTACAAAAAATAAAATTACCGATCGAATTTAACAGACAGCCACGAAGCTTAGAAGAGTTTGAACGTTGGAAAGGAACCGAATTGCGGCATTTTCTCTTGTATACATAACCAATTGTATTGAAAGACAGGCTTTCGGTAGAACATTACACACAATTTTTATGTTTAGCTTGTGGAGTGTCCATACTTTTAAACGAAAAGTATTGCTTTAATAAACATTCTATTGCAACCACACTGCTCGCCGAATTTGTTAGAAAACAAGAAGAGCTGTACGGAGAATCCAGTGCTACTTTTAATGTTCATAGTCTACTGCACTTATCAAATGAATGTCTTCAATATTCTACAACTTTAAACGATGTTAGTGCCTTTAAGTTTGAAAATTATTTATCTTCTGTTAAATCCCAAATTAAAAACGGCTATCTTCTATTACATCAATTTTATAATAGACTAACTGAAATGTATTTGTTAGAACCGTTTATGTCAAAGAAAAAATTTCCCATTTTACAATTTCCTCTTGGAAATAATTATTATAAAACGGTAATATTACAAAGTTATAGATTATCTGTCGAGTTTCCTAACAATTATTGTTTAATTCAATTTGAAATTTTTAAAATCGCCACTATTTTTAAAACCGAAAGCACAATATTCTTGGAAGGCTTAAAAATCTTAAACTTATCAGACTTTTTCACTATTCCTATAAAATCGTCTCTCTTGAATATATATTCTACCAATTTTGAATCCGTTTTGTCAGAAGCAATAACATTTACCATTTCTGATATA
Organism: Nephrotoma flavescens; assembly: GCA_932526605.1. Lineage (NCBI taxonomy): Eukaryota > Metazoa > Arthropoda > Insecta > Diptera > Tipulidae > Nephrotoma > Nephrotoma flavescens. Next base: position 230,969,618 of record OW052221.1, read on the forward strand.
ACTTCCAATATAATTAAAATTCAAACCGAAGATTACATTGCGTATTTTCCACTAATACATACTTCTGCTAACTCAGATAACCGATCGTAAACACGCCACACATCTACGAGATGGATTCCAGAACAACCGATTTAGTTAATTCAGAAGAGTTTATTGAAAGTATGTATGCTTCAAAAGAATTTATTATTTTTGATATAACCCGCTAAGCTGTATTTTTTGTATTACCAGCACAATTTGATTCACAGTTCAAGTACAATGATTTTTGTGAACTTAGATTCGGTAACATTTGAAAAATATTCATTGCACAAAATATTTATGAACACTATTTTATTATTAATTATACATTTTGTTATTCAGGCGATAGAGTTCCATACACATCAACCCAGCAGCGTGATCGAATAATAAAATCGTCTTCAGACGGATTCACAGAGGATGCAACGGCAAGGCAGCATAATTCATCATTAGGATCGAATACAGAAGAATATACAGTGGAATGTATTATTCAATCAACATCTGTTGGAGTACAGACCGATTTGGATCAAACGCAGCAAGGCATTGACAACACGCAATTTCAACGACTACTTGATTTGATCAAAAATTTAGAAAAAGGGCAACAAACTTTAATGCGTGTGTTTATAAAGCTCAGGGACAATCGGTTAAACCTAAAATACCTGGTGGATTGTGAAAATGCCAAATTTATCCTGCCATTCCACGATATAGATTTATTTTTACGTTTTGACACCAACCTCGTGGAAGATGAAGAATCATTAAAACAATTGGTAATTTCAAAAACTGAGACAATTAGAATATAAACCAACTAATTTACGTTATATTTATTTTTGCAGAAATCTATTTTCATGAAGGAAGACGGACTTGAAGCAAAAGAATTTATCCGAAACAATTTGAAAGCCATTTTTACGGAGGACTTATCGAGAAAAATTTCCTTCGATGGGCGTCAACGAAATACGGCAGCAAAGTTATTAAACATAACACGTATTTTAAAAGGTGTTTATTGCAAAATAAAGCATTTCAATCAATCATTTAATATTTAATAAATATGTACATTTTTTTTTTAATTGTAGATTGCACCTTCGAGAAATTTTCAAACCTGACGCCAACACAATTTAATATGATAGTAAGAAATTACTTTTACTATATTAAAGATAGAGAAGGAAAATTAAAAAAAAAGTCAATGGCATCCGGTCAAATATAAATATTACTTAAATATTACCTACTTAAATATTTTTTTATAATTATTATGTATCTAAATAGTTTAGTTTTTAATAGTTAATAATAGTTACTAATAGTTTAGTTTAAGAATTGACTGTGATTTGCAATGCAAGCAATCCTTATTTAATTAAATAGTTCATTTTTAATTAAATACTTCGAATTTTTTTCGATTTATTTTCAAATTAAATTATATTAATATGAACTTTTTGATAAAAAATATTAAAATATCTGTTTGATTATATTTCAAATTCATTCGTTTGAATATGTGTTCAAATTATTTTCAAAAATTAAAATTTTGATGATGAAATCAATTTTTCAAAAAATTTATATGAAAAAATTTTTTAATTCTTATTTATTAAATTTATGAATTATTTTTTAATAATTAAGTTGATTTTAATATTACAAATATTATTTAATAAAATTGATTTAAATATTTTTGCACCAGTAATATATTGTTTTATTTATGAAACATTTAATTTAACCGCCAAATTTTGAATTTGACGTTTAACGTATAAATTCAAAAATATTCCCGCCAATTTTATTTTTGACATTTAAACACACATACATAAGAAAAGTTTTATTGTATCGAGTTTCGTCCAGTTTCGAATTATCGCGACACTTTTCATATAGGATCTTATTCTAAGTCGAAAGCAAAACTATGTCAAAGTCGAAACTAAATATAAGTTTTTCCTTCGAAATATGACAAAAAAGTCGAATCTTGTTATACTTGGGATTAAGCGACATATGTTCACACTTGGTAACATTTCAGAGAGTTTTGTAACTGGCATAGTGTAGCAAGTATTTTGACGAGTATTTACATTTTTCAAGAATTTGTGTGAAACTACTACAAACATTTTTATTTAAATGCGGTTAACTGTGTTGAACAGCTGAACCCGTTTACTATTAAGCGATATATGACCACACTTTGAAGAATATTTGTTATATTTTGAAATTTTATGTCTTATGCAGTAACCGTTTTGAACGCTTAAGTCGTCCACTATTGGATGACATATGCAACCCTTATGGTAACGTCTCTGAGATTGTTTTAATCGGGGTGTCGCATATGTCATTTCAAACTTTCAAAGAATATTTTTTTTAATGAATTCAATCTAATAGACTAGAATTATTATGATCAGTACTAGGGGAAAGAGCTTGCTCAGTGAAAAGAAAGCCAGTTTTTAATCTCTTTCGCAAAACAACTTTAATTTCATTTTATTTTATTCGGCTGAGACATAAAAATCGATGTTGCCGGGGTACCGTTGTCTCTGTCACTATATCAAGAATTAATAGAAGTTTCATCAGGAGCGTTCAATGCTTCTTTCCACACAGTATTATACGTGCGACATTCATTTTCAGATGGTAACAGTACTTTCAAGCTAGTTTGTCGTTTAACACGGGAAAATGCTACGTACAACATACCGTGTACGACAGGTGTACGAAGGTCGACGCCAACAAATTCGAACGTTTGCTTTTGAGAGCACGGTCATCGCAAACGCTGGTCGAAGCGGAAATTGATGTCGTTGTATTGTAAATCCAAGTTGACCTTTACTGGAATCGAGCGTAACTCGAGGAATATGTACTTTCTTGTCCAGCTTGTTCACCAGGAATTATTTTTGCTTTAACTATGTTGTTAACATATCTAAATTACGCATTTGCAAAGTTTCCTTTATTTTAAATTTAAATTTTTTATCACCATTTTTATTACTTGGCAAATTATTATTTATTTTTATTTCACAAAAGTTATTATTTTTGGTTTTTGATACAATAATTTCCGATGAAAAACTAAATGTCAAATTTAGTACAAGCAATATTTTGTCTACATGTTTTTTTATAGTAAAACTTTTATTTTAATACGACAGACCTTGATTTTCATATATATGCAATATTTTGACCACTGCCCCTATTCTGGCTTTCCCAGGGAATAGGGAATTGGGGAAATATTTTGCTGTAATTATAAATTGCAATAATTCCCAAATATGTATTCCCCGTTCCCAAATGTATATTCTGGTAGACTGAGAATTATTTTTGGGGGAAAAATTTTTTATTTTGTCTTTTATAAACTAAAACGCATGTTGCGACCTTAATACAAGTTTAATTTATTTTTCAAAATATATTTATTACAAAAAATGATATTTAGAAATTCGAAAAAGTACGAATTACAATTCAATAAAAAAATAATTCTGAAATATTAACGTCAAAACTGCTATAAAATGGAATTATTTTTTTCCAATAAAATAAATTCCCAAGCGCCAGAATACACTTTGGGGAATAAATAATTCCCAACTGCTAGAAATACGTCACTAATTCCCAATTCCCTATTCCCGGGGAAAACCAGAATAGGGCCACGGATTTTTTCCCGATATCCTAAAATTCGATCCGCCGCGAATTTTCCTAAATGAAATTGTTTGGTCGAATTTGTCAATTATGTATAAGCATGAAGTTAGCAATAATGTTCGTCACACTGGGAGTGACCATACTAATTTACTCTAAAACTCGTGCATCAGCCTGTAAAACATTAAATAAATACTTATTTAATATTATTTAATATCAGTAAATTATTTTAATTTATTTACCTAAAAATAATACAAGTACCCAACAACGTTATAAAATGAATTTTTTTTATTTAAATATAATTTTTTTAAAAATGAAATTTGTCAACTAAATAGCAGTCGGATTTTGACATTCGATTTTCCGAAAATCCGATTTTGCTTTGTCTTTATAGTTTCATAATAGCGGATTTTTGGATATCCGATACCAAATTTTTCAGAATAGCCCCCCAGCTTTCGGAGACCAACAATTTTGAATCTGCGGATAAGATGGGATTCAAACCTTTTTGCATCTTTGTACCGAAAAGTTATTCTATACTATCGACAATCAAATTAAATTGTAATGTGCTTTTTAAAATATTTAGCAGAGACACTTATTTTCAGCAAAATTTATCATGACGTCATTTATAGGAAAAATGTTTTTGCAAAATTAAGGCCCTAAACGAATTTTTCCAAAGTCGTGACCTATTTAGATCGTTTTTTCACACCGGAAAATGGTAGTATGCCAATTTTCAGAAAAAATTATAGTGCCGTTTTGGAGAAAAATTTTTAATAAGGTAGATATATGATCCTAATATCTGCATATAATATACAATTTTGATGATCTCTTTTATT